>JAJJXL010000023.1:0-600000 GCA_024516145.1 Pyronema domesticum
CAATTACAGTTCTGTCAAAGCTTACCACTACTATCGCCCTCCTCAACTGCATGGGCAAGGGTATTGGAAAAACGGATGGCGACTCGACTCAGCCTTATGGCAGAGTCGCACAACCTCCTGCATGCCGATCAAATTGTAGGCCGCCCAAAGCGATGCGGCTATTGATGGCCGCGATGGCACTAAGGCATGACATGGAAGCAAATGCTAGGTGCCGCTTCCTTATGTCATCCCTATTTTTAGATGTACGAGGAGCCTTCGACAACATCTCCTCCGCCTGCCTAATCACTACAATGCACATGCTCGGCTGCCCAAGAGAAGTGATGACATGGTGCCTCCTGCTTCCTCAGTGACCATATCACAGCGCTATCATTGATGGGCAGACAGATAGACAGTGCCTGATCCAAACCAGAATCCCACAAGGATCCCCTGCCTTGCCCATCTTATTCCTATCTATCTCTGCCCCCTCTTTGATACCCTCCAATGAACACACCCCCACCACCTGTATGGCCGAGTTACATAGACGATGTCACCCTTGTCACCCATGGCCATACAAGGGAGGAGAACACCCATGCCCTAGAAGCGGCTGCCCACACAGCCTTCACATGGGCACACCAAAAACACCATAGCATTTGACAACTCCAAGTCGGAATTGCTGCACTTTCACCACCGCGCTCGCAATGACACCCACTCAGCAGCCACAGACATCCGCCTGCCAAACGGAACCATTGTGACCCCCAGAATGAAAGGAGGACGAAGGGATGTCGTCTGGTGGATAGGAATTTATGTCGACCACAAACTATGTTTTTCCCATCATGTAAACCTTAAGATAATGGCTGCTGCCAGGTCCCTCAACACCCTCAACAGCCTCATCCGGCATGAGACAGGTCTGTCCCCCTCAGCAACCCATACCCTCCACCAAGCGTGTGTAATTTCTAGGTCCGATTTTGGCTCTGAGATCTGGTGGACCAGGCAGAAAACCCTGGCCTGGAAACTACAAATGCAACAAAACTCTGCCCTATGACACATCCTGAATGCCTTTTGCTTGAACGCCCAACATCACCCTATACAATGAAACAGCAATCCCCCCTGTCTCAGTTACGTTACACCACCGCCAACGAAAATACATTCTTTGCATCCTCTCCCTACCCCCTTCCCATACCCTCCAAAGCGTCACAATATATCACTCGACTACCGCCTCCCCCCTGCGCTCTCAATAACCACCCGGCAATCGCCAGATTTTCGAGCGGATTATTGTTCAGCGCCCCCAATTTACCTTTCCGCAACATTTTCAGTCCAGGCCATCTCTTTTTCAACGTGTTACACGGTGAAAAGGAGATCTCCAGGCCCCTGAAAAAGTCCAGCGGCAAGGTCATCAAAACCCCCCCCCACAACCACCAAAAAATCATCGATTTTCCGGCGGAATCCTTGTCGCACCCGCAAACACTACCTATCCCGACATTCCAATGCCTCCCCGCTCCTCCGTTGTGGAGAAACACCCTCTCCCTCCCGACAAACCGCCCACACGCGACCTCGCTACCAGCAAACACGCTAACGCAGAGCCGCAAGACATGCATGCACGCGACGCGAAACGGCGACGCGATGCACGTCGACTCTGACATCATCGACAGCGAAAGTGACAACGACGCGTCCTCCCCACGCGACAGCTCCCCATCACCCACCCCCCGCAACAACGCCCCCTCCCCCCGTCACCCCCCCAACACCCCAGACTGTTTGACCGCAATGTTTTCGTTGACTTCTCCCCTGACCCCATACTTACAAACACCCCCGGACACACCATCGGCACCACCAGCGGCATGCAGAAGAAAATAGCCAACCTTAAACGCAATGCTACCTACCTCCACCGCCCACTCAGTGCAATCCGGCCCCGGATCAGCCTCTACCAAAGCTGGAATCAACGTCACGCACCCGACAGCACCTTTACCCGCCAAAACGACGTCGAAACATACCTCGACCAACTCCAGCGCAACCTTGCTACACCGCCTCCGACATGCACCGACACGCCGACAAATAACAAACGACCGGATTACCAAGGCCTTCCAGGTCATGGACCGCGACCGCTCCCTCATCCGGGAAATGCACCACCTCCTGAAACAACTAGTACCCGCGCTTCTCCCCACCGACGACACTTCACCCCCCGTGCCCCGACGTTACAACACCCTCCCTCCCCGGACCGCACCGCCACCCCCGACCTTCCTGACGACCTCCTCTGTCGACTACTGGAAGCAACGATGCCTCGCCGCAGAATCTGAGCTCAAAAAAGCATAACCTCGCCACCCCCACCCCCTCCCGCGAAGCCCACCTCCCGACCTGCCAAACCCTGGACTGGTATCCCATCAGCCAACACCCTCTTCCCCGACGCCGTCCCCTACCCCGCCTCAACCATCCCTGAAAACCCCGAAAGCCCCTGCCCCCAAGAAGAACCCCTCCCGTACCCAGGACATAGTTATCCCATGCCCCGACCCCCCGCACATTCCCGGACAGCGCAAAGATCGAGGTTGGAATAGCCATCAACGCAGCCCTCTGTAAAGCCAAGGTGCCCGATACCGTGGTTTACCGCCCGGTCCGCCGACCAATGCCGCAGATGTCAGAAATTTGGACATCACCATGCCACCTGCGCCGCAGACCGAGGACCTACCTGCGCAATGTGCGCGGGCGTCCACCCCACTGATTACCACCAATGCGCAGAATGCCCCGGCCGGAAAGGCCGATCTTGTACGCACACCAAATATAAGTGCGTCAACTGTGCCGACGCCGGACACAGCGACACTGCGCACGCGGCCTATAACACCAAATGCCCCGTCAAGATCGCCGCAGTTCGAGAAGCGTGGCAAAAGACCAGACCTGACCCCACCGCCTCTGACAAGTCCCCCGCTGACACCACCATGACCGCTGATGAATAAATACACAGCTACAGCGGCGACCCTCCGAATTGTGTCACATAACACAAACCGCAGCACCACCGCCCTCACCACCCTGCTGAGCACCACAGGGAACTCCGCCGACATCATACTCGTACAGGAAGTCAACATCAAAGACCCCAGGTACGCAGTAACCCACCCCGACTTCCTTCTCCTCCTACCCCCACGCGGAAACCGCACAGTGATCCGCACGGCTGCATATGTTTCTCGCATCAACCCTCACATCCGCGTCAGTCCCAGACCGGATGTCAGCGAAGACCCCGACCTCCAAGTACTGGAGGTCAGCACCAACCTTATACCCCGCCTTTCTCCTATTAAACATATACAACGAATACGACCCCCTCACAAAACTATACACCGTCCCCCGTTCCCTTACCCCACTCACCCTCCCCCAGAGATGCGTCATTACAGGCGATCTCAATGCCCACCACCCCCCTCTGGAGCTCCCAGACGAGAAGAATAACCCGAGCCGCTGAGCTCGTGGAGCTAATTGAAGAACATGGCTGGCACCTCGTAAACGTACCAGACGCCCCAACCTACCATTACAAGAATGGTTCCGGTTCGTCGGTCCTCGATCTCACGATTGCGGCTCCAGCGATAGCCAGGGAGGTGACGAACTGGGCCGTTGACGACGACATCGCCACTGGCTCAGACCACGAGGTCATTCGCTTTCAATTAGACTCCCTCCACCCCAACCTCGACACCACATCCACCACCCCCCCGCCTGAACTGGCACAAGACAGACTGGGCAGTCTTCACAGACACCCTACAATGGCTGTCCGACACCACCCTACCCCCGCTGGACCCCTCTCAGAGCCAACCCCACTGCACGACACTTAGACGAATGGGCAATCCTTCTCCGGGACGCGATTCAATCTGCAGCCAAAGCCGCCACACCGGTGTCGGTCCTCACGTCCCGCTCGAAGAGATGGTGGACAGCGGAACTGGACCAAACGCGCAAGGCTATGACCAGCGCCCATAGACGCTGGAAACAATCACGCCTCCACACCCACCACACCGAGTACAAACGCCTCCGCAACTCTCACTACCGCAGGATACGACACGCGAAGGATTCACTGTGGAAGGAGTACCTCGCTACAGTGGAAGGAGCAGACGTGTGGGCGGCCTTCCGATACACCAACCCACGCCGCGCCCAACTCACCCCCGCCCATTAGGACCCAGGTAGGTGGAGAGGAACAAGTATGTGTGGACTTCCCGAGCAAAGTTGCTGCATTCCAGGCGCTCTTCCCCCCCCCCCCCCCTCCAACCCCCCCCCGCCCAAGCCTCCCGCCCCAAACCCGAAATCCCATGGCACACCTTCACCCCAGTAGAAATCCGACATGCCATCTATTCCTCCTCCCCAAAGAAAGCCCCCGGCCCCGATGCCATCACCTTCGCCTGCCTCAGAAAAGCGTATGACGCCATCCCGGATCACATTAATGCGCTGTACTCTACACTCGGTAAGATAGGCTACCACCCCCGATGTTGGCGAGAAGCAACCACAGTCATCATCCCATAGCCGAACAAACCCGATTACAGCTCGATTAAAGCCTACCGCCCTATAGCACTCCTCAATTGCATGGGTAAAGTCCTCGAAAAACTAATGGCAACACGGCTGAGCCAAATGGCGGAGTCACACGACCTCCTGCACGATGACCAAATTGGCGGTCCGCCCTAAGCGCTCGGCAATCGACGCCGCGATGGCGCTAACGCACGATGTCGAAGCGAATGCAGGCCGCCGCCTCATAACGTCATCGCTATTTTTAGACGTTAGAGGTGCCTTCGACAACGTCTCCTCCACACGCCTGCTCGACACAATGCGCACCCTCGGCTGCCCCAACGCCGTGCTCTCCTGGTGCACATCTTTTCTAAACGAACGAACCACAGCACTATCCTTTGACGGGAGAACAGATAGCCAGCGCCCGATCAACACCGGTATCCCCCAAGGGTCCCCCGCCTCACCGATCCTTTTCCTTCTATACCTCTGCCCCCTCTTCGACGCCCTCAACGCAGCGCACCCGACCCTCTGGACGCCAAGCTACATCGACGACGTCACCCTCGTAACCCACGGTCGAACACGCGAAGGAAACGCCCGAGCCCTGGAGGCTGCAGCCCCGCACGGCCTTCGCCTGGGCGCAAAACAACGCTGTCGCCTTCGACGACTCCAAGTCGGAGCTCCTGCACTTCCATCGCGCTCGCGATGACACTCACACCGCAGACACCAATGTCCGCCTGCCCAACGGCACCGTCGTCACCCCCGGTACAAAGGACGGACGACGAGACGTGGTCCGTTCGATAGGCATCTATTTCGTCCGAAAACTCTCCTTCACCCAACACGTCCACCTCAAGCTAACGGCCGCATCCAGGTCCCTCAATGCCCTCTACAGCCTGGTCAGGTACGAAACAGGTCTGTCCCCCTCCGCGACCCGCACACTTTACCGCGCATGTGTTATTTCTAGGTCCGATTTTGGTTCTGAGATCTGGTGGACTGGACAGAAACGCCTGGCCCGCAAACTACAAACACAGCAAAACTCTGCCCTCCGCCGCATACTCAACGCATTTCATTCCACACCGACACTCGCCCTCCATAACGAAGCCGCACTCCCCCCCGTCTCGGTCCGCCTACAACACAAGCAATGCAAATACGTCCTCCGCCTCCTTTCCCTACCCCCCTCACACCCCGTAGTTAGAAGATGCCCATCCTCCTTCCCCATCCCCAATCATTTCTACACCGCTATGTGCGACCCTCATGAATACGACTGTCAGTGGCAAACAGCCAGACGCCACCCCTCCCGACTAGTAGGTATGCTCTGTAAGATGAGCCCCTGGGTCCTTCCGGACGACTTCATAGAAGACACGGCACACCCGATCACCACCCCGTGGGAGCCCACCCCCATCGCAACAGACATACCCTCGCTGCCCAAAGACGAAGCGGCCATCGAACACTCCTCCCTCCTCCGACGACTCCGCCGCCACAACACAAACATCATCGGATACACAGACGGCTCACAGCTCGCCGGCAACACGGGCGCAGGATACTACATCTCCGACGGACTGCCACGTGAGGTCCGCGCCATCATCCCCATGGGTGACACCACCGAGGTCTTCGACGCAGAACTCAGAGCCATACACGAATGCCTCCTCGCCTGCCTGCGGTACATCACCAACAACCGCCTACGAAACCGACGCATCCACCTCTTCACCGACAACCAATCCGCAATCCTACGCGCCTCCCGCCTCAGCAGCGGCCCCGGCCAAGAGCTCGCCCGTGCGATACACGACACCGCCACCTCCCTACATGCCCTCAGGGTGCCCATAACACTACATTGGGTACCCGGACACACCGACATCGCCGGCAATGACGAAGCCGACCTCCTGGCGAAAGCCGCCACGGATCTACCCCCCACCACTCCGATCCCGATCTCCCTGTCCTGGCTCCGGAGACAAATCCACGAACAATACATCGCAGACTGGGCAACATGGTACAACTCCGAACCGAAACCCAAAACTTACGACGCACCTCACCGCCGCCGCCTTGACCACGCATACACAGCCTTGCCGCGCAAACTCTCCACAGCCATCCTCGGCCTTCGCACAGGCCACGGATACTTTTTGGACTGCCTCGCACACCCCCCCACCGCCCACTACCCTTCCCGCTCGTGCCCCTGCCCACTCCACCCCCCACAGACCCCTAAGCACCTCCTCCTCTCCTGCCCAATTTACACAACCCATCGGACCGAGCTAAGACGGACACTGAAAATCCCCCGCCATCGCCGACTCATGACACCAATCATCCTTCACACGACCGCCGGAACAAAAGCCCTTTCCACTATGATCTCAGCGACCAAAATTGCGACTGCCGAATGGGCACATACTAAGTTAAGTAAGCACCCCAACGGGGAGGACACACCTGCAACACTGACCATAGGCTGGGGGACGCTGCTGGACGAGGACGACGAGCACGCAGATACCCCCAACTAGTAAAAAAAAAAAAAAAAAAAAAAAAATAAAAAAAAATAAAAAATAAAAAAAAAAAAAAAAAAAAACCAGAGTGAAGAACTATATAAGGGAGGAAGACGGGGGGCATGGGGTTACGATTGGAATTGGTTCTGTGTTGTTGAGTTGGGCTTGTATTGATACGCAGGCTGTATAGTAGTGGTAACAGAGGAATAATGGAGACGAGTGAGAAGTGATGACGGTGAAGGGCAGAGGAAAAGGGGACCGGAGAGAGACAAGGAGGGTTGACGGAGAGCAGGGAGTGGCAAATGTGAGTAGCCAGGTGGGCACAGAGAAGGGGAGAGAGGGGAGGAGGAGAGGTGCGCAGGTGGCCCGAAGATGTTATCTGATTTCTTTTGTTTGGGAGGAAATAAAGGCGGAAAAATGGTTAAAAATGGAAGGGGAAGGGTGGAGGAATTGGGGGAATGACCCGGCGAGGTGGCCTCCGAGCGCACAGGGCTCCTGGAACAGACGACGCGAGATGGACTGTGAACCAAATGAGACTTGGGGGACTACAACCCCACACATGAAGACTGCTCTGGGGCACATCCCAGTGGGGACCTGGGGTAACAGCCAGGCCCTCAAGTATGTATTTAATCTGTAGCCTCCGCCATAACCTTACGGTTGGATGCGAGTATGAGGAAATAAATAAATAAATCAATACCCCCTTCCCATCCCATAGTTAGACATTGCCCATCCTCCTTTCCCGTACCCAATCACTTCTACACCTCTATGTGTAATCCCGATGAATATGACCACCCATGGCAGGCACCAAACCGTCCCCCCTCCTGCCTTGTCAGTATGCTCAGTAAGTTAAACCACTGGGTGCTTCCAAACGACGAGATCAAAGACACGGCACACCCCACCTCCACCCCATGGAAACGAAACCACATCACAACAGACATACCTTTGATACCTAAACCCGAAGCCGCCGTCGCCCATGCCACCCTGCTACAGAAACTCTGCCAATGGCCATCAAACATTATCATGTACATGGGCAGAGCCAGACTCACTGCCAGGACAGGTGACGGGTATTGCATCACTGATGGACTACCATGGCAGATCAGTGAAGCCATCCCCATGGGCGATATGACAGAAGTATTCGACACTGAACTTCATGCGATTCACGAATGCCTCCTCGCCTGCCTGAAATGCATTACCCACAACCACCTACGAAGATGCTGCATCCACATCTTCACTGACAACCAGGCAGCAATCCTCCATGCATCCTGAGTAACTCCCGGTCCCGGCCAGGAAGTAGCCCTCCTCATCCATGACACTACCTGCTCTCTCCAATCATCATTATCATTCATCACTCTGCACTGGGTCCCCGGACATACCAACATACACGGCAACAATGCGGCGGACCTCCTCACGAAGGCGGCCATGGAAGCACCTCCCAATGCTACATTCCTGATCTCCCTCTTTTGGCTCTTGCAACAGCTCCATGAACAGTATGTTCGCGACTGGACTGACTGGTATACCTCAGAACCAAAACCCAAGATGTATGATGCCCCTGACTGATGACGCCTTGACCACGCATACACCACCCTGCTGCGCAAGCTTTCCACTGATATATTGGGGCTTCGCACTGGCCACAGATATTTTCTGGACTGCCTTGCACACCCCCCCACCGCCCTATACCCCTCCCGCTCATGCTCCTGCCTGCTCCACCCCCCACAAACCCCTAAACACCTTCTCCTCTGCTGCGCATTCTACACCCCACACCGGACCGAACTCAGATGGATACTTAAACTCCCCAGTCATCATCAACTCACACTACTGACCATCCTCCACATGACCACTGGGAACAAAGCTCTGTCTACCATGATCTCGGAGACCGAAATTGTGACTGCCGAATGTGCACACTCAAAGTTAAGAAGACCCCACGCTGAGGAGGACACACCTGTTGCACTAACCGTAGGCTGGGGGATGCTGCTGGACCTGGAGGAACAGCACCTGGATCCCCCCAATGATAATTAAAAAAACAAAAAAAAAAAAAAACAAAGAGAAGAGAGGTAGGGAAGTTGAGATGAATGGAGGAGGAAAGGGATGGAGGGAGAGAGGAAGGGAAGCGGAGAGATGAGCGGTTCATCTTCCATTTGTTTTTCGTTTGGTTTAGGGTGGATGGAGTGAGTTGGGGAACTTTTTGATGGACACAGGAGGAGGGAGCGGAGCGTCGCAGAGAGGCAAGTGAGAGCAGGTGAAGGGGAGTGAGGAGAAGGAACAACGGAGGGTTCATGGCAGGGGTGCAGGGGAGACGGGGAGTGGAGAGTGGAAAGTCGAAGAAGGAGAGCAGGAAGAGGAAGCTTGGAGAGGGGGTGGGGCAGCGGAAATCTGGAGGCATTTACATTTTCTGTTGTTCTTGTTTCTGTTTTTGCATTCGGAGGAAATAAAGGTGGAATAATGGATTAAATATGGGAGGAGAAGGGTGGAGGAAATGGGGGAATGACCCGGCGAGGTGGCCTCTGAGCGCACAGGGCTCCTGAATCAGAAGATGCTACATGGACGAAAGCATTATCAGTGTTGGGGGACTACAACCCCGCACCCAACGAAAGCTCTGGGGCTTGTCCCAGTGGGGACTCGGGGTAACAGCCGGTCATTACCCTTGTACTTAACTGTAGATTCCACCATAACCTTACGGTTGGATGCATGTATGAATAAATAAATAAATAAATACACGATTTGCATGTTAACCGGGGGTTGTCTCGTGACTGACGGCCGGGTAACTCAAGATTTCCAAAAAAAAAAAATTGAGAAGTAATAATTCCAATGATGGGAATTATTTACTTCTCTGGGGATTCTCGTAAAAATGAGTAATAACGTGTTATAATCTTAAACTCTCCTGCTTATCTCAGGGAGCGTTTCGAGATCGTCGATGGAAATTGCATTCAAGTGTGAACAGCAATCTGTGAGGGTCTTATTTTTCGAAGAGGGTCTTGGTTGTATTGTTGTATAGGTTTTTCGAGTGTTGTGTAAATAATCGAGTATGAGGTACTAATATCTTTCTGGGACTTGCTTGTAATTGATGGGACGATTGTGGGTCTTTGGCTGGATGATCGCCTTTTTTGAGTGGGGGCTTTTTCGTATTTTATGTTGTCTGACTTGAGCTCCCCACTCATATACCCACCGGGTACGTTGCGGTGGTCGGAATGCCAAGTACTGGTTGACATTGGTAGAGAGCATGCAAACATTATATTTTTTGCATACAAATTCCGTATTTCGAATTTTTCCATGCAAACGGTCCAAATCATTCCCGAACCAATCGGATGACTCTTGGTGATCCTCTCGGCCGTATCGTGCATGCGCTGTTGCTAAACCCGTCATTTGCCAATGTATTATGTCTAATAATATGACCTCCGTAGGGCATTTGAGCACATATCCCATCTCATGCATGCGTCGTCAGCTCAGGTGAAGTGTTTGTCCTTAGTTGCCGGATTTCCTGATCCGTCCTTATCTGGGCTGCGGCTTCCTGTGCCGTCTGTGTGAAAAATACAGTATGCCTCTGTTTCATCCCCTTGGATTTGTCCCCGGAGGCTGTTGATTTCAACCGCAGTATGGTGTAGTTGATTCATAAGGGTAGATCCCCACTCAGGGACAGAGTGTAATTTGATAAGTTCGATAGGTGGGATATTCTCTGATCCCCCATTGTTGGTGCTAACTAGTGCCAAGGAAGGCATAGGCAAGAAATCGATTTCCATTGGCTTGGGCATCGTTTTTCTGTTTGGTGGTTCTGTCTTTCTTGTAGGACGTCTCTCAATATGCTCGGTGAGGCGTTGAGTAAGATTATAGTTGTTAACCGGGGGTTGTCTCGTGACCGACGGTAGGGTAACTCAATATCTCCGAAAAAGAAAAATGAGAAGTAATAATTCCAATGATGGGAATTATGTACTTCTCTGGGGATTCTCGTAGGGATGATAAGTAATAACGTGTTATAATCTTAAACTCTCCTGCTTATCTCAGGGAGCGTTTTTGAGATCGTCGTTCTTAATTGCGTTCAAGTGTGAACAGCAATCAGTGAGGGTCTTAGGTATTGAAGAGGGTCTTGGTTGTATGGTCTTTCGAGTATTGTGTAAATAATCGAGTATAAGATACTAATATCTTTCTGGGACTTGGTCGTAGTTGATGGGACAATTGTTGGTCTTCTGCTGGATGATCGCTTCTTCGAGTGGGGCTTTTGCGATATTTTATATTTTCTGACTTGAGCTCCCCACTCATATACCCACCGGGTACGTTGCGGTGGTCGGAACGCCAAGTACTGGTTGACGTTGGTAGAGAGCATGCAATCATGATATTTTTCGCATACAAATTCCGTATTTCGATTTTCTCAGCACAAACGCCGCGAAATGTTCCCAAACCAATCGGATGACACTTGGTGATCCTCTCGGCCATATCGTGCATATGTCGCTTCTAATCCCGTCGTTTGCCGATATATTATTTCTAATAATATCGGCTTCGTAGGGCATTCGAGCGCATATCTCATCTCATGCATATGTCGTCAGCTCCGGTGAAGTGTTCAACTTTGTTTGCCGGATCTCTTGATCCGTCCTTATCTGGGGCTGCGGCTTGCTGTGCTGTCGGTATGCCTTGCCAAAACTCCACCACGGTAGATGTCATTCGGGCCGCCTGTGGCTTCCGATAGGTTTCATCTTATCTTTCCGTTTGTCCGTATGCATCCAGTCTCGTCATATCGTGCTGATCGAAGGCTGCCTTTGGATAAGGTTTCCTGTATTGTCGGCTGCCTCAGGGTTAATGCACCTCGTATTGGTCTTTATCGCCTAAGACAATCCTTATCTCCTTCGGCCGACTAGACTCCGCTATCGCATGTGTTATCATAATGACGTTCGGTATGATTCCTTCGGGTTCCGATCATCTCCGCTGAGCTTCCTCGGTAACATATGATTCTTGATCTTGGACTTGGCACTCAGTCGTAGTGTTCATTTAATTCATTCTTAAATATCCTACAATCTTTCCTCGTCCATCAATCCTTCATCCTCATCATCGACCTTGACTTCCTTCGACCTTCCATTCCGGCAGACTCAGTCATATACGGCGAACTCCTCCTCCTCGATCTCAATTCTTCTTATTCATTCTCCTCCTGTTTTCTTGTCCCAGCCCCTTCTATGCCTGCCTGTTGGGGTGGTCCTGTGTGACACGGCACAACGTTCGAATACGGCGAAGCATTTTCGGCGGAGGGTAGTCCTCTTGGACTTGTGGCAAGTAAGAACCACAGTTGCCCAGGCTATAAGTATTCCAGGTTTTTGTCAACATCAGCGGTACGTTCCCCAGGATATGGCTGGGCATTAGAAACCTCAGCCGTTGATCGCAAACTGTCCCTCCTGAGGCTACCCCGGGTTCCCAACCCTTTATGATGCTGACTTTTTTCCTGGCCCCCCATTATCCCACTTCCTGCGGGAAGTGGATGAAGGGTGGTTAGTAATGGCTCTTGCCTTATGGCTTGAGTCATTACTTAGTAAGAATCCCCATTCTTAAAATGTGTCTTAAAGGTGGGGTATGACACTACCTCCCCCCTTATAAGATTTCGACCTGAAATCATTAACTGAGATTCTTGGCTTATGAATTCTTAGCTATATGATTATGAAACGGGATTTTTTGATGAAGTCCTCCAACCCCTTCATCCACCAACATGTTTTCTATCCCAAGACCATTAAAACCTCATAGAGGAAAGGTATCTTGAGATAGTTGGTTGTTTAAACACGTTGGTCCCTCAGCATGCCTGGATTCCTTGAGTGGAACTCTCGGAGTGACTGCAGGCCACCTACTATGAAGCATTCATACGGTTCTTCTGTATGATCCTTCTTAAGTGTATATCCTTTCCATCTGACTCGGTAAAGGACTTTCCCCTTGACTTTCCTACTCGATAAGATTTCTTCTATCTCCCATTCCTCATTGCCTTCGATGTCATCACATTCATCAATGATTTTTAATAGATCAGGCGGAGGTCTGGTCCCATTGTTGTATGGTTCGAGTAAGGATACATGGAAGGTGTTGTGGATCTTCCATTTTCTGGGTAGTGATAGTCGCATGGCTGTTGGAGAGATTACTTTCTCTATTGCGAAGGGGCCATGCTTCTTGTGGTCCAGTTTATGTTTTGGACGTCTGGTCTGGATGTTCCTTCCATCTAACATGACTAGGTCCCCAACCTTGAATTCTGGAGCATCCTTGCGTTTGTTGTCTGCATACTTCTTCATTCTTTCCTTGGTTGCTTTTAGGTTCTTTGTAACTAGACTTTGAACTGAAAGGATGTGGTTGATGTATCCATCCTGAGTATCCTCGCTAGTTGGTATTGTACTTGGATTGGTGCAACCTGGGTGTCGGCCATAGTTGGCGAAGAAGGGTGACATGCCAGTGGCTTGGGTTACCGAATTGTTGTAGGCAAATTCAGCCATGGGTAGGAGTCCAACCCAATCATCCATCTCATAATTTGTGAATGACCGTAGGTATGCCTCAATTGTCTGGTTGATCCTTTCTGTTTGGCCATCTGTTTGTGGATGAAAGGATGTGCTGATTCGTGGTCGTATCCCCAGTATACCAAGGAATTGTTTCCATTCTGTGGAGGTAAAGCGGGAGTCGCGGTCCGAGATAATATCGGTTGGGATGCCATGGAATCTCCATATCTCCCTGGCGAATATCTTTACTAGGTGTTCCGCTGTCTTTTGATCCTTCTTGAGTGGTATGAAGTGGGCCATCTTTGTAAATCTGTCTACAATGACCCATAATTGATCACAGTCTTCAGACAAGGGGAGGTCTGTGATGAAGTCCATGGCAATTGATGTCCATGGTGCGTATGGAAGCTCTAATGGTGAGAGCAGGCCATATGGCTTGTGGCGTGATGCCTTATCCTTCTGACATTCTAAACAACTTCTGACATATTCAATAATTTCTTGGTCCATCTTAGGCCACCAGAAGTTGCGTCGGATCAACTCGATCATTTTGTCTTGACCAAAGTGTCCGGCTACTGCGCTGTTGTGCTCGGTATGTAAAATCGCATGTCGTGCATTCTCAGGGACCCAAAGCAATCCCTTGCGATATAGTAATCCATCCTGTAGTTCTAAAATCCTTTCCTTTCCTTCTACTTCTTGTGCGCTTCCACTCAGTTCCTCTAAGGCCTGGTAGTATGCTGCATCCTGTTGTCCTGCCTCTCTTACTTCCTGCTCAAATTCCTTTGTCCATTTTGATACTGATGATGCCAGATAAGCCAGCTGAACTGCTGAGCAACAGAACACCATTCCTTCTCCTCCAGTACTGATTGCTGAGATTGTGTCGAAGTGTTTTTCATGCAAAACAGTCTGTATTGGCTGGTTTCCACCTCCCCCCTTTTCAGGGCGATACTCCGAGCGCCTTGATAATGCATCTGGCTTGCCATTACTTGTTCCTTTCCTATAAAAAATTTTGATGTCCACGCCGGCCAGTTCCTGAGCCCAGCGTGCCTGCCTTCTGTTGAGAACCTTGGTTGTCATGAAATACTCAAGGTTTTTGTGGTCGGTAAATACCTGGACCGTGTGAAGTGATCCTTCCAAATATCTTCGCCATGTCTTAAAACAATCAACTATTGCCAGTAATTCCTTGTCATGAATTTCGTAGTTGATTTCGGCTGGTGAGAACTTTCTGGAGTGGAAGGCAACTGGGTGTAGTTTTTTGTCCTCTGCATTTTGTGACAATGTGCCACCCAGTGCAAAGTCAGATGCATCTGTCTCGACGATGCATTCTTGTTGTGGGTTGAAGTGTGTAAGGATAGGTGCAGTCGTAAAGCAGTGTTTTAGTTGCTCGAATGCTTCTGTCATCGCATCTGTCCAGATCCAGTCTTTTGGTGACCCTTTTGTTGAATCGCTGAGGGGTTTAGCGATTTTTGAGAATTCTCTGATAAATCGTCTATAAAAATTCCCAAAGCCAATAAATGACTGTACATCCCTTAGACTTCTTGGTCGTTCCCAATCCCGAATGCATTGAACTTTGTCTTGGGCCATTTCGATACCATCTTTTGAGATAACATACCCCAAGAAGTCGACTCGGTTGGTTGACCAAAAACATTTGTCCTGGGATATGGCTAGCCCATTCTCTGCTAGACGTTTCAACACTTCCATGACAATGCGGTCATGTTCTTCTTCTGTTTCGGCATAGATCAGGATGTCGTCCAAGTATACAATCAATCCTTGGTCCAGCAAGTCTCGAAAAATGTGGTTCATCATATTCTGGAAGGTTGCGGGGGCATTGGATAACCCAAAGGGCATAACGGTGTATTCATATAGTCCATACCGTGTTTTAAATGCCGTTTTCCATTCATCTCCTGGTTTGATCCGAATCAAGTTGTATCCATTTTTGAGGTCAATCTTGGTGAATATTTTCGCACCTCTGACCCTATCTTGGAGTTCTGACATGATCCGTAGGGGATATCTGTTGGCAATGGTGACTTTATTCAAGCCGCGATAATCGACGCACAATCTGAGGCCTCGGCCATGGGCCTTTGGGACGAAGATGATTGGTGCTGCAGCTGGTGATTTCGATGGGCGGATTTTTCCTAATTCCAACATTTCCTTCAGATAATCCCGCAGATCTTGTAATTCGGTTTCATTGAGGGGGTACATTGGTCCCCATGGTCGTTGTTCACCCTCCTTCGGATCTATTGCATGATCGTAGGGTTTGTGATCCGGGAGCTTATCTGCAAGCTCCTTGCCTAGGACTTCGACATATTGTCGGAACTTTTGAGGTACCACTGTAGCTGGGTCTACCTCATTTGTGTCTGAGTTGACTGATGCAATATACCCAATTACTGTTGCATCATAGTGGTGTAGAATGTCTTTGTCCATCGTGAGGGAGAATTCTTGTGCTGCGGCTCTGGTGCAGTGTTGTTTACAGAATTCGGAGTCTAAGGTGATGTCTTGTGGTTTTCCCCAAAACTTGTTGGGTTGGTGTTTTGCCATCCACCAGCAAGGTAAGATTATGTCGGTACCTGATTCTAGAGGCATAACCTCAAAGGTGTCTCTGGTGTAGTGGTATTTGTACTGAAGCAGCAAGGAATGTGTAAATGCTTCCCCAGCACCTGATAAGGGGCGACAATCTGCCCCATTAATTTGTAGAGGGGTATCGCGAGTGATCATTGGTAGGTTATTTGCCTTGATAAATTTGGAGCTGATGATGGGTATGGCTGCACTGGTGTCGAACATCACTTGGACACTCTGTGTTTTTTGTCCGGGTACTGAAAGATGCATTTGGACGATTGGCCTGGAACCAACTCGGGGTGGCCTGTTGTTGGCCAACTGCAGTTTCGTCTCGGGTTCTTTTTTATTAGGTTTTGATTTTTTGAACTGTTTTTGGTGTTCTTGGTTTTTCGTACGTTTGACTCCAGCCACTGATATCCTCTGAGAACCTGATACGTCTTCTTCTTCTTGGATGCCTCTGCATATCTTACGAGGCTTTCCTAGTTTAAATCCGAGAGGTCTGAGGTCTCTACTTCCCAACATCTTTTTGCTGGCTTTGGGTCTGGTTCTGATACTGTCTGGGTTACAGTGGCAACATTCTTCGGCCGCTTGGTTACTGGTTCCTTGGCAGCATCCTCATCATCCTCTGAGTCTTCTGAAGGTCGTTGGCGTTTAGCCTTTTTTGTGACAGCTGCTACTGTGGCAACTAATTCAGTTCCCTTTGAAGTCTTTTTCACAAAGCATTCTAAAGTATGGTGGCTGTTACGGCCACAGCGCCAGCAGGAGGCCTTGTCTGCTTTGTGTTGGTCGATTTCAGCCTGGGGGACCCCAGCCAATGCTTCGCGGTTGTTTTGGAATTTCCTTTCTCGGTCGCCCTTGGGTGTGCGAGTGGTCTCTTTAGTTTTACCACGGTTGGATTTTTTGTCTTCATCTCGCTTTCGCTTTTCCTTCTCCTGTTTAGGTGCGGAGGATGCCTGATAAATGTGGAGCAGTGGCTTTTCATGCATGTTCTGATGTTCTTCTTTCGCGGTTGCAAGCTTGATGAGTCTGGCCTTGAAACACTCATACTTTGGGTCATCCAAGTCTTGAACATCTGTCCATGCCTGGCAGGCCAGATCCTCTGGGAATGCCTGATCGTAAATTTCTCTCAGGACCTCTCCTTCAACTTGGGCCTTCTCTTGGTAGATGGCCATCCTGATTCCCCATTGATCTGCTGGGAGGCCACTCTTATGGCATCCAGGTTTGTACTTCCAATGCAACCTGGCCATCTTGTTGGTGTAGTTGCGCTTCTGGTGGGGGTCACGGAAATAGTGGTCCATTGCTGCAGTGTATGAGGGCCAGGTGTCAGGGCATAATTCCTTCTCAGTAGTATCGACACGGTTTTGGTGCCATTGGCGGGCATCTCCTTTTAGGAGGGAGCCCAACCAGTGGATTCGGGTTGCATCGGTATTAAAGTCGATAGATCGCACAGTCATATATTCCTTGACTGCTTTCATCCATGGGATGTAATTTTCTCTATCCCCATCGAAAACCTCTGGTTCCTTCATTTTGGGAGCTTTTCCTAGAACAATTGCTTCTGGTCGCTTGGTGATGCGATTCTTTTTGTCCTTCTTCCGTAGGGCACGAATGAGTCTTGATATCTCCTGCCCTAAATCCTTAGGTCTATCTGATTCTGAGTCTGAGCTGGAGGAGCTGGAGCTACTTCCTCCAGGTGGAGGCCCTGGGGGAGGTATCCTTCCTCCTGGTGGGCTACTGTCTCTGGATTCGGTGGTCCTTCTACTTCGGATTGAGCCTCTTCCTGATTGCTCATTTTGTGGGGAACGTGGGAGGTCATACTCTGACTCTGGGTCATCACTGTTCGGGAGGGGAATTCTTCCCTGCTGGGCATGTTGCTTTAGGATGCTATCGATGACCGAGGGTACATCGATATCCTTGCGGGACTGTTGTGCTGATTGGAATTGGATCTTCAGTTCTTCTCCAATTGCATGGAGTTCTTCTCGAAATGATCGTCGCATGTCTTCTCGTTCCTGTTGGGAAACAGCTGAGGCATTGATGTGATCCTGTTGTAGCTGTTCCTGGAGACGTTTCAACTTTTGTAAATCCTTTTTGACCTTTTCTTGGTCTACTCTGGCCTTTGCCTCTCTGGTGTTCATCTCAGAGGCCCATCGTTGACAGTCGTTGTTAAATTTTTCTTGCTTAGCTGCCTGATCCTTGTGGTAATCCACCCAGATGTTCTGATTTGCTTCCATTTGTTGAGCAAAATCCTGGAGCACTTTTTGTCTTCGTTCCTCATTTTCCGCAGCATTTATGGTAATCATTTCCACATGCCTTCTCAAGGCCATGTGGGCAGTAGCAACTTCTGCAAACTGGGTTGTTGTGAGGTTGAAGTGGGCTCCTGTAGCATCCGCCGCATGTTGCTGGGCTTGAGAGATTGCAAGATTGAGGTTGGATTCGATCTTGTGATAATCATTTTGCATTTGCATAAAGATGCGGTATGCTTCTGATTCGTCATTCTGGATTTGTCCATGGAGACTGTTGATTTCAGCAGCCGTGTGGTGTAATTGACTCATGAGAGTGCGTCCCCATTCCGGGACGGAGTGAAGCTTGATCGGTTCGATAGGTGGGATATTGTCCATTTCACCAGTGTTGGTACTAACCAATGCCCAAGAAGGCATGGGTAAGAAGTCGATTTCCATGGACTCAGGCATTGTTCTTTTTGTTTTGTGGTTCTGAAATTTTTGTAGGACGTTTCTCAGTACGCTCGGTCAGGCGTTGAGTAAGATTATAGTGTTAACCGGGGGTTGTCTTGTGACCGATGGTAGGGTAACTCAATATCTCCAAAAAAGAAAAATGAGAAGTAATAATTCCAATGATGGGAATTATGTACTTCTCTGGGGATTCTCGTAGGGATGATAAGTAATAACGTGTTATAATCTTAAACTCTCCTGCTTATCTCAGGGAGCGTTTTTGAGATCGTCGTTCTTAATTGCGTTCAAGTGTGAACAGCAATCAGTGAGGGTCTTAGGTATTGAAGAGGGTCTTGGTTGTATGGTCTTTCGAGTATTGTGTAAATAATCGAGTATAAGATACTAATATCTTTCTGGGACTTGGTCGTAGTTGATGGGACAATTGTGGGTCTTCTTCTGGATGATCGCTTCTTCGAGTGGGGCTTTTGGGATATTTTATATTTTCTGACTTGAGCTCCCCACTCATATACCCACCGGGTACGTTGCGGTGGTCGGAACGCCAAGTACTGGTTGACGTTGGTAGAGAGCATGCAATCATGATATTTTTCGCATACAAATTCCGTATTTCGATTTTCTCAGCACAAACGCCCCAAAATGTTCCCAAACCAATCGGATGACACTTGGTGATCCTCTCGGCCGTATCGTGCATATGTCGCTTCTAATCCCGTCGTTTGCCGATATATTATTTCTAATAATATCGGCTTCGTAGGGCATTCGAGTGCATATCTCATCTCATGCATATGTCGTCAGCTCCGGTGAAGTGTTCAACTTTGTTTGCCGGATCTCTTGATCCGTCCTTATCTGGGGCTGCGGCTTCCTGTGCTGTCGGTATGCCTTGCCAACACTCCACCACGGTAGATGTCATTCGGGCCGCCTGTGGCTTCCGATAGGTTTCATCTTATCTTTCCGTTTGTCCGTATGCATCCAGTCTCGTCATATCGTGCTGATCGAAGGCTGCCTTTGGATAAGGTTTCCTGTATTGTCGGCTGCCTCAGGGTTAATACACCTCATATTGGTCCTTATCGCCTAAGACAATCCTTATCTCCTTCGGCCGACTAGACTCCGCTATCGCATATGTTATCATAATGACGTTCGGTATGATTCCTTCGGGTTCCGATCATCTCCGCTGAGCTTCCTCGGTAACATATGATTCTTGATCTTGGACTTGGCACTCAGTCGTAGTGTTCATTTAATTCATTCTTAAATATCCTACAATCTTTCCTCGTCCATCAATCCTTCATCCTCATCATCGACCTTGACTTCCTTCGACCTTCCATTCCGGCAGACTCAGTCATATACGGCGAACTCCTCCTCCTCGATCTCAATTCTTCTTATTCATTCTCCTCCTGTTTTCTTGTCCCAGCCCCTTCTATGCCTGCCTGTTGGGGTGGTCCTGTGTGACACGGCACAACGTTCGAATACGGCGAAGCATTTTCGGCGGAGGGTAGTCCTCTTGGACTTGTGGCAAGTAAGAACCACAGTTGCCCAGGCTATAAGTATTCCAGGTTTTTGTCAACATCAGCGGTACGTTCCCCAGGATACGGCTGGGCATTAGAAACCTCAGCCGTTGATCGGAAACTGTCCCTCCTGAGGCTACCCTGGGTTCCCAACCCTTTATGATGCTGACTTTTTTCCTGGCCCCCCATTATCCTACTTCCTGCGGGAAGTGGATGAAGGGTGGTTAGTAATGGCTCTTGCCTTATGGCTTGAGTCATTACTTAGTAAGAATCCCCATTCTTAAAATGTGTCTTAAAGGTGGGGTATGACAATAGTGTTAACCAGGGGTTGTCTCGTGACTGACGGCCAGGTAACTCAAGATTTCCAAAAAGAAGAAATTGAGAAGTAATAATTGCAATGATGGGAATTATTTACTTTTCTGGGGATTCTTGTAGAAATGAGTAATAACGTGTTATAATCTTAAACTCTCCTGCTTATCTCAGGGAGCATTTCGAGATCGTCGATGGAAATTACGTTCAAATGTGAACAGTAATCTGTGAGGGTCTTATTGTTCGGAGAGGGTCTTGGTTGTATTGTTGTATAGGTTTTTCGAGTATTGTGTAAATAATCGAGTATGAGGTACTAATATCTTTCTGGGACTTGCTTGTAATTGATGGGATGACTGTGGGTCTTTTGCTGGATGATCACTTTTTCGAGTGGGGGCTTTTTCGTATTTTATGTTTTCTGACGTGAGCTCCCCACTCATATACCCACCGGGTACGTTGCGGTGGTCGGAACGCCAAGTACTGGTTGACGTTGGTAGAGTGCATGCAAACATGATATTTTTCGCATACAAATTCTGTCTTTCAAATTTTTCCATGCAAACGGTCCAAATCATTCCCAAACCAATCGGATGAATCTTGGTGATCCTCTCGGCCGTATCGTGCATGCGCTGTTGCTAAACCTGTCATTTGCCAATGTATTATGTCTAATAATATGACCTCTGTAGGGCATTTGAGCACATATCCCATCTTATGCATGCATCGTCAGCTCAGGTGAAGTGTTTGTCCTTAGTTGCCGGATTTCCTGATGCGTCCTTATCTGGGCTGTGGCTTCCTGTGCCGTCTGTGTGCCTTGCCAACACTTCACCATGGTAGATGTCATCCGGGCCTCCTGTGGCTTCCGATAGGATCCAACATTCATATCCGTTTGTCCACATGCGCTTATTTTCGTCATATCGGGCCAACCGAAGATTTGTCTGCAAGATAAGGTTTCCTGTATTGTCGGCTGCCTCAGGGCCGCTATGCCACGTATTGGTCTTTATCGCCTATGACAATCCTCATCTCCTTCGGCCAACTAGACTCCATTATTGCATGTCTTATCTTAATGGCATTCGGTATTGTTCCTTCGGTCTTCCGATCATCTCCGCTGAGCTTCCTCGGTAACATATGATTCATGATTTGGACTTGGCACTCAGTCACAGGGTACATTCAATTGATTCTTAAATACCTAACTGTTCCTCTCATCCATCGATTCCTCATCCTCATTACCAACTCCGACTTCCTCCAGCCTTCGTCTATGGTCGATCACTGCAGACTCGGTCGTATATGGCGAACTCCTCCTTTTTACATTCTTCTTATTCCTTCTGCCTTTCTTTGTCCCAGCCCCTTCCCTGTCTGCCTGTTGTGGTGGTCCTGTATGACACGGCACAACGTTCGAATACGGCAGATCGCATACGGCAGAGGGTAGTCCCTTTGTGGAATTGTGGCAAGTAAGAACCACAGTGGCCCAGGCTATAAGTATTCCAGGTTTTTGTCAACATCAGCGGTACGTTCCCCAGGATATGGCTGGGTATTAGAAACCTCAGCCGTTGATCAGAAACTGTCCCTCCTGAGGCTACCCTGGGTTCCTAACCCTTTATGATGCTGACTTTTTTCCTGGCCCCCCATTATCCTACTTCCTGCGGGAAGTGGATGAAGGGTGGTTAGTAATGGCTCTTGCCTTATGGTTTGAGTCATTGCTTAGTAAGAATCCCCATTCTTAAAATGTGTCTTAAAGGTGGGGTATGACATTGCATGAAAATGCGGTATGCTTCTGTTTCATCCTCCTGGATCTGTCCTCAAAGACTGTCGATCTCAACTGCAGTATGGTGCAGTTGGTTCATAAGTGTACATCCCCATTCTGGAACTGAGTGGAGCTTAATGGGTTCAATAGGTGGGATA
Organism: Pyronema domesticum; assembly: GCA_024516145.1. Taxonomy (NCBI): domain Eukaryota; kingdom Fungi; phylum Ascomycota; class Pezizomycetes; order Pezizales; family Pyronemataceae; genus Pyronema; species Pyronema domesticum. Next base: position 22,281 of record JAJJXL010000023.1, read on the forward strand.
TTATCTGATCTCCCATTACTGGCACTAACTAGTGCCCAGGAAGGCATAGGTAGGAAGTCAATTTCCATTGGTTCTGGCATTGTTCTTTTCTTCTTGTGGGACATATCTCAATATGCTCGGTGAGGCATTGAGTAAGATTATAGTGTTAACTGGGGGTTGTTTCATGACCAACAGCTGGGTAACTCAAGATTTCCAAACAGAAAAAATGAGAAGTAATAATTCCAATGATGAGAATTATTTATTTCTCTGGGGATTCTCGTAGAAATGAGTAATAATGTTTTATAATCTTAAACTGTCCTGCTTAACTAAGGGAGTGTTTTTGAGATCACTGGTGGAAATTGCATTCATGTGTGAACAGCAATCCATGAGGGTCTTATTGTTTCAGGAGGGTCTTGGTTGTATTAATGTGTAGGTCTTTTGAGTATTTGTGTAAATAGTCCAGTATAAGGTACTAATATCTTTCTGGAACTTTCTTGTAATTAATGGGATGATCGTAGGTCTTTTGCTGGATGATGGCTTCTTCAATTGGGGGCTTTTTCATATTTTATGTTTTCTGACTTGAGCTCCCCACTCATATACCCACCGGGTATGTTGCGGTGGTTGGAATGCCCAGTACTGGTTGATGTTGGTAGAGAGCATGCAAACATGATATTTTTCACATACAAATTCTGTATTTCGAATTGTTCCATGCAAATGCTCCAAATCATTCCCAAACCAATTGGATGACCTGTGGTGATCTGCTTGCCAGTATCGTGCATGCACTACTGCTAAGCCTGTCATTTGTCGATATATTATGTCTAATAATATGACCTCTGTAGGGTATGTGAGCACATATCTCATGTCATGCATGCATCATCAGCTCAGGTGAAGTGTTTGTCCTTAGTTGCCAGATTTCCTCATGCATCCTTATCTGGGGCTGCGGCTTCCTGTGCCATCTGTATGCCTTGCCAACACTTCACCACAGTAGATGTCATCTGGGCCTCCTGTGTCTTCTGATAGGAGCTAACCTTCTTATCAATTTGTCTATATGCACTTATTCTCATCATATTGTGCTAACCAAAGGTTGTCTTTGAGATAAGATATCCTCTATTATCACCTGCCTCAGGGCTGCTGTGCCATGTATTGGTCTGTACTACCTTTGACAATCCTTATCTCTTTCGGCCAACTGGACTCCATTATTGCATGTCTTATCTTAGCGATGTTCAGTATTGTTCCTTTGGTTTTCCAATCATCTCTGCTGAGCTTCCTCAGTAACATATGATTCTTGATTTGGTCTTGGCACTCAGTCATAGGGTACATTCAATTCATTCTTAAATACCAGACACTGTTCTCCTCATTGATCAATTCCTCATCCTCATTATCAACCTCAACTTGCTCCAGCCTTCATGTATGGTCGATCATGGCAGACTCAGTCATATATGGCAAACTCCTCCCTTTACATTTCTCTTCTTCCTATCCTTCTGCCGTTCTTTGTCCCAGCCCCTTCTATGTCTACCTGTTGGGGTGGTCCTGTAAGACACAGCACAATGTTCGAGTACAGTGAATGCATATGGCAGAGAGTAGTCCCTTTGTGGACTTGCAGCCCATAAGAACTACAGTGGCCCAGGCTATAAGTATTCCAGGTTTTTGTCAACATCAGTGGTATGTTCCCCAGGATATGGCTGGGCATTAGAAACCTCAGCCGTTGATCAGAAACTGTCCCTCCTGAGGCTACCCCAGGTTTCCAATGCTTTATGATGAACTGACTTTTTTCCTGGCCTCCCATTATCCTACTTCCCACCGAACCCGAAAATACGTCCTGCGTCTCCTCTCCCTCCCCCCCTCACCACCCTGTTGTGAAATGCTGCCCCTCCTCCTTCCCCGTGCCCCTACACCTCCACACCTCCATATGCAACCCCTACGAATACGACCACCCCTGGCAGTCCCCCGGTGACACCCCGTCCCGCCTCGTCAGCATGCTACGATCAGTCGGCAGATGGGTGCTACCCGACGACGATATCAAGAATACAGCTCACCCAAACCCCGCCCCGTGGCGCCGCAACCCCATCCAAACGTCAATCTTGCCCCTTCCCAAGACCGATGCAGCCGTCGAACATGCCAAACTCCTTGAAACCCTACGAACCGACCCAACCAATGTCATTGCGTACACGGATGGCTCCCAGCTGGACGGGCGCACCGGCGCGGGATACAGCATTACAGACGGCTTACCCCGACGACTCGATGAAATCATCCCCATGGGCGACACGATGGAAGTCTTCGACGCAGAGCTGCGCGCCATCCACGACAGCCTCGCGAGCTGCCTAAAAATCTTCCGACTCAACATCCTCCACCGCCGCCGAATTCACATCTTCACGCATAACCAGCCAGCAATCCTCTGCGCTTCCCGCACGACGTACGGCCCAGGACAGGAACTCGCTCTCTCTATACACGAAACAGCCTCCTCCCTCCGCCAACAACAAGCAGCTGTCACTCTCCATTGGGTCCCTGTCATACCCCACCTTTAAGACACATTTTAAGAATGGGGATTCTTACTAAGTAATGACTCAAGCCATAAGGCAAGAGCCATTACTAACCACCCTTCATCCACTTCCCGCAGGAAGTAGGATAATGGGGGGCCAGGAAAAAAGTCAGCATCATAAAGGGTTGGGAACCCGGGGTAGCCTCAGGAGGGACAGTTTCCGATCAACGGCTGAGGTTTCTAATGCCCAGCCGTATCCTGGGGAACGTACCGCTGATGTTGACAAAAACCTGGAATACTTATAGCCTGGGCAACTGTGGTTCTTACTTGCCACAAGTCCAAGAGGACTACCCTCCGCCGAAATGCTTCGCCGTATTCGAACGTTGTGCCGTGTCACACACGACCACCCCAACAGGCAGGCATAGAAGGGGCTGGGACAAGAAAACAGGAGGAGAATGAATAAGAAGAATTGAGATCGAGGAGGAGGAGTTCGCCGTATATGACTGAGTCTGCCGGAATGGATAGAGGAAGGTCGAAGGAAGTCAAGGTCGATGATGAGGATGAAGGATTGATGGACGAGGAAAGATTGTAGGATATTTAAGAATGAATTAAATGAACACTACGACTGAGTGCCAAGTCCAAGATCAAGAATCATATGTTACCGAGGAAGCTCAGCGGAGATGATCGGAACCCGAAGGAATCATACCGAACGTCATTATAATAACACATGCGATAGCGGAGTCTAGTCGGCCGAAGGAGATAAGGATTGTCTTAGGCGATAAAGACCAATACGAGGTGCATTAACCCTGAGGCAGCCGACAATACAGGAAACCTTATCCACAGGCAGCCTTCGATCAGCACGATATGACGAGACTGGATGCATACAGACAAACGGAAAGATAAGATGAAACCTATCGGAAGCCACAGGCGGCCCGGATGACATCTACCGTGGTGGAGTGTTGGCAAGGCATACAGACGGCACAGGAAGCCGCAGCCCCAGATAAGGACGGATCAAGAGATCCGGCAAACAAAGTTGAACACTTCACCAGAGCTGACGACATATGCATGAGATGAGATATGCGCTCGAATGCCCTACGAAGGCGATATTATTAGAAATAATATATCGGCAAACGACGGGATTAGAAGCGACATATGCACGATACGGCCGAGAGGATCACCAAGTGTCATCCGATTGGTTTGGGAACATTTTGGGGCGTTTGTGCTGAAAAAATCGAAATACGGAATTTGTATGCGAAAAATATCATGATTGCATGCTCTCTACCAACGTCAACCAGTACTTGGCGTTCCGACCACCGCAACGTACCCGGTGGGTATATGAGTGGGGAGCTCAAGTCAGAAAATATAAAAGATCCAAAAAGCCCCCACTCGAAGAAGCGATCATCCAGCAGAAGACCCACAATTGTCCCATCAACTACGACCAAGTCCCAGAAAGATATTAGTATCTTATACTCGATTATTTACACAATACTCGAAAGACCATACAACCAAGACCCTCTTCAATACCTAAGACCCTCACTGATTGCTGTTCACACTTGGACACAATCAAGAACGACGATCTCAAAAACGCTCCCTGAGATAAGCAGGAGAGTTTAAGATTATAACACGTTACTACTCATTACTCCCACGAGAATCCCCAGAGAAGTAAATAATTCCCATCATTGGAATTATTACTTCTCAATTTTTTCTTTTGGAAATCTTGAGTTACCCGGCCGTCAGTCACGAGACAACCCCCGGTTAACACTATAATCTTACTCAACGCCTCACCGAGCGTATTGAGAAACGTCCTACAAGAAAGACAGAACCACCAAACAGAAAAACCATGCCCGAGCCAATGGAAATCGATTTCTTGCCGATGCCTTCCTGGGCACTAGTTAGCACCAACAATGGGGGATCAGAGAATATCCCACCTATCGAACCCATCAAATTGCACTCTGTCCCTGAGTGGGGACGTACCCTTATGAATCAACTACACCATACTGCAGTTGAAATCAACAGCCTCCGAGGACAAATCCAAGGGGATGAAACAGAGGCATACCGTATGTTTATGCAAATGCAGAATGATTATCGCAAAATCGAATCCAACTTAAACCTTGCGATTGCTCAGGCCCAGCAGCATGCTGCAGACGCTACCGGTGCTCACTTCAACCTCACCACCACTCAATTCGCAGAAGTGGCAGCTGCCCACATGGCCTTAAGAAGACATGTAGAGACGATTACCATCAATGCGGCAGAAAGTGAAGAACGAAGACAGAAGTTACTTCAGGATTTCGCCCAACAAATGGAAGCCAACCAAAATGTCTGGATCGCATACCACAAAGACCAGGCAGTTAAGCAGGAGAAGTTCAACAATGATTGCCAACGATGGGCTGCAGAAATGAATGCCCGAGAAGCCAGGGCAAGAGTCGACCAGGAGAAGGTCAAGGAGGACCTACGGAAATTGAAGCGTCTCCAGTCACAACTCCAACAGAACCAGGCCAATGCATCTGCTATTTCTCAGCAAGAACGAGAAGACATGCGACGATCATTCCGGGAGGAGCTTCAGGCCATTGGAGAAGAGTTAAAAACCCAGTTCCAATTGGCGCAACAGTCCCCAAAGGATATAGATGTAACGTCGGTCATTGATAGCATCTTAGAGCAACATGCTCGACAGGGGATAATTCCCCTCCCAAGTAGTGATGGGATGGAGTCAGACTGCGACCTTCCTCCCCTACCACCCAGTGACCGATCAAGTAGACGTTCAAGAGCGACAGAGTCTAGGGGCAGCAGTCCACCAGGTGGAGCGATACCACCCCCAGGACCTCCACCAGGAGGAAGCAGTTCCAGCTCTTCCAGTTCAGACTCAGAATCAGATAGACCGAAGGATCTAGGGAATGAGATATCAAAACTCATTCGTGCCCTACGGAAGAAGGACAAAAAGAATCGCATCACCAAGCGACCAGAAGCAATTGTCCTAGGAAAAGCTCCCAAGATGAAGGAACCAGAGGTTTTCGATGGGGATAGAGAAAATTACATCCCATGGATGAAAGCAGTCAAGGAATATATGACTGTGCGATCTATCGACTTTAACACTGATGCCACCCGAATTCACTGGTTGGGGTCCCTCCTAAAAGGTGATGCCCGCCAATGGCACCAAAACCGCGTCGACACTACGGAGAAGGAATTACGCCCTGACACCTGGCCCTCATACACTGCAGCAATGGACCACTATTTCCGTGACCCCCACCAGAAGCGCAACTACACCAACAAGATGGCCAGGTTGCATTGGAAGTACAAACCTGGATGCCATAAGACTGGCCTCCCAGCAGATCAATGGGGAATCAGGATGGCCATCTACCAAGAGAAGGCCCAAGTTGAAGGAGAGGTCCTGAGAGAAATTTACGATCAGGCATTCCCAGAGGATCTGGCTTGCCAGGCATGGACAGATGTTCAAGACTTGGATGACCCAAAGTATGAGCGTTTTAAGGCCAGACTGATCAAGCTTGCAACTGCAAAAGAAGAACATCGGAACATGCATGAAAAGCCACTGCTCCACATATATCAAACCCCCTCAGAGCCCAAGCAGGAGAAGGACAAGCGGAAGAAGGATGAGGAAAAGAAATCCAACCGTGGTAAGGCTAGGGAAACGAACCGCACACCTAAAAGCGACCGAGAAAAGAAATTCCAAAACAACCGCGAAGCTTTGGCCGGGGTTCCCCAGGCTGAAATCGACCAACATAAAGCAGACAAGGCCTCCTGCTGGCGCTGTGGCCGTAACAGCCACCATACTTTAGAATGCTTTGCAAAGAAGACTTCAAAGGGAACTGAATTAGTTGCCGCGGTAGCAGCTGTCACCAAGAAGGCGAAACGCCAACGACCTGCAGAAGACTCAGATGACGATGAGGATGCTGTCAAAGAACCAGTAACCAAGCGACCAAAGAATGTTGCCACTGTAACCCAGACAGTATCAGACCCAGACCCAAAGCCAGCAAAAAGATGTTGGGAAGTAGAGACTTCAGACCTCTCGGATTTAAACTAGGAAAGCCTCGTGAGATACGCAGAGGCATCCAAGGAAAGGAAGACGTATCAGGTTCTGAGAGGATATCAGTCGCAGGAGTCAAACGAGCCAAAACCCATGAAAACCAAAAACAATCCAAAAAATCAAAACCTAATAAAAAAGAACCCGAGACGAAATTACAATTGGCCAACAACAAGCCACCCCGAGTTGGTTCCAGGCCAATTGTCCAAATGAATCTTTCAATACCTGGACAAGAGACATTCAGTGTCCAAGTCATGTTCGATACAGGTGCAGCCATACCTATCATCAGTTCTAAATTTATCAAGGAACATCACCTACCTAGGATCAGCCGCAACACACCCCTCAGAATTAATGGGGCAGATGGTCGTCCATTGTCTGGAGCTGGGGAAGCTTTCACACACTCATTGTTGCTCCAGTACAAAAGCCACTACACAAGGGAAACCTTCGAGATTATGCCACTAGAATCAGGAACAGACATAATCCTCCCTTGTTGGTGGATGGCGAAGCATCAACCAAACAAGTTTTGGGGAAAACCAGAAGACATCACCTTAGACTCCGAATTCTGTAAACAACACTGTACCAAAGCTGCAGCACAAGAATTCTCCCTCACGATGGATAAAGATATCCTACACCACTACGATGCAACAGTAATTGGGTATATTGCATCAGTCAACTCAAACACAAATGAGGTAGACCCAGCTACAGTAGTACCACAAAAGTTCCGACAATATGTCGAAGTCCTAGGCAAAGAGCTTGCAGATAAGCTCCCTGATCACAAACCCTATGATCACGCAATAGATCTGAAGGAGGGCGAACAACCACCATGGGGACCAATGTACCCCCTCAATGAAACTGAATTACAAGCTCTACGGGATTATCTCAAGGAAATGTTGGAATTGGGGAAAATCCGCCCATCGAAATCACCAGCTGCAGCACCAATCATCTTTGTCCCTAAGGCCCATGGCCGAGGCCTCAGATTGTGTGTGGATTACCGCGGCTTGAATAAAGTCACCATTGCCAACAGATATCCCCTACCGATCATGTCAGAACTCCAAGATAGGGTCAGAGGTGCGAAAATGTTCACCAAGATTGATCTCAAAAATGGATACAACTTGATTCGAATCAAACCAGGAGATGAATGGAAAACAGCATTTAAAACACGGTATGGACTATACGAATACACCGTTATGCCGTTTGGGTTATCCAATGCCCCAGCAACCTTTCAAAATATGATGAATCATATTTTTCGGGATTTGTTGGACTTAGGATTGATTGTATATTTGGACGATATCCTCATTTATGCAGAAACAGAGGAAGAACACGATCGCATTGTCACAGAGGTATTGAAACGCCTAGCAGAAAATGGGCTAGCCATATCACAGGACAAATGCTTTTGGTCAACCAGCCGAGTCGACTTCCTAGGGTATGTTATTTCAAAAGATGGTATTGAAATGGCGCAAGACAAAGTCCAATGCATTCGGGACTGGGAACGCCCAAGAAGTTTAAGAGATGTACAATCATTTATTGGCTTCGCGAATTTTTATCGTCGATTTATAAGAGAATTCTCAAAAGTCGCTAAACCCCTCAGCGATTCAACGAAGGGATCACCAAAGGACTGGATCTGGACAGACGCAATGACAGAGGCATTCGAGCAACTAAAAAACTGCTTTACGACTGCACCCATCCTCACACACTTCAATCCACAACAAGAATGCATCGTCGAGACTGATGCATCTGACTTTGCACTGGGTGGCACATTGTCACAAAAAGCAGAAGACAAAAAGCTACACCCAGTCGCCTTCCACTCCAGAAAGTTCTCACCAGCTGAAATCAACTACGAAATTCATGACAAGGAATTACTGGCGATAGTTGATTGTTTTAAGACATGGCGAAGATATTTAGAAGGATCACTCCACACGGTCCAGGTATTTACTGACCACAAAAACCTTGAGTATTTCATGACAACCAAGGTTCTCAACAGAAGGCAGGCACGCTGGGCCCAAGAACTGGCCGGTGTGGACTTCAAAATTTTTTATAGGAAAGGAACAAGTAATGGCAAGCCAGATGCATTATCGAGGCGCCCGGAGTATCGCCCTGAAAAGGGGGGAGGTGGAAACCAGCCAATACAGACTGTCTTGCATGAAAAACACTTCGACAGCATCTCAGCAATCAGTACTGGAGGAGAAGGAATGGTGTTCTGTTGCTCAGCAGTTCAGCTAGGTTATTTGGCATCATCAGTATCGAAATGGACAAAGGAATTTGAGCAGGAAGTAAGAGAGGCAGGACAACAGGACGCAGCATACTACCAGGCCTTAGAGGAACTGAGTGGAAGCGCGCAAGAAATAGAAGGAAAGGAAAGGATTTTAGAACTACAGGATGGATTACTATATCGCAAGGGATTGCTTTGGGTCCCTGAGAATGCACGACATGCGATTTTACATACCGAGCACAACAGCGCAGTAGCCGGACACTTTGGTCAAGACAAAACGATCGAGTTGATCCGACGCAACTTCTGGTGGCCTAAGATGGACCAAGAAATTATTGAATATGTCAGAAGTTGTTTAGAATGTCAGAAGGATAAGGCATCACGCCACAAGCCATATGGCCTGCTCTCACCATTAGAGCTTCCATACGCACCATGGACATCAATTGCCATGGACTTCATCACAGACCTCCCCTTGTCTGAAGACTGTGATCAATTATGGGTCATTGTAGACAGATTTACAAAGATGGCCCACTTCATACCACTCAAGAAGGATCAAAAGACAGCGGAACACCTAGTAAAGATATTCGCCAGGGAGATATGGAGATTCCATGGCATCCCAACCGATATTATCTCGGACCGCGACTCCCGCTTTACCTCCACAGAATGGAAACAATTCCTTGGTATACTGGGGATACGACCACGAATCAGCACATCCTTTCATCCACAAACAGATGGCCAAACAGAAAGGATCAACCAGACAATTGAGGCATACCTACGGTCATTCACAAATTATGAGATGGATGATTGGGTTGGACTCCTACCCATGGCTGAATTTGCCTACAACAATTCGGTAACCCAAGCCACTGGCATGTCACCCTTCTTCGCCAACTATGGCCGACACCCAGGTTGCACCAATCCAAGTACAATACCAACTAGCGAGGATACTCAGGATGGATACATCAACCACATCCTTTCAGTTCAAAGTCTAGTTACAAAGAACCTAAAAGCAACCAAGGAAAGAATGAAGAAGTATGCAGACAACAAACGCAAGGATGCTCCAGAATTCAAGGTTGGGGACCTAGTCATGTTAGATGGAAGGAACATCCAGACCAGACGTCCAAAACATAAACTGGACCACAAGAAGCATGGCCCCTTCGCAATAGAGAAAGTAATCTCTCCAACAGCCATGCGACTATCACTACCCAGAAAATGGAAGATCCACAACACCTTCCATGTATCCTTACTCGAACCATACAACAATGGGACCAGACCTCCGCCTGATCTATTAAAAATCATTGATGAATGTGATGACATCGAAGGCAATGAGGAATGGGAGATAGAAGAAATCTTATCGAGTAGGAAAGTCAAGGGGAAAGTCCTTTACCGAGTCAGATGGAAAGGATATACACTTAAGAAGGATCATACAGAAGAACCGTATGAATGCTTCATAGTAGGTGGCCTGCAGTCACTCCGAGAGTTCCACTCAAGGAATCCAGGCATGCCGAGGGACCAACGTGTTTAAACAACCAACTATCTCAAGATACCTTTCCTCTATGAGGTTTTAATGGTCTTGGGATAGAAAACATGTTGGTGGATGAAGGGGTTGGAGGACTTCATCAAAAATCCCGTTTCATAATCATATTGCTAAGAATTCATAAGCCAAGAATCTCAGTTAATGATTTCGGGTCGAAATCTTATAAGGGGGGAGGTAGTGTCATACCCCACCTTTAAGACACATTTTAAGAATGGGGATTCTTACTAAGTAATGACTCAAGCCATAAGGCAAGAGCCATTACTAACCACCCTTCATCCACTTCCCGCAGGAAGTAGGATAATGGGGGGCCAGGAAAAAAGTCAGCATCATAAAGGGTTGGGAACCCGGGGTAGCCTCAGGAGGGACAGTTTCCGATCAACGGCTGAGGTTTCTAATGCCCAGCCGTATCCTGGGGAACGTACCGCTGATGTTGACAAAAACCTGGAATACTTATAGCCTGGGCAACTGTGGTTCTTACTTGCCACAAGTCCAAGAGGACTACCCTCCGCCGAAATGCTTCGCCGTATTCGAACGTTGTGCCGTGTCACACAGGACCACCACAACAGGCAGGCATAGAAGGGGCTGGGACAAGAAAACAGGAGGAGAATGAATAAGAAGAATTGAGATCGAGGAGGAGGAGTTCGCCGTATATGACTGAGTCTGCCGGAATGGATAGAGGAAGGTCGAAGGAAGTCAAGGTCGATGATGAGGATGAAGGATTGATGGACGAGGAAAGATTGTAGGATATTTAAGAATGAATTAAATGAACACTACGACTGAGTGCCAAGTCCAAGATCAAGAATCATATGTTACCGAGGAAGCTCAGCGGAGATGATCGGAACCCGAAGGAATCATACCGAACGTCATTATAATAACACATGCGATAGCGGAGTCTAGTCGGCCGAAGGAGATAAGGATTGTCTTAGGCGATAAAGACCAATACGAGGTGCATTAACCCTGAGGCAGCCGACAATACAGGAAACCTTATCCACAGGCAGCCTTCGATCAGCACGATATGACGAGACTGGATGCATACAGACAAACGGAAAGATAAGATGAAACCTATCGGAAGCCACAGGCGGCACGGATGACATCTACCGTGGTGGAGTGTTGGCAAGGCATACAGACGGCACAGGAAGCCGCAGCCCCAGATAAGGACGGATCAAGAGATCCGGCAAACAAAGTTGAACACTTCACCAGAGCTGACGACATATGCATGAGATGAGATATGCGCTCGAATGCCCTACGAAGGCGATATTATTAGAAATAATATATCGGCAAACGACGGGATTAGAAGCGACATATGCACGATACGGCCGAGAGGATCACCAAGTGTCATCCGATTGGTTTGGGAACATTTTGGGGCGTTTGTGCTGAAAAAATCGAAATACGGAATTTGTATGCGAAAAATATCATGATTGCATGCTCTCTACCAACGTCAACCAGTACTTGGCGTTCCGACCACCGCAACGTACCCGGTGGGTATATGAGTGGGGAGCTCAAGTCAGAAAATATAAAAGATCCAAAAAGCCCCCACTCGAAGAAGCGATCATCCAGCAGAAGACCCACAATTGTCCCATCAACTACGACCAAGTCCCAGAAAGATATTAGTATCTTATACTCGATTATTTACACAATACTCGAAAGACCATACAACCAAGACCCTCTTCAATACCTAAGACCCTCACTGATTGCTGTTCACACTTGGACACAATCAAGAACGACGATCTCAAAAACGCTCCCTGAGATAAGCAGGAGAGTTTAAGATTATAACACGTTACTACTCATTACTCCCACGAGAATCCCCAGAGAAGTAAATAATTCCCATCATTGGAATTATTACTTCTCAATTTTTTCTTTTGGAAATCTTGAGTTACCCGGCCGTCAGTCACGAGACAACCCCCGGTTAACAGTCCCGGGACACACCAACATACCCGGCAACGACTCCGCAGACCTCCTCGCGAAGAAAGCCACCTCCCTCACCCCCACCGTGCCGCCCCCAGTCTCCCTGTCTTGGATCCGACGGCAAGTTCGGGAGCAATTTATCACCGACTGGATCAACTGGTACACCACAGCTAAGAAGCCTAAAACCTACGACGCCCCCCACCATCGACGCCTCGACCCCGCTTATACCTCCCACCCACGCAAGATTTCCACGGCCATACTGGGACTTCGAACGGGCCACGGGTATTTCCTGGATTGCCTCGCACACCCCCCCACCGATCGTTACCCCTCCCGCTCCTGCGTATGCCCCATGCACCCCCACAGACCCCCAAACACCTCCTACTATCTTGCCCACAGTACACCACGCAGCGGACTGAACTTCTCCGTACACTCAAAATCCCACGACGACGACAGCTCACACTCCCCACGATCCTCTACACCACCGCTGGCACCAGGGCCCTCGGAACCATGATCTGAGAGACTAAAGTCGCGACCGCCGAATGGGCGCACATGAAGTTAAGTACCCTCCCCGCTAAGGAGGACACTCCTATCACACTGACTACCGGCTGGGGGATGCTGCTGGACCTAGCGGATGAGCACGCGAACACCCAAAACGACTAAGGAAGAAGAAAAAAAAAAAAAAAAATAAAAAAAAAAAAAAGAAAATAATAACATAATAAAATAAATATACATAGGTACCTCGGGGAAGAAGGAGGGAAGGAGGCGAGAGGAAGCAGACGAGACAGGGGGAAACGGGAGGAGCAATGGGGGATGGCAGCGGGTTCCTTTTCTTGTTTTGCCCACTGTGTCGTAGGGGGAGGTCCGGGGAAGAGGGGAGGCTGCGGAGGCGGGGAGGCTGGAAGCGTGGGGAAGAAGAGCAGGGACGGGGACGAGTGAGATATGATGACGCGGACGAGACACAGGGGACGAGGGGAAGAAGGAGAGGGAGTCATGGAGGTGAGGGACGAAGGGAGAAGTGCAGGAGTAGAAGGAGTAGCGGAGAAGTGAGAGAGGAGAGGCAGGGGGGGCGGTGGCCCGGCGGAGTTATCTTTTTTTTTCCTTTCTGCTATGTCTTGGTTTGTGGTGGAAATAAAGGCGGGAAAATGGCTAAAAATGGGCGGGGAAGGGTGGAGGATAGGGGGGAACAACCCGGCGTGGTGGCCCCTGAGCGCACAGGGCTCCTGGAACTGACGACGCGAGATGGATTAAGACCCAACAAGAGGGGAGACTACACTCCCAAACCCTCATAACAGCTCTGGGGCTTACCCAGTGGGGACCTGGCATCATGCCCAGGTCCTTAACATTGTATTTAAATTGTAGATTCCGCCATAACCCTGAGGTTAAATGCGTGTATGAATAAATAAATAAATAAATAAATAATTATCCTACTTCCTGCGGGAACTGGATGAAGGGTGGCTAGTAATGACTCTTGCCTTATGGCTTGAGTCATTACTTAGTAAGAATCCCCATTCTTAGAATGTGTCATGAAGGTGGGGTATGATACTACCTCCCCCCTTATAAGATGTCGACCTGAAATCATGAACTAAGATACTTGACATGAATTCCTAGCTATATGATTATTAAACGGGATATTTTCATGAAGTCCTCCAGCCCCTTCATCCACCAACATGTTTACTGGGCCACATCCCAGTGGGAACTTGAGGTAACAGACAAGTTCTTAACATTGAATGTATAATTTGTAGCCTCCACCATAAGCTTATAGTTGGATGCAAGTATGAGGAAATAAATAAATAAATAAATAAGAGTCATTACTTGGTAAGAATCCACACTGTTAAAATGTGTCTTAAAGGTGGGGTATGAAACTGCCTCCCCCCTTATAAGATTTTGACCCAAAATCATCAACTAAGATTCCTGACTTATGAATTCATAGCTCTATGATTGTAAAATGTGATTTTTTCATAAAGTCCTGCAGCCCCTTCATCCACCAACATGTTTTCTATCCCAAGACTGTGAAAACCTCAGAGAGGAAGGGTATCTTCAAATAGTTGGTTGTTTAGACATGTTGGTCCCTCAGCATGCCTGCATTCCTTGAGTGAAACTCTTTGAGTGACTGCAGACCACCTGCTTTGAAACTTTCATATAGTTCTTCTGTATGATCTTTCTTAAGTGGGTATCCTTTTCATCTGACTCAGTAAAGGACTTTCCCCTTGACTTTCCTACTTGATAATATCTCTTCCATTTCCCATTCCTCATTGCCTTTGATGTTATCAGATTCATCAATAATTGTTAGTAAGTCTGGTAGAGGTCTGGTCCCATTGTAGTATGGTTTGAGTAAGGATACATGGAATGTTTTGTACATCTTTCATTACCTTGGTAGTGACAGTCATATGGCTGTTTGAGAGATTACTTTCTGTATGGCACAAGGGCCATGCTTCTTATGGTCAAGTTTGTGTTTCGGTCATCTTGTCTGGATCTTCCTTCCATCTAGCATGACAAGGTCCTCAACCATGAATTCTGGGGCATCCTGGCATTTATTATTGGCATATTTCTTCATTCTTTCCTGAGTTGCTTTTAGGTTTTTCGTAACTCATCTTTGAACTGAAAGGATGTGGTTGATATATCCATCTTGAGTGACATTACTGGTTGACATTGTGCTTCGATTGGTACAACCAGGGTGTTGGCCATACTTGGCAAAGAATGGTGACATGCCAGTGGCTTGAGTCACTGAATTGTTGTAGGGAAACTGAGCCATGGGTAGGAGTCCAACCCAATCATCCATTTCATAGTTAGTGAATAATCGTAAGTATGCTTCAATTGTTTGGTTGATTCTTTCTGTTTGGCCATTGGTCTGTGGATGAAAAGATGTGCTCATTCATGGTGGTATTCCTAGGATGCCAAGGAACTGTTTCCAATCAGTGAAAGTGAAGCAGGAGTCCCAGTCTGATATAATATCTGTTGGGATGCCATGGAATCTCCAGATTTCCCAGGCAAATATCTTTACCAGGTGTTCTGCTGTCTTTTTGTCCTTTTTGAGTGGTATGAAGTGGGCCATCTTTGTAAATCTATCTATGATGACCCATAGTTGGTCACAGTCTTTGGACAAGGGGAGGTCTGTGATGAAATCCATGGCAATTGATGTCCATGGTGCATATAGGAGCTCTAGTGGTGAAAGAAGGCCATATGGCTTGTGGTATGTTGCCTTATCTTTCTGACATTCTAAACAACTTCTGATGTATGTGATAATTTCTTGGTCCATTTTAGGCCACCAGAAGTTGTGTTGGATCAGCTCGATTGTTTTATCTTGACCAAAGTGTCTGGCTACTGGGCTGTTGTGCTTGGTATGTAAAATCACATGTTGTGCATTCTCTGGGACCCAAAGCAACCACTTGCAATATAGTAATCCATCATGTAGTTCTAAAATCCCTACTTTCCCTTCTGTCTTCTGCGTGCTTCCACTGAGGTCCTCCAAGGCCTGGTAGTATGCTGTGTGTTGTTGTCCTGCCATTCTTATTTCCTCCTTAAATTCTTTTGTCCATTTTGATACTGATGATGCCAGATAAGCCAGCTGAACTGCTGAGCAACAGAACACCATTCCTTCTCCTCTGGTACTGATTGCTGAAATTGTGTCAAAGTGTTTTTCATGCAAGACAGTCTGTATTGGCTGGTTTCCACCTACCCCCTTTTCAGGGTGGTACTCCAGGCACCTCGATAATGCATCTGGCTTGCCATTACTTGTTCCTTTCCTATAAAAAATTTTGAAGTCCATGCTAGCCAGTTCCTGAGCCCAGCATGCCTGCCTTCTGTTGAGAACCTTGGTTGTCATGAAGTATTCAAGGTTATTGTGGTTGGTAAATAACTGAACCGTGTGAAGTGATCCCTCCAAGTATCTTCACCATGCCTTGAAGGAATCAACTATTGCAAGTAGTTCTTTATCATGGATTTCATAGTTGATTTTGGCTGGTGAGAATTTCCTGGAGTGGAAAGCAATTGGGTGCAGCTTCTTGTCCTCTGCAGTCTGTGATAATGTGCCACTGAGGGCAAAGTCTGATGCATCTGTTTCGACAATACATTCATGTTGTGGGTTGAGGTGGGTGAGGATTGGTGCTCTTGTAAAGCAGTCTTTCAGTTTTTTGAATGATTCTGTCATCGCATCTGTCCAATCCCAGTCTTTTGGTGATCCCTGAGTTGAATCACTGAGGGGTTTAGCGATTTTTGAGAATTCTCTTATGAATTGGCAATAACAATTGGCTAATCCAATAAATGATGGCACATCCCTCAAGCTTCCTTGGCATTCCCAATCCTTAATGCATTGAACTTTGTCCTGGGCCATCTCAATGCCATCTTTTGAAATAACATATCCAAGAAAGTCAACTTGGGTGGTGGACCAAAAGCATTTGTCCTGTGATATGGCTAGCCCATTTTCTGCTAGGCATTTCAATACCTCTGTGACAATGCGATCATGTTCTTCTTCTGTTTCTGCATAAATGAGGATGTCATCCAAATATACAATCAATCCTAAGTCTAGCAAATCTTGAAATATATGATTCATCATATTTTGTAAGGTTGCTGGGGCATTGGATAACCCAAAAGGCATAATGGTGTATTCATACAGTCCATATTGTGTCTTCAATGCCCTCTTCCATTCATGTCCTGGTTTAATCCATATCAGGTTGTAGCCATTCTTGAGGTCAATCTTCATAAATACCTTTGCACCTCTGAGCCTATCTTGAAGTTTGGACATAATTGGTACAGGGTATCAATTGGCGATCGTTACTTTGTTTAAACTGCGATAATCGACACAGATCCGAGTCCTTGGCCATGGGCTTTAGGTACAAAGATGATTGGTGCTGCGGTGGGGGATTTCGATGGCCAGATTTTTCCTAACTCCAACATTTCTTTGAGATAATCCCTTAGAGCTTGCAATTCTGTTTCATTGAGGGGGTACATTGGTCCCCATGGTGGTTGCTCACCCTCTTTCAGATCTATTGCATGATCATAGGGTTTGTGATCAGGGAGCTTATGTGCAAGTTCTTTTGCTAAGACCTTCATGTACTGTTGGAACTTCTTGGGTACAATTGTTGCAGTGTCAACTTCATTGGTCTCAGAGTTGACTGCAGCAATATAACCAATTATTGTTGTTTTGTAGTGCTGTAGGATGTCTTTATCCATGGTGAGGGAGAATTCTTGTGCCACTGCCTTGGTGCAGTGTTGTTTACATAAGTCAGAATCTAGTGTGATATCTTTGGGTTTTCCCCAAAACCTATTAGGTTGGTGTTTCACCATCCACCAACAGGGTAGGATTATGTCTGTGCCTGGTTCCAGGGGCATGACTTCGAAAGTCTCTCTGGTGTAGTGGTGCTTGTACTGAAGCAGTAGGGAATGTGTGAATGCTTCCCCAGCACCTGACAAAGGGTGACCATCTGCCCCATTGATCCATAGTGGTGTATTACGTGTGATCATTGGTAGGTCGTTTTCCATGATGAACTTAGAACTGATAATAGGTATGGCAGCACTGGTATCAAACATTGTTTGAATGCTGTATGTTTTCTGTCCTGGGATCAAAAGATGCATCTGGACAATTGGTCTGGTCCCAACTCTGGGTGGGCTATTCTTTGCTGGTTGTAATCTCATCTCAGGTTCTTTTTTATTAGATTTTGACCTTTTTGATTGTTTTTGGTTTTCTTGCTTTTGTGTACATTTAACTCCAGCAACTGATATACTCTAGGATCCTGATACATCTTCCTTCTCTGGGATGCCTCTTCATATCATACGAGGCTTCCCTAGTTTAAATCCGAGATGTTGGAGGTCTCTACTTCCAAAACTCTTCTTGCTGGTTTTGGGGCTGGTTGTGATACTGTCTGGGTGACAGTGGCAACATTTTTCAGTCACTTGGATACTGGTTCATCGGTTTACTCCTTGTCATCTTTGGAATCATCTGATGGTTGTTGGCATTTAGCCTTCTTTATGACTGCTGCCACTGTGACAGTTAATTCATTTCGCATTGAGGTCTTTTTTGCCAAGCATTCTAGTGTATGGTGGCTATTATGACCACAGTGCCAGCAGGAGGCCTTATCTGCTTTGTGCTGGTCAATCTCAGCCTTGGGGACACCAGCCAATATGTCTCAGTTGTTTTGGAATTTCTTCTCTTGGTCACCCTTGGGTCTATGAGTGGTTTCCTTGTTTTTTCCACAATTGGATTTCTCTTCCTTGTCTCGTTTTCACTCCTCCTTCCCCTGCTTAGGTTCAGAGGCAGACTGATATATGTGGAGTAATGGCTTCTTGTGCATGTTCCGGTGTTCTTCCTTTGCAGTTGCCAGCTTAATGAGTCTGGCCTTGAAGTGCTCATACTTTGGGTCATCAAGATCTTGAACATCTAACCAGGCCTGGCAGGCCAGATCATTAGGGAATGCCTGGTCATAAATTTCTCTAAGGACTTCTCCTTCTACTTGGGCCTTTTCTTGGTAAATGGCCATTCTGATTCCCCTTTGATCTGCTGGGAGGCCAGTCTTGTGGCATCCAGGTTTATACTTCCAATGCAACCTGGCCATCTTGTTGGTATAGTTGCACTTCTGGTGGGGATCACGGAAATATTGATCCATTGCTGCAGTGGATGATGCCCAGGTATCATAGCATAATTCCTTCTCGCTAGTATCGACATGGTTTTGGTGCCATTGGTGGGCATCACCCTTCAGGAGGGACCCCAACCAGTGGATTCGGCTTGCATTGGTGTTCAAGTCAATCGATCATACAGTCATATACTCCTTGAGTGCCTTCATCCATGGAATGTAATTTTCCCTATCCCCATCAAATACCTCAGGCTCCTTCATCTTGGGAGCATTTCCTAGGAAGATTGCTTCAGGTCCCTTGCTGATACAATTCTTCTTGTCCTTTTTCCAGAGTGCATGCATGAGTCTTGATATCTCATTCCCTAGATCCTTGGGTCTATCAGATTCTAAGTCCGAACTGGAGGAGCTAGAACTGCTTCCTCCTGGTGGAGGTCCTGGGGGTGGTATCGCTCTGCCTAGTGGACTGCTACCCATGGACTCTGTCGCTTTTCCTAGTTTAGTTGAATGTCTACTTGATTGGTCACTTGGTGGTAGGGGTGGAAGGTCACAGTCTGATTCCATCCCATCACTACTTTGGAGGGGAATCCTCCATTGTTGGGCATGTTGTTCTAAGATGCTATCGATGACACAAGTTACATCTATGTCCCTGTGGAATTGTTGGGCCATCTGCAATTGGGCCTTCAGTTCCTCCCCAATGGATTGAAGCTCTTCCCAGAATGTCTGTCACATGTCTTCTCACACTTGGTGAGAGATTGCTGATGGATTGACCTGATTCTGTTGGAGCTGCTCATGGAGTTGTTTCAGTTTCTGTAGGTCGGCCTTGATCCATTCCTGGTTTCCTCTGGCCTTGGCCTCTCTGGTATTCATCTCTGCAGCCCATCATTGGCAGTCAGTATTGAATTGCTCTGGCTTGATTGCCTGGTCCTTATGATAGGTAATCCAGACATTTTGGTTTGCCTCCATCTGCTGAGCAAAGTCCTGAAGCAACTTCTGTCTTCATTCCTTGCTCTCGGCTGTGTTCATAGTGATCATCCAAACCTGTCTCCTTGGGGCCATGTGGGCAGCTGCAACCTCTGCAAACTGGGTATTGGTGAGCTTGAAGTGGGCTCCAGTAGCATTCGCTGCATTCTGCTGGGACTGAGCAATTGCAAGGTCTAAATTGGATTCGATCTTGCAATAATCATTCTGCATTTGCATGAAAATGCAGTATGCTTCTGTTTCGTCCTCCTGGATCTGTCCTTGAAGGCTGTTGATCTCGACTGCAGTATGGTGCAGTTGATTCATAAGTGTATGTCCCCATTCTGGAACTGAGTGGAGCTTAATCAGTTCGATAGGTGGGATATTATCTGATCTGCCATGACTGGCACTAACTAGTGCCCAGGAAGGCATAGGTAGGAAGTTGATTTCCATGGTTATGGCATTGTTCTTTTCTTCTTGTGTGATGTATGTCAATATGCTTGGTGAGGCATTGAGTAAGATTATTGTGTTAACTGGGGGTTGTCTTGTAACTGACGGCCAGGTAACTCAAGATTTCCAAAAGAAAAAATGAGAAGTAATAATTCCAATGATGGGAATTATTTACTTCTCTGGGGATTCTCGTACAACATGAGTAAAATTGGGTTATAATCTTAAACTCTCCTGCTTATCTCAGGGAGGGTTTTGAGATCATCGGTGGTAATTGCATTGAAGTCTGAACAGCAATCCATGAGGGTCTTATTGGTCGAGGAGGGTCTTGGTTGTATTGTTTTGTATGTCTTTCAGGTATTTTGTAAACAGTTGAGTATAAGGTACTGATATCTTTCTGGAACTTGCTTTCGATTGATGGGACAATTGTTGGTCTTTTGCTCAATGATGGCTTCTTCGAATGGGGGCTTGTTGGTATTTTATGTTTTCTGAGTTGAGCTCCCAACTCATATGCCCACCGGGTACATTGTGGTGGTCGGAATGCCAAGTACTGGTTGAGGTTGGTAGAGAGCATTCAAACATGATAGTTTTCACATACAAATTCCGTATTTCAAATTTTTTCCATGAAAATGCTCCAAATCATTCCTGAACCAATCAGATGACCCTTGATGATCCTCTTGGCCATATCGTGCATGTGCCACTACTAAGCCCATTGTTTGCCAATATATTATGTCTAATAATATAACCTCCATAGGGCATTTGAGCACATATCTCATCTTATGCATGTGTTGTCAGCTCAGGTGAAGTGTTTGTCATAGTTGCTGGATCTCCTGATCTATCCTTATCTAGGGCTGTGGATTCCTGTGCCATCCATATGCCTTGCCAACACTTCACCATGGTAGATGTCATCTGGGACACCTGTGGCTTCTGATAGGATCCAACATTCATATCTGTTCATCTATATGCACTTATTCTTGTCATATTGTGCTTACCAAGGGTTGTCTGCAAGATAAGGTCATGCACAGCATATGTGACCCTGGGCACAGTTTCTGCTATGCAGAGGGGGGTTCGATAATTCATTTCATTTGAATTCGAAGGTTCGTTTGTTGCTCTCAGATAAAGCTAGGAAGTTTATTCGAACTATCGCTCACAAGGCGGAATAAACTTAAGGGGTGTCTTCTGAGGTTCGGTGGGATTGTTTTGGTAACTGTTCTTGAGGAGGATTTCGTTGCTGATGATCTTGGAGACTGTGGGAGACATAGATCTCTTTATAGACTTTTGGACTTCCAACTTCGTCTAACCATCCCCCAGGATGGTACTGCTGAAAACGAGTTTAGGAGATAAGACGTGAGTCATTTCCAACAATAATCTTGGATAGATTGCGTCAGCGCACGCTCATGATTGCATTAATCACTCACTTGCATGCTGACCACCATCTTCAAGTTAATTCTTGAAAATTCCTCGCCATGATACCGCACCTTCCCATAAGGTAAGGGATTAGCGATCATAACAGGATTCAATCCCCGTCTGGCCGCGTAATGCAATAACTCATCCGGGAATGACAATGAGCCATTTTCCTTCTGAGCCGCGTCATCATAGATTCCCTAAGGAAATCTTGATTGCTTGTGAGGTGACAATCATGCCCTATCACTCGTGCGTTTCTAGCACTTTCCGTGTGATGTCATGAGTCCCACACCTGCGCTCACCTGTGAGCAGCCACACCCTGGTGTGAACGCAATCCCAACAATTCCCTACGGAGTATTCCTAGCTGAAGGTCACATCATATTGGGTTCCTTTGAACAGGTTCCTTGAGTGGGTTCCTTGTGTGTTGTACGTTGTCTCATG
The DNA here is from genome assembly GCA_024516145.1 of Pyronema domesticum. Classification (NCBI taxonomy): domain Eukaryota; kingdom Fungi; phylum Ascomycota; class Pezizomycetes; order Pezizales; family Pyronemataceae; genus Pyronema; species Pyronema domesticum. The sequence goes on from JAJJXL010000023.1 coordinate 44,235, forward strand.
CTGTGCAGTCTTGACCCTTGTACTCAGCGCCACTCCTGTTCGCCGACTAGACTCTGCCTTGGTCAACTAACTCCGAATGCAGGTATGTTGAATGATGATTTCGCAATGCCTTGCACATGCCATGGAGCTCTTCTCCGTGCAAGCCCTCTTGGTATCCATTGGTTGCTGAGCACCTCTTCATGTATAAGTAGGTACTGTTCGCCCTCGTCTTTGTCTCTCCATCATCGTCGACAACACTCATCTCATGGCTGAAGTGCCATCATTGAGGTAAGTCCTTCCCTTCTCCTTCCTGATCTTGCCCCTGCTGACGTTCAATAGGTGCGACATCTTGGGCCGGGACCTTCATGAGGTCTCATTCGGAGGTCACGAGTCTCGTGACTTCGCTTGCCGGATCTTCGGAGGGTTCCAGCCTGAATTGCTCATTGATAATATTCATTCTCCAGTCGAGTTTGCCATGTTCTCTCTCAAGTTATACATGTTACCCAATCTATTATCACACATTATAGGGTGTGACACCACCTCTCCCCTCTTCAAGCTTTGTCCCGAAGCTCTAGTTCATGCCTCTGTGATCGCACTATGCCGTAGCCTAGTGACTAGTGATCAAATTTAGATGTAGTCCTCTAGCCCCTACATCTACTACCTACTTTGCTTAAGGTAAAACCACATGGGAAAAAACCCTTAAGCTTTTAGTCTGTGAGTCGGTAGTCCCTCGGAGAGTCAGGATACTTGAGATGAAATTCTCGTAATTTCTCCAGACCTCCTACTGAAAAATTGTCATAAGGTTCAGCCGTCCAATCCTTTTTGTTCGGCCACCCAAGCCATTTAATGAGGTAGAGTACTCGATTGCCAGACTTGTAACTGCTGATGACTTCATCGATATCATACTCCTCGCATCCCTCAACATCATCAGCTTCCCTCAAAATTTTCCTTGGATCTGGTGGAGCTCTTGTTCCGGCCCGGAATGGCTCGATCAGAGATACATGGAAAGCATTATGGATCTTCCATTTCCGAGGTAGTGTGAGCCTGACTGCTGATGGGGAAATGACTTTCTCGACTTGAAAAGGACCATGCAACTTGTGGTCCAGCTTTCTTGATGGTCGTCTTGTTTTTATGTTTCTTCCATCAAGCATCACCAAGTCTCCCACTTGGTAAACTGGTATGCCCTCTCGATGTTGGTCTGCATACTTCTTCATTCATTCTCTGGTCTTTTCCAGTGAGTGTTTTGCTTCCTCATGAACGGTATGCATCCAATGGGCATAGGCTTTGCTGGCAGGATTGCACACAGCAGTTGCTGTTGGGTTGCTGGTATTGGGGTGAAGACCGTAGTTCGCATAGAATGGAGATAGTCCTGTAGCGCTGGTCACTGAGTTGTTATATGCAAACTCAGCCATTGGTAAAAGGTCCACCCAATTATCCATCTCGTAGTTGACAAAAGAGCGAAGGTATGCTTCAATTGTCTGGTTAAGTCGTTCCGTTTGCCCATCTGTCTGTGGGTGGAATGCTGTGGACATCCTTGGCTTAATTCCCAAGGTCCCGATAAATGCCTTCCAGGTGGTACTTGTGAACCTGGAGTCTCTGTCTGATACTATGTCTGTTGATAGGCCATGTAACTTCCAAATTTCTTTTGCAAAGATCTTAGCAAGGTCATTCATTGTCTTGCCCTCTTTTTGCAGTGGAATGAAGTGGGCCATCTTCGTGAAGCGGTCAACCACTACCCATAGTTGGTCACATCCACTTGACTCTGGTAGGTCGGTAATAAAATCCATAGCAATTGATTGCCATGGGGCATAAGGTAATTCCAAAGGTTGGAGTAATCCGTATTTCTGATGGCGAGCTGCTTTGTCCTTCTGACATTCCATGCAGCTTTGTATATATTCGATAATTGATTCATCCATCTTTCACCACCAGAAATTCCGCCGAATTAACTCAATCGTTTTGTCTTGTCCAAAGTGACCTGCAATCTTTGAGTCATGCTCCGATTCCAAGACTGCCTTGACTAAACCCTTTGGTACCCATAATTTCAACTTCCGATAGAGTATGCCATTCTCCATCGTCAAAGGTTCTTTGATTCTCTTAACTGCATCCTGATATTCTTCGTCCTGTAGTCCAGCATCTCTGACCATTTTCAAGAATTCTTCTGACCATTTAACTGCAGGAATTGAGGAGAGTCATGATGAAGAGGCAATAAAGATTGTTCCTTCTCCACCACTGCTGATTGATGAGATAGCTGCATTTGAAAAATGTTCCTTATCCAGGATCATCATAATCAGCTGATCTTCACCTCCCCCCTTTTCAGGGCGAAACTCCGGACGCCTAGATGATGCATCTGGTTTCCCATTCTTAACTCCTGGTCAATAGAAAATCTTGAAATCAATGCCAGCGAGCTCCTGAGCCCATCTTGCTTGGCGTCAGTTGAGTACTTTCGTTGTAGTAAAATACTCAAGGTTCTGGTGGTCGCTGAAGACTTGGACAGTGTGCATCGCTCCTTCCAGATATCTCCTTCAGACTTTAAATGAGTCCACAATAGCCAGTAGCTCCTTGTCATGGATCTCATAATTTATCTCAGCCGGAGTGAATTTTCTCGAATGGAAGGCAATGGGGTGCAGCTTTCCATCTTCTCTTTTTTGGGATAGGACAGCTCCAAGGGCAAAATCCGAAGCATCTGTTTCTACAATGCACACCTTTCTTGGATCAAAATGTCCTAAGATAGGGGCCTTAGTGAAACGTTGCTTGAGCTCGTCAAAAGCCAACTCCATGGCCACTGTCCATTCCCATTTCCTCGCATCGCCTTTGGTTGATTCTGTGAGTGGACGACATATTTTCGAGAAGTCCTTTATGAATCGGCGATAAAAATTGGCAAACCCAAGAAATGCTTGAGTGTCCTTCAAGGATCTTGGAGGTTCCCAGTCCAGCACAGTTTCCACCTTGTCCTGTGCCATCTCAATCCCTTTCTCACTTATGATGTACCCTAGAAAGTCCACTCTGTTTTTCGCCCAGACACACTTTTCTGGGGAAATCGCCAGCCCATCTTCTTCGAGTCTTTTCAGCACCTCCTTGACCAACTCATCATGCTTTTCGTCTGTTTCTGCATAGATGAGTACATCGTCAATGTAGACAATCACTCCCTGATCTAACATATCTCTAAAGATATGGTTCATCATATTTTGGAAGGTTGCCGGTGCATTGGATAACCCAAAGGGCATGACCAAAAATTCATAGAGACCATAACGACATCTGAAGGCAGTTTTCCACTCATCGCCTTCTTTGATTCGAATCAAATGATAACCATTTTTTAAGTCCATTTTAGTGAAGACTTTTGCATCTCTCACTCTATCCTGAAGTTCTGACATCAGTGGTAGAGGATAACGATTTGCAATGGTTATCTTGTTGATCCCTCGGTAATCAAGACATAGCCTTAGACCTCGACCATGAGGTTTAGGTACAAAAAGGATGGGAGCTGCGGCAGGGGATTTTGATGGTCTAATCTTGCCTGTCCTCAGCATTTCCTTCAACCATTCCCTCAGGGTTGCCAGTTCAACTTCATTCAGTGCATAGACTGGGCCCCAGGGAGGAGTCTCTCCTTCCTTCAAGTCGATTGCATGGTCATATGGCTTGTGGTCTGGGAGTCTGTCTGCCACTTCCTTGGTCATGATGTTGGTCCATTTTCGGAATTTCTCAGGTACTTGTTCAAGTGCATCTGATAATTCCTCCTTTGTGGTGGCAGTGGATATGTGACCTATAACTGAGGCCTCTGGGTGGTCGAGCACTCTTTTGTCGACCTTAAGCGAGAATGCACTAGCCTCAGCCTTTGTGCATTTTTCTGTGCAACGTGGGGTAGTGAATGAGATGTTGTTCTTGTCTCCCCATGAGTTGCATGGCTGGTGTTTTGTCATCCACCAATATGGAAGAATGACATCGCAGTCACTGTCTAGAGGTGCGACCTCAAAAGATTCGGCAGCAAAGTGCTTCTTGTGCTGCAACATGAAAGGAACCGTAAAGAATTCGCCTGCTCCAGCAACTACCTCATTGTTGAAGTTGCGAATTTGGAGTGGAGTGTCCCTCTTTATGGTTGGAATTTTGAATTTCTGAACAAATCCTTTGTCCAGAAGAGCTGCAGTGGATCCTGTATCAAGCAGGACTCGCACCATTCGTTGTTGGGTCTTGGACCAGGTCAGAACCATATCAATAATTGGTCTGGGTCCATGATGAGGGGGAACCGGGACTTCCCTTTGTGTAGCTTGGGTTGAGGTTCCATTGTCTGTTCGTCGATTCTTTGTCCTGATCGACAGGAGGTTGTCTGGGGCCTTTCTCTTGACTCCTGCACACTTATGCACTTGTGCATCAGAACTGTCTTCCTCCTCGGGTGACGCCTCCCTAGAGCACTCTAAAAATCCAATTCCAAATCCTCACTGTCTTCGATCTCCCAAGATCTAGGCTGAGCATCTGGCATCTCAGTGTCCTCATTGTCCTGCTTAGCAGCTGCCATCTTGGCCTTCTTCTTGTCCTTGGGCTTCTCTTGCCCGTTGTCTTCTTCCTCATCATCATCCCTCTTTCTCTTGCCTGCTGAGGCTGTCTTGCCTCCATTTGATAACTCTGTCCCTCCTACCGTTTTCTTTGCATAACAGTCATACATCTTGTGACCTGACCGTCCGCATCTCCAACAGTCTGCTTTATCCTTCTTGTTTTTGTCGATTTCACTCTGAGGAACATTCTGTAAGGCCTCTCTTCCTGAGGCAAAAATTGCAGGCTTGTCGGTCATCTTCCCAGAACCACCCTTCTTGTCTCCAATCTTTTCCTTGACCTTTCGGTCCTTCTGCTGCGTCTCACGAGGACGAGCAGCTTCCTTAGGGGGACGAGTGTCCCGTACTTCCAATGTTCTTCTCTTGGGACCCTTTATCTCTTCGTCAATGTTTTCCACAATGTATGCAGCCTCCTTGACTGCTTCAATCATGGATTCATCGTCTCTAGGGATCCCTTTGAATGTTTGGTACACCATCTTCTTGATTTCTGGGGTCATTGCATCCCAGATAACTGCTCGGTACATAGGGCCTGAAGCCCCTACCCTCATGTTGAGGTCTTCCAATTTTGTGATGTAATCGTCAATATCTCCATCATATTGGAGTTCTCGGATTCGACGCTCATCTTTCTGGACCGCTCTCCTGTCCATAAATCTTGTCTCGATGGCACTTGAAAAAGCAGCCCAGTTGTCTTTCAACCCTTGGCTCTTGATTGCCTTTCGACGCTCTTGATGCCAACTGAGGGCTTTGTGGGAGAATAAACTCCCAACCCATTTGACCTGTGCATCCTCATCTGGGAAGGCAGAGGAGTAGGTCTCAATGTAGTCCTGAACTGACATCCACCAGGCTCGGAAAAGGGTTTTGTCCTTGCCTGTGAATATCTGAGGAGCCTTCATTTCAGGCATCTTGGGTTTCTTGTGCCGGTCCACTGGGGCAGGCTGCTTCAGCTTGTCCACCAAGGTTTCGAAGAAATTGGTCACTTTAATCTCTCGTTCGCTCTTCTTCCTTCGTTCTTCTCTTTGTCTGCGGAAGCTGTCAAGGGTTGTCCTTCCTGATCCTGAGTCGTCATCTGATGAGGAGGAATCTGAAGGGTCTGACGGAGGTAGTCCTACTCCAGGCCTTGGAGGTCTACCCCCATTTCCTCCTTTTCCTGCTGATTCTCCTCGTTCAGAGTTTGCTGCAGATGGGGGTAATGCCCTTTCAATTGCGTCTCTGAGCATTTCAGGTGAGGGTCCTTCTTCTTGGACAGCTTCAGTGAGTGATCATGCATCAATTGGTTGTTTTCGGGCCATCTTATCCATCACAGCCTGGATAACTTTATCAATGATCTCCTTCTTATCTTGCTGGCAGGTTGTTTCATATTCGAGCTGGCGGCGTTGCTGTTGCTCCTCAGCCTTAGCCAGAGCTCTAATGCGTCTATCATGACGCTTGTCATTGTCCTCCTTCTCGGATGCCCAATTTTCCACATTCTTGTTCCAGTTGGCTTGATAGGTCACAAAACCTTCAAGAACATCGTTGATAATTTGGACTCCAGCAGTGAGTCGTTCTGCAGCCTCTTGGTTGGCTTCTTGTTTTTGCTGCATATCAGTGGCTAGGCCTCCAATTGTGTGCCAGACTTGGGATCCGAACTCATTGCTGGCCTGAACAAGGCGAACAATGGCTGCGTGATTGATTTCTTGGTCGATATTTCCTTTCTTGATGATAACATCATATGCATTTTGCATAGTGTTTGCCATCTCCTGGTAAAGGGCCTTCATCTTGTCAATGTTGGCCTGCGCTGTGGCTCCTTCCTTCTGTAGAGCTTGGAATAGTCCTTGGACATCCCTTTCGGTAATGTTCATTCGTTCCACCATTCTGATGAACCATTGGGGAAGCTGGTCCTTGCTGACTGTCGCTGTTTGGATAAAAGATGGGGCTCGTTGATCTTGGAGCTGCTCCTAGGTCTTAGGCCGATAAATTTCGACAGTGTTGGTCATTTGGACATCCTGGCCCTGGCCAGCAGCAGAGGACTCGGCGTTTTGTTGGTTGGACATTGTGGAATAGTAGGTGGATTGAGGTAGATGGTTTTCTTGCCCTAGAAGAGGGTCTTTTTGTTTTTCATGTTCAGTTTGATAAACTTGGTAGCTTATGCCTTAAGTTTATAGTGTGACCCTGGGCACAGTTTCTGCTATGTGGAGGGGGGTTCGATAATTCGTTTCATTTGAATTCGAAGGTTCGTTTGTTGCTCGCAGATAAAGCTAGGAAGTTTATTCGAACTATCGATCACAAGGCGGAATAAACTTCAGGGGTGTCTTCTAAGGTTCGGTGGGATTGTTTTGGTAACTGTTCTTGAGGAGGATTTCGTTGCTGATGATCTTGGAGACTGTGGGAGACATAGACCTCTTTATAGACTTTTGGACTTCCAACTTCATCTAACCATCCCCCAGGATGGTACTGCTGAAAACGAGTTGAGGAGATAAGACGTGAGTCATTTCCAACAATAATCTTGGATAGATTGCGTCAGCGCACGCTCAGGATTGCATTAATCACTCACTTGCATGCTGACCACCATCTTCGAGTTAATTCTTGAAAATTCCTCGCCATGATACCACACCTTCCCATAAGGTAAGGGATTAGCGATCATAACAGGATTCAATCCCCGTCTGGCCGCGTGATGCAATAACTCATCCGGGAATGACAATGAGCCATTATCCTTCTGAGCCGCGTCATCATAGATTCCCTAAGGAAATCTTGATTGCTTGTGATGTGACAATCATGTCCTATCACTCGTGCGTTTCTAGCACTTTCCGTGTGATGTCATGAGTACCACACCTGCGCTCATCTGTGCGCAGCCACACCCTGGTGTGAATGCAATCCCAACAATTCCCTACGGAGTATTCCTAGCTGAAGGTCGCATCATATCGGGTTCCTTTGAACAGGTTCCTTGAGTGGGTTCCTTGCTTGTTGTACGTTGTCTCATGCTGTGCAGTCTTGACCCTTGTACTCAGCGCCACTCCTGTTCGCCGACTAGACTCTGCCTTGGTCAACTAACTCTGAATGCAGGTATGTTGAATGATGATTTCGCAATGCCTTGCACATGCCATGGAGCTCTTCTCTGTGCAAGCCCTCTTGGTATCCGTTGGTTGCTGAGCACCTCTTCATGTATAAGTAGGTACTGTTCGCCATCGTCTTTGTCTCTCCATCATCGTCGCCAACACTCATCTCATGGCTGAAGTGCCATCATTGAGGTAAGTCCTTCCCTTCTCCTTCCTGATCTTGCCCCTGCTGACGTTCAATAGGTGCGACGTCTTGGGCCGGGACGTTCATGAGGTCTCATTCGGAGGTCACGAGTCACGTGACTTCGCTTGCCGGATCTTCGGAGGGTCCCGGCCCGAATTGCTGATTGATAATATTCATTCTCCAGTCGAGTTTGCCATGTTCTCTCTCAAGTTGTACATGTTACCCAATCTATTATCACACATTATAGGGTGTGACAGCATACCACAGACTGGACCACCTGGTATGCAACAGCCCTGAAGCTGAAGACTTACTCTGTGCCCAATGATCATTGACTAGACATCTCATACACCACCCTCCCACTGAAACAAACCTTGGCCATCCTCAGCCTCTACACAGGACACAGCTACTTCCATACCTGTCTATCCCACCCACCCACAGACAAATACCCCTCCCAAAATTGCACATGCCCTTTCCACCCTCCCCAAACCCCACAGTACCTCCTCCTCTCCTGCCCTACATACCACACCTAACAGACTGAGCTGCACCATGACCTGAAGCTACATTGCAACCACTGACTCACTCTAAACACCATCCTACACACCACCTCCAGAACCAAAGCCCTTTCCACCTTGATCTCTGTTACCAAATTTACAACTTCCAAATGAGCAAACATACAGCTAAGTAAAATCGCTGCCAAGGAGAATACTCCTGCTGCACTAACAACAGGCTGGAGAACCTTGCTGCAGGAGGGAGGAGAACTTGAAGAGTATGACGATTTTTTGTATTTATTTATTTCCTCATACTCACATCCAACCATAAGGTTATGGTGGAGGCTACAAATTAAATACATTTTGTAAGGACATGGCTATTACCTCAGTTCCTCACTGGGCTACCCTAGAGCTATCTTCAGGTATGGGATTATAAGCCCCCAAGTCTCATTGTGCTTTAGTCCATCTTGTGTCATCTGTTCCAGGAGCCCTGTTCACTCAGAGGCCACCTTGCTGCGTTGTTCCCCCATTTCCTCCACCCTTCCCCTCCCAATTTTTATTTTTTTTTTTTTACCATTTTCCTGCCTTTATATCCACCCAAACAAAAGAAATTAAATAACACCACTGTGCCACCCTTGCCTCTTCCCTCCTCACCTCTCTCCCCTACAACCTCCTTCCTTCCACCTCTCCTTCATGACCCCAGTCACCCTACCACTCCTCCCTCCATCTCCACATTCCCCCTCCATCTCCATCACCTTCAATCACTCTTCCCTCTCGTCATCCCTGGTACAATGTACTAAATAAAGACAACAAAACAAAACATTGTCATAGAAAAAGAAATCTCCATCAACCTCAAGAGCTGCCCCATAAACAGTAGGGAATAATCCTGACAAACCAAGAGGAAACTCATAACTCTGTGCCCTTACATCCCCATTCTCCCCCCACCATGCTTCCTCCCCTCTCCTCTCTTCTACACTCTTCTTTTTTTTTTTTGTTTTCTGTTTTTTTTTTTTCTTTTTTATTCAGTGGGGGTACCCACATGCTTGTCATCCTCATCCAGCAGCATCCCCCAGCCTGCAGTCAGCATAACAGGTATGTCCTCCCTCATGGGGAGATTACTTAACTTTGTGAAGAGCATGATGAAATCCCTGATGGCCTGTAACTACTGCCTTGTTTTATCTCCTCTTATCTATTTCCTTTGTCATGATAATTCCTATGTTTATATATAAGTATACTGTGCTGGGGAGAGAGGGGCAAAGAGCATAGAAGAGTAGCATAGAAATTTCAATAGGGAAAAAAAAAAAAAAAAAAAAACAGACAGACAGAAGAAAAGGACAGGGAAGGGTGGAGCATAGGGAGGAGCCCAGCATAGTGGCCTCTGTGCACACAGGATACATGGCACAGATGATGTGAGATGGACTTGAAGTAAGGAGAAAATGGGGTATCAGGCCCCATAGCATATGACCTGTACAGGGACAGAGCCCAGTGGAACCTGAGTACAATGTTCAGGTTCCTCTTCTTTTCTAAAACTTTACCACAACCCTAAGCTTGCAAGTGATAATGAAATATTAATAAATAAAAAAATAAATAGATAACAAGCTTGGAGCCCTCAGGTTCTTGATCCCACACCTTCTCTATGACTATCATTATAGTTATCCATTAGTAGCAGTTGTTGGCTCATTGTCCTGGTTGCTCATGGTGTATTTTCTCTTGCTGGGAGGGTTGCATACTACTTCCAGGACATCCTGGATATCATGAAGGACAATGGACAGTTACATTGTAATTTCATCTATCACTGTGCAGGTGGTAGCTATGACCTCTAGTGAAGGAGGTATAGCCATAGTGATGTTGTCTTCAACATTCTTCATAAGGGTATTAATAGCAGCCTTGTGTAAGGCTGTTTCCTCCCATGATATATAGTAGGCTTCATGCAGTACTATATTTTCCATTCAGGTGGCATCTATCTTCTGTAGGAGGCTTTGCAGTTTCCTTACAGTTACCTGGGAGCAGTTGTTGTTCTGGTTGTAGGCATCTGTGAGTGCCTTCTCAACTCTGTGCATGATATTGCTCACAGTATTAAGGAAAGTAATGAGTCTGACCTGAAGCTACACTGTAATGCATGCCTCAACATTGACATCATCCTGAACACCCCCCCCCCCAGCATCAAGACTCTCTCTGCTTTTATCTCTGTGACCAAAGTTGTGACCTCCAAATGGGTGCACACCAGATTAAATAGGGCCTGTAGGAGGGCACTCCCTGATCTTGAAGACAGCTAACCACAGACTATTGACACCCCCTCTTGCATGCTTTGTTTATTCTGCCTTTTACTGATTATTGTTTTGTTTTATGTCTTATTATGCACAGGAGGGAAAAAAAAAAAAAAAAATCCAAAAAGTTTTCAAATTCTTTCTGTATGGTTTCTATCTGCTTTTAGATGTTTTGATTTGAATGTTTGCCAGTTTGCTTGGGTTTTTTTCTTGCACTTGGTCCTTTCTATGGAGTCTTGGGGTTGAGTTTGGGGGGTAGTCAGGTGGTTGAGTGAGAGATGGTGCTAGAGGTTTTTGATGAGAGATTGAGAAGGGGACAAGTGAGAAGTGTCATGGCTCGAGTTTCCACACTTGAAATACGATCTCACGCGGATTCGAATCGCGGGCTCCACAGCCCGTCACTCGATCCGCTGGGTAAACACTTGGCCCTCACTTGTGCTGTAATTGCTTAGCCTAGCCCTAAGCTGCGATCGTATGCACCAGATAAGGGTTTTGTTATTTTAGGGTTTTGTTTGTTGTGCCGTGCGTGGCCTGTAGTGCTTCCTTGGCTTTGTGCTTGTGTTTAGGGTTTTGTTTGTTGTGCCGTGTGCGGCCTGTAGTGTGTTTGTGTTTAGGGTTTTTGCTTGTTGTGCTGTGCACGGCCCGTAGTGCTTCGTTGGCTTTGTGCATGTGTGTGAAGAAGTTGCTTGTTAAATAGTTTTGCTTTCCCCATGTAATTAGTTCTTCACACAGTTATTTGTTTATTTCCTAAATAAATACCTTTTGTCAACATCTTTGTCCTCGCCTCGTTTACGTGTTCCGATCATGTGCCCTTGTCCAGCCGCCCCCGCCTCATCTCCCTGCCTTGCCTCGCCTTGCCACGTTACGTCCTAGAGCCTTGCTTCGGAATAGATACATCACGGAGTAATTCAGTCACCTGATCTTTTAACACGGACTTGCAAGAAATTGATGCACGCACAATTTCACAAGTCTTAGGATTGAGATTACGAAAGGGACTTTATTTATTACTATCTATCTATATACAAGAAGAGCCCTCGGGTAATCCTGCCCCCGACCACACCGCCGTAACAACACAACTGTGTTGCCTGAACCCACCGGCTCAGCAGCTATCACTCGACCTTTTGGATTCATACCCTCCGTGCAGTCCTGCATACCCACCACCGCGAATTCCTCCCATACCACAATCCTACCTACGAAGAACTCCTTGTTGCCCTTCAATTCACTTTCGATGTCGATGCCACCAGGATCTCCTACCATGATGAATCTTTCCTCTGGTGTATCCGATAGACTCGCCCGAGTAGCCTATGTCCTCATCCTCGATGCCGCTCAGGCTGAGTCTGTCAAGGCCAATCCCTCAGCAACCCTTGCCATCGAAAATGGTGTCGAAGAATATTGTCAACAGCTCACCCTGATCCTCGACCTGAAGAGAGAACTGGAAGAAGCCCGCTCCGGCAACACCGAATATGCCCGGCGCCTTCTTACCCTCGAGGAAGATCTCCAAATCACCAAAAAAACCATCCAGATCCTCCAAGGCCTCTCAGCCAACCCTATGCCCCGCATTATCGAGCTTCCACACCCTCCTGAGTATTCCGGAGATAGGAAGGAGCTCCCCAACTTCGTCTCTAAGGTCCATTCCAAGATTGCTGGAGAAGGATCCCGTTTCACTAGCGATCAGCATAAGCTCCGCTATGTGTATGGATACCTCAAAGGCAATGCTCAGAATCAGGTCCAGCCTTACGTCCAGGCCGACAAGATAGCCCTGGATCACGTGGAGGCGCTTATCAAAATCCTTGAGGCAGCCTTCGGAGACCCAGATGAAGTCGGAACCGCAGCTGCGGAACTGGAACGGTTAACCCAGGGGAACCGCGAGTTCAGTGTCTATTACGCTGAATTCCAACGACTCCTCGCTATCCTCGACTACGACTCCAAAGCGAAGAAGGCGGCTCTTAAGCGCGGACTGTCGAGAGAAGTCCAGGCCAGTCGTGTTTACCAAACAGATGAGCTGGAGGACTTCGACAAGTTCGTTGAGCTCTGCATGAAGCTCGATTACTGAATCAGAGCTCATGCCACCCTGTCTCGCTGCACCACCGCTCCCTCCACCTCTCGGGCCTCACCCGCCGCACCCCGCACATCACACCCCACCAATACCGACAGCGGCAACTATGGCCCTGCTCCCATGGACCTTTCCGCCACCAAGAAGTCCCAAAACCAACGTCGCCGAGATGAGCATATGGCCAAGGGACTCTGCCTATACTGTGGAGCAGCAGACCATTTCAAAGATCAATGCCCCACCCTGGCCAGTAACAACGCCCGCAAGGTCTGACTGGCCGCGGCAGGAATTGCCGCCATGGAGGAATGCTCCAATTTGGATTCGGGAAAAGAATAGTCCACCAACAGCCCGTTGGCGCTATTGGTGGACCCACCCCAGCGTCGTCATTTGTTTCTGCCCAAGAAGTGTTGTATGTATCTAGTACCTCGCTGTCAAACAAACAAGAAAGCGAATTAGATGGAAGACACTTGATTGTCCTGTGCACCCTGTCCAATAAACTTAACAAGATCGAGACCCACGCTCTTGTTGATTGCGGATGCACTGGAAATGCCTTTATAAATGACGAATTCGCCCGCCAGCACAACCTCCCCCGCTTCCAGCTCAAAAATCCTAAGACCGTCGAAGTCATCAACGGCCGCCCAATGTCCTCCGGAGACATCATGGAGTATGTACAACTCAACTGCCTCATTGATGATCACCAGGAAACCCTCACCACCTATGTTGCCTCGATTGGCCACTACCCCCTCGTCCTCGGCATACCGTGGTTAAAGAAGCATGATGTCTCCATTAACTTCCGGGATATGAGTATCCAATTCCCCTCCTCAACCTGCCTCAACCACCGTATGAAGGTTACCCCACGACCCATCCAGGGTATCTCAACCCCGCACGGTAACAAGATCTGTGCCATCTCGGCCACCTCCTTTCGCCGAATAACAAACAACTCGAATAACCATTATGGAAAGGTTGAACCCTTCACCCTTTCCCTCTACGAAATCAATTCCACCCTGGCCAAAGACGACGAACCAAAAAACGACATCCTGAATATCATCCCACCGGAATACCATGACCACCTCCCGATCTTCGATAAAGCAAACGCTGACAAACTACCGTCACACCGACCTACCAACCACAAAATCCCCCTCACTGAAGTATTCCAACCCCCCTTCGGCCCCCTCTATTCTCTTTCCCGCCCCGAGTTTGAGGAATTAAAGAGGTGGTTGGATGAAAACCTTTCGAAAGGGTTCATTCGGGCATCGTCGTCCCCCGCATCCGCCCAGATACTATTCGTTAAAAAGGGGGATGGTTCCTTACGACTGGTCGTAGATTACAGAGGAATCAATGAAGGGACGATTAAAAACAGATATCCCTTGCCCCTGCTACAAGATGCATTGATGAACCTTTCGAAAGCAAAATGGTTCACCAAGTTGGACATTCCAGGGGCCTACAACCTCATCCGCATGGCCGACGGCAAGGAATGGAAGACCACCTGTCACACCTGATATGGCCTGTTCGAATCCCTCGTCATGCCCTTCGGCCTTACCAATGCCCCAGCAACATTCCAAAACTACATCAATGACGTCCTGGCCCCTTACCTGGACCATTTTTGCACAGCCTACCTAGATTACACCCTCATCTACTCTGACAACCTCGAAGAACATCGCCAACCTGTCCGCCTCGTCCTGGACACCTTCTCCAAAGCCGGCCTCCATCTTAAACCAGAGAAATGTGAATTTCACCGCCAGGAGGTAAAATACCTGGGGTTGATAATAAGAACCGACAGTATTAAGATGGACCCCGAGAAAATCCGGATGGTAAAAGATTGGGAACCCCCGAAGAACCTCAAAGATGTCCGTGCCTTCCTGGGATTCGCCAATTTCTACCGCCGCTTTGTACGAAACTATTCTCGCATAGTCCAACCCTTAACCGCCCTCACCCGCAAAAACATCCCCTTCGCCTGGAACAACGACCAACAAGCCGCCTTCGATCTCCTTAAAACGACTTTCACCGCTGCCCCGGTCCTCGCCCACTTCGACCCTGATAAGGACGTCATCGTAGAGACTGATGCCTCGGACTATGTAACTGCCGGTGTCCTGTCTCAGTACGACAGCGACAACGTCCTCCACCCCGTGGCCTTCTTCTCCAAAAAGAACTCGCCCGCCGAATGCAACTACAAGATCTATCATAAGGAGCTCATGGCTGTCATTCGAGCCTTCGAGGAATGGCGGCCTGAGCTCCAATCTGTCATTAACCCTGTTCGTGTGCTCTCCGACCACAAGAATCTCGAGTTCTTCACGACAACCAAACTCCTCAACCGACGCCAGGCGCTCTGGTCCCAATTCCTGTGACAATTCAACTTCAAAATTGTGTACCGGCCTGGCACTGCGGGCGGTAAGCCGGACGCCCTCACTCGCAGATCCGGAGATCTGCCTAAGGTGGGGGATGGCCATTCCACGGCAAACGAAACCATCATCATCAAACCGGAGAACGTCCTACACCTTGCGGCCTCAACAACATCCGCACCCCCAACCTCCGCATCACAACCCATCACTCGCCAAACACCACTGACGACACACTCCCCAAACCCAATGACAAACCTGACCCTCGCCCACCTCTTCACCGAAGGATATGCCAAAGACCCCTTCCCAACAAAAATTCTTCAGCTCCTCCAAGAAGGTTCGACCCACTGCCGGGAAATCTCCCTCACCGAATGTGATGAAGTCAACAACCTCCTCCGATACCGTCAACGGTTCTGGGTGCCCGACTTCAACCCCCTTAAACTCCACCTGATTCAGCAACACCACGATGTCCCCGCCGCTGGCCACCCTGGTAGATCGAAAACCCTAGAGCAACTCTGTCGACAATACACCTGGCCACAAATGCGAACGGATGTCGACCGGTACACCAGGAATTGCCACACCTGCCAGCGTTCGAAGCCCAGCAGGCACGCACCATTTGGAGTCCTCCGCCCCTTACCCATCCCTGACCGGCCATGGCAAGACATCTCGATGGACTTTGTCATGGGCCTTCCCTGGTCAAACAGATGTGATGCCATCTGGGTGGTAGTGGACCGACTAACCAAGGAACAACACCTGGTCCCCTGCCGGATGGATGTCGACGCAAAGGACCTTGCGAACTTTTTCATCGCCCATATCTTCTGACTACATGGCCTTCCCCTTACCATCATCTCCGACCACGGCCCCCAATTTGCGGCCCTCTTCTGGAAACATCTCTGCCGGCAACTGGGAATCCAACCCCGACTATCGACGGCATTCCACCTGCAGACTGACGGCCAGACTGAAAGGTTTAACACCATAATGGAACAATACCTGCGGGCCCACGTCAACTATCTCCAGGATGACTGGTCCACCTGGCTCCCCCTCACCGAGTTTGCCGCAAACAACCAAGCCTCAGAGACCACCGGATCTTCCCCCTTCTTCGCCAACAAAGGGTCCGATCCCCGTTGCCAGTTCGACCTCTCCCCGGCGGCCCCAAACGACACCAACGATCAACGAGCCCTAACGACCTCCAAGACCCTCTCGGAAATACACGACCACCTCTGCGCCGAGATCAACAGGGCGAATCTCCGCCATCAGGAGAATGCGGACACCCGACACCTGCCCTCCCCAAACTACAAAGCCGGAGATCTCGTCTGGCTCGACGGTCGAAACTGGAAGACCCGGCGACCCAGCCGAAAATTAGACAACAAATGACACGGCCCCTTCCAAATCCTCGACAAGATATCGCCCTACGCTTATCGAATTGACCTGCCACCATCGGTCAAGTGCCACAACGTCTTCCATGTCTCCCTCCTCGAGCCTGCCGCAAATGATGCTTACCCCGGACAAATTCCGGAGCCCCCGCCCCCGGTCAAAGTCAACGGAGAAGACGAGTACCACATCGAGTCAATCCTCGACTCCTGAATCCATCGATGGAAACTCCAATACCTCGTCAAATGGGTAGGATACGATCAACCAGACTGGGAGCCCACCGAGCTCCACTCCGAGTCCTCCACCGTCGACTCCTTCCATGACAAATACCCCGACCAACCCGGCCCCCTCTCCACCACCACTTAACGACCATCCTACTTCACCGGAGTACAGTCTAAGAAGGGGGATCCTGTCATGGCTCGAGTTTCCGCACTTGAAATATGATCTCACACAGATTCGAATCGCGGGCTCCACAGCCCGTCACTCGATCCGCTGGGTAAACACTTGGCCCTCGCTTGTGCTGTAATCACTTAGCCTAGCCCTAAGCCGCGATCGTACGCACCAGATCAGGGTTTTGTTATTTTAGGGTTTTGTTTGTTGTGCCGTGTGCGGCCTGTAGTGCTTCCTTGGCTTTGTGCTTGTGTTTAGGGTTTTGTTTGTTGTGCCGTGCACGGCCCATAGTGTGTTTGTGTTTAGGGTTTTTGCTTGTTGTGCCGTGCGCGGCCCGTAGTGCTTCCTTGGCTCTGTGCACATGTGTGAAGAAGTTGCTTGTTAAATAGTTTTGCTTTCCCCATGTAATTAGTTCTTCACACAGTTATTTGTTTATTTCCTAAATAAATACCTTTTGTCAACATCTTTGTCCTCGCCTCGTTTACATGTTCCGATCACGTGCCCTTGTCCAGCCGCCACCGCCTTGTCTCCCCGCCTTGCCTCGCCTTGCCGCGTTACGTCCTAGAGCCTCGCTTCGGAATAGATACATCACAGAGTAATTCAGTCACCTGATCTTTAAACACGGACTTGCAAGAAATTGATGCATGCACAATTTCACAAGTCTTAGGATTGAGATTACGAAAGGGACTTTATTTATTACTATCTATCTATATACAAGAAGA
The DNA here is from genome assembly GCA_024516145.1 of Pyronema domesticum. Taxonomy (NCBI): domain Eukaryota; kingdom Fungi; phylum Ascomycota; class Pezizomycetes; order Pezizales; family Pyronemataceae; genus Pyronema; species Pyronema domesticum. Next base: position 61,595 of record JAJJXL010000023.1, read on the forward strand.
GCCCTCAGGTAATCCTGCCCCCGACCATGCTGCCATAACAAGAAGGGGTACAGTGGGGGACCAAATGTGATGGAGGGGACAAGTAGAGGTGGCAAACAGGAGAGAGAGGCAAGGGGAGGTTGGGGTAATGGGGGCCCAGAGGAGCTATGTTTTCTTTTGTTGTGGGGGAAATACAGGTGGATAAAAGGTTAAAAATGGGAGGGCAAGGGTAGAGCAAAAGGGGGGAGCCTAGTGAGGTGGCCCCTGTGCAAACAGGGAACTTGGAACAGGAGATGCACCAGAATGAACATTGGAACAGATAACAATGGGAGTAACAGACCCCAGAAACAGTAAAACAGAGGAGGTAGAGACAGATTTTGTTTTTGATTTTTCATTGTGTACATATCTGTAGTCTTGCCATAACCTGAAGGTTGCATGCAAGTAATGAGAAAACAAACAAACAAACAAACAAATGCTAGTGATGAGTTGTTCGCCAGATGTTATGTAATTCTCCTGGTGTTCTACAAGGGTCTCATGGGATACCCTGAGGCATTCCATGGCCTGTACCTGGAATTCTTTGAGTGATGCCTAGTAGATGGATGTGCAGACATGGAGGTGTTGCTGCAATGCTGGTGCTGCAGAATCATGAAAACATGCATTTCCAGCTATGCTTTCATTACTTCCATGGGGTTTTCCATTACCTCCATTAAAGGACAGGTCATATCCATCATAAGGAGGGTCCACAAGAGCTTGGAAAGTGATCACAGAGGCTTTGGGGTGTGGGGCATAGATCTGGGGTGTGGGGTATGGATTTGGCAATGTTTTGGTGGTATTTCACATGGTGGGGCAAGTGAAATTGCATGAAAACTGTTACTTTGCAATGAAAATCAACAAAATCAATGTAGAACTCTCTGGACATTTCTAGAGAGAGATGTAATGGAGTATTGAGAAACTAAATCTGATGGAATAATTGATGGTCTCAGTGCTAGTTGTTGAGAATGCCAAAGAGGGGGGAGGGGGGTATTGCTATTATTGTATGGTGTCATTGATTTACTCATGGGTCCCATGTTATATAGGCCCCCACTGAATTAAACAATTCAATGAAGGTGCCTAATACAGAGCCAATTGCTAATTTGTAGCTGATAGGAGCATGCTTTTAATAATCATCTTGTGCTGAGAAGAAGAGGAATGAGGTGATTGATTGGTTGAAGGACTACATGGCCACTAGTTGAGGATATCTCACAAGGCAAACACCAAATTTTGATCAGAAACTACCATATATTCAGAAGGAATTAGCTTTTTAGTAGTACCAGCTGATGATTGGCCATGCCATGATGGCTAAGACTAGAAGCATGAGATCAAGATATCTGACTTGGACAATGGCTAGTAGTGCAAGCAGGACATATGCTAAACAAGGGAGCATGTATGCCAGGTATGCCTCACATTAGAAGGATGATATCAAGATGCTTTGCAATAAAGTGGTACAACATGCTATGCCAAAGAGGAAGAAATATTGTTGGATACTGATATCGGAGATTTTAATGAGGATATGGCTATGGAGTCTGTTCTCTGCTTTGCACATAGAATGGGGAGAGGTAAGAAGCCAAGAGAAAAGCAGTTTGAACAAGGTGAGCCAGAGGAGGATAACAGAGCCTATATGTAGGCTTTGGCCAGGATTACAGGGTGTCTTATTTATCAATTTATCTCATGTTATTTCAGGTTTATCATGGCATACATTGTAGCATTTGGCCACATTAATGAGGGAATGTGCTTTGTTTATTATTTTCATCAGGTAGTATAGGAGTATGTCATAGGGGTGTTACAGTTGATGTCATTATCCTTATTATGTAGAATGTGCACAGAAAACTAGAGAAGATGGATGTAATGCTGCTACCAGGTGGGCCCTTCAGGCAAGCAGTGCTATATTCTAGCTAGCATGCATGCACTGCTATAGCCAATATACTGATTCAAAAAAAACAAAAGCAAGCACCCATGATTCAGTTGCCATGGCAACACTGGTCCATCAAAGCACACTTGAAGGTTATTCCAGTGATAACCATGAGAATATAATGCAAATCCAAAATTAGACAGGATACCAATAATATTTTTAACCATAAACATAATCAATACTAACCTTGATGTTCTAAATAACCATGCATATTGAGAAACTGGATTACTTCAGCAAGGCCTTAGTTTTTAAGGGTAAGATCGAGTTTCAAGCGATACCGTTCCAAAAGGTTTGGCATAGGATTGCAAACAGGTGATGGGAGACATGTCTGGCCAATGAGAACATTGTTCATTACAGAAAGGGAGGGATGCCAGTGTGGATGCCTCTGTGCAAACAGCGTGCTCAGATCAGATGAGGCACAATGGATGGAATAAAGGAAAAAAATGGAGGTTTCATGCTGCAACAATGTATGACCTGTACTGGGACAGAGCCCAGGGGGTTCTGGGCATAAAGCTCAGGACCCACTTATTTCTGTAAATTCGCCATAACCTTGACGTTGCAAGCATAAATGAAAAAATAAATAAATTAATAAATGGATGGTGTGTTACGACTGATGGCGCCCCGCAGTGTGCAGCATCCGGTGGTACAGTTATCGAATACAGGTGGCACAGTTTTCAGTCATCCAAAATCACCTTTGGCTCGGCAACCCTCATCAAGAAATCCACCTCGGTACTGAAAACTCGCCGAGTCCACACGAAATACCACAGACAAGGCATCCGCATCACGTGGCCGATCCATATCGACAAATCCACCTTGAGACAGAAAACTGGTCAAGCCTCCACCGAATTTGCAATACGAGATTCACTACTTCAAGAGGCATCCAAATGAAGGAATCAAGATTGACAATGGGAAGAATGATTGCTATGTTTTTTTGAGCGCTTTTCCGAATATGCCAATTGCTTGAAATTGAAGACGGAAAAACGTCATACAGCCGCCCGCCGCCTGATTCGTTATCTGCACAATGCAGTGTGTAATGACGAGATTCTGGATTCGAAAAAGCTCGTGGAGCATCTCGGTGGAAGGTCCCAGCTGACTAACAACAGTCGAAAGAGTTTTAAGCGCATGTTCATGACCATTTCTCACTTAGCCGTAATCGATAGCAAGGAGACACGAGAAATGTTGGAGGATCTCGATGATTATTTAGGGGAACACATCAACTGACAATGAGCCCAAAAGCAAGGAGATTGTGAGACGGTTTAGGGTTGGTTTTGGTTTGCAGTTGCATATTGCTAACGGAATAAACTTTGTGTTTTGTTACTTGTGCCTCACGAACATATTCGAATCCTAAAATGTACGCGAAAACTGTATTCTCTATTTCTCCCTGAATGGCTCCTCGTTATCCCTACCTCTAGAAGTTAGACCCGTCATTCTGGATTGGGCCAGCTGTCTCATAGCCGTTGCTGCCTTCTAGATTAAGTTTTAGCTACCACTGCAGTTCATAAGATCAAAAATTGCACCTTCACTGCAAGTATCCAATCGGCGAAAAGATTCCGCGATGTATGTAAGAGCATAATTCACCCGCTACACCATCGCCTGGCCTACTGCAGAAAGACAAACATACCACCGTTTTTTTCTTCCTCCAAAATCCATCCGATGCCACCTGTATATCTGAAACCTCATCATATCCCACAGCCTTCCGTCTTTGTTCGCAGTCCAAACCCCTGAGCTCCGTTCTCTTCCGGTGTAAGCAGGTACCTCAAGTAGTTTTCCAAAAACTCCATCTTCCTTTAGGCTTCAAGTTTCACCGAAGGCCATAGTCTACCGGTAATTTAGTAAACTATGAACGGCATTGTACAAGAAAGAGTAAGTCAGTAGCGGGCACCATCTCCATCTGCCATCTCCGTCTCCTTCCTCGGTAAATCCATCACCCCTACCCCTCCGGTGTACAAGCATCGTACATGGACCGAAAACCACGGAACCATTCCGCCCCCTAATCCATCTAAGCACTGTAGCAGTAATCATCCAGTGTCAAAATAATCTCCACCACAGGCCATCTTTAGGTCCTAACAGCAGATTAAGTATCCCGGTGTACATCGGAAAGCTTGGGACAGTAGGGATCCGCCCATAATGTGTCAACATTACGGGACGCCTCCGGATCATACTTTGGTGCCGTGGCTGCCGTGAGACATTCCCGGTGAAATTCCGATTGCTCATGGGAGAATGTGTGCGAGGCTAGAGACGGAGATGCGCAGTCTGTAGAAGGGAGATGGAGATGGGGGTGGGAATGAGTATTGGCATTAGAGTACTTACACCTGGACTTTGATCTTTAGACTTTGCGTCAGCGGCGCCGGCGGGTGTAGTAGCGACTCGGAGGTAGATGATAGACCTGCCAGCCAATGGTGTCTCATTAGTAATAGTAACGATGTCTGAGAGGCAGAAATTATAATTCGGAGGTAGTAGGTAAGACTCGAGTCCCAAGTTCTACTCCCAAAGTACTTACACCTCGAGCGGACTCATCTAGTCGGGTCGAGGAGTGGCAGTCGAGATATATTTCGTGCGGTAGGTCTTCACCGGGACTTAACCTTACTCTAGGTCGGCCCGGGTCCGAGTCCTCGGGGTCGCCGAAAATATGGTTCGGGTCATGCAGTAAGATCGCCGGTAATCCCCATTATCAAGTCACCGTCGCTGACGGGCACTGACCGGGTACGACCGAAGCTAGAAGCTAGAAGGTCGGAGGTCAACATCTTCCGGTGTGCTTCTAGAAATTTTAGAAAAGCCTAGACAAAGTCCCGAAAGTTTAGACGCTCCCGGTTATAGCCATGACCGTTCCCGGTGAGATTTTTGGAAACTTCAAAAGACCTGGATACTCCCAAGTGAAGATTAGTAAAGATCTAGTGACGGATATGACAGGTTCCCTAAATCCCATCTGGTACCCTCCGATTCCCGGTGGTTGGGAGTCGAACCCCAAAGCGTTGAACCAAAGGGAACCGATGTAAAGTTGAAGAACGTACGATCATCATGCGCTTGGAATGCAGGCGGATTTACGCCTCCGCTGGAGAAATTTTGTAGTGCTTAGATCAGCGATTCAACATGAACTGCAGAGTTTGACAGCAGTGACCAGTCTAAAATCATCGACCGTGTTCTTATCCATACAAGCCCATAGAAGTGGATGTATCTAGAGTATGATCAGACTGAAGATGTTAAGAAGTGGTCGAGCGCTCCGGATATCAGAAGATGAGCGAGATGAATGAGATAAACAAAGACCGTGAGCTGATGCAACCGCAGGTAACGACGGTAGCGAGGGAAATAAGCTTTTGATGATTAGGCTTGACAACAACGATTGCCATTACTTATCACTGTTATCAGATCGACCACAGCACAGGTGACAATGGATTACTTATGTAATCTCCGGACACACACAGGAACCCCCGCGTAAACCTTGAACATGACTATCGCTTATCCAAGATTTTTTTCCGCGCGTCTGTTGCGGATCAACTACGATGGTTAGTGCATCAATAAGAAACATTCCCCACGGCTCATCTCCGAATCAAGTGTTGTAAACGTCTCACTCTGTGTCGTCACAACTGAAGCTGGACCAACGCCCGACTGTGCCGCACATCGACATCAATCTGATGAGAATAAGACTACTGGGAACGAAAACTGAATATGAGGATTACTATCAGCTTCGCGCATGAAAATTTGTCGGTGGATACTAAGCTGCACATGGTAGTTCACGGAAGGCCGGCCCGAGTGACTTCCCATGCAAGGCTACATAGCACTCCCCCAAAAATGTACAGCATTACGTCAATTCACCTCAGTTGTAAAATTCCTAACAATTAAAACCACATAGAAAAGTTCACAACTATTTCCATTACTAAGCATGGAAGACCACTTCCGCGCCACGACGTCACAGCAGAGCCCCACCACCTTGCACCGCGGACGCCAAAACCTCCCGCCTCGATCCCGCAACGATGTTCCACCCACTCATCCGCTGTGCTGCGCGTCTCAGCAAACCCACCATCCGCCATGCCACAGCTTCGCCGATCCGAAATGCCCTCGCGTCACCTCTTCGTTCTCACAACCTGAGCGCCCTCCGCCAGTCCTCCCGAATCATCCGCCATGCATCCAGCAAGCCCGCGCCGAAGCCCGCCCTCGTCTCCCCCATCACATTAACCCCGAAGCCAACCGGCGATTCTAAGCCCGCGTCCCCCAAGCCCTCACCCAACGCACCCGGTCAGAACGCCTCCCAACTAAACGCCGACGGAACCTACCCCTCCCGCATCCTCCTCTACTACGCAGGAAAGCGGACCGTCTACCTGGGTACACTAAAACTCTATGCTGTACTGCTGTTTTCTTACTGTAGTTTGATTGTTGCGCCGCCGTTGTTTGGGCAGGACAATGCGGACGTGCTTGGGAAACTTGGGTTGGACAATGCGGGGGTTCCGGGTTGGGTTGTCCCAGCGGCCATTGTGGGGGGAAGTTTAGTGCCTTTGGTGTTGTTTCAGTGGTTGAGGTGGGTACTTTCTTTCCCGGCGGAGATAATGGGGGAGGGATAAGACAAGGTGATGGGGATTCTGGGAGGCGCGCGGGTGACATGTGCGGGGTGTGGGATACACGCGGCACTGATGATGCTACTCTACGCGTGTCTTCCCGAGGGGATACGTGTGGAAATGCAGATCCCGTGCGCAACCCGCATCATTCATCCTGCTGGCTCATTACCAGTCCCCATCCTGCTTTATTCCTCTTCACTTCACTTCACCCTGGTGGCTAACTCCGTCTTATAGTCCACCCTACGTAACCCACATCTACACCACTCTTCCCACCTGGGCAACCGCCACCAAATCCAATCTCTTCTCCTACCTCAGCCGCCTACCCAAGGACGCAACCCTAGAAATGGCCACAATCCGCTGGTTCGGTCGACCCAAGCTCACGAAAGTTACTGTTGGCGACTTGGAGTTTAAGAGGGCAAGAATGGGTTGTGTTAATACTATTTCAAGAGCTAGATTGGGGGATAAGGAACAGATGTTTTATGTAGATTGGAGAAAGAGTCCTGCTACTGTACCGGAGCCGGAGGCCGTGGGGGAGGTTGCGAAGGCTGTGAAGAAATGGCAGGATGAGAGGTTGGCGCTGGAGGCGGAACAGCTGGCGGCGAATAAGAAGAAGTTGGGGTGGAAACAGTAGGCGAGATGTCACAGACTGATGGGGAGGGATTGTAGGATAGGAAAAATTAGGGATCGGGATAGAAAAAATAGATGGTGCCATGGTTTTATTTTTCATAACCTCTTCTTTGAGGATTTCAATATCGTGCCCAGCATTACGTTATCATACATTCTTTACAACTCATCCTTCTTCTCCGCCTTAACACCATCAATAGAAACCAACTCAACATCAAAGATAAGAGTAGATCCACCAGGGATAGGTCCAATACCGCGGTCACCGTAAGCAAGGCTAGGGGGAATCGTAAGCTTCCGCTTCTCACCAGGGCACATCTCCGTCAATCCTATCAATCGCATCAGCTATTGATTGCTCAGAATAGTCGCTTCAGAAAGCGAGGGCAAAGCGAAGGAAATCATACCCTGATCCCATCCCTTAATAACCTGCCCAGATCCCAAAGTAAAAGCCAAAGGCGACCTTCCAACCGAGCTATCGAAAGTGTTTCCATCCTCGAACTTTCCAGTGTAGTCCATTCTGATCACGTCTCCATTCTACCCTACCATTAGCTACTATCCTATCCCCAATTGACCATACCCAAGGGGATGAGAGATATGTACCTGAGTCTTGCGCTTACACTCAACCTCATTCAACTTTTCGACCTTAAGCTCGGAAGCGGTAGCGGAGGCGATAAGCACGCTCAAAAAGAGGGAGAGGACGGTGGTGAACTGCATCTTGGTATCTTGTACTTGTGAGTGTTTCGTGTCGTGTCGTGGTTCGTTTCGTGATGTGACGGAAGCTAAAGTGGATCGCGGTGGACGTGAGTGAGCTTGTGGAGATGTGGCACCTTGCGGGAAACTAGCCTGGTATGGTTAGCGAGCAACGCGTATGACAAGCTCGGAACGCGGATGAAGGTGACGGGGCTTGGCTGCAGAGATACATGGATGATTCAGCGAGTTGGTGGTTGGATGGGGTTAGGTCAAGGGTTAAGTAATCCATTATCTATTTCGTCTCGGCTGGATATTTGTGGCTTTCGAGATGGTAAAACAGAACCGGTGAATCGAAAGACTTCTACCACTCTGAAAGGGCTTTGACACTGGCTCACACCATTCCCCCATGAACGGGTGTGCGGGAGAGCATCGACTTCTTTAGAGAAGAGTAATCCACATACAGCATCTTCCGTTTGGCTTGTCCCGTTCTGATTTTCTTCAGATGTGGACTCGGATACCTTATTCGGTTTGTGTGGTCCGCCGAAAACTTCTGAGATCCGTGATGTCAGTGACCGGATGGGATGTCTGTGGCCTTCCGCCGCGTCGCACAGTTTCAGACGTTTCTGGAATGCCGAAAACTGACACTACGGGAAACCCCCACTTGCACGCGGCCATACCGTGCGCAGATATCTTACGATTAGGTTGCGACGGTGCGACGGTGCGATGGGTGACCAACTCACTGGGAAGCTTGGGGGTTCGACGGTAACGGTAAGGAGTTTTGAGTAAACATGGGATGATGTAGATTGCCGTGGAGTGTTTTTATGAGTTGTAATCAATAAATTGTTACATATTTATTTATATATTGTATCTCATGATTCGTGATAATCAGCGCGAAACTCGCCGGAAGCGAAAAGTCAACCATGGATCATATTGAAATCCAGGGTGAATAATAAGCGAAGCGCAACAACTGTCAACTAGCTGAAGTCATGGTTGCACGCAGTTACTTCGTTACTCTAAGCGCACGATCCATGACAGACGTGGGGGGCACAGAGGTCAGGACGAGGAACAAGGTTAGGCCAGTTCTTAGTCAGTTCATTTCGCGATACTGTATTCGCAAATCAACTGGGTGGGAAATGCAGATGAACATCCCACATCCAAACGTGTGGGGGATTTTCAGCTTACGATTTGGAATTTGAACTTGTGGAGACGGCAGAAAAGGCGGATGGAAGGTACGGAAGGAAGAGCGTAAGCGAAAGAACATGACAAAAACATACAGTGCGTACGGGCCCCGAGTGGAAGTGGTAGCGGAGTCGACTATGACACGGTGTTAAGCTTCGTCGGCACTGTTTGGTGGTTGAGATAACACAAACTCCTCCTTTATAATCGCTGATAAACGTATAATCATCATCATACCATATTCTCTACGCCGCAGCCACATTGTAGCTGAAGACTTTAAAGTCGAGACTCGATACTTGTCGAGGTAACCGTGGTTCTGGCGTAGACTAAATTAGTGCACGACGGTCGACCATAGTTTGGCCTCGCTTGATCCTATTGAAACAGGGTCGAATCGTTAGAGCATGCCCTACGAATTCAACCAAGGGCTTGATGATTCATTAAATCGCTGAAGACTTTTCTGAAGGATTTGGAATTTCGAAACACTATGGTCGGTTCGATTCATTGCGATGGATACGGAGTCGCAGGCTGAGGTAGGTTATTGCGAGGGGATGAAGGGAATCTCTATCCATGACAGTCTGTGTAGAAAGCTGTGTAGAACATAAGATTTCAATATTACCCCGATCATGGTAAGCCTTTTGGCGTTTCTTGCTTCGGTCTTCTGCGATGATTCTCAATGCAACTATGCGCGGTACAAGGGGTCAAATAAGACTCCGTCAAATAAACGTAATCATGCACATTAATTAATATTCCGCACACATAACAGTTGAAATCCATGCAGTGGCGTTCATCCAGAACTCTGGACATGGAACGGGTCCCCACGGAACTAGTACCAGTGGCGTGGGAAGCAAGTGTAAAAAGGGTGGCTGCTGGCTGCAGAATATGGGTTGTGTACCTGCATATCGCAAGCCGCCCTGCAGAATGGGGTCCGTGTTGAACCATGGTTCTGGTGCGGATACCCACATGCAGCGTGCCAACAATGGGTGCCTCGAGAATTAGAGTTCCAGCATTTCCCTGAAGATTTCTCAAAGATTTTTGAACCTTGAATCCGGGGGATGGGGATACTTTATCCAGAATATTTAGCAAATGCGGGACATTCATGATCCCCGACAAAGATCCTACACTGAGCGTAGTAACACGTTGTGTAATGGATACATAGCGACTGTCCTTTATTTGTCAGACGGTTGACTCTTCGGATGGACGGGTCGAGCAACGGTGTGGAAGCCAAAGGAGGAGCGAAAAGATGTCTCTCCTTGGGGCGGATCCGGATGCCTTACTCTATCTAGTCCCCATCATGACATTGCGAAGTAAACTGCCTTCACTCATTAGATATTCCCCGTCTTATCCAAATCCCACAACAGCCTCCTACATTGGTGAACCGATTCTTCGGAATAAAGGAAGCCTTACTCTAGAGTACCAATGGAGCAGGTGATTCTTCGGTTTCTCTCATTACTCTACACCCATCAATCCATCGCATCGCATATCGCCTCTGTAATGCAATGTAATGCAGACAAAATCATTAGTGCTCCCGCAATCGAGCATAGAAACCTGGTTGCGTTTCGATAAACGACAGGTCTAGTAAAAGTCTGGACTTCCGACTTCCGTCAAACTACAAAATTTGATTGCTCTAGTGCCAAGAAAGGTATCAATCTCCGACAGCGATGCACAGCGCTTTGATATTTTAAGTGTGGCTTCGAGGTGTCAACTTTCTTAGACTGTTGGACTAACTTCATCGGACTTCGTCGGGCTTTATTTGGACGCCCATGCCATGGGATGTTGAACCTATCCGACGCATGCTCTGCGGCCCGTTTAGCACCGTTTCTGCTTCACAAAAGAAACATGGGCCTCTAAGCTGGTGCAAAACCACGGACTCGGGTTGGAAGCGACATGTAAGGGCAAGGATAAGCAACCCATCATCGGATCTTAAAACATATAGTATCCCCCCACTCCAGGCGGTCTCCAAGACTCCCGACTTACAACTTGTCACCAAGGCAATGTCTGCCGCCGACACCTACCATGAAGCCGAAAACCGCGCCCCACAAATCCTCGCCGTTTCTTACACCATTCTCAGCATCGTGATTCTCAGCATAGTCGGAAGATTTTATTCTCGAAGACATCTATTAAGAGCTATTCATATTGAAGATTGGTTAGCATTACTGGCTTGTGTAAGTTCTCCGTCCTTCTACAAAAAATCACCCAATATCCATCGCTTACGATGGTAATGGTAGGTTAACCTCACAATCTACGTGATCCTCTACACCTTCATGACGACCCTAAAATTCGGCCACCACACCTCCGCAATACCCGCCTCCAACCTCAAGAAGCTCTTCCTCCTCTCCGCCTGCTCCCGACTTCTCTACCCGCCCACCATCGCCCTAATACGAATTTCCGTGCTCCTCTTCATGCGGCGCTTGTGCCCCCACGTATGCGTTCACATCGCCGTCGCCGTTCTAATCATCCTCAACATCCTCTTCTCCATCATCTCCGTTCTGCTGATGGTATTGCGATGTTACCCCATCGCCTTTTTCTCCTCCAACGAGATTGGATCACAAGGAACGAAGTGCCTTGTGGATGATTCAACAGTTGCTCTCGCGATACCGATCACGAGTACGAGTATACATGTTTTGATGTATTTTGTACCAGTTTTCACGGTGTTGAGGGTTAGCTTTCTTGGGTGGGGGCAAAAGGCGGCAGCAGTGGGATTGTTTACCGCGGGCCATGTGGCTACTATGTTGAGTTTGTACAGACTGCCTGCGGTGAAGAGGTTGCACAATGGTGTTGATCCCAGTAGGTTACCTCAAATATCATCCCATCAGTTTTATCGTTCTAATGAAACCCATAGTGTGGAACGCAGCCTCAGTAGCTCAATGGACAGTGTATGAAACCGGCGTATCGATAATCCTAGCCTCAACACCGTCACTCTGGGCGTTGCTTTCGAATACGATGAAGAAATGTGGTTACTGGTCTACGGCGGAGTATGAACCGAAATCTCCGGGATCACCAGAAACGGATTGGGAGAGGGCGAGTTCGAGATTTCCGACCAGGCCCGTGTCGATGGTTACGGTGCCGTTGGGGGCTAGGAGAACGCCCAGGGATAGTTATGAGGAGTTGTTTTTGGGGACGGGGGTGGATGCGGAGGAACCGAGGGGGTCAGGACGGGTTTAGTGTTGGCCTAGCTGGGAGGTGAGAGAAAGAGAGGAGTTATGCGGTCTGTAGAGGGGTTAGGAGGGGTTAGAAGGGTTAGAAAAAGGACAGAGATACATTAGATCCAATAAGGGAGAAAGGTGCATTGGGAAGGCGTTATGGTCATGATTTGGAATTTATTTTTACGGCGTTTTGGGGGGATAAAAGAGGTGTATGGGTAAATATTTTGTTAGATTTTGGGGGAAAATAGGCGTTGTATTTAGCGATTTGAACTGGGTCAAATGTAAGATACATTTATTAGTACCTGTTGTATTTTAAAGAACGCGCGCGCCCGGGATTCATGCTTCATCACGCATGTTGGTTTTGGTCAACATCGCGAACTTTACAACCAAAGACGACATAGTTGCTTTATCTTTCTGTGAAATGTACATCAGTCCCGTTCGGTATTTCACATAGGATACCCCCAACTTCGCGCTAGCAACATCATCGACTTCGCTACCAGTGTTGTGTATCACTCGCACCGCCACTGAGCCAACCCACAGCTTCCAAGTGTCATCAAGAACATTGAATCTCCCCACTAATACTCATATTTATTCCGTAACTATGGTTCTTATTTTTTAACTCCCACCATCCCTCGTCAGAATCTCATGTTCCTTCAATTTTCCACTCGCCAAGCCTCCTCATGACCACTATCAGCGGCACCTGCCGCATCTCCGCACCAGCAGCCACGAAGCGAAATTATTTTTATCTCCACCAATTTTCCCCTGTCCTACACGCCAAGCTAACCCTGGAAATCGGCGAATATTACGATAATACTCCCTTCAATCTCAAACACCCTCATCCTCCCTGATAATAAATGCTCCGATTGCTGCTGAAGCATGGCAGATAATCCTCTGGACTCCGCAGCTCAGCCAATGGGTCAAAGCTTTCATTGAATATCAGCCGATACTTGGTAAGGAGACGAATCGATTGCTAAGGGTAATTTTCGTATCCCATATCCCGGTTATCAAAGGGTTGCTGTTTCCATAGTCGGATCCAGAGACCAGAAATTCGGGTACACGGTGCTTATTCATGTCAATCACGGGGGAGATTACGATCGCGGTTGATATGACGACGCTGAGATGGTGATCAGAGTCGATCTTACGCGTGTAGCAGGAGATCGGTCATGCTTCCTTATGGAGTGCAGAGTGTCGTGATCTGTGGGATTCATTTTGCGAGTATCGGGTTTCCGGGGGTTTTGGGATTGAAGGATCAGAGGGAGGTAGGAACAGGGATGGTTGGAACTTGGGGCGATATCATGTATGAGCACTCGGATGAGGTGATACGAACACTGAGGGGAAGGAACAGGAGTACAAGTGATGTCATTGGAATAATATGCGCTGTGTAATGGTATCGACGATTTTACATACGAACACACAGTTAACGCAGAACAAAATAGACTATATATTATGTCAAACCAAAGAAACAAATTCCAACCAATGACCAAAATGATCCCACAATAGAAAAACACGATCAGTATTTCTCAGGTTCTTCTACTGGACTCTTCTTCTGTCGGGCCCTCACCCACGCGTCTGCTACTCTCAGCCATGCACTCCATGAACGTTTTCAACCAGTAAGTTGCACACATCGCTAGAATGAAAGCAACCTGCTTGGGAATGTTGAGAAGTTCAACCAACTTGAGCGTATGCATCGCTTCTATCTTGTAAGGATTGATAGCTTCCAGATGGTCGACCTGCGGAATCCAATTGAGAATCCGAAATAGTGGTTGCATAGACTTTGGCACTACGCTAGGTTAACCAAAAAGTTTTAGGCACGTTTAGCGTAGTAGTACTTACGGACGACCGAATGCTCCGTGACGTCGGTCCATGTGGCACCTACCGAAGAAATGGTTAGTGGATAAATGTTGCAAGCGCGGAGGTTGTGTGATTCTTACCTTCTTTCTCTAATTGTCTTAAGTGCTCGTTTGTTTTAGGAACCAGTATCTCTGTATATAAGTTAGTATTACATTGAAAACAAGAATCAAGAGCCTCAGAGAGTATCTTACGCCCTGCCGCAGCTTTATTCAGTTTCTGCCAGTTTTCAGTTGTGTTTCCCAGTTAACTGTCAGTACTACTAGATAAGATATTGTGCGTACCTTTAAGCTTCTTCCGCTTGTTAGATTGAGGTTCAACCCTTCCAATGTATGTTTCTTCCAAGATATAAAGCTCAGATAGACTGGCATTGTGACCTTTGTCTCCGAAAAATCCCAGTGCGATAGCCAACAGCTCATGCTCAGCTTCTTGAATCTCCCACGCTTCAAAGTAAGCCATGCAGTTGTTACATTGCGCTTCGGCCCTCTCTCGTACTAAATCGACAATGCTTTCTGCAATCCAGTTATTCTGGCTCACGATGAAAAGTACAGAGTACGTGGGTGATTACATATCTAGAGTAACACCTATCTGAAGTCTGTTGTATGAAAACTGCGGCGGCGGCACAGCAAGAAGATCTGCGTTCTGTGACGTCTCAATCTGATCGGTTTTGTAGGAAAGCTGAGGATCTTGATCAATGTCTTCGTCGCCGTAATTGCTCATTGTGTCGAATGCGGAGCGCAGGTCATCTCCCTCCTTGTTCAGACTTTCTTTGGCCGACATGACTGCGGGTTCTTTGTACGAATTATCAGTTTTGTTCAAGTTATTCTACGGAACGATGACGCAAGTGGAGTGATCCTAACACTGACCAAGTAGAATGAGTTGTGAGAAGTGTATGTATCGATAAATGATGCAAAGGCAGGCTGGTGTTGCGGCGATCGAAAAGGATGACTGTCCTTTGATCCAGAAACAAGGTATCTAGCCATATTTATAATGAGCGAGGTGGTACCAGTGTTGTACGCTACAAACCTTGGAACACATCTGTAAACCGGTACTAGGCTACCAGTGTAATACGGTAACTGAATCATCTCTCTAGGTAGCATTCGGGGACATCCATACTCTGAATGCTTAGTAAACCTCGAACCCATTTACGTGATGTGTTGTACGTCTAACCATGCACTAAGCCGTTGCATGGTGTGCCTAAATATTCTTGAGGGTTTCATTTACTAGGAATCTATTAGGCCGGGGCTACTTCCAAGCTTAGGCAATGTTGTGCGTACTACTTAGTTGTCACAAGATCTCGCGTGCCATATTTCAGTGTAACTGTGAGCTTGTTCCCGTGTTTTCAGTGGCTAGGTTGAATGCGGGACTACACTCTCGGGATTATTGGTCCGTGACGCTCTGCAAACGGCGAAGCATCATGCGGTAGCTTTCGATAGCCCCACGCAGATAACAAGCATTTCTAAAAGGTTCATGGTAGAGCCATGAGTTTAGCTAGGATTCTGGAGGACAATAGCTGTACTACATATAAGTGAGCACATGCTGTTTGATCGAATGCGTGCCGCTCCCATTCAATGGAACTTCTTAGCCACCGGCACCCGGGTAGCTACAATTGCAATTTATAACTTCCGGTAAGCTTGTGTTTGCCCCGTGATGTGCTGCAGTAAGCCGTACGGATTGGTTCTATGGCGGACTATACGAAGCCCTGCCGGAGTTGCTCCATTGGCACACGCTGCTTTCTAGCACACTTCACGTGGTTGAGACATTGAATTTATCGGAAGCGATGCATTCCATGGCCGTAAAAGGAATAATATTTTCTATTAGGGATACAATCGCGCTTCATCTGAGAATCATGAGCTATCACTGCGTCTGCCGGGTTTTTGCTCACTCATGCTGTCATAGGAATCACTCAATCGAATGTGCGTATGCAGTTGGGGTTACCATGGCAGGGGTCATGAAGCTTGTGATACGGTCTCATCTTCGCACTATCAAAATGTCGTGTCATTGAATAGTGGTGCAGAAAAGTGAATAAAATTTAGCTATGGACGTAGAAAGTCTTGCAGGATACCGCTTTAACAGTGATACATATGTATTATTCGCCTAGACTCTAGCTGGTGTAACGTGCTCAGCCCGGGCCAGCTTTTGGCAAGACCGATCAGTCCAGTCCAATACGCGGACGGATTATTGGGAGCACTAGTGATCAATATTTGATTACTTATCATGACTTCAGCATCTTCGGCGTCTTCGGCATCAGCAGAGACCAAAGCAAGTGACATTAAGTGATGGCGCCGAGTACCACACTGATGATCAGGTGGATGTGGCTCACCTCATTCAAGGTATCTATGGGTTCTCTGAAGTTTTGAAGTTTGGCACCACACTAGAGCTGTTCTGTGTGCATATCACACCACATGATGATAGTCCAAATGCCACCTAGTCATCACATACCAGAACAGTATTCTAAATCCATGATTGATCAGTAGCATTGACAATTAAATTCTCACATCATTGTTATGGCACAGGATGGGGAACAGAGTCCAGGGAACTTGCTGAGGGACTGGACTGGGGATCATGAAGCATGGAAGCTAACTGAGACAAGACAGGATGCATCAGACATGTATTCACATGACAACAAAGTATGTAGCTCAGAACAAGACTATGGGATGGGACCAAGGAGTGAAGTACTTGGCTCAGGACTGAGGGCTATGGGGTTTTGTATGGAGCACATCAGATCAGACAGGAACTCAGTCAGCAAGATAGGTTAGGTGCATGGGCAAGTGACTGGGATCACATGGAATAAGAATCAGGAAACAGGGGCAGTGGTAGAAGCTTAACAGGGAATGCATGATTGCATGAGGTGGAGAATGCATTATTTACAGGGCAGGACAGCACAGTCAGGTGGTGGGTGCAATGGGGGAAACAAGACTAAGAGGAAAAGCTGTATTGTAGAAAAGACAAACAAATGTTACATGAAGAAGAAAGCAAAACAATGGAAACACAAAAAACTTATATACATGACCTCTTCTTCCTACCAAGGTGAAAATACATCATAAAGCCCTAAACCCTCAGCTCTAAAAGAAATACATAGAAACTGCTAGATACATGTCCTTGCAAATAAATGATATTATCATCATCCTTTTATGACAATGACATCATGCCAAGGAAACAATCATGCTAGTAGTTAGCTTGGTAGCTATAGCAACCCTGGTTCCTAGGCAACAGCCATTGCTAGGGGAACAATTGTTATCATGGTAATGCCAGATAATGTTTGACCTGAGAAACATAATGCAGCCAAGACAGTTGGGAACAGTATCCCCCCTCTAAGGCTGAGGTCCACCAAAGCTCAGTTGAGATCCTCTGGGAGAGGTCCTAGTTTGTTGGGGTACTGTGCATAGAAGTCATCAATTGCCTTGAGTTTGATCACTTCAGTTGCATACTCTCCCATCCACACTGCTTGATAAGGTACTGGAGTTGGTGTCTGAACATGCAACAATCCAAGACTTCTTCTACTTCATATTCTGGTTCACCTTCAACCATAACAGGTTCAGGCACAGGTATGATTTAGATAGGTTAGGGATCATTGCAAATAGGATCCAATAGAGAGACATGGAAAACTGGGTTGATGTCCATTGTGGGAGGAAGCTGGCCTTGATAAGAATACTTGCCTACCTCCTTTATGATTGAGGAGGGACCATAGTGTTTATTGTCTAGTTTTTGTGAAGCTCAATTGGTGTGAATGTTTCTAGCACTAAGCCAGACTAGGTCACAAGGTTGGTAGGCAGGTGCAGGCAGTTGGTGTTGGTCTACATACTCTTGTTATCTGTCCTGGGAAAAAGACATTTTGCTCCAGATAAGGTCATGGATGTTAGGCAGGCCATCTGCAAGGCATTGGGCCTCACTTTCCTCATAGTTGTCAACTTAGATATCTGGTCCAATATCAATTCTGGCATTGACTCCATAGTTGGCAAAGAAAGGGGAAATGCCAGTGGTCTTAGAGACATGGTTGTTTGCAGCAAACTCAGCTATAGAGATTAATTATACCTAGTCAGCTTGCTGATAGTTGAAATAGGCTTGAAGGTATTGCTCCATAATTACATTTATCCATTGTGTTTGGCCATCTGTCTCTTGGTGGAAGGCAGTGCTCAGGTGTGGCTCAATGTTCCAGTCATTGCACAGGTATTTCCAGAACTGTAGGGTGAATTGTGGTCCTCAGTCTAAGACTATGGTTTCTGGGTGTCTATGTACATAGAAGATATTTGTCAGCAATAGTTCAACAAGGCCTTCTGTATCAATTGTAGTTGAACAGGGTATAAAGTGTCAAAGTTTGGTCAGGTAGTCAACAACTACCCAGATAGTATCATAACCATTGGAGCTAGGCAGGCCAGTAACAAAATCCATAGAGATATCTTGCCAGAGGTATCCTGGAACAGGTAGGGGATGAAGTACTCCAGATGGCAAGTGATGGAAGGCCATAGTTCATTGGCATGTGTGGCAGTTGGCTACATATTGTTTGACATCTTTTTGCATGGTTGGCCAGTAGTATTATCAGGTAATTAGGTTAAATGTCTTTGCTCTTCCAGAGTATCCAGCTTCTGCAAGATCATTGTAACTTTAGAGAATATTTGATTGTAATAAGTCTTTTATAGGTATCATGGCTCAAGTATCTACTCTTTCCTATGTTTCTTATTTCCTTACTTTCACATTCACTTTCCTTATTTGATTGTCTTGTTCACCACCTGTGTGCTGTGGCTATTAGTGGCATGGATTATCTGTGCAGCTATGTGCTTAGCAGTGAGTCATATGCACTATGACATCATCCAAAGGCCTGTTAGTGGTTGCACAGCCATGCTTGTTTTGGAATGTTCAAGGAGGTTCTAGGCTGGCTTGTGTTAGTTTGTTAAGGGTTAAGGGTTTAAGGCCTACTAGTTTAGCATCTTGGTGTAGAAGGAGAAATTGTATATATAAGAGGACTGGTCCTCCCACCATTCTGTTTCCTTTCCTTTTCTCCTTACACAGTTATTTGTTCATCTCACTGAATAAATACTTGGAACCTCAATCTCCTTGTCTCTGCCCTCATCTCTGTCTCTGTTCTCTTCTCTGTCATGACCTCTGCCACTGTCTCAGTCCCACTCCAGTCCTTGCTCTGTCCCACCTCTGTTGCTCCTGCTCAGTCTTTATGCTTCTGATCTCTGTTGCATCTCCTTTCTTCTAAACATGGATCCTCTTTAGTTGCTGCATACCACAGCTTTAGGGACCTCATGTTGAAGTTCTTCAGATTGTC
Organism: Pyronema domesticum; assembly: GCA_024516145.1. NCBI lineage: Eukaryota > Fungi > Ascomycota > Pezizomycetes > Pezizales > Pyronemataceae > Pyronema > Pyronema domesticum. The sequence continues at coordinate 80,825 of JAJJXL010000023.1, forward strand.
TCAGAGCCCACAAGCCTAGATACCAAGCTTAGAGCCCTCAGGTTCTCTGTCAAATACCTTGCCCACAACTGCCATTACAACAGGGATATATTGGCATTGTTGATACAAGAGATAACCATGATGTTCTTGACATTCTGATAGTATTATTTCCTAACAATATTGTTTTCCTTCTCTCAGCATGCTCAAGATACTCTGGGCAAATGTGTCTGTAGTTATTGCTTCAACCATCTCCTGGTGAAGAGGTAACTGGTTATTGCTGGACTAGAGGTTTGCAGCTGGGTATAAGTCTTCAGGAACATTCTGGGATTTGAGAACTACTTTCTATAGTTGGATGATATGTTTATTCCCTCCTTCAGGTAGGTCTCCAGACCTATGAGTGAGGGCATCAGGTTTCCCACATGCTTTCCTGGGCAATACATGATTTTAAAGTTGAAATGGGAGAGGTATTCAGCCCAGTGGGTTTGGCAATGGTTGAGGAGCTTTGTTGACATGAAGTATTCCAGGTTTTTATAGTCACTGAGGACCTGGATTGGATGTAGTACCCCCTCTAACACAGGTCTCCATTCTTCAAAGGCTTGTACAATTGCCATTACTTCTTTGTTATCAATCCCATAGTTGTACTCAGCTGGGGGATGCTTCTTGGAGAAGAACGCAACTGGGTGAAGAATTCTATCATCATCATATTGTGAGAGAATACCAGTAGAGACATGGTCAGAGGCCTTAGTTTCAACTATAATTCATCAGTCATAGTCAAAATGGCAAAGGACAGGAGCAGTGGTAAATGCTTCCTTAAGGGCTTCAAATGCCTTTGTACATTCATCAGACCAGACAAAATCAGTGTTCTTCCTTGTAAGGTGAGTAAGGGGTATAATGATGTTGCTGTAACCTTGGACAAAGCATATGTAGAAGTTGGCAAACCCCAGGAATGATTCAACATCCTTGAAATTTCATGGTTCTGGCTTTTTTTGAACAGTTGCAACTTTGGCTGGATCCATTTTCATTCCACTGGTGGAGATAATAAAACCAAGATACTTGGCTTCTTGATTATAGAATTTACATTTCTGAGGCTTTAGGTGCAGGCCAGACTCTGAGAGGGCTTCTAGGACTTTCAGGACAGGGTTGTGGTGCTCAGTCCAGTTGTCACTATAAATCAAGAAGTCATCCAGATATGCTGTAACAAAAACATCCAAGTAACATCATTGGACATCATTGATGAAATGTTGGAAGTCCACTGGGGCATTGGTAAGGCCAAAAGGCATCCCAAGGGACTCAAACAATCTGTACCATTGTGACCCTGGGCACAGTTTCTGCTATGCGGAGGGGGTTTCGATAATTCGTTTCGTTGAATTCGAAGGTTCATTTGTTGCTCTCAGATAAAGCTAAGAAGTTTATTCGAACTATTGATCACAAGGCGGAATAAACTTAAGGGGTGTCTTCTGAGGTTTGGTGGGATTGTTCTTGGTAACTGTTCTTGAGGAGGATTTCGTTGCTGATGATCTTGGAGACTGTGGGAGACATAGACCTCTTTATAGACTTTTGGGACTTCCAACTTTGTCTAACCATCCCCCAGGATGGTATTGCTGAAAACGAGTTTAGGAGATAAGACGTGAGTGATTTCCAACAATAATCTTGGATACATTGCGTCAGCGCAAGCTCATGATTGCATAAATCTCTCACTTGCATGCTGACCACCATCTTCAAGTTAATTCTTGAAAATTCCTCACTATGATACCACACCTTCCCATAAGGTAAGGGATTAGAGATCATAACAGGATTCAATCCCCGTCTGGCCGCGTAATGCAATAACTCATCTGGGAATGACAATGAGCCATTTTCCTTCTGAGCCGCATCATCGTAGATTCCCTAAGGAAATCTTGATTGCTTGTGAGGTGACAATCATGCCCTATCACTCGAGCGTTTCTAGCACTTTCCGTGTGATGTCATGAGTCCCCCACCTGCGCTCACCTGTGCGCAGCCACACCCTGGTGTGAACGCAATCCCAACAATTCCCTATGGAGTATTCCTAGCTGAAGGTCGCATCATATCGGGTTCCTTTGAACAGGTTCCTTGAGTGGGTTCCTTGCTTGTTGTACGTTGTCTCATGCTGTGCAGTCTTGACCCTTGTACTCAGCGCCACTCCTGTTCACCGACTAGACTCTGCCTTGGTCAACTAACTCCAAATGCAGGTATGTTGAATGATGATTTCGCAATGCCTTGCACATGCCATGGAGCTCTTCTCCGTGCAAGCCCTCTTGGTATCCATTGGTTGCTGAGCACCTCCTCATGTATAAGTAGGTACTGTTTGCCCTCGTCTTTGTCTCTCCATCATCATCGTCAACACTCATCTTATGGCTGAAGTGCCATCATTGAGGTAAGTCCTTCCCTTCTCCTTCCTGATCTTGCCCCTGCTGACATTCAATAGGTGCGACGTCTTGGGCCGGGACCTTCATGAGGTCTCATTCGGGGGTCACGAGTCACGTGACTTCGCTTGCCGGATCTTTGGAGGGTTCCGGCCCGAATTGCTGATTGATGATGTTCATTCTCCAGTCGAGTTTGCCATGTTCTCTCTCAAGTTATACATGTTACCCAATCTATTATCACACATTTTAGGGTGTGACAACCATGTACAGAAGGCTGTCTTCCATTCCTGTCCTTCAGGAATTCTGAAAAGATTGTAGGCTCCTTGGATATCAAGTTTGGTGAAGACCTTGGCATTTTAAAGGTACAATGGTGTTTCATGCAACAGTGGCAATGGATATTTGTTCTTGATTGTTCCTTGATTTAAGCCTCTATAGTCCACACAGAATTGTAGAGAACTATCTACCTTCTTAACAAATACATTTGGGGTACCAGTAGGTGATGAGGAAGCTCTGCTAGATCCCTTAGATAGGTTCTCATCCAACCATCTCTTCAGGGCTTCTGATTCTGTCCTGGAAAGGGAATAGATTGAGCTAAAAGGTGGGGTGAATCCTTCCTTCAAGGGGGTATGGTGATAATAAGGGTGGTGAGGAGGGAGTTCATTAGCCTCTGGTTCAAAGAACAAGGTGAGGAATTTGTAGTACTCTGGTTGGACAATTTCTGCAATCATGGGCTTATCCTTATCCCGCTCTGTTAACCGGGGGTTGTCTCATGACTGACGGCCGGGTAACTCAAGATTTCCAAAAGAAAAAATTGAGAAGTAATAATTCCAATGACGGGAATTATTTACTTCTCTGGGGATTCTCGTAGAAATGAGTAATAATGTGTTATAATCTTAAACTCTCCTGCTTATGTCAGGGAGCATTTCGAGATCATTGATGGAAATTGCATTCAAGTGTAAACAGCAATCTGTGAGGGTCTTATTGTTCGAAGAGGGTCTTGGTTGTATTGTTGTATAGGTTTTTCGAGTATTGTGTAAATAGTAGAGTATGAGGTACTAATATCTTTCTGGGACTTGCTTGTAATTGATGGGATGATTGTGGGTCTTTTGCTGGATGATGGCTTCTTCGAGTGGGGGCTTTTTCATATTTTATGTTTTCTGACTTGAGCTCCCCACTCATATAGCCACCGGGTACATTGCGGTGGTCGGAACGCCAAGTACTGGTTGACGTTGGTAGAGAGCATGCAAACATGATATTTTTCACATACAAATTCTGTATTTTGAATTTTTCCATGCAAACGCTCCAAATCGTTCCCAAACCAATCGAATGACTCTTGGTGATGCTCTCGGCCGTATCGTGCATGCACTGTTGCTAAACCCGTCGTTTGCCAATATATTATGTCTAATAATATGACCTCCATAGGGCATTTGAGCACATATCCCATCTTATGCATGCGTCATCAGCTCAGGTGAAGTGTTTGTCCTTAGTTGACAGATTTCCTGATCCGTCCTTATCTTGGCTGCGGCTTCCTGTGCCGTCTGTGTGCCTTGCCAACACTTCACCATGGTAGATGTCATCCGGGCCTCCTGTGGCTTCCCATAGGATCCAACATTCATATCCGGTGATCCATATGCGCTTATTTTCATCATATCGGGCTAACCGAAGGTTTGTCTGCAAGATAAGGTTTCCTGCATTCTCGGCTGCCTCAGGGCCGCTATGCCATGTATTGGTCTTTATCACCTATGACAATCCTCATCTCCTTTGGCGGACAAGACTCTGTTATTGCATGTCTTATCTTAATGGCATTCGGTATTGTTCCTTTGGTCTTCCGATCATCTCCGCTGAGCTTCCTCGGTAACATATGATTCTTAATTTGGACTTGGCACTCAGTCATAGGATACATTCAATTCATTCTTAAATACCTAAGTGTTCCTCTCATCCATCGATTCCTCATCCTCATTACCAACTCTGACTTCCTCCAGCCTTCATCTACGGTCGATCACGGCAGACTTGGTCGTATATGGCAAACTCCTCCTATTTACATTCTTCTTATTCTTTCTGCCTTTCTTTGTCCCAGCCCCTTCTCTGTCTGCCTGTTGGGGTGGTCCTGTATGACATGGCACAACGTTCGAATACGGCAGATTGCATACGGCAGAGGGTAGTCCCTTTGTGGACTAGTGGCAAGTAAGAACCACAGTGGCCCAGGCTATAAGTATTCCAGGTTTTTGTCAACATCAGCGGTACGTTCCCCAGGATATGGCTGGGCATTAGAAACCTCAGCCATTGATCGGAAACTGTCCCTCCTGAGGCTACCCCGGGTTCCTAGCCCTTTATGATGCTGACCTTTTTCCTGGCCCCCAATTATCCTACTTCCTGCAGGAAGTGGATGAAGGGTGGTTAGTAATGGCTCTTACCTTGTGGCTTGAGTCATTACTTAGTAAGAATCCCCATTCTTAAAATGTGTCTTAAAGGTGGGGTATGACACCCTCCAATACTTTGTTGATTTCATACAGGGAGATGGCATTGATCTGTCAGTGGTTTTGCTTGACTTGGCAGGTAAGGAGTACAGGGCCTATGATAGCAATGCTCAGAAGGGCAGAATGTACTGAGAGGGTTTTCTGGAAGTTGTTCACTAGTACCTCATACTATTACAGCTTAGTCAATGTAGTTTGCCAAACAGTATTAGGATCCAAGGGTGACAAGGTTAGAGGCAAAGCAGAAGGCAACATCATGTTGCTTAAGCCATGGGATTCCAAGAACAATTGGGTAGTGACCCAATCTTGTAACAAACATTGGCAGATGATCACAGTGCTCAAGGATGCTGAGTATGCCTTCAGCAATGTAAGTGATGTCACTGTAGGATATCTTTCTTCTATTAATAACTTCCAGAACCTGGAGAACTTCCAGGGGTTTCATGGGAAGGCTGTGATTTTTTGTGAAGTTCTGGTGCACAAAGACATAACCAATTACTACACAATCTATCAGGGCATGCATGCAGACTTCCTGGCAATTGATGGAAAGAGTACAAGTAACAATGAGATCGTTTCCATCCAATGAACCTTCTTTGATGGCTATGTCCTTGATAGCAGTGCTGGAAATAGAGAATATTTGTTAACACTGGGTACAAGGTAGGGGAACTACCAGGCAGAGGGCCATCCTTCTCTACCTGGCTTATGCATTTCCCAACTTAGGAACAGTGCCAGGGACTACATGACTTTCTTGCTTGGGGGATAATGCTGCAATAGAACCATGCAAAACAAGGTTACCCATCATGGACTTGCTTCAACAATTACATGCAATGTAGTTGAAACCTCTAAAGTAAAGGCAGTGGCCTTCATTTACAGATTTCTGGCATTCTTCTAGGGATAGGTGGCATTGAACAGATGATCGGTCCATATGTACAGGCCCAAAGTGGCCTCTGTTACTGCTGGTCAGTTGTAGAGTAGCAAGAGCAGGTGCACTTCAGGATGATAGGGTATTGCCAGTTCAGTTCAGGACATATTATCAGTGGTACTCAGCTTTGTGTGTGTGGAATTGCATATCATGCCATTTCATGAGTGCAATATAGGAATTCTGATCCTTGGGGAGATCCTGAGTGCTCAGGATATCCTTGAGTTCTTCGCTAAGACCATGGTTGAGGGCAGGGTGCTTTGCTGCATTGTTCCAGTTTAGTTTAGCAATAATGTATTGAAATTCCACAAAGTATGTAACAAAATAACAGTTGCCCTGATGTAGTTTATTCAGGGTACATTCAGCAGTGTTCATGCAATAAGGGTCACTGTAAGCTTCTTTAAGGGATGTAACAAAGGTGTCATGGCTAAATCCTCCTCACAACTGCAAGCAAATACCTGTACTATTAACACTTCTGCATGCTTACCCATCTGCTTATATACATCTGTTTTACACTTATGGTTTTTTATGCTTTGCTTATGTTGCTCACATTTGCCACCCACTTATGCACCTCTGTCTATGCTTATGGTTTCTTATGTTTGCTTATGCATGCTTATGTATGTTATCTGTTTGCTTATGGGTCATGATACCAGTGAAGGAAATTTGTATTTGGGACTATGGGCTAGGGAAGAAAGGGAAGTGTTTAGGCAGGGATTTATGTATATAAGAGGACTTGTCCTCCCACTGTCTTGTCTTTCTTTTCTTTCTTCTTTATGCAACATCTTGTATTATCTCTACAATACAATCTTGCTTCCAGTCTCTGCCTCTCCTTGCCTATCATCCTCTGGTCTGAGTTGCACAGACCCCCCCTCATTCACTCAGGCATTATGTCTCAAACACCTATTACCTCCTTCTCTGGGTTTACCCCTGGATGCTCAGCATCAGGGATCCAAACTTGACATGGGACAAGTAGGATGTAGAGCATCCACATATGAGATCATGGCAACTGGCCCATAACACCTTTGGACACATAGCTGCAACCTGGGCTCACAATGTCAAGTCTTCAATGTGGAATTATATGCCATCTGGAAAGCACTACACCTGCTCCCTGACTACCCCAAACATACCTTCCAACAATTTACATCTGTACCAACAATCAATCCTCAATACAAACACTCACCCACAATAACCAAAACCACCAATTTGCCCATGATGCCCTTAACCAGGCCCATGACCTTCACATTAACAGCTGGAATCTCCGTACAGTATAGACACCCTCACACTGTAACATCCATGGTAATGAACTAGCTGACACTCTCACCAAAGCTGGAGTGCACTCCCAGATACTGTGCCCCACCACCATCATGACCAAAACCTGGATACAAACCCAGGCATGACAAAACTTCCTCAATGCCTGGCAAGCAGAACTTCCAGATGGTCAACCTTCCTTCAAGTACCCCCAATACCTACAATCATTGCCTTTCTGCACCTCCTATGCTCTCTTCTAAATTCGCTCAGGCAGAGCACCCTCCCATCCATGGCAATGCGAAGCCCCCACTGACTGCTGCTTGTCACAGCTTGACAAATCTTCTGCTCTTTTACCTATTATCTCCTACCATTTTGTTATGTGGCTTATATGTGTGGCTTACCTATGTAGCTGCGCTCTTGGCAGTAAGCCCCATGACCAGGATGAATGTGCAGCCACATCTGGTTGGGAGGGTAAGGGTGGCTGTGTTAATCAATCAAGGGTTAACAGTTCAGGGTCTGCTAGTTTAGTGTCTCAGCATGGAAGGAGAAAATGTGTATATAAGAGGATTTGTCCCCCCAGTGTTCTGTTTCCTTTCCTTTTCTCCTTACACAGTTATTTGTTCATCTCACTGAATAAATATTTGGAAACTCTTCAGTTCTTGCCCTCGTCCTTACTACTGCCTCTGTCTCTGTCTCTGTTCTTGATCCCCTAGCCTCTGTCCTCTTTGCTCTGTTTTCCCTGATCCTGTCCCTTGACTCATCTCTGCTCCTAAACATGGATTACCCATAGTTGTTGCACATCACAGCTTTAGGTATCCAACGTTGGTGCTCTCCAAGAGATCCTGTCCTGTGTGCATGATCATTGTCAACAAGCCTAGAGCCCTCAGGTTCTCTGCTGAATACCTCATCCACAACTGCCATTACACCCCTGTGGCAATGGCTTCATATCCTCACACCACTAACTATTCCAATGCAAAAACCTACCACCTGAATGAGAAAAACTATGTTAATCTACAACATATGACTTTACACTACAACAACTCTTCAAGAATGAGAAAGGTATCTTGGCATTAATCACCTTTGCATGCAACACTGGCCTATGCTACAGCAAAATGGTCACATGTAGAACCACCCCACTTGAAAAGAATGAAGAAATGATGGACAAGGGAATTGCAACATTGGGATTTACAGCCTTTGATAGTTGATAGTAGATGATCTTTTCTCTTGTAAATTTTAGGTGATGATGATTTCCTTTGTATTAATGGGGGCATTTCCTTTGTTAAGACTTTAGGGATAACATTTGTAGAAGATGATGGTTTCAATTTCCTTTGTATTGATCATAGAAGGGAATGAATGGTTTTAATTGCAGGTAATGGATGATGATGATTTGTATTTCCTTTGTCTATGGTATGAATTGGTGGAGTGCAATAGCTGTAGTAGCTCTAGTCACAATGAATTGAAGATCCTCTTGTATTATCTCTACAATACAATCTTGCTTCCAGTCTCTGCCTCTCCTTGTCTATCATCCTCTGGTCTGAGTTGCACAGACCCCCCCTCATTGACTCAGGCATTATGTCTCAAACACCTATTACCTCATTCTCTGGTTTTACCCCTTGATGCTCAGCATCAGCTGCTCCATCAGCATCTGCTCCTCTGCCAACTACCCCATCAGCTGCTGCAGAAAACATCTTCAGCTTTTGCCACATCTCACCTGCTATTCCCACCATCTTGCCAACTGGTTACCCTGCTCCTCACAAATGCCAAAATACCTCTGCTGCCCAGGATGGTTCCCACCCTGGCACCTCCAAACAACACAATCTTATGCAACAAATTATTGCCCACTTCCATTGTATGGAAAATGCTATGCTCATTTCCCAAAATGCCAACAGCAATTAGATCCATGAACTTGAAAAACAAGTAGCTGCAGTCATCTCTGAACTGCAGAAAGTGTATCAACAACTCACTGCTACCTCCACCAATAAACCAAATGGCAAAAACATCAGCAAAGCCACCCCTGCTATGCTGGCCACATCCATCATCCAACCAACCTGCATTCACCCCAAAAATGTCTGGGGCTTTATGAACACCACCATCAGCACCTCCAGCACCATGGGCCCCTCTTCCAACACCACCTGGCCCTGGAAGGAACCAGGAAAACAAATCTCCTGGGCTGAATGCCTCATTGCTGAAGAAAGACAACCACATAATGAAAAACCCTTCACTACCATTCAATGCAAGAAAAACAAGAAGACATCAAAAACAATCATTCCAAATGCCTTCCCACAAACTGAAAGTGAGGTCATTATTACCCTCAATACCACCATCCCTGACACTGCTGCCACTGCTGATCAAACCCTTCAAACCATCAATAAAGTTATCAATGAATTACCAGATATCATCCAACCCCCTTCATCCTCACATGAATCACCAACAACAACCATCTAGTGCTTACCACCAACCCTACCACCAAAGCATCTGCCTACGCTCCCTACCTCCAGATTACTGCCAATGCAACAAAGTCCCTCAAACCAGTTGAAACCAGAATCAATGAATGCTGGACCAAATTCCTCTTACACAATGTCCAACCAATGCCGACCTCTCTACCATCAGATCCACAATTGAAACCACCTACCCCTCCCTGCAACTTGCACAAAACCCCTGCTGGCTTGTGCCAATAGAACACTGCCTTAACAAATCAGCCTCTACCATCATCATCTGACTTATTGGAACCATCAACCTTAACCACCTTGGAACCTCCTCATTAGCCATATGCAATAGGCTATGCCACAACAACAAATACTTTTCCTGGAACCCAGCCTCTCAATGCAACAACTGCCAAGTATATGGCCATCACCCCAAGCTTTACAAAGCCAACCAACCTATATGTGCAGTCTGTACCCAGAACTACATCACCAAAAATCACCCCTGTACAATCTCAACATGCTGCGCAGGTGGTGCATGCACTTACCCCCCCATCCTATGTGCCAATTGCAATGAAGCACACAAAGCAAATGACCCTCTCTGCCCTGTATGCACCAAGTGCATGGAAGAACTTTGAAACAAAGAACCACTAATCCCAGATGATGAGACCGTAGAACAACAATTATGAATAATGTAGACTCAGGAATATCATGTGTACAGCTGCTGAACTGTGCAAAAGGTCATGCCACAACAACCTCAGCATTAATTTCCTTTGCATCTAATCCCAATACCCTCATTATTCTTTTACAAGAGCCAGCTATTGAGCACAACAAACTACCCCCAGCCCACCCTGATTTACACCTACTTACCCCAGTCCCAGAACATCCCCTTTGTGCTACTTACATCCGCCACCTCCCTGGAGTTCAGGCATACATCACTTTCACCTATTCAAACTGCTTCCTTGAAACATGCATCTCATTCCCTACTTGCCCTGCATTCACCATTTACAATTTCTATTCCCTGGGTAGACCACATGCAATCACAAACCTCCTTCCCCGATTCCAGCCTGCTTTCCCTTCAATCATCATGGGAGACCTCAATGCATACTACTCCTGGTAGGGTGCAACCAGTACATTACATAACATCCAGATAATTTCACACTGCACAGAAACTGACTGCATTGCAGATTGGATCGAAACACATAGCTTCCACCTGCATAACAAACCTGGCCACCCAACCCACTTTCCACACAATGGCAGCTCCCCCTCAGTAATGGACCTATGCTTCTCAACTTGCAATATAACTGAAAATATCCTTGCACACAAAATCAACCCTAACTCCACCTCTGACCATGTCATTTGCACAATCTATCTTAACTGAACCCTACCTGCAACTCCCCCCAAACAAGCTTGGCATAAAGACAACTGGACCCTTTTCCAGAAAAACATATCAGAAACCAGACTAGACTTCAGCAACATTGGCAGTGCTGAAGAGGCCCTTCACACAGTTGACAACATCACTTACATCATCGACAAGGCCACTGAGGCAGCAATACCATGGATCAAACATAGATCAAAGTGAGCCCCATGGTGGCACCCTGATCTCAACAAACTATGATGTCAACTTAACCAAGCTAATCCATGTCATTGCAATAACTGAACAAATGACCAACTAAGAATACAAGCCAAAACCCTATGCAACCAATGGAAGACAACTGTCCATCTTGCTAAAGAAAAATATTGGACAACATAACTACAGAACACCAATACACAGAATGTCTGGAAATGCCTCTGACACTCCAACACCCTCAATAAACCCCTCCCCCCACTAGATGGTATAAACAACTTTCAAGGTAAATGTGATATCCTCCAAAACACACTTTTCCCACCACAAATGGACAAGCAACACCCCCTCCCACCAAACTTTGTCATATGACACAACAACCTCCCCACTGAATACACCCCAGTCACCCTATTGGAAGTCAACAAGGTCATCCAAAACCTAAACTACACCTCTATACCTGGACATGACTGAATCACCTATCAGCTCATCACCCAATTCCACAACACCATACCAATGTCATGAATGGCCAAAGACATGCTCCTGGGAGCTCTCATCACCACTGCAGGACTGTGGTTCATCAGCACCACCCTTGCCATATGTTATGTTGTCTTTAGGGTATAGGGTAGAGGGCTAGGATGTGGGGTTTGCATGATTCAATGGGTTTCATGGATGTGGAATGTCAGGGATGTGTTTTGGTTTATGTTTGAATTATGTTTGGAATCCTGTCTCAGATATGTTTTGATTTTCATTTGAACTATGTTTGGAATTCTGTTTTAGTTATGTTTGATTCATGTTTGGGTTATGTTTTCGATCATGGGTTTCACATTGGGTTTTATGAGTGTCTCATAGGGTCCGAGAGATCTGCAGGTCAGATGAATGGGATTCACAAGGGCACAAGAATTATGTATAAGAAGATGCAGTTTGTATTTCATTTATTTAGCATGCAATGAATTTTCTAACTTCACAACCTTACCTTCATACACTTGATTTGTCCATTGAGTGAATGAGATCACCAAACCACAGAACCATCCAGCAAGCCTCCACAGAATATCAGAGAACTCCAGATGAGGAAACAACAGAACAACAGACCAGAGTGAAGGGGCAGTGCTGCAGAGACATTCTATATACAGGTAAGTATTGCCCATGCCAGTGAACTAAGAAGAGGCCTTAGTCTGAGAGCCAAACCCAAACTGCAAAGCAGTATCAGAGAAACATTATGTTGCTAGCCATTTGTCAGTGTGTGAAAGTACAGATTTTGACAACCAACAGCCCTACCCTACCTTTTCACCAGCCTCTTCCAGCATGAGACCTTCCCAAACACCTGGAAACAAGCCACATGTGTTGTCATACCTAAACCTGGAAAAGTATTGTATACCACACCAAAATCCTAATGTCTGATATCCCTCCTCCCCTGCCTCTCCAAAATATACAAGTGCATCACAGCAAACAGAATTGCAAAAACTGCTACTGAATGCCTTGCCATATTGCCAACACAGATAGGTGCCCAATCCCACTACTCAGCCATAGATGCCCTCCTCAAAATCCTCTCACCTATCAGTGCTGACCTCAGCTTCAAAAAAGCCCAAGGAAAACTACCTTACCACCCTGCCCTCCTTGCCCATGACACCATCTACTGCCCCAAAGAATGATCAGAATACCACACTGAATGAGGCAAACACTTAGGCCTTCATTTCTCCACAGCAAAATCTGAACTCCTCCACTGTATCCCCAAAACCAGCAAAGACAAAGTAAAAGACCTGTCCTGTGACCCACCCCTCACCATTGACAACAAAACAATACAACCCTAGCTGTAGCATTAAATACCTCAGCATTCACATTGATGAATCCCTCACCTTCAAACGACATGCAATCTCGGCCACTGCTGAGGGAAGGACAACATTAGGCTCCCTACTGTTCCTCTGACACAAAGGCAATGGCATACCAACCTACATCGCATGACACCTCATACTCACAGCCATCCTCCTAAAGATGATCTCAGCATCCCCTGCCTGGTGGATACCCACTGGCTGCCACATACCACAGTACAGCCTGATGGGCCACTGGCCTACCACCCAGTACCAGAATTTCAAACCTCCTCACCAGTACTCACCTACCTTCACTACACACCTACCTTGACTAACTGTCAGCAAAGTTTGCTATCTGACTCCTCTTCCTCTGGAGTAGACACAGCCTTGCTGGTATCCTGCCAATACCACACTGTCCAATATTGGCACCAGGAACAAGCTACCTTCGGGAACAAATTAAACACCTCCTCTCTGGCCCCCTTGAAAACTGATTAACAAACCCAAGCCCCTTTTCAATCAAAAGCATAACAGTAATACACCCCAACAAATGTGACTACCCAGTGACATGCCATAGCACCTGGATATCCTCACTACCAACTGGCACCCTCCTGCTCTACTCTGATGGATCCAAACTTGACACAGGACAAGTAGGATGTAGAGCATCCACATACAAGATCATGGCAACTGGCCCACAACACATTTGGGTACACAGCTACAACCTGGGCTTACAATGCAAAGTCTTTGATGTGGAATCACATGCCATCTGTGAAGGACTACACCTGCTCCCTGACTACCCCAAAACATACCTCGCAATGATTTACATCTGTACGGACAATCAATCCTTAATACAAACACTCACCTGCAATGACCTAAACCACCAATTTGCCTGTGATGCCCTCAACCAGGCCCATGACCTTCACATTAATGGCTGGAATCTCCGCACAGTATGGACACCCTCACACTGTAACATCCCTGGTAACAAACTTGCTGACACTCTTGCCAAAGCTGGAGTGCATGCCCAGATACTGTGCCCTGCCACCATCATGACTGAAACCTGAATAGGAACCCAGGTATGACAAAACTTCCTTGATACCTGGCAAGCAGAACTTTCAGATGGTCAACCTTCCTTCAATTACCACCAACACCTACAATCATTGCCCTTCTGCACCTCCCATACTCTCTTCCAGATTTGCTAAGGCAGAACACCCTCAGATTCAGGCAACATGAAGCCCCCACTGACTGCCCATGCGGCAATGGCTGCATATCCTGAGACTACTACCCATTCAAATGTAACAACCTGACACCTGAATGAGAAAAACTATGTTGATCCACAACACATGACTTCACACTACAACAACTCTTCAAGAATGAGACAGGTATCTTGGCATTAATCACCTTTGCATGCAACACTTGCCTAGGCTACAGCAAAATGGTAACATGTAGAACCACCCCACTTGAAAATAATGAAGAAATGATAGATGAGGGAATTGCAATGTTGGGATTTGCAGCCTTTGATAGTTGATCATAGATGATCTTTTCTTTTTTGAAAATTTATGCCATGATGATTTCCTTTGTATTGATGTGGGCATTTCCTTTATTAAGACTTTAGGGATGATGTTGGTGGAAGATGATGGTTTCAATTTCCTTTGTATTGATCATAGAAGGGGATGAATGGTTTCATTTGCAGGTGATGGATGATGATGATTTGTATTTCCTTTGTCTATGGTATAAATTGGTGGAGTGCAATAGCTGTAGTAGCTCTAGTCACAATAAATGAAGATCCTCTTGTATTATCTCTACAATACAATCTTGCTTCCAGTCTCTGCCTCTCATTGTCTATCATCCTCTGTCCCCAAGCCCAAGTCTAACCCTTATCCCTGTTACCCAGCCCTGCCCTAGATACCTTGCCCTAGATCACCTGACTTCCCTGCTCTCTGGTCCAGCTCATCCCCACCCAACACTTCAGACCACCAGTCCCTGCTGCTGCATTGCTCCTGTCCCACCATGAATTCCCGGGATCCCACTCCTGTCCCTAGCCCCCATCACAAAAGGCTTCAAAGTTCTTGAATTTTACATGCTCACTATTGATGAAGTATATTATTTGTTCCAGTGCAGCACTATCTAGGAATGAAAAAATGTAGCCAAGCTTCACTTGTTGATCCAGAAATTCTCCAGGCCAATTGATAAGCTATAGGCAGAGCAGGGCCACAAAGGACATCAGCTGGCCTTGGTCATCTGCAGTGAACTTCAGAGGGTTGGAATGACCCTTTTGGCCCAATTGGGATTCAGAGTTGTTTTTGGCAGTGGTACTCACAAAGTCAGGGATTTTCTTGAACTGTGCTTTGAAGTTGTCAAACTGGGTGGTGATTGTATTTCTATTAGCAATGGTAGCATCAAATTCTAGTGATAGATGCACATTCTTGGCAACCACTGCAGCAAGCCAGTCACTTAGCTTTTCACAGCATATGATGGCATGCAAGAGATTAATCAAGTTCTGATAGAGGGTTTGAAGTATGGGATGGACATAATCATCAGGGGAGGCAGCAGTGAGTGCCTAAAGGCTGTGCACATGGATTGTAACAATGTACATGATCACATACCATTCAGAAGTGGGTTTGGCAGTCAGGATCATGATTTTTGGCATTGAAATCAAGTTTAGCAGTGAGTTTGGTGAAGAAATTATTCTTTGATACAACATACTACTATAGAGCAGGCCTGGGGGCAGAGTGCAGGCAATACACTGATGGGCTGGGCTGGTGATCATGAAGCATGAAAGCTAAGTAAGGCAAGACAGGACATGTCAGATACATATTCACATGATGATGGAGTGAGCAGCTCAGGAAAGAACTATGGGATGGGACTGAGGAGTGGTCCACTATGCTCAGGACTTGGGGCTATGGGGTTTCAGATGGAGTGCATTAGATCAGACAGGAACTTGTTCAGCAAGATGGGTCAGGTACATGGGCACATGACTGGGATTACATGGGACAAGACTTAGGAAACAGGGACAGTGGTAGAAGCCAAACAGGTAACATATGATCATAGGAGATATAGAACACATTATTCACAGGTAGGACAGGATAGTTAGGAAGCCAGTGTGACAGGGGAAGCAGGATCAAGAGGCAAAGCTGTCTTGTAGAGAAGACAAACAAATGTTACCTGAAGAAAGCAAAACAAAGGAAATGCAAAAACCTTATATACATAACCTCTTCTTCCCACCAAGGTGAAATTATGTCATCAAACCTAAACCCTCAGCCCTAATCAAAATGCACAGGAACTGCTAGATATATCTCTTTGCCATCAAATGACATCACCATCCTTTTGCCACCATAGTATTATGCCAAGTAAACAATCACATTAGTAGTTAGCTTGGTTGCTAGGCAATAGCCATTACTAGGGGAACCATCATTGTCATGGCAATAGTGGGCAACCATGGAACTGAGAAACTCAGTATAACAAAGATAGTTGGGAAGGGGCTATAACAGTCATATTCTGAATGTTATAGAGATGCATGAATGGATGGTTGGAGGAAGTTGTTACATTTTGACAAGTATCAAGGCTGCTGCATTAGATTAGTATTACATGATGTTAAAGCCCCTTGATATAGGTTTTGACACAAGGGGTTGCCTGTATGTCAGTATTGTCATTTTCTCTACACACATTTAGTACCTGGGAGGAGTTAAATGGCTAGCTCCACAGTTATTGCCATTGTGAATACACTGTGACCATGATTGGTTGATGACATACCAAATGCCTGCATTCATCCACAATAGCCACTGTAAAAAATGTTCTGCAAACTTGGAACAGTGTTATAGCTATTATTCTAGTACTAGAAGATGGACATTCAAAGAGTCCTGATATGTCTTGAAGTCCCTGAACTCCATGGATGACAACTAAATTAACTCAGATATAGATATAATTTCAGAAGAGCTGGGTGTAAACTTTCAAAAACCTATATGGTCAGTCAATCCTGACAACTCTGGTGGTGGCAAATAAAACCTTCTTCAGTCAGGATTTGCAGGGCCCATACTCCTCATGTCATGCAATGTATGATCTCTCCTTCCAGGTATATCAACTACCCTGCCAGTCATGTCCAGCAACAGATCTTGCATTAACTGTCCACATTTCCAGATGTTAAATTGTTTAATCTCAAAAAACTATCAACCACAGCTTGTTGATAGAGACCCAAGAAAATAGTCCTTAAGTACCTGCATCCATGACTTGCCCTCCATACAAGGCTATTAATGTTTGTGATTTCCTGGAAGCTCTACATCTAACTCCCATGCTAAACACAGTTACCTAATTAGCAAAAGCTCTGGCTGTACCAACCCCAGGGCTATCAACAGCTTTACACATTCAATGTAATCATCTATGAACAATGATGTCCATGATTAATACCAGGGAATAGTATCCTCAAATCATGATTACCTGAATGACAGTCAGGGAATGTTTGACATGATGCTTTTGACACTGAGGTTTAGCAATTAAAAAATGAATTTTCAAATCATGACCATAGTGGCTGTTGGCTATTTCATCTCAAGCATTGGATACAGTATCATACCCCTCCTAAAAGATGAATTAAAAGAAGTGGGATTCTCATAAGTTATGACTCCTATCATAAGACATCAGCCATTATTGGTGGCCCTTCATCCCCATCCTGCAGAAACTGCAATAATGGGGAGCAAGGTAAAAGCACTGTCTGCTATAAAAGATGTTACTCTGTGATCTTGTCAGGCCACTGGTGCTGTAAACTGTGTGTTATCAGGTAACTGACAGTAGGCTAACTCAATATTCAATTAAAAGAAAAATGACACATAATGATTGCAATGATGGCAATTATTTACTTCTCTAGGGATTCTCTCTTAAGTTGAATGAGTAAGAAACATAATAATCTTAAACTCTCGTGCTTTTCTCAGGGAGTCATTGAGGTTGTTGGTTATTGTGTTCAATAGTAAACATCAATCTGCAATGGTCTTTAGTCTTGAGGGTCTTTGTAATTCATAGAGCAATTGTCTTCAATGAGTAACAGCAATCCTTGTTAGGGTTCTTTGAATAATATCTTTGTGGGATGTAATGTTATTTGATGGGACAGTTGAGTGATCTTTGTTGGATGATGGCTTTGTTGAGTGGGGGCTTTTTCCTTATTTATGTTTTCTGACTTGAGCTCCCCACTCATATACCCACCAGGTACATTGCAATGGTTGGAACATGAAGTACTGGTTGACATTGGTAGAGAGCATGCAAACATGATATTTTTTACATAGAAATTCCATATTTCAGAAAACTATCCAGAATCATTCTGAAAACCTACCATACCCATCAGGTGACTCCTGGTAATCATCTATGTCATTATCAAATGCATCATCCCTGAACTTGTTGTTTGTTGATGTATCATTGCTAATAATATCACTCTGGTTTGGCATTTAAGCACATATCATGTTTTGTATGTGTATCATCAGCCCTGATGAAGTGTTCATACATTATGGCTAGAATTTCCTGATCTGTCCTGGCATTACTCTGTGGCCTGCTTTGCCATCTGTATGCGTTGCACACACTTCACTATGGTTAACATCATTGGGCCTTCCTGTGGCCTCTCATTGGATCCAGTATTTCTGTCTGGCTGACTATTATACCCCACCTTTAAGACACATTTTAAGAATGGGGATTCTTACCAAGTAATGACTCAAGCCATAAGGCAAGAGCCATTACTAACCACCCTTCATCCACTTCCTGCAGGAAGTAGGATAATGGGGGGCCAGGGAAAAGGTCAGTCCATCATAAAGGGTTAAGAACCTGGGGTAGTACCCAGTTAGGACTGTTTCTAATCAATGACTTGGGTTTCTAATGCCCAGCCATATCCCAAGGAACATACTGCTGACATCAACAGAAACCTGGAATACTTATAGCCTGGGCCACTGTGGTTCTTACTTGCCACAAGTCCACAGGGACTAGCCTCTATCATATGTTTTTCCCATATTCAAATATTGTACCATGTCACACAGGACCACCCCAACAGGCAGACATAGAAGGGGCTGGGACAAAGAAAGGAAGATAGATGAGAAGAAAGAAGTGAAATCTGGGATGAGGAGTTTGCCATATATGACTGACTGTACCATGACCAAGTGTAGACAACAGCTGCAGGAAGTCAAGGTTGATAATGAAAATGAGAAATTGATGGATGAGGATAGTTTTAGCTGTTTAAGAATGAATTGAAAGTACACTACAACTGAGTGCCAAGTCTAAAAACAAGAATCATATGTTACCAAGGAAGGTCAGCAGAGATGATCAGAAACCAGAAGGAACAATAATGACTGCAGCTGTAGTATCATCATATCATGCTTGTCAAAGGTTCTCTTGTTATAAGGTTTCCTATGCTGTCTGCTGCCTCATGCCTGCTGCACCAGATATCCATCCTTAATGCCTATGATAATACTCATCTCCTTTGGCCAACTAGACTTGGCTGTTGCATATTCATTTGTTGTTGACATCTAGTGTCATTCATTGGGTTTCCTGATCATCTCCACTGGGCTTCCTCAGTAACATATGATTCTTAATTGGACTTGGCATTCTGTTATAACATCCTTTCAATTCATCCTTAAATATCTAACATTGTTCCTCTAGTTCATTGATCCTTCATCCTCATCATCAACACTAAATCCATGCTTGCCCTGAATGCCCTACCTTCTATCTGGGTGCATCTTTTCCTTTCCACCTTGCTTATGTCTGGTAGTGTAGTACCCTCCTATACTACACAAGCTTCCTCCTTTCTGCATATGGTGGCCTTTTACTTTATTTCATGAATATCTTTCTTCCTCCCTTGGTGTGCCTTTCTTCTTTCCCAGCCCCTTCTCTGCCTGCCTGTGGCAGTGTTCCAGTATGACACAGTACAATGTACAAATATGGTAAAGGGTAGTCCCACCCTCTGACTATGGCTAGTAAGTACCACAGAGGCTGTTAGAGAGGGGTTACTGTGATAGGTAGTCCACCCCTTGCTCACAGACACCACAAAGACATTCCTGAGTTGGGGCCCAAGGATCTTCATATTCCAGGTTTTGCTTAGTCAGTTACTGATGACCAGATGTATCTCCTGTGACAGGCACAACTGGCCTGACAAGATCAGAGGATAACACCTTATATAACTGACTATTCTTTTTTCCTGGCCCCCCATGATTCTACTTCCTATATGAAGTAGATGAAGGGCACCTTGTAATGACTCTTGTCCTATGACTTGAGTTATTACTTATGAGAATCCCCATTCTCTTAATGTGTCTTCTAGAAGGGGTATGACAGGTACCATTCACAGGAGACACTCATGGTCATCAGTAACTGACTAAGTAAAACCTGGAATATGGAGAACCTTGTGCCCTAACTCAGGAACACCTCAGTAACATCTGTGAGATTGTAGTAGACTACCTATCTGTCATGAATGGCACTATCACAGTAACCCCCCTCCACCTATTTCTATGGTTCTCACTAGCCAGAGTTAGAGTGGGACTCTACTTCATGGTATTAATGCATTGTGCTGTGTCACACAGGACCCCCAACAGGTAGACATGAAATGGGCTGGGAGAGAGGATAGAGACACCAAAGAAGGAAGAAAGACATTAATAGTCCAAGTATTCATTTGCTGAGATGAACAAATAACTATATAAGGAGAAAAGGAAAGGAAACAGAATGGTGGGAGGATAGGTCCTCTTATATACACAATTTCTCCTTTGATGCTGAGATGCTAAACTAGTAGACCCTAAACCCTTAACCCTTAACAAACTAACACAAGCCAACCTTGAACATCCTATAACTTTCCAAACAGGCAAAGCTGCACAAGCACTAACAAACCCCTGAAAGATATCATAGTACATGTGGCTCACTACTAGGTGCACAGCTAACTAGATAAGTCATGCCACCAATAGTTACAGCACACAGGTGTTGAACAAGGCAATCAAATAAGGAAAGTGAATACAAAAGTAAGGAAATAAGAAACATAGTGAAGGTAAGATGTTTGAGCCATGACAGGATCCCCCTGTTTGGGCTAAGCTCTGGCAAGGTAGATTCATGTGGCTTCAGGCAGTGGCCCTGGTTTGACTGGATACTTCTCATGGAAGTGGTCAACAGCTTGGCTCTTGGAGTGAAGTTCAGCAGGTTCCCATTGAGGCATATTATAACCAATCTGTTTGACCAAGTACTAGAGTTTATGATGGTATATTTGGGAGTCCAAGATTGCTTCAATGAAATATTCATCTTTACAATCTATTTCAAGTGGTGGGGGTATGTCAGATCATTGTCATGGGTATGGATTGTTTGCTGCTGGCTCTAGAAGTGATATATGTTGAACATTGTGGCACTTCCTTGTGGGTGGAAGTTTGAGGCAATATGCATATGGTGATATTTTGGCAATGACTTTGAATAGTCCATGGTGTTTTTTATCCAGTTTACATGATGGTGGACAGGTTTTCTAATTTTGAGCATTCAACTAAACAAGATCTCCAGGCTGATAGTTCAGTGATGATAATCAGTGCCCATCTACATTGTCTTGGTACCAGAGGTTGGCTCTGTTGATCATTAACATCATTGCCAGTGGCAGGTGTGATGTCAAACTGGCACCTGGGGTCAAAGCCCTTATTGGCAAAGAACAGAGAGGCATCTGTTGTTTCTGAGGCTTGGATATTTGTAACACACTTGGCTAATGGCAGCAATTCCAACCAGTGATCCTGTAGGTAGTTGACATGTCCTGATAGGTGTTGTTCCATTATTACATTCATGCATGCAGTGTAGCCATCCATCTGTGGGTGGAATACTGTTAACAGTCATGGTTTGATTTCATGGTGGCAGCAAAGGTATTTCCAGAATAATGCAGTGAACTGTGACGGGGCAGCTTAAGGACGGGAGCGGGCTCCAGGGAACTCGCAACTGGACGGGAGACCACTCCGGAGCGGGGGTTGGGGATCCAGAGTTGGGTGGGGACAGATTGGATCAGAGAGCAGGAAAGTCAGGTGATCTAGGGCAAGATATCTAGGGCAGGGCTGGGGGGACAGGGATAAGGACTAGGCTTGGACTTGAGGCAGAGGGGGAAAGGCAAGAAGAGGCCGGGACTGGGGGCAGAGTTATATTAGGGAGATAATACAAGACGTTGCATGAGGAAGAAAGAAAAGAAAGGCAGACAGTGGGGGGACAAGTCCCCTTATATACAATAATCCTCCCCTGAACATTTCCCTTCCTTCCCTAGCCCATAGTCTCGATAGAAAATTCCTTCGCTGATAATATAACCCATAAGCAAACAGATAACCTACATAAGCATGCGTAAGCAAACATAATAAACCATGAGCATATACAGATGTGCATAAGCAAGCGGCAAATGTGAGTAACATAAGCAAGCATAATAAACAATAAGCATATACAGATGTGCATAAGCAGGTGGCAATTGTGAGTAACATAAGCAAAGCATAAAAACCATAAGTGTAAAATAGATATTCATAAGTAGATAGGTAAGGATGCAGGAGTGTTGATGGTGTAGGTGTTTGCCAGCAGTTGTGAGGAGGATCGAGCTGTGACAGTATCCCCCCTCTAGGGCTGAGGACCACCGAAGCTCAGTCAGTATCTTCCGGCAGTGGTCCTGGCTTCTTTGGGTACCGGGTGTGGAATTCCTCAATGGCCCTAAGCTTGTTCACGCCTATTGCATATTCCCAGGTAAGTATGTCCCATCCGCGCCACTTAATCAAGTATTGGAGCTGGTGTCAGAACATGTGGCTATCAAGAACTTCTTCCACTTCGTACTCGGGTTCCCCTTCAATAATGACGGGACCGGGAGGTGTAGCGGCCTGGCCGGGGACGGGATCATCGCGGACGGGTTCGAGAATTGAAACGTGGAAAACAGGGTGGACGTCCATCGTGGCTGGGAGGTTGAGTTCGTAAGCGTATTGGCCAACCTCCTTGATTACCGTAAACGGTCCGTAATACTTGTCGTCGAGTTTCCAAGATGGGCGGTTCGTGTGAAGGTTTCGTCCGTTTAGCCAGACAGAATCCCCAGGACGGTAAGCTGGGGCTGGTAGGTGATGTTGGTCGGCGTATTCCTGTTGTCGGTCTTGGGCAAAAGACATCTCGCTCTTGATCAGGTTGTGGATTTCAGATAGGCGGTCGGCAAGCGTGTGGGCCTCGTTTTCTTCTGGGTTGTCGACTCGTAAGTCCGGTTCGAAATCAATCTTGGGGTTGAGTCCGTAGTTGGCGAAGAATGGTGAGATTCCAGTTGTTTCGGATACGTGGTTGTTGGCAGCGAATTCGGCCATGGGTAGGAAGCGGGCCCAGTCGTCTTGTTGGTAATTTACGTATGCCCGTAAGTATTGCTCCATAATGGCGTTCGCTCGCTCAGTTTGTCCATCAGACTCAGGGTGAAATGCTGTACTTAGGCGTGGTTCAATCTTGAGGGCATGGCAAAGGTGCTTCCAGAAGTGAGAGGCAAATTGGGGTCCGCGGTCCGAGACTATGGTGTCCGGGAGTCCGTGCAGGCGGAAGATGTTGGACAGGAATAATTCGGCGAGGCCTTCAGCACCGATGGTGGTTGAGCAGGGGGCGAAGTGACGTAGCTTGGTGAGACGGTCGATGACGACCCAAATCGAGTCAAAGCCGTTGGAGTTCGGTGGGCCAGTGACAAAATCCATTGAGATATCACGCCAGGGGCGTTCTGGGATCGGCAGAGGGCATAGGACTCCGTAGGGTGCATGACATGATGCTTTGGTTCGTTGGCAGGTGTGGCAGTTTGCCCCATACCGTTCAACATCTCTCCAAAGGCTGGGCCAGAAATATCGCCGTTTGATCAGGTCGAAAGTCTTTGCTCGTCCAGGGTGACCTGCAGCGGGTAGGTTGTGATGGCTTCGGAGGATGCGTAGTCGGAGGGGATCTGATTCGGGTATGTACAATCATTGCTGGTATAGCAGGCAGCCGTCCTGTTCCTGGCATTCAGATAGTGACAATTCGCGGCAGTGTTGTTTACCTTCTCATAGCATTGTCAGGATGTTCTGGGCAAAGGCATCTGTTTTGGTAGCTTTGGAGATGTCTTGATCGAGGGGTAGTTGCCCATGATTAGGAGGAATGTCCGCCAACAAACGCAGGTTGTCCAGCAAGTTCTGCGGCTTCAGGACCGCTTTTTGTTGTTCGGTCAGGCATTCATCCCCACCTTGAGGTAGGTCTCCCGACCTACAAGTCAGGGCATCAGGTTTCCCGCCAGCTTTTCCTGGGCGGTAGACAATCTTGAAATCAAAACCGGAAAGGTATTCGGCCCAGCATGTCTGGCGGCAATTTAAGAGCTTGGTTGACATGAAATATTCGAGGTTCTTGTGGTCACTGAGGACCTGGATAGGATGTAGTGCCCCCTCAAGTTCGGGTCGCCATTCCTCGAAAGCCCGAACAATAGCCATCAACTCCTTGTCATATATTTCGTAATTGCATTCGGCCGGGGTGTGTTTCCTGAAGAAGAAGGCCACAGGGTGAAGGATTCCCTCGTCGTCATATTGGGATAGGACGCCGGCGGAAACGTAGTTGGAGGCGTCAGTTTCTACTATGATCCAACGTTCGTAGTCGAAGAGTCGGAGAACCGGGGCCATGGTAAATGCTTTCTTGAGGGTTTCAAATGACTGGGAGCATTCGTCTGACCATACGAAGTGTGTATCTTTCCGGGTGAGCCGTGTCATTGGTGCAACAATCTGGCTATAGCCTTTTATGAACCGTCGGTAGAAGTTGGCGAACCCGAGGAAAGACTGTACGTCTTTGACGTTCCGGGGTTCAGGCCATTCCTGCACAGTGGCCACCTTTGCTGGGTCCATCTTGGTGCCGCTGGTTGAAATAATAAAGCCCAGGTACTTCACTTCCTGGCAGTGAAATTCGCATTTTTCTGGCTTTAGGTGCAGGCCAGCCTTGGATAGGGCTTCGAGAACCTTGAGGACGTGGTCCTGGTGGTCCTTGAGGTTATCGCTGTAAATGAGTATGTCGTCGAGGTAGGCTGTGACGAAGACATCCAGATACGGGCGTAGCATGTCGTTGATGAAATGCTGGAAGTTGGCGGGGGCATTGGTCAGGCCGAAAGGCATAACTAGGGATTCAAATAGGCCATAACGGGTTCGGAAAGCTGTCTTCCATTCTTCCCCTTCTGCCATGTGGACGAGGTTGTATGTGCCTCGAATATCCAGTTTTGTGAAGTATTTTGCTTTTTGAAGTCGTAGCAATGTCTCATGTAGCAGAGGGAGGGGGGTACCGATTCTTGATGGTTCCTTCGTTAAGTCCTCGGTAGTCTACACAAAGGCGTAAAGATCCATCGGATTTCTTGACGAATAGGATGGGGGCACCTGCTGGGGAAGAAGATGCGCGGATGAATCCTTTGGATAGGTTCTCATCCAGCCACTTCTTCAGGGCTTCTAACTTCGTCCTCGACAGGAAATATATTGGTCCAAACGGTGGTGTGAATCCTTGTTTGAGGGGGATTTGGTGGTCATACGGGCGATGGGGGTGGCAGCTTGTTGGCTTCGGCTTCGGAGAACAACGGGAGGAATTTGTGGTATTCCGGGGGAATGATGTCCGGGATGTTGTTTGCTTCCTTGTTTTGGTCGAGTGCCTTGTTAATTTCGTATAGTGATATCGCATGGATTTGCAGTCGATTGCGCTTGGCTTGGCGAGTCAGTGGCACAGGTATGATCATGGCAATACTGAGTGGGGTGGCATTAACGGCGAGTGGTTCGGGAGGGTCATCGCTGGTTCCACGGACTGTGACTGCTCTGTCATTGCAGTGTGCCAGGCAGTACTGAGAGCCGAAAGTGACCAAGTTTGAGGCAAATCTTATGGCGACATCATGTTGTTTCAGCCATGGGATACCCAGGACAATTGGGTAATGGCCTAACTTGGTAATGAACATGGGGAGTTTTTCGTGGTGTTCCTGGATACTGAGTTGGACCTCAGCAATGTGGGTGATGTCGCCGGAGGAGATTTGGTGACCATCAATTACTTCGAGGGTACGGTGGTTCTTTAGGGGGCATAAGGGAAGTTGGTGATGGCGAGCAAAGTCTTCATCTAGGAATGCATAACCAGTGGCTCCACAGTCGATGAGTGCATAGGTTTGGATTTCTTGGTCACCGTTGGAGAGGAAACAGGTAACGACAAGATGCTTTCCATCCATAGATCCTTCTTCAATGACTATATCCTTAACTGCTACACTGGAAATGGAGAATACACTTGAAAACGCGGTGGATGAGACAGAGGGATCACCAGGGAGAGGGCCATCCTGCTCTACCTGGCTTACTCTTTTCCCGTCTCCATACTGGGAGTGGGAGGGGCCTCCGGTGCAACTGTTGCTTCGGCGATGGCTCCACGTAATGGAGGCCCAGGGCTCCTCGTTTTAGTTGGGCAATCGCGAGCCAGATGGTGGAAACCGCGACAGTAGAGGCAACGCCCCTCGGCAATCCGCTTCTGCTTTTCCTCTGGGGAGAGGCGGCGGTGTGCGGCTGAGAGATCCATTGGGACGGGCCCAAAGTTGCCACTATTGTTATTGGTCGGGTGCGGTGCAGGGGGCGCGGCGGGATGGTGTATCACTCGGGGCACTGACGCAGCATTAGCCTTGTTGGACCCGGAGGGACGGTGGGTCTCAGCCCTTCATGCACGAAACTGCATATCGCGCTTCTTGATATGAGCGACGTATCCAGACCAGTCCTCGGGGAGATCTTGGGTGCTTAGGATGTCCTTGAGCTCTTCGCTGAGGCCACGATGGAGGGCAGCCCTTTTTGCGGCATCATTCCATTGTAGGTCGGCGACAAGACGTTGAACCTCGGCGTAGTAACTCACGAAGTTGCGGTTGCCATGTCTCAACTTTGAGAGGGCACATTCCGTAGTATTGGCAGGGTCAGGGTCGCCGTAGGCCTCTTCCAGCGAGGTAACGAAGGCGTCAAAATTGTCCAGGTCGACGTGGTCATTGTCTACGAGGTGAATGAGCTGTTCAAGGGCGGCTCCTTCCAGCCTGGAGAAAGCATAATGCAATTTTGACTGCTCATCAGGGAATTCTCCAGGGCGGTCGATGAGTCGGAGCCTGAGGAGGGCGATGAATGATCTCAACTTGTGCCGGTCCTCCCCAGTAAATCTCTCGGGGTCGGTTTGTCCCTTGTGACTGCCCGTCTGACCTCCGCCATTGGTGGCAGCCGCTGTGGCGAGGGCCAATGTTTGCGTGAGTTGGGTTCTCAACAGGGTCAGCTGGGTGGTCGCTGTGTTCAGGTCGGCGGTGGTGGCATCCCGTTCGTTGGTAAGGGTTTCAATGTCAGACAACAGGGTGGCGAATCGCTCAGTCAGGTTTTCGCTTGCGTTGATGGCACGAGCAAGCTGGATGGCGTTGTTGTACCGGGTGCGGAGCGTGGCAGGGTCGAGGTTGTCCGCGGATGCAGCGGCGAGGGCCTCGAGGCCACGGGCACGGTCTGTCATGATTCTGACAATGGCGAAGGACTCGGGCTCATCATTGGTGGGGAGTAATGCGTTTCCGGACATGGTGACGAGTTCGGTGGAGAAAATGGTGTTTCGATGCAACGTAGTGTGACGGGGCGGCTTAAGGATGGGAGCGGGCTCCAGGGAACTCGCAACTGGACGGGAGACCACTTCAGAGCGGGGGTTGGGGATCCGGAGTTGGGTGGGGATGGATTGTATCAGAGAGCGGGAAAGTCAGGTGATCTAGGGCAAGATATCTAGGGCAGGGCTGGGGGGACAGGGATAAGGACTAGGCTTGGACTTGAGGCAGAGGGGGAAAGACAAGAAGAGGCTGGGACTGGGGGCAGAGTTATATTAGGGAGATAATACAAGACATTGCATGAGGAAGAAAGAAAAGAAAGGCAGACAGTGGGGGGACAAGTCCCCTTATATACATAAATCCTCCCCTGAACACTTCCCTTCCTTCCCTAGCCCATAGTCTCGATAGAAAACTCCTTCGCTGATAATATAATCCATAAGCAAACAGATAACCTACATAAGCATGCGTAAGCAAACATAATAAACCATAAGCATATACAGATGTGCATAAGCAAGCGGCAAATGTGAGTAACATAAGCAAGCATAATAAACCATAAGCATATACAGATGTGCATAAGCAGGCGGCAAATGTGAGTAACATAAGTAAAGCATAAAAACCATAAGTGTAAAATAGATATTCATAAGTAGATAGGTAAGCATGCAGGAGAGTTGATGGTGTAGGTGTTTGCCAGCAGTTGTGAGGAGGATCGAGCCGTGACATGAACTAGCATCCATGGTCATATATCATTGTGAGAGGGAAGCCATGAAGATAGAAAATGTCTGCAATAAACAGATTCACAAGTTCCTTGGCATCAACATCCATTTAGCAGGGTACAAGGTTGTATTCCTTTGTGAGGTAGTTGTTACAGCTTAACAAATCCTTTCCCTGTGTATGTGTCATCTCCTACTGTTCTGTTATTCACCTTATCCCAAGTACCCCATCCAACCCCTCTACACCATGACTAAGATGTTGTGTGGCTTATGTTGGTGGCTGTGCTCTGGGCAGTGAGCTACATGGACTATGATAAGTGCTCATTGTTACTAGTATGCACAGCCATACTTGCTTGGAATGTTTAGGGTGGCTGTGTTGGTTGATCAAGGGTTAATGGTTTAGGGCCTGCTAGTTTAGTGTCTCAGCATGGATGGAGAAAATGTGTATATAAGAGGACTTGTCCTCCCAGCATTCTGTTTCCTTTCCTTTTCTCCTCACATAGTTATTTGTTCATCTCACTGAATAAATACTTGGAACCTCTCCACCCTGACTTCAGTTCTTGTTCTCATCCTCACCTCTGCCTCTGTCCCTGTTTCTGTTCTCGATCTCCTGGCCTCTGTCCTCTCTGCTTTGTTTTCCTGATCCTGTTTCTTGACTTGCCTCTGCTTCTAAACATGGATTATCTACAGTTGCTGCATGACACAGCCTCAGGTTGTAATGGCAGTCATGGACAAGGTATTCAGCAGAGAACCTGAGGGCTCTAGGCTTGTTGACAATGATCATGAACATGAGACAGGATCTCTTGGAGAGCACCAATGTTGGATACCTAAAGCTGTGACATGCAACAACTATGGGTAATCTGTGTTTAGGAGCAGAGATGAGTCAATGGACAGGATCAGGGAAAACAGAGCAGAGAGGACAGAGGCCAGGGGATCAAGAACTGAGACAGAGACAGAGGTGGTAGCAAGGACGAGGGCAAGAACTGAAGAGGTTCCAAATATTTATTTGGTGAGATGAACAAATAACTGTGTAAGGAGAAATGGAAAGGAAACAGAATGCTGGGAGGACAAGTCCTCTTATATACACATTTTCTCCTTCCATGCTGAGACACTAAACTAGCAGACCCTAAACCCTTAACCCTTGATTGATCAACACAGCCACCCTTAGCCTCCCAACCAGATGTGCCTGTACATCCATCCTGGTTGATGGGGCTTGCTGCCAAGAGTGCAGCCACACAGGTAAGCCACACACATAAGCCACATAACAAAATTGTAGGAGATAATAGATAAAAGAGCAGAAGATTCATCGAGCCATGACATAGGTATCCAACATTGGTGCTTTCCAAAGAGGTCCTCTCTTACATTCATGATCATTGTCAACAAGCCTAGAGCCCTCAGGTTCTGCACCCATTACCTAGCCCATGACTGCCATGAAAACATAACTGTGGAATCAAGTACATGCCAGCTCTACCATCTGCCCTTGTTTACAGTCCTCTGATCTTATGCTCCACAACCTCTGGTTCTACTAGTTCATAAGTCTCATACTGAACCTCCTGTCTCTTGGAGAATCCTGCAATTGTCAATGAAATTGAAATTGCCCAGCAAATCAAAAAAGAAAACTCTGCACCTCGAATCACCTTTGATGATGAAACCCTCACCCAGCACCTCTGTTAAAAATCAACCATCATGACTGACAAAGGAGAAATTGTTGCTGTCCTGTACCTCAATGCAGCTGAAAAGGAGGAAGTCTGGAACAACCCCTCCAAAATTGGGGATATATAAAACTCAATCAAGGAATATTACCAGGACTGCCAATTGATGAAGGACCTCCATGCTGAACTGGAGGAGTCCCAGAAAGACAACTCTGACTATGTGAAACATATCACTGACCTGGAGTATGACCTTGGATCAGCCAACAGTACAATTTGACTATTACAAGCCCTCACTGGAAACACCACCATCCCAACATCCTGACAAATCAAGTTACCCCACCCACTGGAGTACTCTGGAGACCATAAAGACCTGCTTAACTCATTCTGCAAGTCAGGTCCAAGCTAGCTAGAGACTCTTCTCACATCACTGATGACCAACATACACTCTGCTATGTATATGGTTATCTGAAAGGCAATGCTCAGAAGCTGGTCCAACCTTATGTCCTTGCAGACACAATCAACCTCAAGGATGTGGAAGAACTCATCACCATCCTCAAGTCTGCATTTGGAGATCCAGATCAAGTGGGGACTGCCTCTGCTGAACTCAATAAGCTCAGTCAAGGCAACCAGGAATTCAGTCTCTACTATGCCAAATTCCAGTGCCTCATGGCAATCCTTGACTTCGATATAAATGCAAAGAAAGCTGCCCTCAAGTGAGGTGTATCCCAGGAACTACAAGCCAGTCTGGTATATCAGGCTGATGAACCCCAAGACTTTGCCAAGTTTGTCAACCTATGCATGAAACTAGACTATTAGATCCAAGCCCATGCAGCCATGACCAAGTGAAAAGCCACACCTGTACCCCCATGCACTAGCCCTGCCTTGGCCTGACCAGCCACCCACCTGACCAGCACTAATAGCAGCAATTACAGGGCTGCACCCATGGACCTATCAGCTTCCCAAAATGTACAAAACCAATGCCATTGTGATGAATGCATGGTGAAGGGGCTATGTGTCTACTGTGGATCAGCTGACTACTTCAAGAGTGAATGTCCAACCCTGGCCACCAGCAACTCATGGAAAATGTGCCTCACTGCTGCTGAAGTCTCATCAACCCCCACAGACCCTGCCCCTGCCCCTGAACCCAGTTTGGGAAAAGAGTAGTCCACCAGCAGCTTGTTGGCTCTCTTGGTGGACCTGCCCTTACCTCTTCATTTGTATCATCACAGGAAATCTTCTATGTATCAGCAAGTTCTTTGTCAGTTAATCAGGAAAATGAAATGGATGGATGTCACTTAGTTATACCTTGTACCTTGTCCAACCATGATACCAAAATTGACACCCATGCACTTGTGGATTGTGGATGTACTGGACTCTCATTTATGAATGCGGCTTTTGCACACCAACACAACCTCCCCTACTACCAGTTAAAAAACCCAAAAATAGTTGAAGTAATTGATGGTCACCCAATCTCCTCAGGTGACATCACCAAATATGTGGAAATCCAGTGCACCATTGGCAACCACTATGAGACCCTAACTGCTTATATCGCCTCCCTTGGCCACTACCCTCCAGTACTTGGAATCCCTTGGCTCAAGAAACATGATGTTACCATCAACTTTGCAAAAAATGATATCCAATTCTGCTCACCCCAATGTTTCCCACATTGCACTATGGTTAAAGCAACACCAATCAAAGGCCTGACACCAGAACAGAAGAACAAGATCTGTGCCATCTCTGCTACAACCTTTAAACAAATTGTCAACAACAGCAATAAATGGTATGGCAAGGTTGAACAGTTTAGTCTGTCACTCAATGAAATCAATATCACCTTGCAAGAACCAAAGGATGATAAGCTGGACCTCAAGACAATTGTGCCACCAGAATACCACCAATACCTAAAGATTTTCAAAAAAGTCAATGCTGACAAACTGCTGCCCCATCACCCCTGTGACCACAAAATTCCCTTGGAGGATGGTTTCCAACCCCCCTTTGGCCTACTTTATTCCCTCTCATGCCCAGAATTGGAAGAAATAAAGTGGTGGCTTGAGGAAAACCTGAGCAAAGGATTCATCTATGCATCATCTTCCCTGGCTGCTGCACCAATCTTGTTTGTCAAAAAAGTGGATGGTTCATTATGCCTAGTTCTGGACTATTGTGGAATCAATGAAGTAACAATCAAAAATTGCTACCCACTCCCACTCATGCAAGACACTCTGATGAACCTATCTCGAGCAAAGTGGTTCACAAAACTTGACATTAGTGGGGCCTACTACATCATCCAAATATTAGAGGGTGAGGAATGGAAGACTGCTTTCCACACCTGCTATGGTCTTTTCAAATCCTGAGTCATGCCATGTGGCCTCACCAATGCCCTTGCAACATTCCAGAATTTTATCAATGATGTCCTGGCCCCCTATTTGGACCATTTCTGCACCACATACCTAGATGACATGCTCATGTACTCAGACACCTTCGAAGAACATCAACATCATGTGAACCTTGTATTGGAAGCCTTTGAGAAGGTAGGCTTACACCTCAAGCCACAAAAATGTGAGTTCCACTGCCAGGAAGTCAAATACTTGAGCCATATCATCAGTATGGCCGGAATCAAAATGGATCCCAAAAAAATCACCGCTGTCCAGGACTGGGAATCACCATGCAACCTCAAAGATGTCTGTGCATACCTAGGGTTTGCCAACTTCTATCATCATTTTGTCCGAAACTATTTCAAAATCATTCAACCACTTACACTCCTGACATGAAACTTTTGGACTTCCTCCTCGTCAGCTGTGGTGAGGTATAGGACAGTGACAACTTCTTCTTCATCAGCCATGGTGGTTGGTCTTTCAATGGCAGTTCCAGGTGAGGGTTTCATCATTGAAGGTGATTTGAGTTGCAGAGATTTCTTTGCCAATTTGAAGGGCAATTTCAACCTCATTGACAATAGCAGGGTTTTCAAGAGATAGGAGTTTCAGTATGAGACTTATGAACTTGTAGAACCAGAGGTTGCAGAGCATCAGAGCAGAGGACAGTGATCATGGGCAGATGGTAGAGCCAGCAGGTACTTGATTACACAGTTATGTTGTAATGGCAGTTGTGGACAAGGTATTCAGCAGACAATCTGAGGGCTCTAGGCTTGTTGATAATGATCATGAACATAAGACAGGATCTCTTGAAAACCACCAATGTTGGATACCTAAAGCTGTGTCATGCAGTAACTAGAGATATTCTGTGTTAAGGCACAGAGACATGTCAAAGGACAGGATCAGGAAAATGAAGCAGAGAGGACAGAGGCCAGGAGATTGATGACAGAAACAGGGACAGAGTGTTAACTGGGGGTTGTCTCGTGACTGACGGCCGGGTAACTCAAGATTTCCAAAAGAAAAAATTGAGAAGTAATAATTCCAATGATGGGAATTATTTACCTCTCTGGGGATTCTCGTAGAAATGAGTAATAACGTGTTATAATCTTAAACTCTCCTGCTTATTTCAGGGAGCGTTTTCGAGATCATCGATGGTAATTGCGTTCAAGTGTGGACAGCAATCTGTGAGGGTCTTTATTGTTTGAAGAGGGTCTTGGTTGTATTGTTGTATAAGTTATTCAAGTATTGTGTAAATAGTCGAGTATGCGGTACTAATATCTTTCTGGGACTTGGTTGTAATTGATGGGACGATTGTGGGTCTTTTGCTGGATGATGGCTTCTTCGAGTGGGGGCTTTTTCGTATTTTATGTTTTCTGACTTGAGCTCCCCACTCATATACCCACCGGGTACGTTGCAGTGGTCGGAACGCCAAGTACTGGTTGACGTTGGTAGAGAGCATGCAAACATGATATTTTTCGCATACAAATTCCGTATTTCGAATTTTTCCATGCAAATGCTCCAAATGATTCCCGAACCAATCGGATGACTCTTGGTGATCCTGTCGGCCATATCGTGCATGCGCTGTTGCTAAACCCGTCGTTTGCCAATATATTATGTCTAATAATATGACCTCCGTAGGGCATTTGAGCACATATCCCATCTTATGCATGCGTCGTCAGCTCAGGTGAAGTGTTTGTCCTTAGTTGCCGGATTTCCTGATCCGTCCTGATCTAGGCTGCGGCTTCCTGTGCCGTCTGTGTGCCTTGCCAACACTTCACCATGGGAGATGTCATCTGGGCCTCCTGTGGCTTCCGATAGGATCCAACATTCATATCCGTTTGTCCATATGCACTTATTTTCGTCATATCGGGCTACCCGAAGGTTTGTCTGCAAGATAAGGTTTCCTGTATTGTCGGCTGCCTCAGGGCCGCTATGCCACGTATTGGTGTTTATCACCTATGACAATCCTCATCTCCTTCGCCTGACTAGACTCCGTTATTGCATGTCTTATCTTAATGGCATTCGGTATTGTTCCTTCGGTCTTCCGATCATCTCCACTGAGCTTCCTCTGTAACATATGATTCTTGATTTGGACTTGGCACTCAGTCGTAGGGTACATTCAATTCATTCTTAAATACCTAACTGTTCCTCTCATCCATCGATTCCTCATCCTCATTACCAACTCCGACTTCCTCCAGCCTTCGTCTATGGTCGATCACGGCAGACTCGGTCGTATACGGCGAACTCCTCCTTTTTACATTCTTCTTATTCCTTCTGCCTTTCTTTGTCCCAGCCCCTTCTCTGTCTGCCTGTTGGGGTGGTCCTGTATGACACGGCACAACCTTTGAATACGGCAGATCGCATACGGCAGAGGGTAGTCCCTTTGTGGACTTGTGGCAAGTAAGAACCACAGTGGCCCAGGCTATAAGTATTCCAGGTTTTTGTCAACATCAGCGGTACGTTCCCCAGGATACGGCTGGGCATTAGAAACCTCAGCCATTGATCGGAAACTGTCCCTCCTGAGGCTACCCCGGGTTCCTAACCCTTTATGATGCTGACTTTTTTCCTGGCCCCCCATTATCCTACTTCCTGTGGGAAGTGGATGAAGGGTGGTTAGTAATGGCTCTTGCCTTATGGCTTGAGTCATTACTTAGTAAGAATCCCCATTCTTAAAATGTGTCTTAAAGGTGGGGTATGACACAGAGGCAGAGGCAAGGACAAGGACAAGAACTAGAGTCAGGGTGGAGAGGTTCCAAGTATTTATTTGGTGAGATGAACAAATAACTGTGTAAGGAGAAAAGCAAAGGAAACAGAATGCTGGGAGGACAAGTCCTGTTATATACACATTTTCTCCATCCATGCTGAGACACTAAACTAGCAGGCCCTAAACCCTTAACCCTTCATCAACCAACACAGCCACCCTAAACATTCCAAGCAAGTGTGGCTGTCCATACTAGTAACAATGAGTGCTTATCATAGTCCATGTGGCTCACTACCAAGAGCACAGCCACCCATGTAAGCCACACAACACATTAGTCATGGTGTAGACAGGTTAGGCAGGGTACTTGGGATAAGGTGAATAAACAGAACAGTAGGAGATGACAGATAACAAAGGAGAGGATTTGTTGAGCTGTGACACTTATATCATGCAGTGTAAGTCTCATGATGATGTTGCATGAGGTGCAACCTATGTAGATCATAGTCCAGGACCCAGATTCATTGTTGGTACAGGAGGAGGTTATTACACTCTTTGCATTCTGCCATAGTGATGTCCATGTACTGTTTGATTCCATTTCTGAGCATCTGGAGGACCTTGGTTGGGAAGCAGTCTATGCCATATGCTTCATTGTTAACCGGGGGTTGTCCCATGACTGACAGCCGGGTAACTCAAGATTTCCAAAAGAAACAATTGAGAAGTAATAATTCCAATGATGGGAATTATTTACTTCTCTGGGGATTCTCGTAGAAATGAGTAATAACGTGTTATAATCTTAAACTCTCCTGCTTATCTCAGGGAGCGTTTCGAGATCGTCGATGGAAATTGCGTTCAAGTGTGAACAGCAATCTCTGAGGGTCTTATTGTTCGAAGAGGGTCTTGGTTGTATTGTTGTATAGGTTTTTCGAGTATTGTGTAAATAATCGAGTATGTGGTACTAATATCTTTCTGGGACTTGCTTGTAATTGATGGGACGATTGTAGGTCTTTTGCTGGATGATGGCTTGTTTGAGTGGGGGCTTTTTCGTATTTTATGTTTTCTGACTTGAGCTCCCCACTCATATAGCCACCGGGTACGTTGCGGTGGTCGGAACGCCAAGTACTGGTTGACGTTGGTAGAGAGCATGCAAACATGATATTTTTCACATACAATTTCCGTATTTCCAATTTTTCCACACAAACGCTCCAAATCATTCCCAAACCAATCGGATGACTCTTGGTGATCCTCTCGGCTGTATCGTGCATGCGCTGTTGCTAAACCCGTCGTTTGCCAATATATTATGTCTAATAATATGACCTCCGTAGGGCATTTGAGCACATATCCCATCTTATGCATCCGTCGTCAGCTCAGGTGAAGTGTTTGTCCTTAGTTGCCAGATTTCCTGATCCGTCCTTATCTGGGCTGCGGCTTCCTGTGCCGTCTGTGTGCCTTGCCAACACTTCACCATGGGAGATGTCATCTGGGCCTCCTGTGGCTTCCGATAGGATCCAACATTCATATCCATTTGTCCATATGTGCTTATTTTCGTCATATCGGGCTAACCGAAGGTTTGTCTGCAAGATAAGGTTTCCTGTATTGTCGGCTGCCTCAGGGCCGCTATGCCACGTATTGGTCTTTATCGCCTATGACAATCCTCATCTCCTTCGGCCGACTAGACTCCATTATTGCATGTCTTATCTTAATGGCATTCGGTATTGTTCCTTCTGTCTTCTGATCATCTCCGCTGAGCTTCCTCAGTAACATATGATTCTTCATCTGGACTTGGCACTCAGTTGTAGGGTACATTCAATTCATTCTTAAATACCTAACTGTTCCTCTCATCCATCGATTCCTCATCCTCATTACCAACTCCGACTTCCTCCAGCCTTCGTCTACAGTCGATCACGGCAGACTCGGTCGTATACTGCGAACTCCTCCTTTTTACATTCTTCTTATTCCTTCTGCCTTTCTTTGTCCCAGCCCCTTCTCTGTCTGCCTGTTGGGGTGGTCCTGTATGACACGGCACAACGTTCGAATACGGCAGCTCGCATATGGCAGAGGGTAGTCCCTTTGTGGACTTGTGGCAAGTAAGAACCACAGTGGCCCAGGCTATAAGTATTCCAGGTTTTTTGTCGACATCAGCGGTACGTTCCCCAGGATATGGCTGGGCATTAGAAACCTCAGCCGTTGATCGGAAACTGTCCCTCCTGAGGCTACCCCGGGTTCCTAACCCTTTATGATGCTGACCTTTTTTCCTGGCCCCCCATTATCCTACTTCCTGCGGGAAGTGGATGAAGGGTGGTTAGTAATGGCTCTTGCCTTATGGCTTGAGTCATTACTTAGTAAGAATCCCCATTCTTAAAATGTGTCTTAAAGGTGGGGTATGACACTACTCCCCCCTTATAAGATTTCGACCCGAAATCATTAACTTAGATTCTTGGCTTATGAATTCTTAGCTATATGATTATGAAACGTGATTTTTGATGAAGTCCTCCAACCCCTTCATCCACCAACATGTTTTCTATCCCAAGACCATTAAAACCTCAGAGAGGAAAGGTATCTGGAGATAGTTGGTTGTTTAAACACGTTGGTCCCTCGGCATGCCTGGATTCCTTGAGTGGAACTCTCGGAGTGACTGCAGGCCACCTACTATGAAGCATTCATACGGTTCTTCTGTATGATCCTTCTTAAGTGGATATCCTTTCCATCTGACTCGGTAAAGGACCTTTCCCTTGACTTTCCTGCTCGATAAGATTTCCTCAATCTCCCATTCCTCATTGCCTTCAATGTCATCACATTCATCGATAATCTTTAGTAAATCTGGCGGAGGTCTGGTTCCATTGTTGTATGGTTCGAGTAGAGATACATGGAAAGTGTTATGTATCTTCCACTTTCTTGGTAGGGATAGTCGCATGGCTGTTGGCGAGATTACTTTCTCTATCGCAAAGGGTCCGTGCTTCTTGTGGTCGAGTTTATGTTTTGGTCATCTGGTTTGAATGTTCCTTCCATCTAGCATGACAAGGTCCCCAACTTTGAATTCTGGGGCATCCTTGCGTTTATTGTCTGCATACTTTTCATTCTTTCCTGGGTTGCCTTCAGGTTCTTTGTAACTAGACTTTGAACTGAAAGGATGTGATTGATGTATCCCTCCTGAGTGTCTTCACTACTTGGCATTGTGCTTGGATTGGTGCAACCCGGGTGTCGGCCATAGTTGGCGAAGAAGGGTGACATGCCAGTGGCTTGAGTTACTGAATTGTTGTAGGCAAACTCAGCCATTGGTAGGAGTCCAACCCAATCATCCATCTCATAGTTTGTGAATGACCGTAGGTATTCCTCGATTGTCTGGTTGATCCTTTCTGTTTGGCCATCTGTTTGTGGGTGAAAAGATGTACTCATTCGTGGTCGTATCCCCAGTATCCCAAGGAATTGTTTCCATTGTGTGGAGGTAAAGCGGGAGTCGCGGTCTGAGATAATGTCGGTTGGGATACCATGGAATCTCCATATTTCCCGAGCAAATATCTTTACCAGGTGTTCTGCTGTCTTTTGATCCTTCTTGAGTGGTATGAAGTGGGCCATCTTCGTAAACCTGTCTATGATGACCCAGAGTTGGTCACAGTCCTCTGACAAGGGGAGGTCTGTGATGAAGTCCATGGCAATTGATGTCCATGGTGCATATGGGAGCTCTAATGGTGAGAGCAGGCCATATGGCTTGTGGGATGATGCCTTGTCCTTCTGACATTCTAAACAACTTCTGATATATGCAATAATTTCTTGGTCCATCTTAGGCCACAAGAAGTTGTGTCGGATCAGCTCGATCGTTTTGTCTTGACCAAAGTGTCCGGCTTCTCCCCTGTTGTGCTCGGTATGTAAAATCGCATGTCGTGCATTCTCTGGGACCCAAAGCAATCCCTTGCGATATAGTAATCCATCCTGTAGTTCCAAAATCCTTTCCTTTCCTTCTACTTCTTGTGCGCTTCCACTCAGTTCCTCTAATGCCTGGTAGTATGCTGCATCCTGTTGTCCTGCCTCTGTTACTTCCTGCTCAAATTCCTTTGTCCATTTTGATACTGATGATGCCAGATAAGCCAGCTGAACTGCTGAGCAACAGAACACCATTCCTTCTCCTCCAGTACTGATTGCTGAGATTGTGTCGAAGTGTTTTTCATGCAATACAGTCTGTATCGGCTGGTTTCCACCTCCCCCCTTTTCAGGGCGATACTCCGGGTGCCTTGATAATGCATCTGGCTTGCCATTACTTGTTCCTTTCCTATAAAAAATTTTGAAGTCCACGCTGGCCAGTTCCTGAGCCCAGCGTGCCTGCCTTCTGTTGAGAACCTTGGTTGTCATGAAATACTCAAGGTTTTTGTGGTCGGTAAATACCTGGACCGTGTGAAGTGATCCTTCCAAATATCTTCGCCATGTCTTAAAACAATCAACTATTGCCAGTAATTCCTTGTCATGAATTTCGTAGTTGATTTCAGCTGGTGAAAACTTTCTGGAGTGGAAGGCAACTGGGTGTAGTTTTTTGTCCTCTGCATTTTGTGACAATGTGCCACCCAGTGCAAAGTCAGATGCATCTGTCACGACGATGCATTCTTGTTGTAGGTTGAAGTGTGTAAGGATAGGTGCAGTCGTAAAGCAGTGTTTTAGTTGCTCGAATGCTTCTGTCATCGCATCTGTCCAGATCCAGTCTTTTGGTGACCCTTTTGTTGAATCGCTGAGGGGTTTAGCAATTTTTGAGAATTCTCTGATAAATCGTCTATAAAAATTCGCAAAGCCAATAAATGACTGTACATCCCTTAGACTTCTTGGTCGTTCCCAATCCCGAATACATTGAACTTTGTCTTGGGCCATTTCGATACCATCCTTTGAGATAACATACCCCAGG
This sequence comes from Pyronema domesticum, assembly GCA_024516145.1. Classification (NCBI taxonomy): domain Eukaryota; kingdom Fungi; phylum Ascomycota; class Pezizomycetes; order Pezizales; family Pyronemataceae; genus Pyronema; species Pyronema domesticum. The sequence continues at coordinate 120,447 of JAJJXL010000023.1, forward strand.
AAGTCGACTCGGTTGGTTGACCAAAAACATTTGTCCTGGGATATGGCTAGCCCATTCTCTGCTAGACGTTTCAACACTTCCATGACAATGCGGTCATGTTCCTCTTCTGTTTCGGCATAGATCAGGATGTCGTCCAAGTATACAATCAATCCTTGGTCCAGCAAGTCTCTAAAGATATGGTTCATCATATTCTGGAAGGTTGCAGGGGCATTGGATAACCCAAAGGGCATGACAGTGTATTCGTACAGTCCATACCGTGTCTTGAATGCTGTTTTCCATTCGTCTCCAGGTTTGATCCGAATCAAGTTGTATCCATTCTTGAGGTCAATCTTGGTGAATATTTTTGCACCTCTGACCCTGTCTTGGAGTTCGGACATAATTGGTAATGGGTATCGATTGGCGATGGTTACTTTATTCAAGCCCCGGTAATCGACACATAACCTGAGGCCTTGACCATGGGCCTTTGGGACAAAGATGATTGGTGCTGCTGCAGGGGATTTCGAAGGGCGGATCTTTCCTAATTCCAACATTTCCTTGAGGTAATCCCACAGCGTTTGTAATTCTGTTTCATTTAGGGGGTACATTGGTCCCCATGGTGGTTGTTCACCTTCTTTCAGGTCTATCGCATGATCATAGGGTTTGTGGTCTGGGAGTTTATCTGCGAGCTCCTTGCCTAGGACTTCGACATATTGTCGGAACTTTTGCGGTACAATTGTTGCAGGGTCGACTTCATTGGTCTCAGAGTTGACTGCAGCAATGTAACCAATGATTGTTGCATCGTAGTGGTGTAGGATGTTTCTATCCATAGTGAGGGAGAATTCTTGTGCCGCTGCCTTGGTGCAGTGCTGTTTACAGAATTCGGAATCTAGGGTGATATCTTCTGGTTTTCCCCAGAACCTGTTGGGTTGATGCTTTGCCATCCACCAACAGGGTAGGATTATGTCGGTACCTGATTCTAGAGGCATAACCTCGAAGGTTTCTCTGGTGTAGTGGTATTTGTACTGAAGCAGTAAGGAATGTGTAAATGCTTCCCCGGCTCCTAATAATGGACACCCATCTGCTCCATTGATTCGTAGTGCTGTATCGCGAGTAATCATTGGTAGGTTGTTGTCTTTAATGAACTTGGAACTGATAATAGGTATAGCTGCTCCAGTATCGAACATTGCTTGTACCCCAAATGTCTCTTGTCCTGGTACTGAAAGATACATTTGGACTATTGGCCTGGAACCAACTCGGGGTGGTCTACTGTTGGCCAGTTGTAACTTCGCCTCCGGTTCTTTTTTATTAGGTTTTGATTTTTTGGAATGTTTTTGGTGTTCTTGGTTTTTGGTATGTTTGACTCCAGCCACTGATATCCTCTGAGAACCTGATATGTCTTCTTCTTCTTGGATGCCTCTGTGTATCTTACGAGGCTTTCCTAGTTTAAATCGGAGAGGTCTGAGGTCTCTACTTCCCAACATCTTTTTGCTGGCTTTGGGTCTGGTTCTGATACTGTCTGGGTTACAGTGGCAACATTCTTCGGCCGCTTGGTTACTGGTTCCTTGGCAACATCCTCATCATCATCCGAGTCTTCTGAAGGTTGTTGGCATTTAGCCTTTTTTGTGACAGCTGCTACTGTGGCAACTAATTCAGTTCCCTTTGAAGTCTTTTTCGCAAAGCATTCTAAAGTATGGTGGCTGTTACGGCCACAGCGACAGCAGGAGGCCTTGTCTGCTTTGTGTTGGTCGATTTCAGCCTGGGGGACCCCGGCCAATGCTTCGCGGTTGTTTTGGAATTTCTTTTCTCGGTCGCCCTTGGGTGTGCGAGTGGTCTCTTTAGTTTTACCACGGTTGGATTTTTTGTCTTCATCTCACTTCCGTTTCTCCTTCTCTTGTTTGGGTTCTGAGGAGGCCTGATCAATGTGGAGCAATGGCTTTTCATGCATGTTCCGATGTTCTTCTTTTGTGGTTGCAAGTTTAATGAGTCTGGCCTTGAAACACTCATACTTTGGGTCATCCATGTCCTGAACATCTGTCCATGCCTGGCAGGCCAGATCCTCTGGGAACGCCTGGTCGTAAATTTCTCTCAGGACTTCTCCTTCGACTTGGGCCTTCTCTTGGTAGATGGCCATCCTGATTCCCCATTGATCTGCTGGAAGGCCGGTCTTATGGCATCCCGGTTTGTACTTCCAATGCAACCTGGCCATCTTGTTGGTGTAGTTGCGCTTCTGATTGGGGTCACGGAAGTAGTGGTCCATTGCTGCAGTGTATGAGGGCCAGGTATCAGGGCGTAATTCCTTTTCAGTAGTGTCGACACGGTTTTGGTGCCATTGGCGGGCATCACCCTTTAGGAGGGACCCCAACCAGTGAATTCGGGTGGCATCAGTGTTAAAGTCGATAGATCGCACAGTCATATATTCCTTGACTGCTTTCATCCATGGGATGTAATTTTCTCTATCCCCATCGAAAACCTATGGTTCCTTCATCTTGGGAGCTTTTCCTAGGACAATTGCTTCTGGTCGCTTGGTGATGCGATTCTTTTTGTCCTTCTTCCATAGGGCACGAATGAGTTTTGATATCTCATTCCCTAGATCCTTTGGTCTATCTGATTCTGAGTCTGAACTGGACGAGCTGGAACTGCTTCCTCCTGGTGGAGGTCCTGGGGGTGGTATCACTCCACCTGGTGGACTGCTGCCCCTAGACTCTGTCACTCTTGAACGTCTACTTGATCGGTCACTGGGTGGTAGGGGAGGAAGGTCGCAGTCTGACTCCATCCCATCACTACTTGGGAGGGGAATTCTCCCCTGTCGAGCATGTTGCTCTAAGATGCTATCAATGACCGACGTTACATCTATATCCTTTGGGGACTGTTGGGCTAATTGGAACTGGGTTTTTAACTCTTCTCCAATGGCCTGAAGCTCCTCCCGGAATGATCGTCGCATGTCTTCTCGTTCTTGCTGAGAAATCGCAGATGCATTGGCCTGGTTCTGTTGGAGTTGTGACTGGAGACGCTTCAATTTCCGTAGGTCCTCCTTGACCTTCTCCTGGTCAACTCTTGCCCTGGCGTCTCGGGCATTCATTTCTGCAGCCCATCATTGGCAATCATTGTTGAAATTCTCCTGCTTAACTGCCTGGTCTTTGTGGTATGCGATCCAGACATTTTGGTTGGCTTCCATTTGTTGGGCGAAATCCTGAAGCAACTTCTGTCTTCGTTCTTCGCTTTCTGCTGCATTGATGGTAATCGTCTCTACATGTCTTCTTAGGGCCATGTGGGCAGCTGCCACTTCCGCAAATTGCGTGGTGGTGAGGTTGAAGTGAGCACCGGTAGCATCTGCGGCATGCTGCTGGGCCTGAGCAATCGCAAGGTTTAAGTTGGATTCGATTTTGCGATAATCATTCTGCATTTGCATAAAAATACGGTATGCCTCTGTTTCATCACCTTGGTTTTGTCCCCGGAGGCTGTTGATTTCAACTGCAGTATGGTGTAGTTGATTCATAAGGGTACGTCCCCACTCAGGGACAGAGTGCAATTTGATGGGTTCGATAGGTGGGATATTCTCTGATCCCCCATTGTTGGTGCTAACTAGTGCCCAGGAAGGCATAGGCAAGAAATCGATTTCCATTGGCTCAGGCATCATTTTTCTGTTTCGTGGTTCTGTCTTTCTTGTAGGATGTCTCTCAATACGCTCGGTGAGGCGTTGAGTAAGATTATAGTGTTAACCGGGGGTTGTCTCATGACTGACAGCTGGGTAACTCAAGATTTCCAAAAGAAAAAATTGAGAAGTAATAATTCCAATGATGGGAATTATTTACTGCTCTGGGGATTCTCGTAGAAATGAGTAATAACGTGTTATAATCTTAAACTCTCCTGCTTATCTCAGGGAGCGTTTCGAGATCGTCGATGGAAATTGCGTTCAAGTGTGAACAGCAATCTGTGAGGGTCTTATTGTTCGAAGAGGGTCTTGGTTGTATTGTTGTATAGGTTTTTCGAGTATTGTGTAAATAATCGAGTATGTGGTACTAATATCTTGCTGGGACTTGCTTGTAATTGATGGGACGATTGTAGGTCTTTTGCTGGATGATGGCTTTTTCAAGTGGGGGCTTTTTCATATTTTATGTTTTCTGACTTGAGCTCCCCACTCATATACCCACCAGGTACGTTGCAGTGGTCGGAACGCCAAGTACTGGTTGACATTGGTAGAGAGCATGCAAACATGATATTTTTCGCATACAATTTCCGTATTTCGAATTTTTCCATGCAAACGCTCCAAATCGTTCCCAAACCAATCGGATGACTCTTGGTGATCCTCTCGGCCGTATTGTGCATGCGCTGTTGCTAAACCCGTCGTTTGCCAATATATTATGTCTAATAATATGACCTCCGTATGGCATTTGAGCACATATCCCATCTTATGCATGCATCGTCAGCTCAGGTGAAGTGTTTGTCCTTAGTTGCCGGATTTCCTGATCCGTCCTTATCTGGGCTGCGGCTTCCTGTGCCGTCTGTGTGCCTTGCCAACACTTCACCACGGTAGATGTCATCTGGGCCTCCTGTGGCTTCCGATAGGATCCAACATTCATATCCGTTTGTCCATATGCGCTTATTTTCATCATATCGGGCTAACCGAAGGTTTGTCTGCAAGATAAGGTTTCCTGTATTGTCGGCTGCCTCAGGGCCGCTATGCCACGTATTGGTCTTTATCACCTATGACAATCCTCATCTCCTTCGGCTGACTAGACTCCGTTATTGCATGTCTTATCTTAATGGCATTCGGTATTGTTCCTTCGGTCTTCCGATCATCTCCGCTGAGCTTTCTCGGTAACATATGATTCTTGATTTGGACTTGGCACTCAGTCGTAGGGTACATTCAATTCATTCTTAAATACCTAACTGTTCCTCTCATCCATCGATTCCTCATCCTCATTACCAACTCCGACTCCCTCCAGCCTTCGTCTACAGTCGATCACACAGACTCGGTCGTATACTGCGAACTCCTCCTTTTTACATTCTTCTTATTCCTTCTGCCTTTCTTTGTCCCAGCCCCTTCTCTGTCTGCCTGTTGGGGTGGTCCTGTATGACATGGCACAATGTTCGAATACGGCAGCTCGCATATGGCAGAGGGTAGTCCCTTTGTGGACTTGTGGCAAGTAAGAACCACAGTGGCCCAGGCTATAAGTATTCCAGGTTTTTTGTCAACATCAGCGGTACGTTCCCCAGGATACGGCTGGGCATTAGAAACCTCAGCCATTGATCAGAAACTGTCCCTCCTGAGGCTACCCTGGGTTCCTAACCCTTTATGATGCTGACCTTTTTTCCTGGCCCCCCATTATCCTACTTCCTGCGGGAAGTGGATGAAGGGTGGTTAGTAATGGCTCTTGCCTTATGGCTTGAGTCATTACTTAGTAAGAATCCCCATTCTTAAAATGTGTCTTAAAGGTGGGGTATGACATTCATGGAAAAGTCAACTTACTGTGTGTGGATCAGAGGTAATTGGTGGTGACAGGGTACTTGGTTAATTTGAGGAGGTTATAGCCACAACATTGAGAATGTTTTCAGGTGTGCTTATTATCATTTGGTTTTCCAAGGAGTTGTCATCCCCTCTTTAGGTAGATCTCCAGATTATCTTGTTGGTGCATCTGGTTTACCCACTGCTGTTCCAGGGTGGTCAACAATTTTAAAGTTGAATTGAGAAATGAACTAAGACTATGGGCTTGTCATTGGTTGAGGAGTTTCATTGTGGTAAAGTATTGCAAATTCTTATTGTCAGACAGGACATGGATAGGGTTCATAACAGATCACAATTCAGTTTTCCATTCCTCAATGGCATGTACAATTGCAATGAGTTCCTTGTCATAGATTTCATAGTTACATTGTACAGGGGAGTGTTTCTTGGAGAGGGAGGCCACAGGATGGAGGATGCCATCATCATCATGGTCCAAGAGCTCTCCAGTGGATACAGAATGACAAGCATTGGTTTCAACAATCACATCATGGTTGGGGTCAAAATGTGCAAGAACAGGTGCAGATGTAAAGGTGTCTTTCAAGTCATCAAATGCCTTGTGTTGTTCTTCCTTCCAGACAAATGAAATGCTGTTTCATGTGAGGAGGGTGAGTGGTTGAATGATTTTAGAGTAATTCTGAACAAAGTAATGATAGATGGTAAACCCTGGGAAAGTGCAGACATCTATAAGGTTTCACAGTGCTTCCCAGTCCTGAACAGTGGTAAGCTTTTCTGGATCCATTTTGATTCCTTCTGAACTGATGATAAGGGCAAGGTAATTGACTTCCTGGTGGTGGAACTCATACTTCTCTGGTTTGAGGTACCAGCCAGCCTTCTCAAAGGCTTCCAATATGAGGTTGACATGTTGTTGATAGTCTCCAAAGATGTTTGAGTAGATAAGTGTGTCATCCAGGTACATGGTGCAAAAATAATCAAGGTAGGGATTGGGGACATCATTGATGAAGTTGTGAAAGGTTGCAGGGGCATTGGTAAGACCAAATGGCATGACCAGCAATTTGATAATAGGTATGGAAGGCAGTTTTCCATTTCTCCACTTCTACCATTTGCATGAGGTTATAGGCCCCTCTAATGTCAAGTTTTGTAAACTACTTTGCCCTGGACAAGTTCATAAGAGTATCTTGCATAAGGGGAAGTGGGTAGTGGTTTTTGATTGTTCCTTCCTTAATTCCTCAGTAGTCAACAATCAGGTGTAGTGAACCATCACACTCTTTGATGTACAGGATTGGTGCTGTAGCTGGGGAGGATGATGCATGTATGAAACTATTGCTCAGGGTTTCATCGAGCCATCTTGTCAGTTCCTCTCATTCTGGGCATGAAAGGGAATACAGTGCTCTAAAGGGAGTTTGGAATCCATCCTCCAAATGGAAATTATGGTTACAAGGGCAATGGGGAGGCAGTTTGTTGGCATTGACCTTTTCAAAGATATTCAGGTATTTGTGATACTCATATGGTACAATGGCTTTGAGATCAGGTTTGTCATCTGTTTGTTCCTGCAAGGCAGGGTTTATTTCATTGAGGGATAGGGCAAATTGTTCAACTCTATGATAGTATTTATTGGCATTGTTGATGATATACCTGAAAGTCATTGCAGAGATGGCATAGATTTTTTTTCTTTTGTCTGGTACTAGTCCTTTCATTGGGACAGTAGTTGTCATGGCATGGTGGGGAAGGCATCCAGGTGAGGAGAATTGGATATCATTCTTGGCAAAGTTGATGGTAACATCATGTTTCTTTAACCAAGGCATTCCTAAGATAAGGGGGGTAATGTCCAAGTGAAGTGATATAGGCAGTCAGGGTCTCATGGTGGTCCCCAACGGTGCATTGAACTTTGACATATTCTGTGATATCACCAGAGGAGATTGAGTGACCATGAATTACTTTGACTGTTTTTGGTTTTTTCAACTAATAACAGGGGAAGTTGAGTTGGCATGTGAAAGCCTTATTCAGAAAAGAAAGTCCAGCACATCTACAATCCACAAGTACATGGGTGTCAATTTTGGTATGATGGTCAGACAAGGTGCATGGTATGACTAAGTAATTCCCATCCATTTCATTGTCCTGTTTATTTGACAAAGAACTTGCTGATACATAGATGATGTCCTGAGATGTTAAGAAAGAGGAGCAGGGGGGCAGGTCCACCCACAGAGCCAACAGGCTGCTGATGGACTGCTGTTTTCCTGAGCTTGGCATAGAAGTAGGAGTGGGGGGCAGTTAGGGTTGTCAAGATTTTAGTGGCAGCAATGTAAATCTTCAGGCAGTTATTAGCAGCCAAAGCAGGGCACTCATTTTTGAAATGGTCAGCTAAGCCTCATCAAACACAAAGTCCCTTTGCCATGCACTCATTTCATTAGCATTGGTTCTGTGCATTTTGGGATGCTGCAAGATCCATCAGTGCAGCCCCATAGTTTCTGCTGTTGGTCCTTGTTGAATCAGTGGATGGGCAGGTTGGGGTTGTGCTGGCTCAGGGAGTGGCTGGAGTGTTTGGCATTTCATAGCTACAGCATGGGCATGGATCTGATAGTCCAATTTCATGCACAGATCGATGAGTTTTGTGAAGTCCTGTAGTTCATCAGCCTCATGGACAAGGCCTGCCTTGAGTTCTCAGGTGAGTCAGCATTTCAGAACTGCTCTTTTCATGTTTGCATCATAATCCAAAATTGCCATGAGGTGCTGAAATTCAGCATAATATAGGTTGAATTCTCAGTTCTCTGGCTGAGTTTGTCAAGCTCAGCAGATGCTGTCACTACTTGGTCTGGGTCTCTGAAGGTGGACTCAAGCATGCTGATAAGGGCTTCAACATTCTCAAGGTTCATTGTGTCCATGAGGACATATAGCTGGATCTGGTTTTGGGCATTTCCTTTGAGGTAACCATAAAAATAACAGAGCTTATGCTGGTCATCAGTAAAATGAGAGGAGTCACCTGCAAGCTTGGACCTGTCTTTCAAGATGAAGTTGACAAGATCTTTGCAATCTCCAGAGAACTTGGCTGGGTGAGGTAATTCAATTGGTTTGGTCATTGGGAGGACAGTGATGCCTGTAAGGGCTTGTAACAGTCAAATAGCAGAGTTGCCAGATTCGAGGTCACATTCCAGGTTGTCCATGCATTTGGCATAGTCAGAATTGTCTTCTTGAGATTCATCCAGTTCAGCATGGAGGTCAATCAGCAGTTAGCAGTCCCATTGATATTCTTTCATTAAATCAGTTATGTTCCTGATCTTGGACAGATTATCCAAGACCTCCTTAGGGTGCACAGTATTGAGGTAAAGGACAGTGGTAATGTCTCCTTGGTCCAGCATGTTGGTTGAACTTAGCAGAGGAGCCAGGTGAGGGTTTCATCATTGCAGGTGTTTCAAGTTGCAGAGATTTCCTTTCCTGTTTGGAGAGTGATTTCAATTTCATCAATAAGAGCATTGTTTTCAAGGGTGCAGAGGTTTGGTATGAGCCTGATAAACTGGTAGCACCAGAGGTCATAGAGCATAGAGTGAGAGGGTAGGAATCAAGGGCAGATAGTAGAGCCAGCAGGTACTTGGTTACACAGGTATGTTGTAATGGTGGTCATGGATGAGGTGTTTGACAGAGAACCTGAGGGCTCTAAGCATGTTTCCTAAGCTTGTGAACTGTGATACAAACTCTAAGGCATTTCAATGTTAGATCTCTAAAGCTGTGATGTGTAGCAACTGAAGAGGATCCATGTTAAAAAGTGAAGAGATGAGTCAGAGGACACAAGCAGGAAACCTGAGCAAGAGTAGCAGAGGCAGGACAGGGTGAGGACATGAACAGAGCCAAGAACAAAAACAGGGACAGAGGCAGGGATGAGGACTATGACAATAACATAGAGGTTCTAAGTATTTATTTGCTGAGATGAACAAATACCTGTGTAATGAGAAAAGGAAAGGAAACAGAATGGTGGGAGGACAAGTCCTCTTACATATACGATTTCTCCTTCCATGCCAAGGTGCTAAATTAGCAGGCCCCAAACCCCTAACCCTTAACAAACTAATACAAGCCAACCTACAACCTCCTTGAACATTCTAAAAACAAGTGCAGCTGCACAACCAGTAACAAACCCTTGGATGATGTCATAGTGCATGTGACTCACTGCTAAGCACACAGCCACACAGATAAGCCATGCCACTAATAGTCACAGCACACAGGTGTTAAACAAGACAATCAAATAAGGAAAGTAAATGCAAAAGTAAGGAAATAAGAAACATAGGGAAGGGTAGATGTTTGAGCTCTGACATCTTGTTGGCCAAAGGAGATAAGTATTGTGAGTAGGGATCAGAGACCAATCCATGGTAAAGCAGCCTTGAGGTAGCTAAAGATGTAGCAAACCTCATTAACAGACAACCATTAACTAGCATCATATGACAAGACCAAAGTATGTAGTGAGATGGAGAGCATTAATGGATCTCATCAGAGGCCCCAGGAAGGTTGGATGACATCTACCACCATGGAGTGTTTGCAGTACTTGCCAAAGGTGAAGGAAGGCTCAGGCTAATGTAAGAATTGATCAGGCAATCTGACAATAAGGTATGGACACTTCACTGCAGCAGATGATGTAACTACTGAACCTGATATCTGCTCAAATACTGTACTAAGGTGATATGATTAGAAATTACACATCTGCCAATTCATAAGACCATTTCCAGGAGTTACCAAATTAGTTTGGGAGGTTATTGGAGTGATTCTAGAGATTTCTCTGATGTGCAGAATTTGGATATGAAAAACCTCATCTTTGCATGCTCTGTACCAATGTCAACCAGTACCTGGCATTCCAACCACTGCAACATACCTCACGGTTGGATCAGTGGAGAGCTGAAGTTAGAAAATATAAATACAGAAAAAGCCCTCACTCCAGAAAGCAATCATCCAGCAAGAACACTCAACTGTCCCATTGAAAACCATTATGTCCCAGTAACATGTTATTCAAAAACCCTTATAGGATTGCGGTTAGCCATTGAATGCAATTCCTCTACAAATTACCAAGTCCCTCCAATCAATTACAAAGACCATCAGACTGAAGACCCCCACTGATTGCTGTTCACTCTGCAATGCAATAGCCAATGATCTTGACTTCTCCCTGAGATAAACAGGAGAGTTTAAGAGAGAATCCCCTGAGAAGTAAATGATTTCTATCATTGAAAGTATTACCTCTCACTTTTCTTTTATGTGGAATTTGAGCTACCCTACCATTGGCCACCTGATAGCCCCCGGTTAACAGTAACATAGGGTTTGAACCTTGCTATCTAGCCTCAGAAACAGCTCGTAACCTGCGTGCTGCAACATGCTGCCACATACAGTCACCCAAATATATGACCCGTATATGTCATGGGTATTATCGGCCTCGCGACACATTACAGGAACGATTTTTCAGCATCCCAAGTAGTGTCTGCATAGTACGCTCCTAGTGGCTGTTCAGCATCAACCCCCCCCCCCCCCCCCCCCCCCCCCCCCTCTGCCTTAGCCCTTCAATAGCTATGACTATTGCCACCGATAGATACATATAATGATCCCACCGAAATATCTCCAGATGAATTCAAATGTGCTGCACCGTGGCATCAGTTGACTTGTCCCTCCCCCCCCCCCCCGTGGGGCGTCCTAATCACTCAAAATGCATCGGTGTTACAAGAAGCGACATCCCGACAGTCCGGCAGACCAAGAACTGCACACTTCACATTCAGAAGATACGTTTCCAAGGATTGTTGCACTCCTCACTGGTCGTATTTTGTTGTCTGCGGATGCCTACTGATGAGTACTTAATAAAGGCACCACAGCAGTTAAAGCAGAGACAGTCCGGCGAAACAATCAGTGCACGTACCGGGTACCCGCCAGTTTGCTGAAGATGATGCTGCACCGGACATCCTTCGTCAACTGCTACCTGACTGTCTTTACTAGTATTGCTCAACTACGCAGCCTGGATAATCAGTATCGAACGCAAAACTCAGTGCTTCCCAGCATCTAGCCGTTCCGGATCACTACAAATCAATCGCTGCCACAAGCGCCGCCACATGTAAACCACCGAAAGATTAAAGTGCAACTGCACCTTCCCGTCATTTCTCTCCGCAGAAAATGTTGTACTACTTACTCGCCACATGCAAGTGACAGTTGTTAGCATTAGCTACTGCACAGTGCAGCCTAGCCACGCCGCCCCTAAAATGAGTACTAAACAGAGAACTTCGTCGTCCGCACAGCAACTTCCCTTTAGCTCGCTTTAAATTAATACCTTAATCCGTAATTGTTACATGGTGCAGTTGTTCACTGGTGCTGCTAACGGTAAACTAGCTATACGGAGAGAAGACTGGGTGTGGAATGCAACACTCAGTGATTTCGTATGACTGCTGCGAGTACGCATGTCGGCTGTAACAATACGTTTCAGCCGGTGTTACCGAGGGAATCAATACGATGGTTGGGATTTTAGTCATCACGGCTTTCGAAATCGGTGTGACCTGACTGAATTTGGGGTATAAGAAAGGCCAGATCCCCCAAGGGATGTGTATCATTACAACCTCACTTACCTTCCGACCGACAATCATATCGCTTAAGTTTCAATATACTTCGTTTCAACTTTCGCTTATCAATATGCATTACCACAACCAGCAGGCAGTAACAATGTCAGACCTCATCACCAGATTCCAACCGGGAGCCCCCCATCAAATCCGCTGCAAGTTAAGCCCACGGGACCAGGGCCATAGCTGTAACCAGTGGTTCTCGAATGTCGATGTTGCGAAGCCAAAGCAAGATGGGCAGTCTGCTTATGTCAGTATATTCACAATCTATGGCCGTGAAGTCAAGATAGACGGCCTGTCTCCGCAAGCGTGTATCCTGTTGCACCGCATAGGTTCCATGTCGCTTAACCACAACATCCATATTAACTGCTGGTATACACCCGAATATGTTCGATACATGGCACTGTTTTTTAAAGCATTTCTTGATCATCATGAACGCGTCGACTTTGTCAAGTGCGATTATTCAACTCCGCATGCTTTCGATCCTAAACAAGGCCTCTGGGGATCTATGGAGCTATTCCAATCCAATACCATCGGCAAATTTCATGATGCAGAGAAAGAGTTTGCAAGTCAACTAGAAGATTTATTTGACCATGTTTCCTACTGTATGCCGGAAGAAATCAAGTTGGAACTTATCACTGCCTTGAGAAATGAGAATTGCTTCAATATGAAAACTCCGACTTGGAACCCATATCTATGCTCAATGTTTGGCTTGGAAAAGGTTTGGGATCATAGAAGGAATTATCATGGATGGAGGATGGAGAGAGAAAACTGCAGCAGTGCGGAGGTGTGTGAATGTCAAAACGTGAATAATGGGTGTAAAGATAAGTCGTGCCATTGGTACGAGGGATGGGAGATGACGGAATCTGCTGTGGAGATTGAGGAGCAGGAGAAGATTCTGGATAAGAGGCGGAGAGAGTGGGTGAAGATGTAGTCTGCGGTTGAGATCGAGGATGAGCAGTGAACGGTTCTAGTCACAGGGCGGCGAAGGCCGGAAGCGAAAATGTCAGTCGCTAAATAACCAGACCAAGTCCTTCGATGTTGCAATCTTGGAGTGGTTAAGTTGTGGCTGATGGTTGGGATGGAAAATGTGGCCTTGTATTGAGATTCTGTTAATTTGTGGTTTGCGGTTGTCATTTTTTTGTCTTTGGGTATTCGCGATGGCGGTTTTGGCCATGTTTCCCCCCTTGCCTAGTTCTTGTCTTGTGGTTGCATTTCGGGCATCGTCTGGTTCAGTCTTTTTCCTGTATTCTCCGATTATTTCTTGTACGGCTGTGTTTCGTTATTTTTCTGGTGTTTGCGATGGACATTTCGGTCCTATATCCCCGTTTTTGTGATGCATCCTTAATACCCTGTTTTTTTGTCGCTCTTCAAAAAATCGCCATATTAAACTCTCGTGAAATAACATCCTGTGCATATCGTGATGCTGGTGTTAACCGTTGCCTTCATTCATTCGCGCCGGCCCGTTGTCGCGATGATCGCCATATCTACCTCGCTTAAGGTCAAACCAGCAAGCAACACCCCAACCACATTTTCTCGCTTGTGTAATCCGCACTCACCACCTTTCTCGTGAAGCTTAAGTACAACTCTCGCTAAAACATCGCGACTTTGTGTAACTGACCAATCCTTCAGCACGGTGCGCATGAACGCACTGCACCTGCAGATATGACGTAATTACGTACATAAATTGTACAGATTCAGCCGCCGAACCACGCGAGCGAAGATCCGGGCCGTGCCGCGATTGCCAACACCAGGGCTGCATGATGCTCTGTCGGCGGCATGTATGTAGACACAACGGCTGAACCACTCACGATGGTTGCGGCTCTTCTCTTTGTCACACAAACATCCCCGCCAAACTCAACCGTTCGCGACAGTTGCTGCATGATATATCCCACACATCATCATAACAATAAGCAGTGCCTCAGGAGGTAGCGAGATGTGGATATTGCCAATGATCAAAAATCTGACACACTTTTGCTGAAAAGAGGACTTTTTTGACAGTAATGCAAGAAATCAGCATCTTCACGATTTCTTCATCGCGACCTGTCGCTGCTCGATGCCATGGATAAGTACTTACCTCGCAGGTGTGCTTGCATCAACCATAATCTTCCGTACTTATGGGCGATATCTATCAGCAAGCCGAAATTTCGTGTATATAACAGGGCCAAAAAGTGGAGTTTGCGTGCAGTTGGTGTAGAAAAAAGTGAAAGAATTGTGTTAGCTACGACTCACGCGCCGCAACTCTACAAGACAACCAATTTGCAGGGAAGCCGACGCTAATGCATCATGCATCCCTATCGGCGGAACCTATATATCTACTGAGCTACAGATTAACACGCGAGTGAAGATCTGGAAGTCTTCGGTGAACGCTCAGTGTATCTAGGGCTGCAGGAACTTTCGCCGGCGCTTGCAGATCTCCCGCACCACCATCTGAAAGCTGGCGTTCGGGCTGTGTGACACGATTCCTGGTATTGGTACACGCTCTCCACTCCAACCTCCACTTTTTGTTACGACTTACGGGACATTTGGGCTTCAGGCATCGGTCCTTGGTTCCCCTTCAACATCGAAATGGTCCAATGGTCTCCTTAAGGCAAGCAAGCGGTTTACTTCCTCGCCATGTTGTACTGTGTACCTGCTGATCTGATTGATCCCGGAACCTTCTGCCCGCCGGACGGTGGAAACTGCACTTTTGATGGCACGGTTGTACGTAGGCAGTACTACGGTTAGCCGGTGGGTTTCTGTATCAGGTGCCTCACACTCGAAATATGCTGTTGCCTTTGAAGTGTAAGTCGGGGGGGGGGGGGGGGGGGGGGGGGGGGGGGGGGGGGGGGGGGGAAGGGGGAATACGAGCCGTAGCTGGAAATATTACGGGTAAACGACATGACCATGGGTACGACAAAACAACAAACGCCCCCCAGGTTCTTGACAACGATATGTTTTTCGGAAATATCACGGATGCACGACATGAACCATCGATATGACAAACGCCCACTAGGCTCGAGCTTCTAGGCATCGATACGTTTGTCGGAAACACCACATCATACGGATGATTTTGTCCAACTGTGGGAAGCCGTCAACGGGAAATTGTCGGAAGTAACTAAAGCGGAAAATAAGTCCAACAAAGCTAACAGATGGTGCCTTCGGAGACACAGGATGCCTACAGCGTACGGTGCAACCTGGAACTTGCGGCCTGTATAGGTAGGGTAAGAATTCCTCGGGTCTTACTTTACCATTCATACCGCGCTGATTCACAGAGAATTTACTCACTGAATTACTTCCTCTACTCTTATCTTCAACCTTCAGCAAGTCTCAACTGCCACGATCAACACTAAAATGGAGTCAATGGACCTCTACCATGAGCCCAAAGATATTTTGAGGGCACTCACTTTCAAAAGGGAGACCGAACGTGTACAGAATCGCCCGATCGCTCTGGAGGAGGTGCAAGTCAAAGGGCATCCCAGAACCGCTCTGGAGGAGGTGCAAGTCAAAGGGCGTCCCAGAACCGCCGACACTAAGAGACGACAACCTTCGAAACTTAATCCTGCATACAAAGGCAGCGACGTCCGTCAGTCTTTTCGTAACATCAGTAAAAAGGACCAAGAGTTTATGGATGATGGCGCTCGGGTTGACTTCTATGATGTTCTGCATACTGATGATGATGAGGAGGATGACTCCGAGGAAGACCACCGTTTAGAAGACCAATTTCTCAGCTGGATTAGCAACTACGATGCCAACGATCCAACCGAGCACACTGCCATGGCCGCGTTTTCAGTTACCGGCGGAACCTTCAAGATTTACCGTATCTCAATCGATCTACCCGCCGGCACACCTGCACACGTTTGGACCATCCTTCACGAACTCACCTCTTACACCTACCCCTGCGATCTTTTCGGCTGTGAATCTGATTACCCCAAGGAAAGACGCAATATCCTTTGCACTCTCTTTAAGGCATTTCTTGAGCACTACAACAACCCGGAAAATCCACCGGAGTCTACAGAGCCGTACTGTGCGAAGGTTGGACTAGCGCATTCCATGCAGGGGTACAATGAATGTAATGGGAATGCGGTGGGGTGGGAGGAAGTGGGGTACCAGATTGCGGCGGTTTGGGATTCGTTGTTTGAATATTTTGTTGAGGTTGAGTTACCGGATGTTAGTTTACAGATGTTGTGGGTGCCGAAGAAGTTCGTCGAAACGATGGAGGAGCAAGCTTACTCCGTATGATTAGGATCATTTTAGGTAATGCACCGGGACCCGTATATAAGGCTTTCTGGTTGCGCAATGAACGAGTGGAAGTTCTGTATCGTCATGGATGAATCGTGATATGTTTCTGCACGGGGAGATTTCCTTTAGAGTTTTGGAATTCCATTTCTTTGATGTTTGTTCTGACCCTTGCGATTTGTTTCGCCGCGCATTATTGCTACTTTCATAGGCTCGTTTGATTCTGTTCTTTGACCAATGAATACTTCCCGCGATATTATACACCCAAGATCGGAAGCCTGAGATTTAACACTTGTATGGTAGGTCTTCTTCATCTTTCCTTGACGTGTCACTACAACTCTATTATCACCAGGCCTTCGCTTATGCATATGCAAGACAGTCACCTGGCCACATCATGATCATTGGCAGGATCGAAGCGCATCCAATATAACTTCCTTGTTCTTGCGGGGCTCCCGCAGTGCACATTTAGCGTAATTAGCGTGCTGCAACCTAGGAGGTTTCTCCACGGACCACGTTTCAGCTGTCGCGGGAGATCATCACACACTAGAATCGACACCCTGCCTGTGACGATTGGATACCAAGTCCTGCATGGAGTACTAGTGTAACACTCAGTATAACGTTGGTGCCACACTGCATCTGATGAATCATAATCGATCATTCGCGATGCACAGAAGAGTGGAACACCGCGGATAGCTACTGGCATGGAAAATCATATGGTACTGGCGTGTGTTTAGGTTGTGGGAGTGAGGAATAATAGTAAGCATGAAGTACGACTATTCCTTAGCGGTACGGGGGTTTTGCAAAAGAAACTTCTGTATGCCCTTTCCTTTCCATGCAGAGGAGTGTTGGCATTTCACATGAGGAACTTTCATTGCCATGAGGGTACTCCATTCAAAGCCACAACTTTGGATATGTACTTTGTTTCAATTGCATGCTCGATAGCATGCTGTTGGATGGTTGTCTGAACATTGAATGTGTATGCATTGTCACTTGCTCTGTCATGGTACCCTTTGCTTTGACATATCTGCAATGCTAGTTTAAGGAATACTTCAACACACCTCATTTTGTAAAAAAATGTAGAGTGAGAGCTATTTACAATGACTACCATAGTGTTAGTCTTCGTTACTCCTAGAGTTGGCTGGCTGTTGTGTTTTTTGCAACTTCCTGGCAGATTGAGAGGTAGTGTGGCTTATTATTCCAGGACTCCACTGAAGGATATTTTGATTGGTCATGCAAATGATTGAGGCTATAAGATCTGTCTACTCATGAGCTGGCAGGGATTTAAGTGGTATGTGTACCATACTTCTGCCCCTACTGTAGGTACCAATACTAATGGATCCTGATGCAGATGTGTATAGTACTAGAGTATGCATCACAAGATAATAAAAATTGGTTGTATATCCACCAAGGTTCTGGGATGGCACAGCGGATAGCTACTGTATATGGGACTTAAGTCTGCAATAAAGTATACTGGGATTACCTGCATTAGTGGGTAGGAATAGCCTGCAGAATAGCCACAGAGGTGCCTAGAATCTGTACATGGTATGCAGAAGGGCTGTCCCTGGATTATGTGCCAGCTCATGATGGGTAGTAAGAAAGAACAATTTATTCCCTGCTGTCATTGGTTTCATTTCAACTTCCTCATCACTACACTTTAAATGAAGGGTATCATGACAACAATGTAGTAGATTGCTATACAAATAATGGGACATTGCATGTTCTTATACAGGTTACATTTCACTATGGTACAATGTTGGTAATACCACTAGTCAATGCTTGAAATGGGTACTACTGCATTGCAAAATTGAACACTATAAATGAGCAGGTATTTTCTACATCCTTATCTAGGCTGCATTAATATAAGATACAACACTGGTACTTTCTGAAGAATAAACTGAAAATTTCTAGTGACCACATTACAATTTCCTATGACATTTGACCCCAAGATAGTCAAAGTGTATTTGTCACTGTAATTTGTAGGCACCATGGTATTGGGATGAATCCCCAGCAAAACAGTTTTGTTAAATAGACTCTAACCTTGCAAACTGCAGTGTGATAATACCTCCTCATTGCACTATTTCATGAAGTGCATGACAAGAGTGGAAAGTCAAGCCATGACAATTGGCTCTGTACAGCATTTCAGCACATATCATGTTTCATGTTTCCATCATCAGCTCCAGTGTAGTATACATACCTTGAAGCTAAATTTTGTTTGCTTTCCTTGCATTCATCTTGGGTCTCTTGGACCTTCTCAATACATTGCAAAACCTCTATCTCTGCAGATGGTATCAGGTCATGCAGGGGCCTCCAATACAATCTGGCATGTATCTCCTTGTGACTGCATGCTTTAGTCTTGTTATATTGTGCTAGTGGAATGTTGTCTGCAGTGGAGGTTTCCTGCATTACTGTCTGCCTTAGAGCTACTTTGTGACATGTTGGTGTTTAATGCCTATAGACAATCCTCATCTTGTTCCACCCACTTGACTCAGTTTTAGCATATTCATTTGCTTCTTGATATCCTATGTTCTTTCTTTGGGTTCCCCAACCATCTGCACTGGGAATCCTGGGTGATATATCATACTCAATTGGACTTGGCATTATGTTGTAACATCTATTCCATTCATTCTTAACTATTAAACCTCATTCCTCTTGTCCCTTGATCACTGATCCTCATCATCAAAATTGCATATACCCTTACCTTTGATTCACTGTTCCTTTCCCAGGTACAGTCTTTTTCTTCCAACTGTATATATAAGTGGTAGTGTAGTAACTGCCTATACTACACAAGCTTCCTGTTCTTATACATGGTAACTGTTTGCTCTAGTCTAGGATTGTCTCTTCCTCTTCCTTGGTGTTCCATTCTACTTTCCCAGTCCCTTCTATCTTGGCCTATATGGGGGGGTCCTGTGTAATACTGCACAATGTATGAAGATGGTTAAGGGTAGTCCCCCTCTAACTGTAGCTAGTATGGCCCACAGAAGCTGTTCAACAGCAGTTACTGTCACAGGAAGTCAGACTCCTTCTCATAGATGCCACTGAGACATTCCCAAGTTGAGGCCAAAGGTTGATAGTACTCCTGTTCTTACTTACTCAGTTACCAATAACTGGGGGTATCTCTCATGAAAGGCACCAGTGGCCTGACAAGATCAGAGGGTAACACCTTTTATAGCAGACTATTCTGTTTTCTCTGCCCCCCAGTATGTCACTGCATGTGGGAAGTGGGTGCAGGGTAGCCCATAATGGCTCTTGTCTTATGATTTAAGTCATTCCTGGTAAGAATCCCTATTCTCCCAACTTATCTTCTAAGAGGTGTATGACATACCCTGTTAATTTCTTGTAGCTTTACTGCCTGTATTGCTTTATTTCATTATGGCTTTCATGGTGAATATCCTTCTGTTAGTATCTTATACTCTGTTAAGGTTTCCTGGCTGATTATAACATGAACATACCAGGGATATGTCTAATTCGACCCTGGATCATCACTGCTTCATCTTTGCCTGTTTAGATGATCTTGCAGGTTTTATTGTCTTTGTTCTTCATTCTCTGCTTGGTTTTTCTTGCTTTGATAAAAAAAGTTTGAATGTATATTTCTTGCTCTCCATATATCTGGGAAACTAAAAGCATCCATATAAATAACAAGACTGAAGACTTAAACAATTTCAATAATGTAACGAATCTAAACATTCTAATCAGGTCTAAGTGTTGCAGAACACCTGATTATGGTAAAAAAGTACCAATCTACCATAGAGACCCATTTGGCATAGCGGAAGGGAAAACCTGCCTAGGCAAACCTTCACTGTTCTTTTATCATTGAGTACCCCCATGCAATAAACGGCAGAAGACACAAAAACTGTAAACAGTAAAACCAAAGTAAGAGCAATACATGACCAAGATCCAAACTTAAATCAAAAAACAGTTGTCACATAATAATAAAAGGAATCAATAGCAACAAGTATCCAGCGTTAAAGTTGCCAATACAAAGCATTTCAGTGTCGAACAGGAGTTTGCGGAATAACAGAGGGCAAGGTGCTAGAGGAATCTTATGTCCACCGGTATACCTGGGCGTCATCATGCCATGCCCAGTTTCCCATTATTGATCCCTTCTACTTGGGAGTCTCGGGTACAGTGTCATTTAAAATGTCGTCCAACGTCCAAGGGAAATTCTCCAGAGGCGTCAGTGGCTTGTCATCCGGACCAACGCTGAAATCCACGCCGTTCCAAGGAGATTCCCCAGCGTGATATTTTTCGCCATCCGCGCTGTGGGGTATATCCTCGATGCCGCCAGTGCCCTCGCCACCCGCATATTGCGCCTGATCCGAACTACTTGCCACAATCTCACCAGACGGAGTGCCCTCCCGGCCTATCTGTTGCGTGTCCTGTTGTACATCTAGTAAGAATGGTCTTATAACCTCTCCAAGTACACATAGGATCGAGAAAAGCAATTGCCAAACATCCTCCATTTCAACCCTCCCCTTCGCAGCCGCCTTGTTGAAAACCATCGTCATCCATTTGTCCATTAGCTTAGCAACGTGCAGAATGGTGTGTGGTAAACACTTCTGAATTGCGGTTGGTGAGAGAGCATAGACTCCAGACTGGGCACACTTGTAGGAATCTTTGTACAAATGTAGTATTGACCTGGTTTAGATATTGGGTGAATATCTGCACAAATACAGAACGTTTTTCTTGTTTAAAGTTTGAAATATCGTGGGTTCCGGTGTGTTTATCGAACCAGTTGAGGCTCATCTTCATGTACTCGGGGTACGTATGAGAGCTTGCATCTTCTTCTTGGTTGTCTGGTTGAACAAGGATGTATGCTCCGAGGATGAGATACAGGCCGCCTGCACCCCCATAGCGCGGCATATACGCCTCATTGTCCACGGTGTTTGCACGTGTATTTTCAAAATCGACGACCTGTGGGGTGGACCCAGATACCTGAACGGTGACCTTTCTCAGGTTACTGGTTTTCGAGGCAACTCGCTGAAATCGTTCGTTACGGGGTATCGCTAGTTGTTCTTGGTAGTATGCTTTCTCAGCGATGGGGTTGGCAGAAGATGGACCGGGGTTATTGGTGGACATATCGTTCAGTCTGTTTATCACTTTCTGCAACGGAAGGTTTTGTGTATCTTCGGCTCCTGGAGTTATAGAAGGTAGATGATGAGGGAGGAGGAGGTAATAGAGAGAATGGGTACTTCGGATGCTGAAAACAACGATCAGCGTTATCAGGATGGAGTATTCTGAGGGTGCAGATGTGTCAGGATGAAGCTGTGGTTAGTACTTTTCCCACTGACGGTGGGATTCAGTGCTACTTATAGCCTTCCGGACGCAGCAGTCGTACCAGGTCATAATGCACGTCACTGCCGGGAAAACTTTTCCTCACATGGACGACCTACTCCTCCCAAGGCATCACAGCTATGCTATTTGGTTTGAAGCTGCCACTGGTGACCTTTCTCTCTGCTGGCGGGTTCCCTTGTCTAATCCTCATCATTAAAAGTGCAAATGTGATGAGCATGCGGGTTGCCGTGTCTTAACATTACCGCACTTATTTACATATATAACCTGTCGACCGTCTAGGCAACATCGACACTCCCGGTCTCTGTGTACCAAATCCGGATGAGATGTCTGACCCCGGTATTACAGTATCAGCAGGCCTCTTTCTTCTTCGGGAGTGACTGTCCCGTAATACGCAGTGCTAAGACCTAAACAATAGTAATGCTTCCAGCACCGTTTCCTGACATGGACGACCTACTTCTCCAAAGGAATCACAGTTAGGCTGCTGTTGTTGTACGAAACCGGACTGCGGCGGAACCCACAGATGCGAAGCTGCCACTGGTGGCCTTATCACTTCCGGTGGGCTCCAGTAACTGTTCAGCTTCATTCAAAGTGCAAATGTCATGAGTATGCGGGTTGCCGTATCATCATAGGATCACTTAGATGGTAGTGGGAAAGCTTACATACCATACATCGGTGGCGCACTGTGCATTCGTAAGGCGGATACACCGCCAAACAGAAGACTCAACAGCTTCATTGATTACTTACTACACACAAGAATGGAGACTAAACATCCCCACCAATCTGTACGACAGTCATTCCTACTTAATCTCCACCTTTCTTCCTCCAGAGCTGGCCGTCAAAGAATCAAAGCAGCAATTGTTCTGAAACATTTAATTAGAAATTCTATTTCTCCCTTAAAAAACAGCACTCAGAATTCGCAATGCAAATCTACTTCCCATCGTAATGTTTCACGATGTAGATGGAATAACTGGCCTACTTAATTCACAGGTAGAGATCAGCATCATCCGACAGTGAAATAATCTTGTGTATTGAGTTTTTACAAGCCGTCAACCATTTCTACAGCGCCAACGCTGGTACTCTATTGGGGGATTTGAAGGTTTACTCCCCACGTGACATGCTATACCGGTATCATATGCGTACTTACAATTGTCGAGTATGTCCTTCTGGCAGCCGCAGGTGTAAATAAGACGTATCCACAGACACATTTGGTCCAGTGGTTGAGTATCTGCTGAGCGTAATTCAGTGGGGCTCAGGAATAGGAGCCGATGCGGTGAAGATTGTGATAAGAAGAGTGATGGTTATGATTGAGAAGATGATGGGTAGGATAAGTAACAAAGAACAAACTGCTCGAGAGAAAACATATCCCGATAAATAAAATGGACAGTAGAATATTCTATTTGATAAAACAACTATGAATGGGGAATTAGTACGGCACACAGGCCGTCAAAGGCATAGTGAGGTTTTGGGCTACTTCGATCCAGTTCAATTGTGTGTGATATGGCATGATTCGCCAGCTCGCCAGCACAGATACTCGATCTTTTTTACTCAGCACGCCAGGTCTACCATGTTAAACCAAAAGTACTCAATGATTTTTGATAATTGTTAGGTATCAATATCTTTATTATTGGACTGTAATTTTTTAGCGGGAATCTGAGCCCCAAACGAAACGCGGGTCTAGCTTTGAGTACCCCTAGACAGGCGAGCGAAGATCCGGATTTTTCCGAGATTGAGGCTGCGTGAAGCTTCGGCGGCCGCTAAAGCTGCCGTGCAGAAACACAAATCCGGGATAGCGTCGTGGATCTCGCGAAATGTAGAGTGAGGATGAGGGGGGCGTTACAGGTGAACTATTGTTCTATGCATGCGTCGGTATACTTATGTGTACAAATAAATCTCGATAATTCCTACCAAGTAGTCCAGACGCTATCCGTTTACAAAAACATAGAATCGGCACAGCATGAAATAAGAATTATAAAATCCAATTCCAACCCCCGTCTCCCAAGAATAAGTACTATTATACACATCCCTTAGTAACCAAAGCCTCAACCATCCCATTCATCCAACCCCATCTGATCTCCTAGCTTGCACAAACCCCCCACTCCTCAATGCGCTACCCACGGCCTCCCTTCCCTTTCCGCTGCCTCCCTCTCCGCCCTAATATTCCACCCATCCAACCTAATATACTTCGTCCCAACCACCCCCGGTCCATCCTGCCACCCACCCAATGCTTTAGCCCCCGGTTTCAACAAATCCTCCATTAACTGGGTGAATGCTTTTGCCACCAAACCCAACGCCTCCACTGCTACCTCTGGGCTTGGTTTATTCGCCGGATCGCCAAACCCATCCAGTCTCATAATCCCTTTCAGCACCCAATCCACCTTCTGCGGATGAACAATATTCACCACTCCAAACATCCTATAATGTTTATTCTTTTTATAAAACGCAGTCCTAATACAATCTTCAAAACTCCTCGCAGTTTTCATACGTAGAAGTTTCTGTTCCGGAGTCCCAAAGGTTTCTATTATGGTGTTGTATGTTTTTGAAAGCTCTTTGACGGCGGCGCGGAAGACATCTTGGTCTGAAGGGGGCATTTTAGACTGGTCGGTTGGTTCTGTGAAGGAGGAAAGGAGGGGAATAATGTGGAGGAAATATGGCACGGAGGGGGGGGTTAACATGGTGATAGAGCGGGAGTAGAGGGTTATCGTGACGGGCACACGAGGAGGCGGTGGGGGGAGGTGGGACATGGTGGTTCGGTAGGGAATGTTGCCGATGGCGATCATGTTTGGGTCCATGGTGTCGATGGGTATCGCAGTCTGATTCGGAGCCATGGAGGAGAGTCAAGGTATTTGGTGACGGCGAGGGTGGAAGATGTAGGTGGTGAAGAGGAGGTTACTTATCGAACCTAACCAGCGAATCAGGTTCGCAGCGGTGGAGTACAGTGGAATCTGCGGTCTGGTCAGTCCTGGAATACTAGTTTCGAAACGCAGGTTGATCCACCGTTCATACTCCCACTTCCAAAGTGCTAATCTTTATTTCACCTTCATATCTCCGACCGAATCCAAGTTGCCACGTACGTGATGGACATTCCAAAACCGTAGAAGGAGCAGCGTAGACGCATCTACGGTCTTCAACCTATGTACCTGAAGCCTGGCCCCGATGCCCATTGCGGTCAGTATTATTCGTGCCGCAGAGCTGTTGTCAGTTGTCCATATCCGAACAATCGCTTATTCCCCCAGCTGCGTCTTCAAAAAGTACAAGTTGTGTTGCCGTGACATGTCGGTTCCACAACGCGCCGCAACACCTCCCCGGTAACACTTCATGCCGCTGTAACTAGCGTGACCGCTGCGTCCCGGATTCTCGGTAAGGCCCGCATGTTCGCTCGCGTGGGTGATCTGCAGCTAGGGTAGCCATGCAGCCTTATCGCGATAGCGTCCGCCGTCGTTGACCCAGTGATGTCATCTACAGCTGCCGGGCGCTGGTGCATGTTACTGGGGCGAGTACTGCTGGGGTGTAGACGGCGCTTTCGGGTAATATTGCGATAATATTGTCATCGCTGTCAACTCTCTCGGTGATGTTAGTTTTATCAGCGTCCATCCTGGATCCGTGGAGATGTGGCGGGAGTGTAAAAGCATGACACGCGAAAAAGCGGCGTCCTTTATCCTTCAACGTTCACGGAGGGGGCTGATTTTGGGAACAGGATCAAGCCGCGGATGGAAAAGGCAAAGGATAGTTAATACTCACATCACGATGGGACAACTGTACAATGGTCACGAACGGAAATCACTAACGCGACAGCTTCCCCCGGACACAAGTTAGATTAAACGAGGACTAGCTATTGCGCGCCATAAACCTTCCTCGTCCAAGATCATTCGTCCTGCGGGTACGACAACTCCAGCCCCAGCTCGTTACCTCCCATGAGCTGTACGTATTCAATGTCCTTATGAAACTGCTTGATAGCCAAGAATACGGGCTTGAGTCGATCCATGAGGCGCTGATCTGTAGTCTTGATCGCGTCCTGGTCCTGGCCACCGTTTCAGACTCCTCAATATTGAAGAGATCGGGAACGCAATCATCCTCGAGATAACCCAACCCGACGCCACTATCGCAATCGTCGCTGTCGTCGACATATTTAAGCCATTGGAAACCAAGCGTTAGTGTGACACTAATCGTACGTGCTTCGCTTATCCCTTCAAACCCTTTGGAAACTTCATGCTTCTTCGATTTCGAGGCGGTATTGGCTTGAATGGCGAAACATTGCATTGCTTTGTTGAACAGCCCGACGGCGCGTTGTGTCATAACCGGAATCTGAGCGTTGGCAAGACCATTGGTGAATCTTGCCATGCTGAGCTTTAAATGCTCCTCAATTTCAGGCGTGATGTCCGACCATGTCATGTTTGCGTTTGCTTTGTGCTTCCTGCGAGGGACTGTGAGAGCGGTCGCACTGGCGGTGGGATCAAATGGTGTTTGTTGGAGCTCTGCCATTATGTCGGTATCGGCGGGATGATTATAGTCGAAGGGCTTAAACGACGGCGGCTGTAATCAATGGAAGTGAGAATCGCTAGCTGGTGTAGGGCTGGCTACTTGTACGCCAGGACAGGTAATGTTGGCAAGCTGTCGTCGGCGAAACTGGGGCGTCAGCGTGTTACGGAGTGACGGAGAACTAAGTACCGATGAATGGAGGGTGTCTGCCCTGTGCAACTCCCGTTCAGCGGCGTAGTACCATGTAATATCTCCATCGGCCAAAAGCAATACCCTGACGTTCGTCATCGTATCCCGAGACTGCATTCCGCAGCCCGCGAGGCATCTCCAAAACCGACAGCCCTTTGTGTAACGTCTTTTTGGTGGTTCGCTAGTCGTCGTTGTGTGGCAGAAAGCCAAAGTCCGAACCTCTCGGTCCCGAGTCAGTCGCATACCATCCGCATGTGAAAAGGTCTGAACTGAGTGAAGCTTCAGGCATGGGAGGTGGAGGTTAATGGAACAACCGATACAGATTGGTGCAAAGAACCGAGAACTCCAAATGAGAGAGCTATGGCAGTGGTGGATATCTCATCGTCCGGCCAGCTTCAAGCCATTCACAAGATCAAAGCGGATTCGAGATATCTCACATAGAGAACCGGAAAGCTATTGTCCCATATCCATCTCGCGGTATCACGAAAAAGGTGGAGGTTGGCGTTTCCATCGGTGTGTTGCTTGCATGGCAACAAGCCGGGAGTCCGGGACACGAAGTTGGTGTTGCTGCATAGTAGCTTTAGCAGGCGTGGATACCCTGCTACCGACGCCGTCCTTTATTCCATCCACACCGTCATCGATAAACGCCCCACATCTTCAGCACCGTTCAAAAGACTGTGCCGTCACTCGTACATGCCTACCACGCCGGGGTACCGACCATCACACCCTCGTCGTTCGCGTGTAAGACCGAGCGGAGGAACCAGATGCAAACGAAGTGATTCTGAATTTGGAAGGAATATGACCCATACAGGCTGGTGCGTATGAAATCACCCATACGCCATCATTCTAGCCCGTTGCTCCTCCATCGCCCTCGCGGACAGATACCTACTACCACGCTCACTTATCTTTCCGGTAGAATACGCTTGCAGAGACTATTCAAACCAAATCATCGGAACAGGTCAGCAGGATTATCCCCCTCGCTACCTATGCACTGTCTGGCATGCTCTTTAAGTCTCCACCTTTTCCATCGTGAGTTCTGTACACGCATCTGTTGACTACACCACAACACTGAACGTATATTGCCCACGTCTCTTGTCATGGCGAATCTATCCACACAATCATCGTCTGATCTCAGAAAGTTGCAGTTACTTATCGCTATCGCTATCGATTCGGCTATGATCGGCATGCGTAACGCGCGCAGCACGGTGTTCCGACAGATCTCACCCACCAGACGTCGCTTCACCTTGCTACCGGCAGATCAGTAGGCACCACTCCGGAATTCAACGTCTCCGTCTCGATTGGAAAGGAATTCCGTGGGTCAGATTTAGTGCTTACTTCAGCATCGGCTGGAACGTTGTGTGGCAGCGGTGGGGGGAGGTGGGGGGAGGTGGGGTTACCAGATCACTAAAAGCCGCAGGTGCTCAGACGTGTGGCCCACCGAACACTAGGCACACGGGAGAAAATTCAAACCGATACAGTGGGACAGTGCATCCGGGGGCCGGGGGGGTGAAACAATACGAAACTTCCGGTGAAGAGTAGGAATGCATCAAGGACATCAAGCGGAAAGAGTGAGGCTTGGGAAATCGAATGACAGCTGGCGAGGTTAGGATTGCGAGAACGACATCAAACGAATATTTTGAGGCTTGGGAAATAGAATGAGCCCCGGTGAGCTTAGGAATGCGGTGCTCGAGGATAATACTAGGCCGCTGTTACAGATTGATAGACTGGTAAGTACAACTACCCCCCCCCCCCCCCCCCCCCTTCGGTGACCCTCGTTCCAAACTGCCACAAGTTCTACAACCTTTAGACTGTTTTACTGTCTGTCGATGGCAGCTGTTGACTATGATACCGGATTGTTAATACCCCTTCTTAGGCGCTGATAGGCCCGATGAACAACATACACGGAACATTCACGCCGCGAAGACAAGTGCTCCGTATCAATATTCTATGTAAGCCATCCTCCATTACTTCCATACCTTCATACACATACACACTACATCTTCCACACCGTTCAACAGCCTGTCCCTGTCACTCCCGCAGGCTACCCACTCAGGGATGCCTACAACCACGCCGTCTGCGTTGGTGTGTGGGCTAGGGTCAAGAAACCACATTCAAGAGGCATGCGTAGGACGTTTAAATGGAGATCACCCATACAGGCTGCTGCATACGCAATCCTTCATTCTATTTATACCCACGCCCCTACTGGAGTTCCTACGGCCTTCCGTCATTCTTCGTGATCATGCGGTACAGTACCACATC
The DNA here is from genome assembly GCA_024516145.1 of Pyronema domesticum. Taxonomy (NCBI): domain Eukaryota; kingdom Fungi; phylum Ascomycota; class Pezizomycetes; order Pezizales; family Pyronemataceae; genus Pyronema; species Pyronema domesticum. The sequence goes on from JAJJXL010000023.1 coordinate 148,890, forward strand.
CTTTTCTCTTCTTGGTAGAGTAACTCCACAGGAAACACATTGAAATGAAGCTACCAGGAGTCCAGGCCACCAATGGCGCTGTTTGCACCGTAATACAGATTGATAGAAATGCTCGGTCTCATAACTTACTCAATATTTACCATGCTCTCCCGGCGGGCTGTACACTCATTCCAGACAGCTAGGCATACCAGTGCACCATCTTGGAATTACGATATTCGCTTCCTGGATCCACGCCCTCCCCCCCCCCCCCCCCCCCCCCCTCTCTCTCCCCCCCTCTTGTTTTCGAACACCCCCAGAAGTAGCTCAGAGCAACGTATAAATACCTGCTATTCCACGCACCAGTCGTTCTTCCTTAATATCGCTAGTCAATCCAACCACACCATGCCTTCCACGTAAAGATCTCAGACGTTGCCGGCCCATGTCGGTATGACCTCTGCCGCCATGCATTAATCACTTTCCTCACCAGATAGTCGTACCGCCGACGAGAAGGCCACTGCAATTCTGTCGTGGCTTTCATCAGACGTTTTCCCCACCATCAGCATAAGGCTATACGGTGTCGCGGGACATGTCATCATGGATACCACCCTAGAATCCCATCAGGTCCTGCAAATTCTACACAAGATATCGGAGATCACCAAGTACTGTGATTTGCAAAACGAAAAGCGATATACGATTCTCATGTAATAGAGTTTTCGGAAGCCTTCCAACAGCTTATGAAGAACTGTAACAACGCTGTTTCTTCCGACTTCAAAAAAGATTTTGCCACAAATGCTAGAGACGGTGCCACGGCTTTCAAGAACTGGCTCGACAAGGCTTCATTCAAGGACACCGACAACTATGAGGACTCAACCATTTATATCGACATGGTGCTCTGCTATCTTATCAAATTCAACCATGTTCTGGTTCTGAAGTTGCTCTTGGAGAACCTTGAGTTATTTTGCACGGCACTGCGCGATGTCCGCATGGAGCAGAAGACGTTCACCCCCGTCCAAAGGGCCGGTTTACGGTTTCGATAAAACTAGCCCATCACCGGCATGGCTATCTATCGCACTGGAATAACAGGTACAGGGGCGGCACGAGACACGGGAGATAGAGATTAAATACAAAGAGCATCGGTCTTTCTTTAGAAAACCATGAAATATAAAACCCTATCTGACATAATTTCGTGCACATCATTTTTCCTGTGTCATACTCGCTTGCTGTGATTTCATCACTGCCTTCGTCATACTGGTGATTTCCTGATCTGTGCGCATGCAGAACTTCTTTGTACTAGCTAGACGCTTAACTGCAACTATGTAATGTTCGGTATCTACCTGTGACACGCAGCATATGACACGCAGCATAATTCCAACCGAAACTGTGTATCTACCAATACTGTGCTATCGTGATAAAACTTGCCCGCATTTCACGCGCATCGTGTGTTTATCTACGCGCCGGATCTTACCGCTTTCGATAAGGATACGCCCCACATTAGCTGCCGCGCCCACGCGAACTATGATCCAGATCTCGCCGAGATCGCCAAGATCAGGGTTGCATGAAATATTAGCCGATCCTCTTGCTTACATAAGTCTCCTGCTGCACAGCTCTTTGTTGCGGCTCTCTCTCATACGGTACACCAATAACAGCCTCCACCTTTTCCATCGTGAGTTATGAACACGCATCATGTAACTCTACACAGCTTATTATTCAGAACCACAATCATCATCGTTCCTATTCCTTCCGCAACTACTCTACTGATCACGATCAGGGATGGGCATGCGCAACACGCGCAGCAGGCATGTTCACCGTTCACGACTTCTGAAACGTTCCGACACACCACCAAGGACTTTGCTTTTTCTCGCTACAGATTGTCACCATAAACAAGGACAGAGTTCATGTCTCGGTTTGAGAAAAGTCCCGTGGCTGAGGAATCAGGTGCGGAATGGTGCTTGATGGAAAGGTTGTGGGAAGGAGGCATCGATTTAATCATTGAAAGGTCTGGATGTTTAGACATGTGACCCGTTAAGGGTAAGCATGCTGGAACCACTTTCAACGGAAATATTTGGACATGGGAAAAGGGAACGACACTATCCAAGCCCAACAAGCTGGTGGGAAGGATTGACTTCCCTCCCCTTTGATTTATCCTGCTCCACCGCCGGGCATCAAGGCTGTTCCACAATCCACACTGCCAGATATTATATTCCTGCTGATTGTAGCTCCCAATCAACCAGGACACCAGAAGTAATGATAATATACTTAGGTTTTCTGTCACTGTGTAGCGTGGAGGAACTATTGTCCAACGAAAATGTTAGGCACCTGGAGGGAACACAACCGCTGTAGCCTGGTATGTAAATAGCCCTTCATTCCTTCGGTACTCCACACCAAACCCATATACTTACAAAACCCAGCGACAATAAAAGTGCAAGAATCGAATCACAATCATATTATATTTCGATATCAACACTCACACGGTCAGATACCCGATCCTCCCTCTCTGCAGCGACTGCCAGCACACCATCTTCTCTTCTCGGTAGTTCAAGGCTGCAGGAAGTCCATTTAAACGAAACTATTGTCCAACTATCAGGCTTCTAGGCAGCACATGGCGCTCTTCCGATCGACAGACAGACTGGGAGGAATGCTCGGCTTCACAATTTGTGCACCACTTTCGATGATCTCCGAGCCTGTCGTGTTCATTTTCCAGTCACTGCAGCCCACCACCACACCCTCTTGGAATTTGCGATACCGCCATTACGATATTAAATTCCGACGCCCTATTCACACCTCCTACGTCATGAAGCACCCCAATTTCAGCTTGAATTTACCTATAAATACCTACTGTTCCCCCCACTAACCTTTCTTCCTCACCATCACCCAGATAGCTAGCTACCGACACCATGGCTACGAATAATAAGTCCTCTCTCAATTGTGCCACTGTTCCTGCCTCAGCGAATAAAAGTCGGCATCCTTCGGTAGCGACCAGCTGTAAGATCTGCTGCCGTACTCCATTCCAATGGTGGGAGACGCCCAGTTTTGAGAACGTATACCAGTGCATCGGGAAGTTGCTAGACTGTGGTCATGGCAATATACAACGCAACGCACATCTCAAGCTCTACGGAATCAGTATCAACCTTAATGACAACCCTGGTGTCAGTCAGCAGCTCATCGCAGAAAACGCTACAAACGTCAAGGCCTGGCAGATTCTCTACCAGATGTCAGACCTCACTCAGAACTACAATCTAACCAACGACAACTTGTACACTGTCCCCGCTTTAAAACAGTTTCAACATGCGTTGCACCAGCATATGTTGGCATTCGATAAACACGATACGCATGATCCAGGATCCATCAGGACTGAGGATATCCACTGTTTTATGGTTACGCTGCAGAAACGGGACCCCCAGACAGAATTGTTTTGGACCGACGATCACCCTGCAGGCCAGGTGTTCTGCGGCATGTTTCAGACGCTACTGGTCAGATCCTTTAAGCCGGTCTACGACATCACTCCTGAATTCAAGTTAATCATGCCAGTCATTAAGTTGCTCAATAACGCAGTCCTGAGATACATCAAACATCGCGAATCTGACGAGGAGAATCTAATCGCCGCCGAGCAACACTAGTTCCTGCACGGCTTTACGATACCAGTTTGCAACTTCGGGGAAAGCTGGTACATCATCGATAGGCCTTTCTGTTCTGTTCGCTTCGGAGGGTATGGAGGAGATGAATGAGATTCAGGGAATGGATGTGATTCAGGAGATGGAGCAGATGAAGCAGACGGGGGTGACCCAGGTGATGAATAATAGATATTTCTTTAGAAAACACAAAATAGAAAACCCTATCTAACATACTAGCTTTGCGCCCATCATTTTTGTTGTATCCATCTCTCCTGCTGGTGAAATACACACTGTCGTAGCCACACTAGTACTGCTTGACCAATGATGCGTGCGCAGGCGGACCAGCACTTTTGTAATCGACGTGCTTACTGCAAGTCGCCTTGACGAGCAGTTCCAGGAGAGGCCGTACTTTTATGGCCGTCAGCATAGCTCTAATTGAGCCTGATTTCCTTCACTGTATGCATCATGTATCGCGACAACGTTAAGGTGATTTATGGCTACGATCGGCAGATGATCGCGATATACTTTATCCGCATCGTGCGCAGCCTGTCTGGGCTCTGTTATGCTTATTTTCTGCCGATACCAACAACGTCTTGTTCTCATTACTATGCTTTCTGCGATTTATGGTAATGTACAACTCATGCATAACGTTACATAACGTCTGTGATGCTATCCGCAGGTTGTCGCAAAAAACGCTCCCCAATTTTTATCAGCACCGTGTACTTCACGTGCAGGTACACCGTACATCACCACGCTATCGATAACGATGCATACCCCGCATTAGCCTCGCGAGCGAAGATTCGGAACATGTCGAGATCGCCAGACACAGATAACCGATCCCGGTATCTAGAACTTTAGAACAGCGCCGACGCGGCGTTGAGGCTGTTTGTCACACATCATAACACCAACCTCCACCTTGAGTGCTTTATCCCCGCCATTCACTCCACAGCACCTGAGAAACATAACTTACCTTGCCGTCCAGAGTTCATCTACTCTATCAACAGAACCTATGGCCTGCTTGAACATCATCGCTCGCCACCCGGGATGGACACGTGCCAAGCGTTCAGAATAACTGTCCACGACTTCTGTAGCTCCTTATCGGATGCTTGTGTGTTCCTTTCCATTCTTGACTCGGTTCACAACACACTTGTGTCCGGCGTGGATATACCCTAGGAACTACTTTAAACGAGCATAATGGCACTCTGGAATGAAGGAACACTGCGCTGTTCGTACAGGATGATACGAGACCGGAAATGTCTTTCGCCAATTTTTCCGGTGATACCCACCATATTAGAGAAGTCCTGGGCTGTTTTAAAGGCTGTACAGCTCATTCCCTCATTCATTCCTAGAATATTCGAAGCACATTCCAACGCAACCTTCAACATTCTAGGCAAGGCATGATGCTGTTTGTACCGGTACCCAGGTATACCCAAGTTCTACCGCAGTAAACTTTCTCCAAGCGTTGCGCCTGTAAAGTACTTAACGCGCTGTATCTGTACAGGACATAGATCAGCTCTTATGCACGGCGATAGCGGCAGATGATCCATGCAAGCGGAGATTCGGATCTTGCCGTCGCTACGTAGGGCTGCATGAAGCGTTGCCATGGATCACAGTGGTGGCATTATTCCGCACCTTCCTGCGGCGGTACCTGATCCCACGACGCTTGCATAACATCCCGGAGAAATATTTGTCGCGTGAAATCGGTGGCGGCGGAAGTTTATTACAATTGACTGTTATGGAACGTGCGGATTATCATAAAAGATTTCGTGGTTGTGACGTACGTAGTGCTGTCAGGGATGCTGCTCGCTGTTACGGGGTTTCGCGGGGCTGCGCGGGGCATCGTTTGTGCCCGATTTGGTGGCAGCGAAACTGTTCACCCGACGCCTAAGCGGCAAAATGATATACAGCGATGATAGCCGAGATAAACATTACTTATTTTCACTTTCAAATCATAATTCCGTGTTGAGAAACTTGAATGACTGGGAGATATCAACTGTCCTGCATTCTGCGTGTCATAGTTAACTGCCTTTGGTGAGCGTTTTGTAGTGGGCATTGCTCACTGACGCGTTCCACTCTCTAAGTGAATAATTTAAGGAGAGAGAATACCGGTACACACAGCTTTAAAAGTGGTAAACACTTTTTGAAGCTGGAGGTCCTGCTCGGCATTACGATATGACATTCCGACGCACCATGCAATCCTCCCACATCATGAGGCGCCCCAAATTCAGATTGAATTTACCTATAGATATCTGCTATTCCACCCACTAATTTTTTTCATCCCCACTATCACCAGGATAGCTAGCTGCCCACACTATGGCTACAAACAACATTTCATCTCTCAATGCCGCCACTGTTCCTGCCTTGCCGAACAAAAGTCAGTATCCCTCTGTAGCAACCAGCTGTAAGGTTTGCAGCCGTGATCCATTCCCATGCTGGTGGAAGCACTCTTGGTGGAACGTATCGATGTACATCGCAAGTGTGCTAGAGTGTGGTCATGGCCGCATACAAGTCGCAAAACCTCTGATGTTTTATGGAATCAGTCTACCCCGCAACGAAATGTATCGTGTCAGTCGCGGTCTCTGGGAGACGGACGATATCGCGGTAAAGGCTAAGGCTTGGCAGATTCTCTACCAGATGTCAGACCTTACTCAGCAATATAATTTAACCAACAATAAACGATATACCGTCCCGGCCTTACAAGACTTTCTAAAAGCGCTGGGAGAGCATAATTTGGGATTTAAGGACTACGAAAAGCCTGGACTAAAACTTGTTACGGTTGATCAGATCAACTGTTTCAGGGACAAGCTGCAGAACTCGCCAAGTTGGAAGACAGGGATCGATGACACATCGCTGGCGAGCCAGGTACTCTGTGGGATGTTTCATGCGCTGTTGGTGAGATCCTTCAAGCTTATGGATGAATTTTCGGACGAATTCAAGTTAATCCTGCAAATCATTGGGTTGTTTTATGTCGAACTTGAGACTTACATTGATGGTCGTTGCTTGGAGGAGGACGAGGAGCTAACCGCCGCAGAGCAGCAGTAGTTCCTTGATGCCAGTTTACAGGTTCCGCGAAATCTGGCACATCGTCGATACGGCTACTACAGATGTTGAGTTCGTTTCGGAGAGTATGAAGGGTCTGGAGGAGATGGATGCGGCAGAGAAAAAGGTGGAGAGAGAAACATTATTGGTATTTCTTTGGAAAATATAAAATATAAACCCCTATCTAACAAAACTTCGCGCATATCGTAGGTGCTGTATTGATGTCTCCTGCTGGTGAAATAAACACCATCGTCTCTAGACCAGTGCTTGATTGAACGGGGATAGACGGGCTTGCCCGCAACATGTTGCAAACCGCGCAGCTAAGTATGTTGGCTTTCCCATGTGTAAAATCCGTTGTATTGAAACCCATACTTAGCCCGCCTGTTTACCCGAATACCCCGTTTACAGTTACATGAGGCTTCATTGATATTGAGGATTTTACAGGGTATCTTCGGTTGGGAAGTTTGCGTGCTGCGTTGCCAAGCTTCTGCACCTTGGCATTGCGCCTCTCCCGCTGCCGCCCCAAAAATATTTGTTAAGATCGATTAGTGTAAATCACTCCATCTAGACTACACTCCTTACTTGTCCGTCGTATGTTATTCAACGCTCCTCCCCACTGGTATCCACGACACTCAATTCCGCCACAGAGGTTGCTCCCAGAATAGAAATGATCTCCGAGTGGGAACTACACTTGAATTACTGGATAGTGCCAGCTGGATAGCATCCATAGACATTGTACACTATTCGCGGTAGAAATCCAAATATATGTGTGTGCTCAGATACCCGAGCAATGCACACAAGAAAAGATATCGACCTGTAGAAAGTAGTGCGGCGCGGTTAGGCTGGCACATCGACAAGAAGATTTGAACTCTGCTACCCTTCCAGTATTCTTCACACACCCATTTCACTCCGGCACTGCCCATGCGCAGCGATTTTTAATTTTCGAACTGATGACAAGTGCAATAGATTCAAAGCTTGAAACAACTTTCGGGCGTTACCGATGGAATGTTTGATCATTCCACGCTCATATTTACAGTTGTAGCTCGTCAGCTGCGAGATGGTCGAAGATAAATATCCCAAAGCCCGCTCGTCAAACCCTCATCACAACATCGTTTATCCAACCATTCCCAAGTAATATTACAGAAATCACATACCTTCTCACCAACTAAACCATGGCTCTTAACCAAGAAACAGCTGCTTCAAGTTGTGGACCCCCCATCACCAACACCAGCAAGACCGAAGCCTACGACACCCCCCACCCCGAAATCGCAATCAAACTCTTCTCCACCACCCTCTTATACAGCATCCCCTCCCTCCCGTCCTCTTTTGCCCTTACCCGTTTCATAGCCGCCATCGACAACGTAGAAGCCGTAACGTCTTCAGCGAATCTCCAGTATGTGCTATCAAAGAATCGCTTCCATGCCTTCCACGAGTGCCTGGCTAAGGTTATTGAGAATTACAGAAGCTTTATTGATGAAATTACAGTGGAGGATTTTGATGCAAACACTACTCTAGGTAAAGGTGAGTGGATGTTGGAACTGCCTATTAAATTAAACTAGGCCGGATTTTCGCAGGTGTTATGCGAGAAGGTTAAGGTGAGGGAGATTGGTGTGGTGCTTGATTGGCTACTGCCGCAGATGATGGAGAGGGAGGAGATGATGATGGAGAGGGAAGAGATGATGATGGAGATGGAGGAGATGATGATGGAGAGGGGGGAGATGATGATGGAGAGGGAGGTGGTTACGTTGGAGATGGTGCTGGATGTGCTGGTGCTATATTTATATATTGTTGACGAGGAGATGTTTTGGGAGGGAGAGGAGAAGGAGGGAGAGAAGGAGGAGGAAGAGGAGGAGAAGGGAGAGGAGGAGGAGGGAGAGGAGGAGGAGGGAGAGGAGGAGGAGGGAGAGGAGGAGGAGGAGGAGGACGAGGCGTATGGTACTGCGGAAGAAGACGATGGTTGGAATGAGTGTTTTTAGTTTAGAATTGTGTTGCGATTGGGGGTGATTTAATTGTTTTGTCATTCATCATTTCATTATTGTGTTAACTAAGGCTACGTTTGTCGGCCCCGCAGAATGAATGTTGCAATATTGGAAAAGTGCAATATTCTTGGCGAATATTGTGTTTTGGCCAATATTGCAGGGTGTTTGCCGGCTCCATAAAAATACAACATATGCTACATTTTACTGTGTTCAATCTTGAACCCATTTACTACTTTCCAACATGTGACCCTGATTCCATGATGGGTTATAGCCCAGAAGTTACATAAACCGGAGGTTGAAGTGTTGTGTCGGCGCGGATGTATGGATGGCAATACTGATTATTGATGATGTAGAAGATGGAAAAGGAGCATGAGGTGTTGTAGATGGCAATGTTGTTGGGATGTTGATGGCAATCGAATAATGATCGTAGTTGTGGATGTTGATAGTGATGGTTGTCATGGTTGTGATGGAAAGGCGTCACGGTAACAGCGGGGTTGTAGTGGAGAAGGTGAGTTCTGCAATGGTTTCACACGCGAGATAGAGTTTATAATATGGAAAAAATATCTCAAGACCAATACTTTGGAAATTGCAATATTCAATAATCAGGTTTGGGGCCGGCAAACAGGAAAAAATATTTGAATATTGCAGTATCGCTAATATTGCAATATTGGCCCTGAATATCACGATGTTTGGGTGCTACCAAACGCTACCTAAGCTTAGAAAACCGTTTTTTCATACTTTCGTATTCAGTTGGTACTGTGGATTAGGTTGCCGATGTTCGGTATGTCTGAGTGATTTCGAAGGAGCACGCCCTTGTCAGAGTATATAGAGTGATATCACGCTCTCCATATTTTATAGGTATCGTAAATGCCATTAAGATTTCCGCTAGCCCTATGTAGTCTTCGATCAATTAGACGGCCATGATTCCTCCACTGTCCTTTGCCAAACCACAGGGGGCGGCCAGGGTAGTGTATGATAGTAGTCCTTGCATCTTGGTGTAGTGGTATGAATCCCTGCAACTGTGCAAAGCCAACGGGTTCGAATCCTGTGTCGCTCCCACAGGTGTCTCCTGGTTACCGGGGTTTGCCCTCAAAGGAGGTTTACCCGGTGCTCAGGATAAGTAGTCACTCTCTGTAGTCAAAGGGTACTTGACATGTGTCAAGAGTAACCCCGCTTACCTGATCTATGCCTTCTTAGGTATAGGCAAGCGTTGGATAACGTTTGGGAAAAATGTAATAGGAATTACGACTGTCATAACCATTAAGGTTGCATGCAGAATGAAAGATTATTATTATTATTTATCCGCCACCAACTGAGAACGATGCGACAACTTCGGTCGCGATTATAACGGCATGATCAACGCGAGTATGGACCGCTTCCTACGATTCACGCGGTTGCCTTGCGGTGGTGATTGTACGCGGTCGCCATCGGAAACACGCCGGAACAGCAGGCAGCTACGAACGATTCCCACCACTACCGTATGGAGTACGAAGGCAGCAGCCGGGGAGTGTGGGAAGTCCATTCTGTGTGCACACAGGCCGGCACTATCGTCATGCCGTGGCTTCGAACTCCAACATGGGGCAGTATCTCTGCATTAACTGCGCGGCAAGATGGTAGGCTCATGCCTGATTCAAGTGCTGGTATGGCCCGTTTTGAAGTTCAACTGAGATTTGGCATAGGTACGTTCCCGTGGGACTGATCTGTTTGCTGTCATAATGCGCCACCGAACGAACCATACCGTTTCCTAGCCATACAAGATGGAAGATAACATTAAATAACGATACCAGCGAGATTTCTTATCGTGGGTCGGAATGGTAAGAATGAGACTTGTGTCACAGAGTCAACCAGGCTGGGCTATAATAATAGGCTGGATCCCCCGTCGGAAGAGAGAGGTCAACTATACAGACTGTTACACGCAACATCGTTTTCGGCACCAAAGTTCTACCGACTTTCGTAATCCGTCTTACAGCTATGCAACATTACAACCCTGACGAGCAAGATTACGCGATGGACGAAGATTCGCCGCTCAGGATGGAAGCGCTCGCTGGCCCATGGCACACGCCACTTGCTGTGGGACATGGACATCCGGTCGCACCTTCTGGAGTCATTCGAAATCACAGTTCATCCTCTCGCCCTGCTCCTTATACACGTTCAAAGCCAATCGATATTCCTAACCCAACCTCACGGGAACCGAAAGCCTCGAAGCCTAGAAGGATCCCCAACTATAACGATGCGAACCCCATCGAAAGCGACTATAATTGGAGCCGCCATGTTCAAGTCGTGGGAGAGGATTTCGACGAACAATACAACCACATTCCCGAATCGCATGACTTTATGATCTGCGGATTTACAGTACACTGTCGTTGCCCCATCGCTTATCCCTGGCTTTACCGTTTGGAAGCTGTTACCCAACAGCTAAATCTACGCGATAGAAAAAACTTCACCGCGGACCACCGTCACATCTTCTACGCTGCTTTCGCCAAGTTTGCAGAATATTGCGCTATCGCAAAGAATTCCGATATGGTCAATCGTGACAAACTTCCGGAACCCTTTAGACAGTTAATCACGATCCATGCGTATTTGCAAAACAGCCGGCTATTTTCTCAGTATGCCTTGGACGTCATCAAATGGGTTGATGAAATCTTCAACAACATCGCATTACCGGCAACCACTACCAGGACGTTTGCTGCCCTCCTAGAGGTACTCGATGGTTTTCTGGACCAACTCCAGCGCTTCAACTGATTTTGACGGCGTATCACTCAAAGTTCCCAACTATACTATTTCTGTTTTATCAAAAGGTGGTTGGGATGGATATTGGATTTCATTCTTCTACCGTTTGGGTTTTTTTGATGGTTGGTTTTTCGTTACGAACCGGCGTTTTGTTGGAAGGAGAGATGGTTCGGTATTCTTCTAAGTCACATTATGGTGCCCTTGGTTTTCTGCAGAGTGTGCATGATTATTCGGTTTCATCAAAGGGGTTGGCACGGATGGTGGATTTCTTTTGACTGTTGGACATGGAGATGATTGTTACTTCGTTTTAAGCCATCGTTTTTTTTCGAAGGGGCGCTACTCTAGTTAGGTCTTTCTTCATATGTTCTGTGTCTACTCATGTTTTGGTCTTGGCTTTCTTTATAACACTCCTTTCGCAGATCTACCTTAGTTTGTCTGCTTACTCTTTTTTCTCAAACTTAATAAAGTTTTTTAAAACACCACTGATTGCGTGATAAGTAATATTTTTGTCAGCGTACCCTATCTACTCGTGTATCCCCTGGATGACCGTAGACTGCAAAAATGTCCACGCGGTATTCTTTTGGCGCTAAGAGAGGAGGGTTAACCCTACCTTGCTTATATATGTAAGATCACGCTGGACGCATCTGGAACTCTCTGTACCTTGCAGATGCCGTCATCCCGTTACCTTCCGCATCATCCAAGACATTGTCAAATATTCTACGCAGAGATACTCCCATGAAACCTCTCGCGTCCACCCTTGCCGCCACAGATCGTAATAGAATACACAAGCCTATATCATGTAGTATCTCAATGTGTTCTTCAAGAACGAGCCGATAACCATCGCAGCATTCCCAGCATTCGCTTCACTGCTTAAGATCAGCTTAACCTACAGAGTTTTATGACGTTGAACACGATAAACAACTAATAACTTACTTGCTGATGGACGATTCCACAGAAATCTCAGATGACCTCCTATCCGTCGATGTCCCGGTTAATATGGACTCTTCACTCGGGCTTTCGACGCCATTTATGAAGAATTCGAGAAGCTTGAAAATAGCTGGGTTGAAACAATACAAGTTGCTGATCCCAGCTCCGAGTCCGGAACTACTAAGTAGTAATCTTCTAAATTGGCGTAATAGACTAGAGGATTTTCATCCAGGATTGATACCAATGAAAAAAACACTACTTTATCGAGTATATACCTTCAATCGAGAAGGTCCCCAGACTTACATCAGAGAAAAAGGAATCGAAATTGAACCCCCCGCAGTCTGAAAACTCTGATACTACTTCAATGTCAAACTTGACCCCTAATGTGAAAATGAGTTCTCAAACACCCTCTTTTAAATCAAACGACGCTCAGGAACCTCTTCATCAAGGTACCACTGCACTATCAAACACCATTAACTATACGGAACACCATCACGTTCATTGCTACTTAAACTGCAAACATGTCCGAGGTTTCGCCTACTCCTTCTTCTCCTGGCATCATCCAACAGACCTCCTCGGAGTCTTCTACCATCCCTCGTCTCACCCAAGCAGACCGCGACACCATTACCGCCTCACTCCAGCGTTTTGAAGCGGCGACAATCCGCCGCGGAATCCCCTTACGTGCAGTCCCTGACACAGAAAAGGAACCCCCCCTCCCAAAGCATCCCGCACCTGGCGAATTCCACCAAATCCCCGACTACCACCCCTTCCCTATGCCCGCTCCTCCAGGTCCTCGGGATTTCCTGCGTCCGCACATCCCCAAAATCTTCGGATTCCCGACCTTGCCATGCAACAACCGCGGTGCGGTGTTGATAATTCATTTCCTCTCCGAAGCTACACGGGATGTAGATCTAACCGGAAAAACTACAACCGCCAATGATTGGATGTCGTGGCAACATCTCTGGTTGAGAGAGATGAATATCTTGATGGAGACATACCGGATGGTCGATGCTAGCCTCAAGGCCCACCGCGTCTCGTTGCCTGTTAGGGGACAGGTGAAGTGGGCGGAGGGTTTTGAGGCTACGCGCCGGATGAACGGGAGGCAGATGGTCGATGTGAGGAAGGTCGATTGGGCCTTTCAGAAGGTTTTTATGACGCTGTCAGTTAGCACCTTTCAGGCCATGGGGCCGGTGTTGGAGGATGTGGCGAGGCAGTTGTTGTTGGAGTATTGGAAGTCGTGAGGGGGCTTCGGTACTTCAGGAATGCTGCGGGGTTTTTTGGGCCGGTGTTGAGGTTTGTGAGTTGGGGTATCTTAGGAGGAAAAAGGATTTCTTGATTTACTTATTTTTAATATCATTTGTATTGTGTTTGGTCTTGTCTTTGGATGTTACTACAAACCTTTTCTTACATTTTCTTTTTACCGGCGAATAATATTTTTTTTCATAATGCTCATTATTATTCTGTTTAAGTTGCGTGAACATTTTACCGGACACACCATCCGCGATAGTCGCGGCAGCGTACTTCCACATCGCGGGGAATCACGCACATAAGCGCCAAGACTACCACTTTCCTCCTATCGCGCGGTGAAACTTCAACATATAATTTTGAAACCTCAGCCTACACCCCCAGACGTCACATTTTCTCCATCCTGTCATTCATTACACGCGTTGCAGCTGCGAACCCGCTGGTAAACCCGGCAAGGAATCGACATCCCGCGTGTACAATAAGCTTTCAGTCTAGCGCCTCTGTACTACATGGCGTGGAATTTTATGCATGAACGCCAAGACCTCAGCTTTCCACCTGTCAACTATGAAACAGGAACATCAATCCCGACCTTTATACGCGACTGTTTCTCCACGACGCCGTTCATCATCAAAGATTATCCATTGTGGACGATACGACTACATATCATCGATGCGACTTGCGATAACGTCACCACTCGATAGCTCCGAGGAGGCAACAATCTGGAATCAATGTTGGTCCGCTTACGTGCACCAGAGCGGGGAAAGTGCCAATAGGTGTCACAGTGTTACCCCAAGATTGTGCATTCTGCTAATAGGGGACCGCTGCACTTCCACCAGGTCAGGTTCAACTTTGCACTTCGATGAACGGGAATATCTTCAAAATTCTAGAATGTCCGGCATCAGTCATGGGTTATGAGAATACATTGCAGGACAATTCCTCATGCTGGGAACACCTTTGAAAAGCCGCCCAACGCGAGGTGCTGCGCACGAGAATACTGACATGTCGGCTATCACGCACCATTGACATTTGTCGTTTCAGGATCAAAATGAACCTCTAGGTTCTAGACCGCCTGCCCCCCTTCTTTACAAACACCCTTGAGGAACTATATTTGCTTACGCCATAGGCATAGAGGACGTCGATATATAAACCACAAGGGTCCTCAATGTACCAATAATTGCAGACGTTAATTATTCCAGCACAACACTACCGAGCACATACCAAGTTCGACCACCGCCTTGTTTCTCAGCAACAACTAGAACTCAAATGGCAGCTATCTATGTACCAATTCGGCACCCGAACCAAGACCATTACCTGGCATCCAAAAACATCGTCCAATACTACTGTCGTCACAACTCGAACCGGGTTGTTTCCTATATTCCAACCCGACAATCCTCGGTGATCCCATCATCCTGCTTTTCCCAGCAGACAACCGACTCCGAACAATCCGAGCCTAACATGCCTTACAAAATCAACTATAAACAAACATTTCCTTGCAACTTCGAGCGCACATCGCACGGTGCTTTATGGCGTCAAATAATTGGCGAATCCAACCATCCTACCTCTCCGCGGCCATTGTATCGTCCTTTTGAGGACTCGCGCGCCCTCACTGGACACGTGTCCAACCGCCTTCACAACTCTCGGTATGGACACTACGACGGGCATCATGAACGACAGGTCTTTGGCCTGCTAATCGATTACTACGAATTGTGGAAAACCCCGGTGATTGCCTCGGGAATACTGGATGAAATCGCGAACGCCACACGATCGGCGTCAAAGGATGGGATGAATCTAGACCAGCTGAAAACCCTAGAAGCAGTGCTCGGAGGATGGTTGGAGGATTGTGAGATCGTGATGGGGTGGGATGAGGATACAATGTATGTCCAAGCAGCATGGTTTTGGACGTTGCAGGAACGGATTTTGGACTACGAAGGCTCAAGATACGGAAACCATGATGGATGTAGGATACTGAAAGAGGAGGATTTGGAGGCCGCGAGAGGGTTGGAGAGGATTATGGACGGGTGTAGAGCAAAGGAAGATAGGAATGTTTTCATGGTTATGTGGATGTTCATGGATGTCTTGTGCCAGAAGATTCAGATTATGCAGGAGGAGGAAAATAGGTGTTTGACGGAGTTTTTGTCGGATAGTGATTCGTGAATGAGACACCTCAGAAGACACCTCGGTTCTAATCTTATCGCTTTAATAATGTATCTTATGTCTTTAATAGTTAATGTATTTATTGCTGTAAATTAATTCGTTACACATCGCATCGTACAAAGGTTTTTAAACTTTTTTTTAACCCTCTCGGGATCCTCGCCTGTGTCGCGCTGGCTGTAAAGTTCAAACTGACATACTTGAATCCCTACATTCCTGTCACACTAACCGAGCACAGCGCAACCGATCACCACATCCCTGCCGCATTGCACAGCTTCCCAACCCTGCATCTGCCGTGCCACATGCCTGCCCGGCATGCAATACGGGAGATCATTCGAATTATCCGGCCCGGCCCGGATGGAACCCAAGAACCAGGATTTCATTGTGTTCTACAAACGCTTCCATACCGGTCCATGCGGAATGCAGCTTCCATGCAGCTTCCACGTTGCTACCTTATGTCGCAGATTGAACTTAGTCTAGTTCGCAACCAACCATCATGCTTACATAGGCACCCGATGTTACACCATCCTCCAAAGAAAAGAGAAATATTTTTTGGTGTTACATAGTGAGATTTCGAGATTACGAAGTTACGAAGTTACACAACAAGGCTTTTGTATAATGAGTTAGCCATTAGTAACGGTTATCGAAATAGCATAGTAGGGGTATATGTGCTGGCGACCGCTACCTAGAGTACACCAACCACAATCGAAATCTGGCAATGCAAGCAAGCAAACATTCGTGCCAACCACCACAAGGCAGCTACTAGGTACCGTTTGTGTCACCGCACGAGAAATTTTCGGTTCCAGAGGAGGACATCGGCTGGAGGGTCGGAGAGTGGGTATCCAGGGAGTCCGGGCTTCGGGTCGCTCAGGAATCTCGGGTTTCTGCCCTCGGAGTCTGTGTGGCTGGGAGTGGTCGGGAAGCAACGATCATAGATCTAGATACCACGAGTACATACCGTGCACAACTCTGCTTACTCGAAGTATGTTCCGACGTGCATTCCCGCAATTCGGTGCCCGATGTGACGCTTTTCGGAAGCTTGTTTTTTGTGCACGAGGCACTTTGAGGTACCACATGGCGTGCACGTATGGCGATAGAGATGCGTGGGTGTGCCGGATGCTTTCTGCATGACACCGAAATGCTTGTACTACCATTCTTGTTCCGGGTGTTTACAATACCAACCCTTGGGTTCGGGAAGAAGCAGAGGGTATATGCGATACCTTGGCAAGATTCCTTCTACTCCCGATTAAGTTATTCGATGGTGAAGTGTACTTATGCCGATATCATGATGGCTGGTAGGAATACGGGAACCCGAGCATTAGCTGATAACGAATGAACGAGTCTCTCTGTCTGACAAGCAAACATCCAAGATAAGAACACCGGTGGCATTGAATGTAATCGCTGAATATTAGGCGCAATTCGGCGAAATTCGGTTGCCACCGTCTTTGGCATCCGAAAATTTCCGGTTCGATCGCCTTTTGAATGTTACCTCCCGGCACGCTCACCCCCGTTACTGCACCACGACTGATCTTTCAAAGCATAAGGGACAAGATATACTCGATGAAATCACTTTATTTGGAGTCAGATTGCAACACTTCGGATAGCCTACGAAAGAGGCGCGATTCAACGGCTGCTGTCTATGGTTCTGTGCTGCGCCCATCACTGTTTTAGCACCCCGAGTGATCGTACATGATAGGGTATGGGCGGTACGACGGTACACATCGTTCCCACTATACACATGATGTTATGTATGTGACCATATCTTTATGTCAGCCGACATTGTGCAGTACTTGGCTTTGCATATAAAAGGTCGCTGAACCCCCGTCGTATCATCTACCCACATCAACCCGAAGCCACAAGTCAGACCCTGAGCAGATACCATCAACCAACAAACTTAAGACAACAAAAACAAATCAATATGCCTCCTCTACTTACGGAAGATCTCCTAAAACAAGCTAAAGCTGCAGAATTGACGTCTGCCACTTTCACTGGACGACTTGGCCACACACCACCAGCTAAATTAAGCCGCGGCTACAAAGATTTTTCCCGCTGGCTTATGGAATTTAAGAAAGGCACCAACGGCGACCACAATATCGACCCCATGTGGGATTTTTCAGTTCGTAATAAGCTTTTCGGGCGGGCAGTCATTGTAATCCCCAAATATACATCCGTCTGTGGTATTTTAAACAAGATCCAACAACTTACTTCCAAAAGCCATTCGATACTTTTTTTACCCGGTTTCAAGGCATCACTAAGGACTTATGCAAAAGCTCTTAACAACCCCGACGCTTTCCAAACCATTTTCCAGGCGGAATCTTTCGTTACATTAGCAGCCTCGGCGGAAGCTGTGGGTCTAAGGAGGAGGGATATCAAAGTCGCCAGACTGATGGATCTTTTGTTTAACCACCTTTTTTGGGAACGAAAAAGGACACTTGTTGGGCTTATTGAGATTTTTCATATCATTTTACTGGACGCCGAGGAAGAAACCGAGGAACAGGAGGAGGAGGAGGAGTCGCATCTAAAGTACCCAAAAAGCTGCGTCCTCGTACCAGGTCCAGCTAGCGAGGAGGAGTCTGACCTGCGGTACCCCGAAAGCTGGATCGCCGCACCAGGGACAGGAATTTCATATCGATCACGCCCTACTAATATTCCCAAACCTATTTGCCAGAGGATTTTGCCACGGAGCATATGTGGATCGACTGCTTAGTTTCAGTTGACAATTTAGGAGATGATCACTCGCCCGGGGGGTCAGAGACCTTTACGTTCTATAAAGCTGCTTCGACGGTAAACGGAGCTAGGACTACCCAGGAGATCGTTGCCAGAATCTCTCAAGTGACAGGAGCAGAAACTCGTAATCTGATCCGTCCAGAATACTCAGACAACATGGTAATTCGCTACTTAAACGGCTTCAGAAATTTCCTGGGGTGCTATAAATACGCTATTAGATACTCTGAGGAAGCGGAGAATATTTTCTTTAGTAGCCACTTTGTCCCGCTGAGTCAATCAGCCAAAGAGGCAGGTCTAGATGAAGAAGATATAAAGGTAGCGGCGTTTATCGATTATATAATGGATAGCTTTTATTGGAAAGGTCTAAAAATCGTCGGCTTTATCATACAGATGTTGGAGAAAAGTGTCGTCTACATTGCGAGAAAATTAGCGCCATGGAAAGATCAGAATGCTGATAAATGCTCGAGGGAGATTATACAGGAAAAGTTTGAGGATGTGATTATGGGATGGCATATTAAGGATTTGGTGGAAAATACGGGGCCGTATTTTTTGTGGGAGACGCAGCAGTATTCTGCTATGGACTTGGGATGCGGACAGTTTTGAAGGCGGTAAAGGATTGTGATTTGGTTTTGGTTTTCTGTTGGGTTGTGCTTCAGGATGGAAATGGGCCGGGCTTGAGTGGAATCTTGTTGTTGTGGGAATGACCACCCCAGTAGTGTACATAGCCTTTCTTTCAATCAATCTTTCTTTCTTTCTTTTTTTCTGACCTTTATAACCTACTCATTCGAGCGTTTCTTTAAATATCTTTACTTGAAAGACTCATAACTGTCGTAATTTTTTGTACGGGGCAGAAATGAGTGATATTAGGTGTCTGGGGAACCATCGACAATCTTCACCGCCCTTCCAAGTATGATTCCTCTCCTTCACTCTCATGCTCTCTACGAGATTCCTTAATCAGCTCTGAGTCCTTAAAGCAAACCTATACTTATCTACCACCACCAGCCCTTACCTTCCAGCCCCATCACTCAATGTCTAACCTATGATCCACCGCAAGGTGTTACATGATCTCGCACATAGAGCCGGCTACAAAGTTTTGCCTATTTTAAATCAGAAAATAGCCGAGTACATGCGTGACACGCATCTGGGGTAATTTCAAACTACTGTACACACAAGCATTCTCATCGCTAATCGTGCCAACGGAGATGTCCGTCGAATGACTCGACACTCGACGATGATGGACGTGGAGGAAGGTTGACATGGAGCACTAGAGATGGAGCACGATGCAGGTGGCAGAAGGTGGAGGTAGAACAGGAAAGTGGAGATGGAGCACGATGGAAATGGAACACAATGGAGGTGGAATAAGGTGAAGGTGGAGAGGATCGCGGATATTTAACAACCTTCAAATTTTGATCTTGCACTCGATAAAACATACTGCTCACACTGCAGTACTTTCACTTCGACCACGATCTTCGGTTAACAACAAACGACAAGACGATACGAAATCCATGGTGTGATGGCTTTGTTGACAGGAATAACGAGCGAGTTTCTTTAAAGTGAGGGGTACGTCAAGCCAATTGTTATACTTCACGTCCCATAAAAGAGCGCTGTCAATCGGTGCATTTCGACCGATGCTTTTGCTGTCACTCGGTCCGGGCGCTTTACCCTTTTGATGCTAGTTGATATCTACCCTCCTCTGTTAGCGTCCAACAAAAACTGCGTGCATTTTTGCAATCTTTGGTCATCTAGGGGATACACTACCAAAATGCATTGCCCCGTCGAAAAGGCAGTTCGGGGTGTAGCTCAGCCAAGACACGGAAGAACACCGTCCTTCGGCAGTACCCGGGGTTAGAAGCAAGGCTTCCCCAACGTTTGCCGCCTGCCCAACCTGCAGATATGCCAGCCATACACCAGCACCACTTCTTCGTGTTACTCTTCAACACTCACCTCCATGTCTATGGTTTCTCAATAATGGGGAATACTATATGAACACAGCCTTCTCAAACTGCGATTACTTGCAGACGACTATGATGATCAAGTCGCTGCATCCGCGATAACTCGTTATGTATCAGATGCTCGACGAGGTCAGTGTGCACGGCGGGGTTTGGCCCTGTGTTGTTTCGTCGCACATACCCCAACAACGCCGTACCCCAACTGAGCATTCTAAGTTTCGACCGCCTCACCGCACACGATGGAACGCTTTCGACACCGACAACGAAAGACGGCGTAGTAATACGTCTTCGTCTGGAATCGGTAACACGCAAAATGCACAGACTCGTCGATTAACCCAACATGCAACCACGTCTGGATGGCCATCGACAGCATGGAAGCTATCATCGCGGACTGTGATGTATGGAGCGACAAATACAGCCGACAATAACTGCAGGCTCTTCACAACGTTTTTTTGTCGCTGATTCAACACTACCAAGTCGGCATGCAGAAACCGGGCACCCATCTGCAGAGACCTTCGATTGATCGGGAACTTGACGGCTCCGGGTTGTTCGGCGATAGTGAACATAATCAAGCTTTCCCGTGCAGCCTGACGATAGAATGCCAGACGCTCTTCGCCCGTTCATGAAAGCGCTGGAACACATAACACAATTTACCTCAGTTTTGATTTACCACCAGGATGGCAAGCTACCTACACTTGCTACTGTACTTCAGATATTGACGACCACCTACCCTGCGCCTAACATCAACTTTCGTACAGTTCAAGAACATATCACGCTCTTGCCGACAATCAACGATGCGATGAATGAAACCAATTTCGACGAGCACGACAGGAATGCCGTCATCGCCATACTTGCCACACTGCAATATATCTTCGGCGCTTACGGCGATACTTTTCCGTGGGTCATGTACCTTTTGCGCCTATTCGGTGACCAGCTGGCTAAGGATTACGGGACGACACCGATGCTGCTGGCTTAAGTGAAGAGTCTGTCGTGACAGTTTATGGATAACCGTCAATGGTCATGTTTTAATGCCTTTTGTTTTTGTGAAGAATGGATCCACGACGAGGTTTGGGAGTGTTGGACGGACTTACTAGTGTACTACTTTCAATGTTTGAGTTTATCGTGGATGTGGGAGGAACCAGGGACTTTTGTAACTGGGCTTGCAAAAAATACACGTATTTGCAATTGATCTCGATTGCTGATGTTGTTCTCCATCGTTCCGCGATTCGTGAAGTCAATCACTATGGGTGCTACTGTTTCCTGCAAGCTGCGCACGGAACCCTGCATGACATCACCACACCATCCTATCCCCACATACATAACCCTAGTAACCTATCATCGTCAATGCCCTGTAGATCCACCAAGACCTGCTACAAGGACGTGCAACCTCATGAAGCACTTGACAACCGGTGTTGCTCTTTCTTCTGTAGCACCTTCAACCTCCACATTTTATGATCTTTCCTTCACGCTTGTCCACATGCGACCATTACTCCACAACAGCATTATCCCCCCATCCGAAGCATTATTTCCACAGTTACTGTTGTAATCCGCCAGCTAGTCGGAGGGACGACTTCTAGCATACAGCCGATGTCGCAGTTTTCTCTGGCCGCACGCTGGACAACCATCGCACTATGCGACGCGACCATTGGTGCACTTCGGTTAAGCTCATTACGAACCGCCGCACACTCCCCGTTGATCGCTGGATAATACTGGTGATGGCGTTTGATGGTTCTTGATCTTTACCGATGCGTTGGGAGTGCTAGTTGCGGGTGTGCTATGTGCGTTTCGCCGGAGTTCTGTCGGGCCATTGGTGTTAATACCAGCTTTAATGATAGGAGTAACGAAGAAACTCACGTTCATGACCACGGCTATACACCTCCTTGGTGGGCCTTTCATTCCGGCAGAGGCTTTTCGACGCAGGTAGTCCGCAGTTGAAGGGCATGCAAGATGCCACTCAGTATTTGCCGGCCGCAGTCAAGTATCCACCTAGGCCACATGATTTTATCGACGGCTTTCTGCTTCCTACATTTACTTCATTACTTCACCGTTAATGATGAAACGGTTCTTCACTCTTGAACAGCACTCTTCGCAGCCGGAATGATGAGCTATCTGGAAAAATGCATTTCAGGTACCTCTAATACCGCTTGGCACCTTGCAAACGACCCGTACGATCTTTTCTATATCTAGAGACTACTTAAACCATCACTGCTCTGTCTCAGTTCCCTCAACGACACATTACACGCTTTGCAGATCTAAGAACGCCAGCGGAAACTACAAAAATACCGACGGTAACCGACCCCGGTTTCGAGAACTATGGATTGTCACGCTTCCATTCCGCGGTCTCCGGTACTTACACTGCACGCACCCAAGAGACCCAGCCCGTTGAATCCCGCCGCTTCTCTCGCAAAAGGTCAAAGCTCTATCATCGAGCCTATGTACCGTCGCTTCACTCGACCAGGGGCAATATCTATTGAACTCCGAGCCATGTTACGGGCTGGTTTATCGCAGAAGATAAATCCTCAGAAAGACGTTCCCAAGAAGGATTGGGATACCGACCGAGGCCTTACCCCCGACGGTAAACATTACATATTTACCCTATTCGGGTACAAAGTTCGACTCTCGAAGGACGATATGAGAAATTCGGATGATGCTGGGAGATTTGCATGGGCTTTGGAACATATCACAGCTCAGCATGAACCATCGTGGTACGCGTTTGAGAAGCGGAAGATATTCTATAAGATCCTTAGAGATGTTGTGGATAGCTACAAGCCGCTTTTGGAACAAAAATCTTACATACTACCAGTTTCTTTGAAGACTCAGATGGTGTGGAATCGTTGTCATTTTGTTAGCAAGGAGAAGTTTATGGCTACGAACTTCGATGCGATAATGGGCTTGTTGTCGGGGAAATTCAGGAATAGTATTGAGATGGTGAAGTTGGTTTTGGAGGCGCTGGAACAGGTGATGAATGGTCTTCGGCGGGATTGCGGTCTGGTGCAACAAACTCCTGAGCAGGCTTATGCTGGACTCGACGTTGCGTTAGCTGGGTTGAAAACGCTGATGTTGGAGGTGAAGGGTGCATAAGTTGTTTTATCCGAGATCATTGTTCCTCAAATACACCGAAAGTCATTTTTCTTAAGCTTCTCCTCGGCGCTCTGTGATAATTATGCGGAGTTCGATGAAGGTTTACCGAAGTCATTTGCCGACTTTCATGCGAGCTCTGCAAACGTGGACCCAATATACGCGACGATGCCTTGCAATTGAGTTGATGGTGTCCCTGTAACCAACTTTGCAAGACTGATGCTGTTAGTTCAACAAGGTACACTTCGCCGGGCGCGAATTTTCCGCCGCTCCTAAGTTTGCCAAGCCATGTACAATACTTAGTAGTCAAACCCTGCCTGGTCCTTGAACTCAAAATTCGCGAAGCACATCGGTTTAAATTCCTCAGCCCTACAGGTACTGCGCTAACGCTGTGTTCAGCGTGGAAGGCGCCACATGGAAACCATGCATCATGGATACATGTGCATGATCATTGGAATTAACCAGTCTCGGCCCAGATCTTGACTGCCGACGTGGAGTGTGTCAAGCCTGAAAGATATCTCGTGATTAACGTTCCCTGTGCATACTAGGCTCTGAGCGATTTATGTACACCAGACCTTCGTAGCTGTTGCTCACGTGAGCACCCCGCCTGCCGTTCTGAAAGTTGCAGCGGAAACGCGGAAAGCTTGGACCGAGACTACTTACATACATCGCAGGGTAGATGCTGCGGGAAGCCGCCCGCAGAGCACAGGCATGTGATGGGGCAGCCACTGCGAAAAGTTCGCCAGCCGACACGCTAAAACATAAATGCTGTTCTATCGCGATTAAAATAATGTGCAGTAGAGATTAATTACTTATTACAATTACTTATTAAAATTATTACAGTAAAATATACACATGCATAGCCACATACGTGGTGAAACAGTGATGAATCAAACAGGCGACCTCATTAACGTGTCTGACATTGACGAGTCTGACATGTCTTGTTCCTTCTTGACCACATTCGCATCCATTTCTTCAGGGTGCTCACCGACATCATTCTGCTCCTCCTTTTCCGGATGCAATTGATCCGGATGCACCCCTAGATCCCTCTGAAGCTTCTGATAAAAATCCATCAACGCATCGTAAACAAGCGTCATAGCCCACTTACTATCATTCATCCACTCACCAATAACATGTTCCCTTTCTTCCGTATCATTCAAAAAATACATCTCCTGCTCATATTCCACTTCATTTATCTCATTCCACAAAAACTGTCTCTGGATCTCCGCCCTTGCCTCATCATAAAACTTTTTTCTTCTTTTCAATTCCTGCTTGTACATATTCTTCAACGGCAGCGTTTCCCTTTCCACATACCCCATAACCCTATCAAACCTCTCAGCCATAAACCCATCCTCATAACCAAACACATTATTATCTACAATCCCCAGATCTCTGGCTCCCCGTTGATGGGTTTCCATCTGCTCCGTTAATTGAGGCCATGGAGATTGACTATCTTGCTCTGCCCCCCAGTTTTGGTATTGCTGTAGATAGCTCATGAATGTAAGTTGGTAAATCTTGCGCTTGTCGATATCCATATCGGGGGTGGTGCGGGATAAGTTAATGGACTGGGTAACGGTAGATAGCGCTTGAAGTGTCCCGTCGGCTCCGCATTCGGCTAGTTCTCGGTTGTTGGTGGGTAATAAGACGGTTACTTTGTAGCCGAATAACATGTAGTGGTATTTTGTTGCGGGTTTGGGGAGGTTGGAGATCATTTGTCGGTAGGTATTTGAGAAGCCGGGGTCGGGACGTCGAGGCATCGGAGGGTGGGGGAGAGTTTGTTGTTGTGGAGGTGGGGGTTGGAAGTCGTAGTTGTGTTCACTGGGGTGTCAACGGCGGGGGTGTTCCAAAAAGGATACACGCTTGATGTAATTGCAAAATTGGGCGTCCGAAAGTAAAGGTTTTCGGTGTTCTGTCGCTACAAAACTGTTGGTTCTAAAGTGAAAGTTTTCGGCGTTGTTGTCGCTACAAAATTGGTGGTTCGAAAGTGAAGGTTGAAAGTTGTGAAAGGTGTTGATTGAGAAAGGTGGAAGCTATTAACGATTCCGCTGTTGAAAAAGGTGCACGCTAACTCCGTCAACCGCCGTTGGGAGAATCCATTAGAAGGTATGATGGTGTATCTGCGGCCGTATGTGCTCCACCATCACGTCACCGTTATCGATTGCGTAAACGGGGTAAGTAGTGAAGTATTAATTTGGCCAATTCTTCATTTCTGCTCTTCCAGTCTGAGATATCTAGGATCGCCGTCAAACGTGAAGGAGGAAACGAATAGAACGTTTCATGGTAGCAAGACAAATGTCAGTATTTCGATGGTTGAGTGGTAGGTAGATAAAGTGTGGTTTCCCGGTGACGTAGTGATACTGCGTACACATGCTCGGGTGTCATTGCTCTAAGGTCGGAAGTTTCTCGTTCTATCGGCAAACGGTGAGTCCGTGTTCCGCTGCGGAGTAGATGACGGAATTAAATAACTGCGGACTAGAAGTTTGTAACCCTCGCGTGTATGCCACCAATTCTAGCCTCATCACATCCGAGCACATGTTACACGAGTAGATGGGGCATCCGTTGCAAACTATCTGAGTGCGAAGCGTGTATTATTCCATGAGCCGATGGAGACGAACAGGACTTCATTAGACATGCATGTCGAACAAGCAAATCATGTTACTGCTAGCCAATCATAATGCACGGAACATATTAGACAGAGAATGATAAGTAAAATATAATAATCCAAGAAGCAAAAGAATAAATTAAGTTAAAAAAGATCATTCACATGATCATGATACCTCACAGTAACCGCTTCCCATCTCCAAATCGCTTCACCAGTCTATTCGCTCGACACAGCCTACGTGGTTTCTTTAGTAAAAGCAATACAAAAATCCTTCAACGCCTTCAAAACCACCCTAGCCTGTCTCTCCCTCGCCACATCCAATCTTTTCCAATCCTCAAACAGCAGTCCTTCCCTCATGACTTGTTGTGCGAGCATATAATGATCCCAACAAACCATACCTAGCACTCTATCCCACATCCTCGCCATATGTTTCTCATCATCTCTAAACGACTTTCCCTCGTGTTCCATGAGCGCAAACAAAGTACCATTCCTACTTCTTAGTTGAAACCGAAACAGCATCTGGTAGTAATAATTTATCAGGATTTCAAACATTCGACGATACTTCTTTCGTTTCTCGAAAGGAATTTCGCCTTTCGCGAGCCGTTTCTCGGCTGCAATACCAGATGTTAAGGAAAGATCATAATCCTTGGATATCATTTGTAGCGCTTGGAGAATTGGAAATGCCTCAGCTGTGACTTGTTCGGGATTTATAGGGATCTGGTAGCCGAAGATTGTGAGGTTTACTGAAGTGCTTGACATATTCTTCGGGGTGACAGGCGGAGTGGTAGTGGTAACAATTGCATTAACGCGCTGTGTAGGAGCACTGACAGAGATTGGTAAGGTTGTTGTATTTCCTGTTCCTGTGTTCCCCAAGATGTGGCGAGAAGCGAGAGATGCAATGCTCGCTGGTGTATTATCCATGTTCTGAATAAGACGAGGCTGCACAAACGCTCGTGCCTGGGAGTTAAGCATTACATTCGGGTTGCCTATAGTCTGTTGGAGTTGACTGTTCGGTTGAGGATCAGAATACGGCGGGTTTTGTGAGGGATAAAGCCTCTGAATAACTGGCAATGAATGAGGATCGTATATGCCACTTGGGTGGAGCATAGTAGGCTGTTGGATGTAGCTGCCGGGTTGGACATTGGCAGGATGTACCGGATCAACAGTTAAGGTCAGACTCGGGTCGGCGACTTGTATAGGGCCAGAGGTGTCTGTAGTGAGGGATCTGTGATTCGGTTCTCCCGGCGGGGTAGGCAGCGGTCGATAGATGTGATAGTAATTGTTGGACATCTCTGCGTGAGTCCCGGTCTCATCTCCTATTGTTGCTTAGAATGATGGGTGAGGATGATGGTGTTGGAATCAAGCTCGAGGTTTGTATCGTCGTACTTATCGGTGGTGGATGGAGGCTATGGTTAAGCCGCAGTACTTGCAGTTAGGTATCAGGTGTGACGTCGGTGTAGTACGCAGTTCATATATCCCAAACTTGGAGGGTTGTTGCTCTCTTTGTGTCCAGCGATACACTTCCAATCGTCTGTCGTAAGTGGTAAGGGGGAATAGGCGAAGGATAAAAACACAGCCCAGATGTTCGGATACCTACAGCTTAGGGCATCACATACCGAGAGCTTTCCTTGCCAACCCGATGAACCGTTCATCGCTCTGGTAAACCATTAGGACCCAATGGTAAATCCGTGAATTAAAAGCTGTCAATTAACGGCTTGTTGTTCGTTATAAACTCTGTGGCGAAATCGTGGGAGAAAAATGAAAGACGGCAAAACGTGGAGGTTGGTGGTGTTACACGGAGCAGAAGTACACATTTGGGGTGCAGATCGAGAAACACATTTCTATGCATGCTGCATGCATGCCACGCGGTCCGTACTAGAGTAACAACTGGTAGCCCTTGCTGAACTGAGATGCTGTTTTTACGGATGGGATTGATTTGAAGGTTCGGGGCGATGTGTAAGACTCAATCGTTGGACACGGTTCTGTGTGGGCCGTCAGCGTCACGGAGCATAGAGTATATATTCAAGACCCACAAAACACATTAGCTACAACATAAAATTCCGCCGCTTATCCGCACGGGGACATGGGTTTGAAATCTCTATTGGAGGCAGTGGAGGCCCAATGAACGCGGTCCATCGTTGCGTAGCTTCTTCGGCGCGCTCAATCACTGAGGGGTAATCCTTCCTGACCTCCTCAACTACTTTGTCCAGCGCATAAAACCAAACTCAGTCGTCTTGCCTCTCAATTTCTTCAACCCAGTAAACATACTCAGCCACTTATCAACCTCCACTGCCATCGTCCTATCGGATTCGTCACTTTCAAACCGTAAGTTATCGATCAGATTCTTCATGATCGCGTAGACGCTTAGCACCTGGTGCCGAAGCTCGCACTACACCATCTTTGTAGTCTTTTACAACACCTTCCAAGATCTTATAACGACTTCTGTTATTCGTTTGAGTATCTTTTTACTTGGTGCCCCTCGGTTATCTTTACCAATTTCAATAAGAAACCTCCGGCCTCCGACTGAGTCAATTCTATCACCGGTAGAATGACATTGTGACCGAAGATCATAAAGTTAATACTATTGTCATCTGCGACGAATTCGAGACCAAGGTCTTCCGCATCGCCAAGAACAATATCCTGCTGCTCGGACGCTGCTGTAGGAGCGATGGACTCGGTGGGCGAGTGATTTGGCGGTTCGGTGGAAACTCTAGGGCCAATAGGATTGCTAGGCATGTGATGCTGTTTCTGGGGTAACACTGCCGAAGCTACAGGAATGCTGGCGGTAGAAGTTTGCTGTTGTGGCTCCGTCGTTGGAAAGGTAGAACCGGCTGTTGAATGTTTCGCCATCGCTGTTGGCAGCAGGAATGGTCGGCCGACTGCAAGAGTCAAACGAATCCGACGCGCGATAGATGTTGCAGGGGGAGAAATCCTGAGATAACCCATGGAACCTGCTAGGGATTCCGGGCTACTGTCAGAAGTTTCTTGGGCTGTGGGAGTTGTTCGCTTATGACGCTGGAAGGAATAGGGTGCCAGGCGGTTTTCGGAAGCGCGTGAACCCATGTCTGCGATTTTGAGTTGGTGTGTGAGCAGAGGTCGGGCCCAATCTATAAGATCTTGTCCGTAGGCAACAGCCCAGAGAGGAGCGGCACAGACAATATCGTTCATGACTGTCGAACATTTGGCCTCTTCGATGCTGGTTGACTGCCAATGATTGGTTGCGAAAATCGGAACGCGTGGAACGGTGGCTTCTCGGCTTCGATGGTGGCTGACTGTCTCCGTCATAGACACAAGTCGTTCGTTTAAATTCGCCGGCGCTTTGTGCTAGCAGCAGAACTGCCGGCATGGTCGCAAGATATTGGTTGCCTGTCAAGTCCGTCAGAAGTGAGTGGAACCTGGCGCATTCTGTCAGTGTCGTCGGTTAACTCTTCAGCGGTCACCCCGCAAAGAAACATGTAACTCTAACACAAGTGCAACCCCGGTATATTCCGCCCGTAAATCACTGAAGTCGCCGTTGTCATACTCAGCCGTCGTCGCTGATTCGATTGCTGTTGTTCTGTAGTTGTCAGTCGGCATTGTCGGCAGAACGACCGGGCAAAAAGGTGGAGGTCGGTGTTGTCACAGGAGAGCGAGGCCTCATCTCCTGTTGCATAACAAATGCGGGGTAAGGCTAGCCCTATATTACTCTAGTCTGTAGCAGACCTTGGCGCATCGTGTCCATGATGCATGGTAGCTTCCGGGCTTCCATGTGGCGCCTTCCATGCAGAAAACAGCGTTAGCGCAGTATGTGTAGGGCTGAGGAATTTTAGCCGATGTGCTTCGCGATTTTTGAGTTTAAGGATCAGCTAGGGTTTGTCTACTTTAACGTACATGGATCTATCCCCTGGTTAGACTGCACAAATGTACTGGCTGTCCCCAGTCCGGGGCACGACAATATAGCGCCTGTGCAATACAATATAAAACAACAGAATAATCTCGTACATCCATCCTTTATCTTCCTTCCTGTCTCAACGTGTCGGTCGTCAGATAGCCTCTTGCTTCTGCCGGCCTTCTGCCCATAATACAAAACGTCCCCTTATACCCAGGTCACACTCATTCCGTACATGCCTTTATAACTGTAAGTCAAATCAAACATAAACGCCTACCCAACATCAATCCCTTCCATAATATGCCCTTCTTCGTCCCCATCCCAGGTCATTAATTCTTCGTCATCCTCATCATCATTACCCTTATCTAATCCCTCCACCCATGGAGCGCTAAGAGAGGAGGTAATTATCAACTAGCATCGAAAGGGAAAAGCGCTCGTGGCGAGTGATAGCAAGAGCATCGTGCGAAATGCACTGATTGACAGCGCTCTTTTAGGGGACGTGAAGAAAGCATCTTGCACTGATTTGGCTTTCTTTATGCGGCATTTGTTGTGGTGGACGTATGAATTCACACATGGGCTACCCGCATCTGAACTTGCGGCTCTTTGTGCAATGTAGTAGTACCACCAGCCTCCAGCGTGTGGATAAACGACAGTTTCAGAAATGCAGTGCCCACACCATGGAATGTCTGACCGCTAGATGACTCACTTCACTCACACCAACCGATTTTTGTATAAATACCAGCTGGATCGTCTATGGTTTGCAACGACTACAACAGCCCAAACCTCCACTCCTGAACCTGCACTCTCGCAACCACGGAGAGTCCGCATCATTTCCGCATAGTGTTAACCTCCACTTCTCAACACTCTACCCCGGAACACCCCCCTCTTAAGCTCCCTCCAAATACCACACCGACTTTCACACCTTCCCCAGTTATAATCCAGCGCACCTCCGCTTCAACGATGTCTCAGACTCCTACTCAAACTTGGCCTGTTCACTGGCCGCTTCTTTCGAATCCTCCCAGTGGACCCAGTAAACCCAGGAAATTCGAACTTTTCGGCTACCAAGTATCCGTATCATTCGATGAACTTCAGCAGCAGGGATCCAATGCCGACTTGACCCTTTTATCTCTGGCCACCGTTACGAAGGAGCATGATTTGTCCAACTTAGCTAGGCCCGCCGTCGATTTCGGGAAGCGAAAGGCGTACTGCAACATGCTTCAAAACTTTGTGAAGCTCCACGGAGCCTGGTGGGAATCCGAGGCTAGTGATGAAAAGTGGCCTTTATTCAGCGATCTGATGGAAGAGCAGCAAGCGCTGTACAGAACCCGGATGAAAGTACAGGATGCCTTGTTCCGGGATGACGAGAAGGCAATGGCGGTGACGTTTGATACCCGTATTCTTTTCATTTTTGGGGAGGAGAGGAAGCCGGAGGACATGAGACTTAAGGTGAAGGGGTTTGAGGACGAGATGCGGCAGGCGAAGAAACATTTTCAGCCGGCCAAGATGGCGATGGAATCGGTGTTGAAGGCCTTGAAGAGAATTTGCCAGAAACTTGAGGAGGATATTAAGGAGTTGGAAGATGATGATAGGGAAGGCGTTGATATGGATGAACAGACGGATGATGATGCTGATGCATATGATATGTCTGACTTAGAGGAAGTCCTTTACGGCTAAGACAAGGACGTGGACAAGATGAGCGAGTAACTGCGGCATAGCGGAATGTCATGGTGTTTTGCAATTTGATTTCTTTCTTAGTTTCCGTAATGATTGTACCTATATGTCTGAAACGTGCCGTGCATCGTGAATTGTGATCGCCCTAGGATAACATGTATTATTCTGCATGCATGCAGTTCTCACAATCTTCGTCCGTGTCGTGATTCTACCGAGCCGAAGTGATGCACTCACAATCTCGCTTGTGTAAACTTCGGCAATGCACCACATGTACCGCGCAGTACGGTTGTGATACTACAAGCCACCTATTTTCTACACCCCACAGTGCCACTTCGTTGCTCAAAGTGCACTATGCACTCTAATAACGCTTCGCTAGTGATTACATCGTACAGCCGCGTGCACACGGTTACGGTGCGATAGATCCAGCACTTGGGGGTTGATGCAGGTACCGTAATGCATAGCATGTACCACCGCCATGTTTCACTGTTTTCTCGCCAAGCTCTGTTGATCTCGCGTGATTGTGCATTCTTCTAGCCCTGTCACACACGGTTCTGATCGAGTAATAGTTGTACCGAAAAGTGACGTTCCGCTGTACTGCAAACCCAAAGGCACAGCGCCATCTACGGGGACGAATCAGAAGGGGAAGAAGAAAACAAAAGGGTACGCCCAGGGGAAAATTAAGCAACAATACGAGCAACCTCAAAGACGAAATGAAGCCTTCTGCACAAAAGTCCAACTTCTTTCGTAACAGCTGGATCAGGCTCGCTGTGGAGTTTGAAAAAGCTCTACTGCACCCTGAAGCGAAACAGACGTTCTTGGAAAATGGTTCCCTACCAGCAACACTTGAAAACTCTAAGCTATTTAACGACGAAGAGATTTTACTCGGCGAAGATATTCATGCCTTGCTATGTTACCTCCTCCTAAATGACGATGATATATACGACGAAGCCACTTTGCAGGGGTTAGCAGACCTATTAAAGAAATTCGGCACCACAATACCGGTGCTTGAATCCGTTCGCTCTTTCGGCTATACTACCCTCGTTTGCCACAAGTTTAAAATCTTCGGCCTGACTGTGGAATATTACTTTCCGGTATCTATCCTTCCCGAAATCAGATTCGTGATGGATTCAGTTCGGAAAATCACCCACAGACGCGACTTGACGAAAGCGGAGACATATAATCAAGATCAGAGGGATGCACTGCATCGGGTCTTGTTAAAGGTTATACGGAGCTTTACAGGACCCGTGAAGAAGAAAGTACCGAGGAAAGCGGTATCAAAATATGGGAAGGAATATAAAGAGTTGTTTGATAAGGGCGATGACAAGATTATGAAGAGATTGGATTCGGTTTTTAAAGAGCTGTTTGAGAAGCGTAGGAATAAGGAGCCGGCGGCGGAATGGGCGCTGTTGGTGCTGCAGAGGTTTACAGTGGAGGAGTTGAGGGAGAGTTTTGTTTATAAACCGAACACTGCGGAAAGTGCTGAGGAGATCGTGGACACAGCGGAGGAGGTCATGGATTGTCAGGAGGATTTCATGGATCATGCGGAGGAGCTCGTGGACTTAGATATAGTTCTGTAAAGAAACTAATTATCCAGTGCAGGAGCAGTATGATTATTGTGGGTGGATGGGGTGGGACTCTGAGGAAGGTTGTTTTGATTGCGCCGGATCGTTATGGACAGAGAGCTGTTCGCTTTACGGACGGCTTCTATGTTTTGAAGTTATTTGGTGGTGTTTGGTAAACGTTGTTTATTAGATCTTTTTTTAATTTCAAATAATGATACTCTTCTCCCTACGTGATATTCACGATCATTTACTTCTCGGAGCCGTGTCTTCGCAGTCGCTATCGTGATCGCTCGTCGCTGCTCTTCGGCGCTCGCCGTGTTCGCCGTGTTCGCCGTGTTCGCCGTGTTCGCCGTGTTCGCCGTATTCGCCCGTCTTCGGCAAGCCCCACGAACTGATGATTTCGGGATCCTTGCCACACGCGCCGACTCGTCGCATCAGGCAACTATGCGGTTGCAATAAGCTTTCCTCATGATTCATCCTACCGAAGGAGGCGTAGGCGCCAAGCATAGTGCCGATCCTTCTGGAAGTGTTCTTCATGCAATGACACCACAGGTTTCCTTACGACACGCGACAGCCTCCACCGACTCTCCTTGGCCTCCCCCACGGCCAGTTTCGCTACAGTTTGAAGGGTTTTGATCATGTCGTAGAACCGCGTGCGCGTGCCAGCTGGCTTCGAGACGTCGCCGATGTCCCGCTTGAGAAGTACAGTAGGTCGATCGGCGGGGACACTCCGGATAGAGGCACCTAACGAAACCAGTGGCACAAGCACGCGACAATCTTTTCGACTTTTACGATGAAACACATGATAGGTATCTTGATACGAGAAACCGGCTTTAACGAGGTGTCGCGAAGGACAGCAGTTGCGGCTTCGCGCATTGGTATGTGCACGGAAGGTGAAAGGTTAGGAACTTCTGCTGAGACTGACAGTTTTGAGGGAGCCTTTTCTCTTGGGAGATTATATATTCAGCGAACGTCGGAAAATATCTCCTCTTTCAGCGGGTGATGCGAGATCACTGTTCTCACATTTGCTTCTTACTCTCCCGGCCCCCTTGCATCCGTACCAATGTGCGGTTTGTTAGGCTATAGCTGACTAACCGCATAACTTGACAGAAACAAACGCACTGGATATACCGTACACTGACAAAGCTGAGACATCATGGAACATCTAGTGATGTAGAATGATGGAAGACCTACTTCGGTGAAACATCCGGCGCCTGGATTCTTGGCCGAATAGTCACTCATGAATAGAAACCCATCATCTCAACCAGCTGAAGCACACTCCACATTACCGCCATCTTCCATCATCACTCCCTCAAATTCGGTACCTTGCCCTACACGATATATCGCCCGACTAATTGTTTAACTTTCCTCTCATTCTGCCGCCGAAATGCCTCCACCTGGCCTGTTAAACCGAAACTCATCAACCAACAGCAACTCATCAACCAACAGCAACTCGTCCACCAACGGCCACTCGTCCAGCAACGGTAACTTATCCACCAATGGCCGCTCATCCATCGATGGCAACTTGTCTATCGATGGCAACTCGTCCATCAATGGCAACTCGTCCACCAACGGCCACTCGTCCAGCAACGGTAACTCATCCATCAATGGCAACTCGTCCATCAATGGCAACTCGTCCACCAACGGCAACTCATCCACGAATGGCCGCTCATCCATCAATGGCAACTCGTCCATCAACGGCAACTCGTCCACCAACGGCAACTCATCTACCAACGGCAACTTGTCCACCAACGGCAACTTACACGCCAACGGCAACTTACACGCCAACGGCAACTCAGAAGGAAGACGAATTTATGGGTATGATATTTCTCTACTCCAACCCAATGACGCAGACAGTGAAACCTATGAAGTCCTAGAAGAAATATCATACCTAACCGACAAACCGGACGGGTCCGCCATCGACCTATTCTACGGCGGTTATTCGATCCAAAAGCTAGTGGCATATCGCGATGCGATGACTACTTACGTGGAAATGTTGGTGGATATAACGGGAGTGCCGGAAAGGGATCCCTCAATCTTGATGACTGAAGCAATTCCAGAAGCTTTCATGACTTTCTTGAAAACTACACGGCAGTTTGATGAAGAAGCAGATTTTGACCACTTGGCAGTAGCGAGAGAGTTTGGGAATTACTTGGCTGGTTGCTTGATTGGTGGTGCGGTGGATAAAGTCACGGAAGGGAATGTTCTAAAGGCGTTGCAGAATCTTATCGAGCATATATCAAATGAAATTGGGGTAAGAGAGTTGTGCGAAGATGACTCGGATGAATCACATGAGTAATCTCTTGATTTAATGTTCTCTATCATGATTTTGGGATGGTATACGGTTGTCTGTGTTACGAAGTGATTGCATGTAATAGACAGCATTTTTGTTAGAGGCAGAGAACAAGAGCTCTGTAGTTTTTTATGGACCATTGTACAATTTCTATCCCTATATGAATACAATCGCAAGTATAACAAAGGAATACACCATTGATGCGAATCAATATTTCAGACTCCACGCCTCTCATCTGTGGATACATTTCATCCCCCGCCTCAAGTTCTCAACGTTCCAGTGTTTCCAGGCCCTCGCACTATTTGTCCGCACACTGCATGACAGCGCTCCCATATGAACGGCTATCATGCATGCCTGCAACTGGTAGGATAGGTATTTCGCCGCCGGCCATAACATCTAGCGGTGCGGCGAACTTAGGAATCGAACCATCGGCATGGCATCGATCTATCGGCACGGCCAACTTGCATGCAGCGGTGAGGGAAATATTTCGCCGCCGGGCAATACCATGCTGCGGCGCGACCAATTCACCACACTCTTCACCGCATCAGGCCATCGGCACAGTCAACTTATCGTAATCTTCCACTTACATTCCCCAGGAATAAAAACCCCCTTCCTTTCCCACCCTTTCACAGTTCCTCAGCGAAACCCAAAGGCTCCACTTTCCTCCCAAAGAGGTCAGGTTATTCTCAGGTTAAGTGTTAACAAATCCAAAATAACTCTGACG
The DNA here is from genome assembly GCA_024516145.1 of Pyronema domesticum. Lineage (NCBI taxonomy): Eukaryota > Fungi > Ascomycota > Pezizomycetes > Pezizales > Pyronemataceae > Pyronema > Pyronema domesticum. The sequence continues at coordinate 185,025 of JAJJXL010000023.1, forward strand.
ACAAAGTGTGAGTAAGATTAACGCAGTATTATAAGTGACCTTGACAAAAGGAATTGTCTTAGTTGACGGACTACTGCTACATTCTTAGATTAGTAATACGTGCTTTGTGTTCACTGTTTGAGATAATTATCGTAATTTGACTGTGCATGTGATGTGATCCTGATATTCCTGTTGATGTTTTCTAGAACTTGGTGCCACTGAAATTCGGGCTGATTGCGCGATTCGTATGATTTTGAACTGTCGATCAGCGCACGCCGCACTGCCAAACCTTTACTATTTCTATTTTATATCAAGCTTGATATCTAGATTCTCGATGATATGTTGCCTCCGGGGCTTATGTTTCCTCGCACTTCGCGGTAGTGCGCGCGCAAGTAGCTTGAATTACTTATCTCTTTATTCCACGATCCTCAGAGCTGTCCCGCGACGAAGTCTCGCGATGCGCGACATCGATCCAGTCACCAGTGATCAACAAGGTAAAGCGGCGCGGCCAATTGTTCACACTCTTTCACGTGATAAATGCTCGCCTGTCTGCAGTCATGCTGCATGCAGGGATAGGATAACTATTTCGCCGCCTGACAGTGGCATGTAGCGGTGCGGCAAACGTACCGCCCTCTTCCCCGCATTAGACTATCGGCGCGGCCAACTTACCGCGCTCTTCCCCTTCCATGCCCCAGGGATAAAACCCCGTCCTTTCCCATCGTTTCCCAACTTCTCAGGCTACACTTTTAGACATTAAATATTAAGTTAAGGGTAAGGCTCAACTTTTATCTCAAAGAGGTCAGGTTATTCTCAGGATAAGTGTTAACAAATCCAAAATAACGCTGACGGAAAAATGTGAGGAACATCAACGCAGTTAAAGCATGATCTTGACAAAAGGAATTGTCTTGGTTTACAGGATACTGCTACATTCTTAGATTAGTAATACAGAGTCTGTGAAGACTGCTTGAGATGATTAAGTGCCGTGATGGTGATGTGATCGGTATTGTGATCTTGATGTGACATGGGTATCGCTTTTGTTCATGATCCTCAGAACTGACCCGTGATAAACTCTCCTGATGCGCGATAACGATCTAGTTATCAAGAAGGTAAACCCGACAAATACCAACACGTGTTTGACTCACACTCTATCGGTCTACTGACAAAGCTTAGGATTTATGCTTCGGATCAGATAATGAGTGCGGAAGGGGGAAAGCAGAGTTTCCGCCGATCCTAGTAACTTCAATTGTTTATAAGCTCGTCGTTCTCTATACAGTTGAATCTTGATCTCTTCGCTTTACACTCATGACGCGCTTCGCACTTTATACGCATCCCGCTGGACAGCGTTCCCACATGAACGGCTAGTATGTATTCCTGCTTCTGATACGATGCTCATTTCGCCGCCGGGCCATGGCATGCTGCGGTGCGGGGAATTTATCACAGTCTTCGACCTCCAGCAATACGTGACAAAGACTCGCCGGTCTGCAGCGGTAGGATAACCATTTCGCCGCCTGGCAATGGCATACCGCGGCACGGCATCGAACCATCGGCACGGCCACTAACACGTGACCAAGTCTCACCTTTCTGCAGCGGTAGGATACCGATTTCGTCATTCGCCGCCGAGCAATGGTATGTAGCGGTGCTCCAGCGGCCAAACATACCGCCCGCTTCCCCGCATCTGGCCATCGGCGCTGCCAACTTATCGCCCTCTTCCACTTCCATGCCCCGGGGATAAAACCTCGTCCTTTCCCACCGTTTCCCAATTCCTCACAGTAAGTCTCCACTTTTATCTCAAATAGGCCAGATTATTTTCAAGATATGTGAATCAAAATAACTCTGACGGCGAAGTGCGAGGAAGATCAACACAGTTGATGCAAATGGTCTTGACAAAAGGAATTGTCCTAGGTCATCTCTGTGGCTGCTAAATTTTAGATTAGTAATACATAGTCTATGTTCGAGATGATTGTCATGACGTGATTGTGATGTTGGTGTTGATGATCCTCAGAACTGACCAACGAGTCGGCACGATAAATTCTGGCGATGCGTGACAACGATCCAGTGATCAACGAGGTAAACTACTTGTCGCAAGAAACGGCGATACGGGTCCACCTCTATTCCTCGCAAGCATTGGTCGCTCAAGCGCTTTCTTCTTGGCTCTCGAATTGGTGAAATAATAACGATGCGGCGGCGGACACACGAGCGCCAAGCCAGTAGCCCACATGGATGAAAGAACCAGCACCGATCTCAATGTCGCTGATGCATACCGGTCTTGTTTCGCAGTAACATATGATGATTAATTCTCAGAAAACGATACCTTATTCACCTGTCCCGACTCGTTTGCGTTCCTCCAGAAGCAGGCTGACTGAAAGTCATCCTGCATAGGTTACACGTATCTCCGCTGCCTCTTCCCATCGTGCAGATACAGCAATCAGGTGCAATTGGTACCTCGTCATTAAATGGACATAATTATGTACCTCATCCGAAATTCCAATACAAAGCGTCAAAGCCAACAACCGCTTTAAAAATCTCATACCCGAGCACGCTGCCGAACTTACTTGACGAAATATCACTAGTAATGATAAACGAGGCCGGAATCAACCAATCATTTTTTTTTTCGGCAACATATCAACATCTTCACCCTACTATTTAACCATTACCAATTTTCTTTGATTCTATTTAACTATCAACCGTCGCCCTTTTGTCATCACCAGCTATGGCTCCCATTACCCGCACCCGCCGAAAGCCTATCCACCATCCCTCCCCTCTCAACCCCCTAGCCGCATCCCTCCCACTCAACACCTCTCTTCCCCGCAAAACTTTATCCTCTAACTTCCCTTTCCCCAGCAGCCTCCACCGCCGAACTCTCGAAAAAGCCCATCCTATCAAAATACTCGGTATCGACACCCGCCACTTCATCTCATCCGAATCCCCCAACTTCCAGTGCTCTGTTTTCAAAACCCTCCGGTATATGAAGTCGATTCACCTGAATCCCGCCAGCTGCTCAGTTACCAAGTTGCGGGTATACCGAGATACGTTAGCTTCTTTTCTAGATATTTTTGGTCCCGCGAGTCGGTGCCGGGATATTCAACCACAGAGACCGGAAACAGCGTTTTTTAGGAATGATATAGAGTTTGGATTGCTTGCAGTGTTGGGGAGTACTTTTTAGAACGGCACGGATGCACGAGACCCCGGGATAGTATTACTGACAAGGAGGTGGCAGTGATGAGGGAGTTGGAAGTGTTCTTTTGGCAGGAATGGGAGAAAAGGGATCATGAGAGGAATTGGAAGTATGTTATACGGGCGCTGTGGAAAACGGTGGATTGCATTACGGAGATGTTGCCGCGGGAGTTTAGGAACGAGATTTGTATGCCGTTTGATTGGGTTTGTTCGGGGAATTGGGGGTTTGAGGACGGGTCATGAATTATTTTTGCATTTGTTTAGAGATTTACGGATTAGATTTTATTTAGTAAACTGGAAATCATTTTGAGTTCTTCTGCACTTATGCGGGCCGGTGTGAGCATTCTTCGCGATGCATACGCGGTTAGGGTTACTAGAGCTGTTGGCACATAGAAAGTTTCGCCTCCATACCAAGACCACGCCGCCGTCGTGGGCCCCCGGCCCTCCGGCATCATGATTGCTCTTTGTTGGGAATCCACCATCAGCTTCCATCATTCTCCACCTTTTTCCACAACTCCCATCTGTGATTTGCATCATTCTTTATTGTTAGCATACCCGAAAAAGGCTTTGTTGTTGTTCGTGAGTACCGACTTGACGCCAACCCTGGACCTGGCTGGTCGTCAGTCAGAGCCTCTGTGCTGCTGCTGACATCTCGCTCAGGCCGCCGTGTGCGATAGTATTCCTATCGACCTATTCAGTCTCATCCTTAGATAGAGCAAAGAACCTTCCATGGATTACAATGCGAGCTCCTCGTCAGCGGTTACTTGGTACGTTACACCCCTGTAATGTTATTGCCCACTTGCACCAAGGTTCGGATCGGAGACTGACTGAATCGAAATGTTTAGCCGAGTCGGCTATTGCTAAGACAACCGGAGAACACATCAGGCGGGACTCCGGCATACCAGTACTTTCTGGCTCAGGATGACACACCTACTGAAGTTCGAACGCGACTACGATGAATACGCCAGCGGGTAGCGACGTCAAGAGGTCTTCTGGTGTCGGACAGCAGTCATTATTTGATCTTGTCGTGATAACCGGTCAGCCGTCTGTTACACCTTGGGTCAACGAACAACATTTTTCGACGGGAAGATGCATTGCAAAGAGTCGCCCAGGCATCTGCGGGAAGCCGCATGATGGTTCTGAACAGCGCGGAAACTACCGGTTTTCTGGTTTTTGTGTGACGGAATCATTGGTTCGCTGAGAGATCTCCTGACTGTTGTGCACCGTAAGATGAGGAACTTCTCGGATCCAGGCTTACCATTCTCAAGGCATCGAATCTAATCTCAATCACGAAGACCAGATCAACATAAATCTCTCTCTCTTCTCGCAGATATCTATGATATTACTATGTGTATCTTGGCCTTGTTCAGGGAATAGGTGCTTGGCATAATTCTCCTACAAGTTTAACTTCCGAGTGCTGCGGAAAGTGAAAGTGCCCTTTTGTTTCACCGTTGTGCTGTTTGTTCTAACTGAATACAACTTTCCAGAGTGCAATATTTGACGGTCTCACAGAGATCGCAAGTACCCACTCATATATCACCAATCGATCTGCCTGGAGTGCCCGGCCGTATATTAGGACTCGCTGGCCTGGTATCTCGACCATATCAACTCAACCTCCTCAACGCACCACCTCCTACCAATTTTCAACGGCTATCGCAAGAAACACCGCAGCCATGGTGAAACACACTTATTCTCCACGCAGTCCGTCGCCGTTAAACCCGGAGTCATCCTCCTCCTCTGCGAGCCCTCGCCGCAGTCACAGCCGACAGCGCCGTTTCGGAGACCGTTCCGATAGTCCTAACCCCAGCGAGTCCCATTTTGCCATCCGCCTCGCCGGAATCCGCATATCTGACCATATCCCAAGTAAAGCAACACGGGATACCTACCACATCCTCCGGGCGATGGCTAAGTACGTTGACGACGCCGGATTGATAAACCTATCGCGTACGACACAACCTATCAGTAAGCTAACAGCTTACCGCAACGCATTCGAAAGCTTTATTCACGATTTCGCTATTGCGGCCCACTGCCCCTTGAATCGGGAGCCGTATGTGACTGATAAAATCGGTCACCTTCCGGACCTTCTATTGAATTCCAGCTAGGATCAGGACAAGAACGCAGATCTCCATGATGTTGACGGGTCGGAACTTCAGGCCATGACAGATATCGATATATACTTCCGTTACGATCTACTTTCGCGTTATGGTGGTGAAACGTCCACGGATACTGTTTTAAAGGATGTCGTGGAGACGTTGTCGGAGGGTTTCGTAGGGCGGCTCAGCAGGCTCATCTTGATAAGGGTTGCGGTCGACAACAAAGTTGCCGGACCAACCGATGACGCCACCGTTGCCCAGTCCTGAACTGCCATGCACTGAGCGGCCCAGAGTTCGAGAAGGTGGTTGCCGTACGGTATTTCTCTGTTTTTGTATCTTGGGTTTGGAATAGAGGATCGCAGTTATCGAATGTGAAGGTCTTGGCGCATATATTCTAGCAGTTCCTTTGGTCATCAGCTATTTCAGATCACTGTCTTTTACCGTCACTAAATATGAAAACATATCTAACTCGGAGGAGTATTTATCGCAAAATGTGAAAATCGATAGCATCGCTGAAATTCGCTGCGTCGCTGTCTTCCGCAATTATCGCATACCGTAAGAACTATCAACCTCGCTTAGTCTGTAGTACCGCTGTTGACCCCGGAAGGCCGTAGGCTTCCTTCTCAACTACGTGATGGAGCCATAAGAAGTTTCATTTGTAACCATTCTTCCTCTTTGCCGTGGGCGCGATTGATTATCGTCGGCAAATGTCCTCGCCTGATACATTCTCGTCGGCAAATATCCTCGCTTAGTACATTCTACAGACCGAAGCTCACGAACTCTCCACCACACACCGTGAGCCTCACACACCGTGCACCGCACGGAAGAACGTACGTCCTGCCTACGTTCTCGGTATTCTCTTGAGTAGCCATGAGCTCTGTCCGAGGCCGGCGAAGTCGGTGAAAACGGTACTTATTCAAGCAAAGCGTTACCGCCGCCGTACCTGCCAAGCCTTTCGAGGAATCAGGATCGCTTGCCATGCGACACGCAGTCGCATCAGGAAATTCGCGGTTGTAATAAGGTTTTTTCACGTGAAATTAGCCGGGGCGGGGTGGTTAGTGAGGCCCATGCATACAAGGAAGTGTGATTAAGATACCACCGGCTGCGTGGGGCGGTGATGTTGCAACAAATGGGGTAGGTGATAAGTCGGGGTTTTGGGTATGAATCACGGGGGGTAACAACACGAACGAAAGATATTTCTAATCTAAGAATGTAGCAGGCATGAGAAGATCTAAAGACAATTTCTTCTGTCACAGATCACTTAAAGGACTGCGTTGATATCCATCGCACTTCGCCGTCAGTGTTATTTTGAATTTGTTAACACTTATCCTGAGAATAATCTGACCTCTTTGACATGGAAGTGGATACATACTTACATACACTTAATTATGATATGAGGAATCGAGAAACTGTGGGAAAGGAAGGAGAGTTTTATACCTGGGGGATGGAAGTGGAAGATTACACAAGTTGGCCGTGCCGATGGTTCGATTCCGCGCTTTCGCCGCGCCGCGGGACGCCATGGCCGGCGGCGAAATGGGAATCATACCAGCTACAGGCATGCTATGTCGCCGTTCACGTGGGAACGCTCATGCTGGCGGGGAAATGTTTGCCGCATGTTCGTGGAGGTGGAAGAGTTTGACAAATTCGCCGCGCCGTCGCCGCCGCATGCGAAGCTGCCGGTTGGGCCCGACACAGTATCTACTCCGAAACGCTCTTCGATGCTCTGCGTTGCTCCACTACTCTACGTATCAATCGACAACTTTTGACGGTTAACATCTACGAAATCAGGGCTTCTGAACCCAGGATACCAAGCGTCGTGGGCTACGCATGGCTGCTTCCATTTCGCTCGACGGAGACGATATCAATGGACTTTGACACATGCAAGCTTTCCCATCGAGCCCGGTAGGAGCGGTTGGCAGATCTCGGTAATCACACCACATCTCGGGAGATCTTCATGAGGTGGCGACCCCCTCTACGACGAAGAAAGTCACTGTCGTTCTGTCGTTCTGTCGTTCGTGCGACACGGTGAAACCCTGCCGATGGATGGTTACTAGCCGAAGATTGATCCTATAGGGTTATCGTGCCACAATTCCAGACACCAGGACAAACCGTTAGGCAATGCAACCTCACCCCGTGGACAACTGTGAGGCTTTCAGGCCTCCGGTTGATGATGGCCTGTGCTATCATGCATGTTGAATAAGGCATGCATCGAGCGATATTAGATCTTTATAATTCGGCATGTCAATTTCGGGTAGCGATGACATCTTCATCATGATCTTTACAGTCGGCAGACTTCTGGTGACTGAGCAGACACCTTGGCATGGAGATGGTTCAGCGCGGCGGCCATCGGCAGGACACTAGTAGAAACTCTGCTCCCGCCCACCCGCTCCGACACTGAACGGAAAACTCACCGAGCCTGCTACCACACACCACGATGAGGGGGGGAAAGCCTTGATTTTTTACGATAAATATTTAACGTAATACTCTAGTATATTATGGATTCGATACAGTCTTCACGATATCTTTTTCCAGCTTCAGCTTCCACTACCCCGAAACCTCGCTCCGCAATTCAAACCCGCCTCTACTTCTATTGCATCCCACATTCAAAGCTTGCAATCATTGCATCACACCGCTCAACCGTATTAAAAACCATCCTCCTCACCACAAATCATCCGTATGACCTTCTCATTCCCAACCATCCCGTTACCTCAGCTCAACACTCTGGCTCCCCAGCAACATCATCGTCAACATAACCACGATGCCTCGTCGAACCTGCGTCAGCATACTCTCGCCCCTCAACCCTCACCGTCCCTCAATCAAAAAGAGCGAGTACGACTGGCTTTTCCGTCCTACCACTTCCCCAGAATCCCGGCGACCAGATTTAACCCACACCCTGCATGTATTCGCACTCGAGCGTCAGTCTCCCATCCCCATCTACGGAGTCGACATTATGGGTTTCATCCCTCTCTACGCTGATCATGATATCTACAAAGTCCTCCGCCAAATCTCTGTAGTTACGAATCCTATCAATCTTCTTACGGATGATGTTGATGATTATAAACTTGAAGCTTTGCGAGATTCCTATGAACTCTTCTTAGATGTGTTTGAAGAAGCGGCGCGACATGAAGAGGGGTTGAAGGAAATGGTTGAGAGGTATAAGGATTCCGGGGATATTGGGCTGTTGCAGTGTTTAATGGAGGATTCAAAGCATTTGGGTGCTGAGATGCAGATAGAGGTGGCGAGGGGGGTGGATTGGCTTTTCATGGAGAATTTGGTGTGGAGGGATAACAGAGTCAGGGAGGGGGTTGTGAGGGCGCTTTGGGGTTGGGTTGGGTTGGTGGTTGATTTGGTGTATTACAGACGCAGGGGGGAGGAGAGTAGTGACTCGGATGACACTTTTTGATTTTCCGCTGGCATTGGTATTTCATAGGAATTGGGTGCCCCATACACTCGTGTATAGCGCATCCTCGGGTACGATTGTGCTAGAGTTAGTTTGATTCACGTGGGCATAGCGAAATTCCAGTCTAATGCCATTCAAATGTGAAGTCAACTGACGAAGCTATGTTGCTCTACCGAGCTCGACGCGAGCTCTCCATCCAACCTTAGCCCCATCTCACGCAAGTCGATGCGGTAGTGTTTGGGTTATCTTACCTCAGTGCCAAAAAGCCCCGTATTTACATTTCGGTAGTCTACGGTCGTTCAGGGGATACTTAGTCCATCTATTATTCTCGCTTCGAGAGAGTTGATCCAAAGCCTAGCCTAACCCGCAAGATATTAAGTATTTCATCGCCAATTCAACTACAGTCATAATAATGACGACTACGTGGCACCAAATCCTGCGGCCAAAAGTGAAGCTACTAGCCTACTGATGGAGTGACTGTTAACACCCGTAGTATCGTATTTTTTGACCCCCGCGAAAGCTGCTCTGAGGCAAGACTATTGTTCCACCGCAACAATCATTCTTACAATTTTACCCACAGCACAACATTAATCAGCATCTCATTTATCACAACAAGCCATCGCGCCCTCATTACCTTTTTCAACACCACAAATCACAAATCAGCATGGCCCCGAGGTATGGACCAGCAGCGCATCAATACGACCCGGCGCGTCGCCAATATATTACTCCCGCCGAAGTGTCGACTTTCCATCAAGCTGTTGTCGATACCATTAGGCGCTCTTCAAGAAAACGATGCGGTCGCAAACCCAAGGTCCACAAAAAGACTCTCTCCACCATGTTTTGGCACAGCCGTAGAGCCAGGTGGAGCGCGACAGACAGTCAACTTGTCGCTGCCAAACAGGAGCAGGATCTTTCGCGTGGTCAAGGCAGGATTTATGGAATCAAATTCAAAAGGTGCAGCTCGTTGAGTGATGCTATTCGGCCAGTTTTGGACGGTCTCGCCGCTATCACAAATGGCTTGACGGATCTCACTGACGATAGGGTCTACACCTTGCGCCATTTGATGGAGTTTCAAAGATCCTTTCGCGAGTTTCTTACACGTTGGACTAAATACGACTTTGATTTGTGGTTGTGGCAAGGGGACTCCGGAAAACTGGAGGACTTCTATGATTCGGGCTTTGAGGATTGTGAGGACGATTGTGAAAATATCGATGGCTATGACTATGGCGTCGACGGCACCCTACTATTAAATGTCGCCGATATTACCCTCGATCCTTCTGTGAACGTAGCCGAAGCCCAGATTGACGCTGAAACAACTTCCTCCGCTCCTCCCGCCAACGAAACCCAGACCAACACCGACAAAGCTCCCTCCACGCCTCTTATCGTAAACGGCGACACAACTACTGGTGATAACCTCTCGTTGGACTCTCTTCAGGATCCCGCTCTGAAGCCAGCACTGCCCGCCGTCAACTTACTAGCAGGCTTACTCGCGTACTCCGAAAACTTCAAGAACAAATTCGTAGATTTCAATATCGCGAGAATTTTCCAGCAAACTATCATTGCGAATTTAACAGACGACTGGCCTTACTTGGAGAACATCTTGATGAATTTGTATCAGTTCGAAAAGAGTCTGAGCGATCATATCGTTAAGCGTCAAACGGCGGAGAAGGAGGGGAAGCGTGTCTAAGCTACGGCCGAGGGCTTCATGGGTTATTGGGGTTTTTAGGTTTTGAGATAGGGCGTATGAGGTTGGGCATGCTTAAGGATTGCGATTGGGTATCTTTGTTTCGGTTGTTGAACTTTGTAACCTGTGTAGAGTGTGGGCTTTGATTCTTTGTTGCTAAAGATCGCTACGATGGTTGAATGTTTTCTTCAATCTCTGTTTGTTTACTTTGTTCCCTGTGTCAAGCTTAAATTGTAATAGCGCAGGCCCGGATGCCTTGATGACTTGGAGGGATGAGATACCTTGGACTTGATTTATCTTTTGTACGAGTTCAAATTCTTGTATCACGTTTTTTGTCTTTGCGTTGTTACTACAAGGCTCACAATGTTCAATTCGATACCATCTACTCGTGTAAGACGAGTGCTCAGGTGTCGCAGAGGAGATTGAAAATTCCTCCCGGCCGTTGATGGCCAGTATTCAATCGTTTTGGAACCCTCCTTCGTTCACACTCCTGAATCCGGCATTTGAGATTCTGTATCATGCCAAGATCCCATCAAGACGACTTAATTGAGCGGCAACTCAGCTATGCGGCCAGCTACGCATTCTTTGCCTCGGTTGACACACGAATGATCACTCGTTTTGTAGTATCAAACGTTATAAAATACCAGGTTTGAACAATCCTGTTTGTTTACGTAACTCTTGCTGTCCTGTCATATGAAGCATTGTTTACGGTGCTGATGCATTTCTCGACGATATTCCATAGGCGACACCGGCTGGGGAGATAATCATGAAATATCACTTTTGATTCACGGAGCGCGAGGGAACCGAGGTTTTTTTTACTAACTGTTGATATTATTTTAATGACAGAAAAAGCAAGCAACAAACACGGCCTAGTTTTTTTGTCATCGTTACCTCGGGGATGAACAGAATCCTTTTGTCGTTGTGGTCGGAGGTCATTCTGCGGGTGGTTTCAGGGTTGCTTTTTCTATCCCAAATTTCGTCAGCCACCAAAATGTGTGGAATAAACGTCAGCGCTCAGCGGTGCTCATGTACTGATACCTCTCATGCTTGACACGTGAAGAAGTGTTACTGTTCAAGTTGACGTTCCTGGAGCGAGCTTGCACTGTAGGCAGCTTCTGGGCATCGTGAGGTACTTGTCCATCCCTTTCAAGCCTTCTTGTGACACGAGTAATAACAGAGGGCTGCTCCAATATATCGCTCTCTATTGGCAAGCTCTGTCAGCTCTGAACTTACAATACTGCAATGCTTCGTCTTTGAGACCTTACCTTTAGACAACCCAAGTCCTTTCTGGCCACAATCTTCTCGAGGATGTCCCATGTCCGACAAGCCTCCTTCAACCGCTCAGAGCACGTCATGGTCCCCTTTGGACCAACGGCAGGTACATCCAAGTGGATCTATCACATTTTAGTTTTGTAATCTCTAGGTAAACAGCCAAAGACCATGCACAACTTTAGAGAGCGTAAGCGGGAGAATTGTTCCCCGCATTATCCTTTGCAACGGTGTCCGCAAAGGATCTTTTCCCCTTGGGCACAATGGTCACAGATATAGTGGCGGCAAGGTGGTTGTTGGTAAATTTTGCCGCAAGAGCCTTGCACTCGTTACCGCTCCTATATTATTACAGTTAGCTATTGCTATTAAAAGGATGGAACATAACTGCACTTACTTGGAGACGTTCCTGATGGTCGACATTCTTGTTATTGAGCGTTTAGCGCGGGGATTTTTCTGACGGTTGTTGGTGTAGTGTGCAGAGATTGTAATGTGGAAAGCTTCGCGGATATCGTTCTTTGCATTGTCTGCGAAGGAAGTCTTCCCTTTCGAGGTAGTAGCAGCCACAATTGCAAGTCGCTTGATGCATTGGCATGCTTCGCCTGAAGTGCTTTATCCTGACCTATCGAAACGAGGGCAAATCACACAAAGCTGTGAAGGCAGATTCTGACGTTGATAGTAGCTCGGTAGCTTTGCGATGGATAGCGAAAGAGTAGAGAATTGACGGAGATTTTTGTAGTTAAGTTGAAACTTGTAGCACGAAGGCGTGTTTGTGAGCTTGTTTTGAGTTTGACGGATTGTGAGGAGGCCGCAGGGATCGATATTACAACCCTAACCTCGAATATCCCCCCCCCCCCCCCCCCCCCCCCCCCTCCCCCCGGGGTCGTATTTGTCGCCCATCGGCACGCCTCCGTTGATTAGCATGTAACTTCACAAATTCACGCGATGAGGCACTAATATTCAGAGTATTTCTGTGGAGATCATCAGTATGGTCGTGTGGAATAGAATCAACTTTTAATAGCAAGAGGTTTTAAACAAACCCGGGAACAAAAAACAAACACAAAACAACCAGACAACCAGACAACCAGACAACCAGACAACCAGACAGACATACAAGAAGCACCTAATGCTGTTACATCATTCCCTTATACCGGACACCAGCCATTCCGTACCAAGAACCATTGTTGCGCTATTTATCAATTCTAGTTAGCCAACGCACTTATAAGTGATACTTAACGAAGAACTTACTTTCACGCAACCCCAGTCCTTTCTTTCCGCAGCCTTCTCCAAGATGTCCCAAGTCCGACCAGCCTCCTTCAACCGCTCCGGGTATGTCATGGTCCCCTTGGGAGTAACATCGAAGTGCACCTATCGCATATTAGTTATTGCAATCTCAAAGGGTCTGAAGACAACTCACGACTTTTGTGCGCTTCGTTTCGCTAACGGGAGCTTTGCTGCCCGCATTATCCTTGGAAGTGATGGCGTCGAAGGATCTCTTTCCCTTACGGGAGACAGCAACAGAGATCTTGGTGGCGGGGTGGTTCTCTTTGGCCTTGGCCATCATAGCCTTGCGCTCGGGGTGGATGAAATCGGCATGGGTCTATGGCAAATCAGTTGTTAGAATCTCTAATGGTAAAGAGTTGAAGACACTTACGGGCTTGGTGCGCTTCATCGTACGGGTAGAAAGATCGTTGCTTCCATCATCCTTGGATGTGGTGTCATCGAAGGATCTCTTTCCCTTACGGGAGACAGCAACAGAGATCTTGGTGGCGGGGTGGTTCTCTTTCGCTTTGGCCATCATGGCCTTGCGCTCGGGGTGCGTGAAATCGGCATGGGCCTAGAACAAATCAGTTATTGGAATCTTCAGTTGTAAAGAGTTGAAGGAAACTTACGGCCTTGGTGCGCTTCATCGCACCGGCAGGGACCGCATTGCTTGCATCATCCTTTGCAATGGTATCAAAGGATCTTTTGCCCTTGAAGACAGTGGTAGCGGCAAGGTGGTTGTTGGTGGACTTGGCCGCAAGAGCTTTGCGCTCGGTCACGTTCCTATATACAATTAGCTATTAACATCAAGAGGATGACAGAATGTTTTACTTACTTCGAAATGTTCTTAGTGGTAGACATTGTTATTACTGTATCAGTAAGAGTTGATGGTGGAGATGAGAGACAGTTGTTGGTATGATGATGTACAGGTTGTGGTTGTCGTGTCGAAAGCTTCGCGGATGGTGATTGAGGAGGAGAGGGATTTGGGTGTTTGAATAGGGGAGCCTCTTCTTTTCGCGACTCCCGCAGGACTCGACCAGGAGCCATTCACTCTCAGCGGCTACGTTGAGGGTCCATAAGGTTCTGAGCTAAGACCCCGGCCCTCGAACTCGAGGAGTTGCCATTGAGTCTGAACCGTCGAGGCTGTGTAATGGGTTCAAACATTCACCCCCGGGTGAAAGCTTCTGTGGGTTTCGCCAACATCGGAGCCGCATCAACAGAAGAAGGACTCGAGAATGCACTCGTAACCTTTAGTATTGCATTACCGGCTTGACAGATGCGCTTGGTTCAACTTCCGCCTGCACAAGAGTCGTATCAAGTCCCGAAATAGAGGAGCATGCTATAATCCGTACGTTGCAAGATAACCTCAAAGGTGAAGGTAAGATTTATTGTACATTTACGGCCCCCAATCGTGTTTAGACTACTTAGATACATCGTATCGATCACAGGTGGAGGGAAAAGTACAAAGGCTTCAGTTACTCGTGATAATAGCTGTGTTCTGATAACTTTTTCTGGGCTGAAATTGACACGCGGGTCTCACTCGACCATGATTACTAATCTGGGTGGGTGATTATGACCCTTCACGGCATCATCATTCATTAAACAAAACGGATCACCTTGATCATCCAAACATGACGATCCATCCGAATCGTCAGTTTCCAAACCCGCTAACAGTAGTACCCGCTATTCCACAAGTATCCAAAGTCGCGACACGGCATGAAGTTGTTCCGAGATCTGTTAACCCTCTCTACCCTGGGGGTCCTCGGCATTGGCTCGAAAGCTGAAATTTAGTCAGTAAAACATTTCCAGACCAGGACGGACGGAGAGGATTACGTCTCGGGGTGTTATTCCACTCGTAGAGGGACGGGATGAACAGAGCCCAGAGGTCCTAATCAGAATTGAATTAGCAAGCGTGTCCCTTATCTCCCCCAGTACCACGGCATTCATTCATTAACCTTGACCACCTTTTCTCCACGCACAATGTCGCCGTGATCTCGTTCCCACGTCTCCCCGGCCTGTCGGAGACGCTCCTGGTACGAGGTCTCCTAACCCTGGTACTCGGCGGCTGACATTGTGCAGTAGGGTCGCTGTCGCTTCGTGGTCAGCCCTTGGTTATCGGATGCTAGAAGCTGCAGAGCAGCAGGTTGCCTTCAATTCACTGTTAGCTATCACAAACATTTCAGCGATGGATTTTGTACGTACTTGTCGTGGCTCTCGAGGTGTTCCTTGCGGTGGTGGATATCCTTGCGGTTATGTCTCTCGTGGTGTTCCTTACGGTGGTGGATATCCTTGCGATTGTGGACTGGCTGAAGGTCGAAGCGGGCATCTCCACTGGCGGCCGCAGGCAAGACTTTCCCTTGCTGCATTTTCCGAGGACCAAGGCGGTGGGGTCTATTCCAACATCATTTGAGCATCGTACCGATAGAGAATAATCGGCGTTATATGCATACCCATTGTCCTTGAAGTGACGTTCATAGCAACCCTTAGGGTTCCAATCCTTGTAGGTGCGGCGGCTTGTGGAGGGTCCGTCGTCAGGTTTATCCCTTTGCTTGAAGGTGTTGCGTTGTCTAGTAAATCGTTTTATTGGTCATGACTCAAGAAAGTTGCAAAGCATAATAAAGATTCTCTACGTACCCACCCCCGGACGCAGTGCGCCACATGCCCTGCTTTCGTCCTTTGTATCTTCCTCGCTCTGGCATCTGGTTGGATCCTCTTGGGCTACTCCAAAGTTCATTATCATCTGCAATGGTAAAACAAACATTATCAGTATTCAAAGGTACTCACTGAAATTCTCGGGATGTATTAATTGGCGGAGGGTTATCACGGTCCATCCTGATGGTTTGCCCTCGCGGTAGGACTGCGGGCGAGGAGACAGACGAAAGAGGAGATAGCCCGTGGGGTTTTATAGGCTGAGCAAATATTTGTGGGAGGCCATCCCGGTCACCCACAATGATTCTCTCTGCGGTGGGAGGGCTGCTGCTATGAGGCCTGTCATTATGGGACTGCGTTTTTTATGACTGCTATCAGGGTTGGCCCGGTAGTACTACGTAGTCGAGGCAGTGCTCAGTGTATTAGGGTATGCTCAATATTGCACAATGTGAGCGGAACAGGAGGCTCTGGAGAGTGGCCGAGCTGTACCATGGAATAACCGTCTACTATTCTTGGCAGAGAGCCACAGAATGTTACATATACTCGTATGTAAACAAAGATAATAGGAATAAACAGAATATGAACGAAGATAATATGCACAAACAGAAGAGAGCTATTACACAAATCAATCGACGAGATAACATAGTGGTGGTTGTGCTATTACGTAAGATGGCTCCAAGGGGTCGATATTGGAGTAATGAAAATTATATTTAGCAATACATATTCAAGTCGACCCCCAACTCAATCTCCGGGTAACTCATAGTGTGCGCTCTTCGTCAAAAGATGCTCTAATAGTCATCTGCCTCAAGGGCCGCACTCTTCTTTGTCCTCCACTGATCACTTCCAAAGAAACTGTCCATCTCCTTCTCATCCTCAATGCCAATTCCATGCTCAACATATATTTCTTTCTTCGACTTCTTTCCTGCCGCGATCAAGTTCTTGATTTTGGCCCACTTTCCCTTAGCCGCCTTTTTGGACTGCGCATGCTCCTTCATATCACCCTGGCTCAGATTGTAGAAAGGTTCGAGCTTATCGGTATTATTGTTAAGGTCCTTGTTGGTACGGCTGGACTCGCTGATGGATGCAAGAGTTAGGGGATCCATTATTGTAGATGGGTCGATTGTTGAAGATGAGTCGAGAGTGAAAATTGATAGTCAGATGCTGTGAAATGATTGAGTTGTGTAAGCTATGGGTTTTATAAGGGAAGCAGTACCTCATAGTACGCTCTTATACTTTCTACGATAAACACCATTGCTTTGTATTAATCATACGGCGGGTGTTCATCCTGTTCGCAACTAATAACCCGGCAATACGACGCATCTTGAATTTCGGGTCACAAGATCTAAGGGTAGACTTTTTATTAAGGGCACAGTCTTTGTTCTCTGTAGTTGAATTCAAATTAGGGCTACTGGTGTGTAACACTACCAGTACCACGGCGTACAGCGGTCCCTATATCACTAGTCATGATTCGTCACTCTTACCCATGGAATCTCTTCATGCTCGGCGCAACGGAACAATTGCATCTCTCCTTGATAATTGGGACTCTTAATAAGTATCTACATACTTTCATCCCCTAAGCCGCATCACCCTAGGTCTTGGTTTCGCATCCTCCTCATCCTCCGACTCTTCCCAAATAGTCGCCAACCCACCCCACGGCGTTGGTCCAGGCTCATATCTCTTCCCCGTAACATTCCTCCCATCCCAATCCCACCCTTTAGCCTTCTCTACACCATTATTATTACTATACACCCTCACCGTCCCGCGCTGCTGCACCACCGGTAATCCATTCCGGGGCTTCACCAAACCTCTTCTCCTCCAGAACGGACCAATTAGATGACGATCCATATACCAAATCCTTGGCTTTGTGATCTGCTTCTGCGATTCCTTATCATTCTTCTTCACCCTCTGTTCCCCACCAGAGACTCCGGGTCCGCTGTAGGAATATACCTCAACTTCATACCCCTTTCGCTCGGGAGACTTAGGAGACTTTGGCCGCTTTTTACTGAGAGATCGAACTCCCTTGTCAATTGCTTTCGTGGTGTCTTTGGTTGCGTCTACGACCCTTTGGGCGACTTTTTGCCATGCGCTGGGTTCTTTGTCGGATTTATCGACACAGTGCGTAGTGGTGGAGTACTGTTCTCTCGGGGTAGATTTGATGGCTCTTGAGGAGGTGCGGGGTTTGGAGGTTAGAGGGGGTGCGTTTTGTTTGAGCGCTGGGGTGTCGGGGCGGGTAGTGGTAGAGTACTGTTCTCTGGGGGTGAATTTCATGGTGTTTGAAGAGTAACGAGATTTGGAGGTTGGAGGGGGTGCGTTTTGTCTTAGAGCTGGTGTGTCGGGGCGGGTAGTGTGGCGGGATTTTGAGGTTCGAGGAGGTAGGTTTTGCTTGACAGCTGGTGTGTCAGGGCGGATAGTGTGTTTAGAGGAGGTGTATTTCTTGGGATCTACAGGGGCGCGAGTAGTGGGTGGTTCAGAGTTTCTCGTCTTGGAGGAAGGCTCGGGGCGAGACGTAGCTGCTAGACGAGACCGATCAGTGTGGATCTGACGATCCGAAGTTCGGTCTCGATCAGAATGATGTTGTCTAGAATCTGGTCTTTCAACTCTTCTTGTTTCCGCAGTCTCATCGGAAGGCTTTCGGGGATCGTTTTTCAAGCGTCTAGTTGAATCGTCGGTCCGATCTTCCTGGCGAGATTTAGTTCGACTAGAAGTCTTCTGACGGGAAGATTCCTCAGTGGCAGTAGTAGTCTTCCGTTCAACCTTTGTCTCCTCCTTTGCCTCCGCATGTTTAGTCGTACGAGCCGTAGTCTGATTCTTCACATCCGGTTTCTTCTCGGCTCTTTTGTTTTCGGAATACTTATCCTGCCATGAGCTCTGCGCCCTCGATTCTAGACGTTTCCGATGGACAAGCTCCTCGATCATGTCGAGTTTTTTCTCGGCGCTGGGTTCATCAGCAGCTGCAAGTCGAGTTTCCAGGCGCTTTGAAGTTGCTGCTTTGTTGTCCCGCTGCTTCGATTCTGGGGCGTCTGACTTCTGTCGAGTAGGAGCTCTGGCCGAGTCGTCCGCCGGCGGAGGTATCCATGCGACGACGATAGGTGTATCCGATCTCCGTGCGGCAGGGGGTCTTTCTGATGCTCGGGTCCGAGGTCGATCCGTTACTGGTGCTGTCGATGTTTTTGCTGACTTCCGAGCTGTAGCGGCTGTCCTTGTTTGCGGTGGCTCTTTGTGAGGCATCAAGACAATTTCTATGGGCAGGTTTCCCGGGGCAGATAAAAACGCTTTGGGGGCGAGGGGGTCAGGGGTTGTGTCGTTTTTGCTCCTGTTATGGCGGGTTTTAGACGCAGTTTTGAGGCTATCGTAAACGCTGACAAGACGAATCACACTCTGGCCGTTGGGTCTTGCGTTCCTTGTAAAAACTTCGAGGTGCTTGGTGCGGCTAAATGACACGAGTAAATTGATACATTCTTTATTGTGAAGGGAGGCATCATGATCTGGCGGTTATTCTTTACAAGATGCTCGCGTTACGGATGATGAATTGAAGATGTGCCTTCGACCCACCGGGGGTCGAACAGGGTTGAGACCTAGCGCCGATCATGGTACATCGACCCCTAAAGGCCCAAATCAGCCCTACTGCGGAATGACGCCGAATCTAATGTAACAGTGCCTCGTGGCATCTTATTCTTCGCTTGGTGCCATTACATGTACAGTAGGGCTAGGGTTTTATCTCTATTACCCGAAATGTCGCGCTGTTTAACCGTTATCGTCACGCGAAGACCGATGACATAAGATCACGATATCTCACTTTCTTCACGGTTTATCACGATAATCACCAAAAACTTTGAAGAATAAGAGAACCATTTTCGGCCGAATGAATAAGTTGCTAAGAGATTCAGAAAGAGAACTTCAGCCTCTCGTATGTACAGAAATCCGGTGCTTTGGTTACATAAAAGCGTGGAAGAAGATCCAAGTGTGACGCACCTGCAGAGCCACAACCCCATTCTCACGCTCACTCTCACGCTAAAGAACTTTGGCCGACATGCGACTCTGAGCTTCTCTCAGCCCTGCCAAGCCCCAACACGAAAATTTCGCCGCGCCCTGACCACCCAGCTATAAAAGCCCTCCTTCCCCCACACCCCTCTTTCTTCTCTATGCGATTTTACTTCATAGGATCATTTCTATAGTAAATCGTCTCATCTGAACTCTTTACAAGAGCCACAGATTATTCTCCAACCTGGTTGATGATCGATATCCTCGCCACCCCAGAGTGAAGTCTATTACTACCGGTCCTTCGGGATGGGTGCTGATGATCTCGACCTGAGATCCTATATGCTGTGAAAACGGCGGGATTGAGGGTGGGTGGTGATGGAGGTCTGACAGGCGATCGTTTTTCGTTTATTCTCAGGCTGCGGCGTGAGACGGAAGAAAAAAAGTAAACTTCTCTCCAAGTTTCAGGTTATTCCACGCGTCGTTTAATTAACTGTCGCGAAACACGAACTCGTGTCTTGATAAAGCTCAATCAAGCTTTACATTCCCTTGATCTCCATTCCTCACGGCAGTATAGTAAGAATACCTCATTTGATAGTCACCTTCCCGGCAACTGCACCCCATGCACGTGCTAGTAACAATGCATCACTTTCTTCATGCTTTATCATAACTTACGTACCAACGCCATCACCACAACATTCGTTCACAGATGGTAGCAATCGCTTCAAGAATATGAATTGCATTAGGTATGTCAATCCAAACCCCGATGGCCGTTTTCCCGGTTGAGGCTTTAGCATTACACAACTCATGCCGCTCATCTCCACTGATCACTCATTATCACACTTCGTTCCCGGCGCTGGGCGATTATCGCATATCCTACTTATATATACACTATACCCTAAGATAGTCCATCGAATACCTTGATCGCCATTTCACTTTGCCAATTGCAACGATTTCCTGTCCTCTACGCATGCCAATGCCGTCTCCACTCCCTGCGCTTAACATACCTTCTATATCATACTTGTTTTAACTCCTATCATATGCGAATACATCCAGAGTACGTAGGTCCTTTCATGCATCGACTACCTAGTCACCTATTATCACTATGTATCGGGATGTATAATCCCTATTGATGACTAGAGCCTGTGCACTATCGCGTAAATTTTATCCACTCGGAGCTTTCTATCTATGCGTCACCAATCAGATACATCGGAAGAATATAAGCTTTCCTAGTGCTATTTAATTTCCCTGGGCCCGATCTAACTCTAACATTGATAACCTTGACTTAAGTGCAACGTACAACCTATGAAAAAGGTTCCATCACGATTTATCGCAGACGACAGATGAAAGCCAGTGTAGCATGGCAGAAATACACAAGTGGATTGAATAGCCACATCTATGACGATGTATTTAATTCACCACACCCCAAGAGTCATGTCGATTCCTTGGAATGTGTAAGCTCTAACCAAGTGGATGTTTTATTGCTTCAACTACATAAGTAAGCATCATCACCATTTCCCATAGAATCCAGCAAGCAAATACTACCTACGCTGCAATGCCATCCGCGATACATAAGCCTAGAGTATTTATCCATCGCCTTCGCTCTAATTTCCGCCACACTCCGTAGCTACAGCGAGCAGTTAAAATTTACCTAAAGAAAATATCCGCGACGCTTCCGAAGCCGACACCTCGGGTGGCGTCTCTTAGAGTAAACCTTTCGTAGCTTGTGGCGTGCACCAAAGGGATCTAAAGACCTTATCCCCACCTCGCTTTGTGGCTTGATGGCTTACGTCTACTGCAACAACTCCTTAGTTCCCCTTCGCCTTCTGGTGGCCGCGGTGGTGTTGCTACTTCTTCAGGTACACTAGCCGAGATTGTGATAGCGCTTTTTTCGGATGCGCCGATACTTTTATCCCTCTTCAACGACCTGACGCGCAGATTCCGCGGGGGCCGATCAGGAGGAGCTTCCCGTATTCGAACTGGAGAGACACGAAACACCAAATACTCCTGGAGATCATGATCATGATCAGCCCCGAAATCGTGAATGCTTTAATTAGCGAGATAAAAGGAAAAGCTTAAATAAATAGGTGTTTCAAAGTCTCGGTTATGGAACTCAGAATTTCATCGACTTTGTGAGTACTCGAGCTCCGAAGTCTAGGTCACCTCCGCGCGGAGTCGCCTAGAGTAGTCGGTCGGAGGTGCCGAGGGTTTTCAGACCAGCCTGGAAGTTGCCGTTCGGGGTGAGCATAGCAAAGCTAAAGAGAGAATATCAATCAGGAGGCTCGTATTCGTCACTAGAGTAGAGTTGCAACACCATCGTGATCTCCGGCTGTCTAGTCGTCGCCGACTTAAATTCCCCACAGCTAAATGGATCACCGCTGCCATTTGTGCGGTGATGTCGGATTAAGCTTCGACCCTCGGGCCTCAGTTAGAGTTGGTGGAGACTGTGGGGCCCCGGGCTCGCTAACCGACGGGTATGGTGAGTAATCAGGATTCAGGATTTGGGATTTCCGTGTGCG
Source organism: Pyronema domesticum (assembly GCA_024516145.1). NCBI lineage: Eukaryota > Fungi > Ascomycota > Pezizomycetes > Pezizales > Pyronemataceae > Pyronema > Pyronema domesticum. The sequence continues at coordinate 207,030 of JAJJXL010000023.1, forward strand.
GCGTAGCACTATGCCGGATCACCACCACTTTCCTCCCGTCGACGCCCTCGTCTCGGCGGTAACGACAATACCTTCCGTCGGCTTTACTCCTTGTGAAATGAAGACTGGGGAAAGAAGTGCCGAGGAGGGTCCACGGGTACGGGAGTGACTAAGCGGGACAGAAATGGTGGAACTCATCACGGGTGGTGTAACGATGATTTCTGTCTGTACACAGCCGTATTACAAACATTTCCCTTCCAACGGCATGACATATGAAATCACTGACGGAACCTTGAAATTGCAACAACTCCCGTTCGCAACGCGATAGTATGGTGATTGCTGTAGGGAAAGGTATTCAGATTGGAATTGAGTCCACCATATGAGGCCAATAAGTATCGCGAAGAAGAGGGCTTCAGATGAAATCCACAAGAAGCTTGCTTCTTCTCCACGGAAGCGGAAAATCCGAATCCCCGGTGAGATCCGACGAGATGAGGCGGAATTTTCCCGGAGGCACGAGGTGACTTTAACAGCCACGTGGATCAGTCAGCCGTCAAGTGCTCACATTTTCTAGCAAGACTGGGAAACATACATCAAGTAATCACCGCCCCTCCTTTACGCTGCAAAACATAATCGTAGTTTCGAACTCCGGTGAACTGCGTTGCTGGCCCCCGGCTGCGCTCCGGAATCGGATACCTTCCGGGTTCGTTTCCGGCAGCGTTGCGGCAACAACCGCCGTCGCTAAGATTCGGGGAAGCCGAAAGTTTGTTGCTCCGACCGACGGTGCATTAGCGGAGCCGCAACACCATCACAGCACCATGACAGAGGCTCATGCAGCAACTAAAAGATAGTTGCTCGCCGACAAGAAGATCAGGGCTGATCGTTAATGCTGATTGCGTGCACGCTGTATGCACTGACGACGCGATGTCATTCTCGCTAAATCGTGTAGTAATCAGGATGCATGTTCTCATCAAACCGCGACACCCCACAATCCGCTTGATCGCAATCCGTCGCCTTCCCTGAAGCTCCGGTGAACTGCGACTCCGGCCCACGTTCCATCCGCCCATCTCCGCCCACCTGCGCCCGGCTGAGGTGCCCGGCGGCGCTGAAGCCTAGAAGCCCGGTTAAACACTCGCGTCGGTGTTCGCACTCTCCGTGCCGCCGTATCCGAGCCTTGACACCTGCAGATGAATTTATGGTTTACCGACCGGTGTGATGTGCCCCTTAGCAACTCTAGCAGCTCTCGCTACCCCGGGCTCCCCGGACGAATATAAGCATCGCGCGTTCTTTTGGCGAGTTTTACCGGATGATTTGCTGCAAATGTCCGGGATGAGCGAACATTCGGTCCGGAGCTCCGTCACTGGAAGAATTGCAATGGAATGTGAACCCATGACGATTCCTTGTTGCTGAAGAACATTCGATGGGGGAAAAGTGTGTCTCTGTCATGTTGGCGATCTCCCACACCACGAGCTGACGATTGAGACAGCAGCGAAGGTTCTATTCCATGTCGATTTATCGCGGCAATTTTGGGGTATGTTCCTGTAGCTCACGTAAGCTTTTGAGTAGAGTCCGCTGTTACTGCTGATCTCCCCGTCCCTTCATCGCAACCTTCGTCGCAGTATCGCAACCAAAGCTTCATCCCATGATCCCATGGTATGTAATTGTGGATCCCGCTCATTAAATTCCAAGTTCCATAGCATCGTCGCATGCCAATCCCTCGCCTTTGCACATCATACAAAACACTCTCATGATCATCACCCCTCTCTTCCCAAACAAATTCCGACCATCACCATCCCTCGCTTCGCAGCCAATCACGCATGTTTCCCCTCAACAATCTCCGCCTCTCTCGCTGTACTTGCAGGCTCCTTGATTCCCTCCGCCACCAAGGGTACTCTTTAATTCCACGGTAGCATTTGTGTTTGTGCAACATGCAACGAAGCTGGATGTGACGTTAGGAGATTAGAAGCGGAGTGAACCCACAAAAGAAAAGAAAAAGAAAAAAAAAAAAAAAAAAGCACAAAATAGCAAGGTGAATTGTTGGGTCGCGTGCCCGCCTCCCACCTCTATGAAATTCCAATCTCCGACGCCAGTCATCACGATGTCGCTAGACCAGCCACTTTCATTAACCATTCTACTTAATGTTTGTCGCTCTGTTCTTAGTAGACTTAGACGGCCACTTCCTAACATCCTATCCCATCCTGTCTCAGCGTGGCGGAACTTTTTTTGCTTTATGTAGAGACTTTAAAGAATTCTGCAATAAGCTTTTTTTGGCTGAACTGTCCCAAGTTTCAGTTAAATGCATAAAAGTTCATTAGCAAGCACCAAAGAAAAAAACCAATCCAAGCAGAGTAAGCCAAAAAGGTGAGACTTATGGTTGAGATACATACCTAACAAGTTAATACAACACACACCGGACGCAGCAGAAACTCGCGAGCTGCATCAAGTCTGCATGATCGTTAAACTCGTTAGCTACATGTCACAATACGTCGCTAACTCCAATTGCGGGGAGAACCACGGAAACTGGTTTTCTAGTTGTCGCGTTGCTTTTTTCGTCCAGTTTTATCGATCGAGAGTCGCATGTCGAAAGGCCGGAGGAGAGATTAGAAGACAAAAGTTAAAAAGACCGGTAAGATTCTCGCTTGTCGCTTGTCGTAGTTGTCGCGGACCGGAGGAGACCGAGGCAAATTGCAAGTCGTGTCGAAAGTCGCAAAAGATCGAAGGTCGAGATGTTGAAAGCCGGAAATGATTCACAGTGAGAGTCAATATCGAATCATAGAAGAAAAAAAGTTGATGACGAAAAAAGTCATTATTCTATCCCCCCAAACCGTCTATTGCGGTGGGTTATGGATACTATTATTACGTTACTACATACTTTCGCGTTGACCTTTTAATGGTCTTCAAACAACCCATTTGACGGAATACAAGTCCATCAAGATATATACATCCAAATCATATAAACACAAAAGGAATCCCTCCACTCATCATTCATCTTTAAACTTGAGCCGACTGAAGTAAAAAACTTCGTCAGGCTTAAGCCTCCATCTGCTTCTTCTCGGCACGGTGGGCATAGGTCTCGTGAGGGACCCACTTGCTGGAGGTACGGGGAGTAGTCTCCTCCAACATGCGGTCGACCTGCTCGAGAGAAAGACCCTTGGTCTCAGGGACGAAGAAGTAGGCGAAGAGGAAACAACCGACACAGGTGGTTCCCCAGACGAAGAAGACCTTGGCTCCGAGGTTACCCTCAGTGGGGTCGACCATGTAGGGAGTGACGTATCCACTGTGAAACATATTAGCAATTGATCATCGACAAGCAAGAAGCGCGGGGTACATACAGAACAAAGTTCCAGAGCCAGTTGGAGGCAGTGGCGAGAGCAACTCCCTTAGCACGGATGGGGAGAGGGTAAAGCTCTCCGATGATAATCCAGGCGGAAGGTCCCCAGGTGGTGGCGAATCCAAAAATGTAGAAGCAGACAAAGACGACCAAGCAAGTGGAAGCAGCCTGGGATCCGGGAAGAGCGGTTCCAACAGCTCCGACAATGAACTCACAGACCAACATGACGATGGCTCCAATCAACAAGAGCTTTCTGCGTCCCATCTTCTCAACTCCCCAGAAGGCAATAGGGGTGGTGATAACGTTGACCAAGTTGGTGATAAGAGAGATCAAGAAGGCGTTCTTAATACCAGAGGTCTGGAAGAAGGTGGTTCCGTAGTAGAAGATGAAGTTGACTCCAGTAAGCTGCTGGAACATCTGAAGGAAGACACCGATCAAGACACGACGGAAGTTTCCAGAGGGTCCAAGTCCCTTGAAACAGTCGGCCCATCCAGCCTGGGAGATGGACATCTCGTACTCAAAGTTGGCCTGGATCTCGGCAAGCTCATCCTTGATGTAGTCGGAGGAAGCGGGCTGTCCACGGAGACGGGCGAGGGCGGTAGCGGCCTCCTCGTGACGTCCCTGCTTGACGTACCAACGGGGGGACTCGGGGAGGAAGAAAAGACCGGTAGCGAGGATGAAAGCCCAGACGAACTGGATGGCGATAGGAACACGGTAAGAAGCGTGAGTGTCCCAGTTGTGGGTGGCCTGGTTGACACAAGCGGCGAGCAAAAGACCGAGAGTGATGGCCCATTGGTATCCAGCGACAATAGCTCCACGAACGGCCTTGGGGGCGATCTCAGACATGTACATAATGACAATGGCAGAGACCAATCCGACACCGAATCCAGCGATAATACGTCCTCCGACGAGGAGTCCAACAGCAGTGGAGGCGACCTGAAGGGCGACACCGATGGAGAAGATGAAACAGGCGATGATGATGGAAAGACGACGTCCAATCCAGTCTGCCAAGTTACCTCCGAAGAGGGCACCGAAGAAAGTACCGGCGGAAAGAATGGAAGTGATCAAAGACTTCTCCCAGACGTCTGCGACATGTTAGCAGTTGTTGGTGTAGTAAGAATATCGAATGACGTACGGATGTTGTATCCAGAGGGGTCAACGCTGATGTCAACGGCGCGACCGAACTCCTTCTTGAAAAAGTCCATTCCCAAAACACCGTTGATGTAACCGGAATCGTATCCGAAAAGGATTCCTCCAAAGGCCGCAAAACCGCAGAGCAAGTAGCCCCGCATGGTAATGGGCGACTCAATTCTTGAGACGTCGTTGGACATGGTTGTAATAGAAAAGGTCCGTAGTAATGTAATGTGCCGCTCTCTGTTGAGGGGGGGTTTGTCAGTGTTTATATTCTTGTCGATCGGACTGTTGTGATGCCCACCAGAAAAGAACAATCCCGTTGGAATCTGAGTTGATTTGGCGGTGGAGGTGGAACGGTATTTCCTCGGTGGGGATACGGGGTTCCTTTATACGAAGCATCGCCGGGAGTTTACTGCTGCCACACTGGTTGCTAGGGAGGACCCGCAATCATCCCCGCGGGGTTTTGCCACGGCTGGTGATGGCCGGCGCTGAACCGACTGGGAATTCGACTGGGAATCGACGGGGAATCGAGAAGGACAGGGGTGCGTAAGCGCCAAATATCCGACAGCTCTTTAGGTCGCTTTAGTGATGCATTTACAGGGTATACGGTTTCTGGACTCACAGGGACTGTAAGAGGAAGCCGGGAATTCCCAGCTAGTCCCTGGCTAGTTCTGTCGCACCCAAAAGACGGCAAGCAGCAAAGTTTTCATGCACGCTAGCAATCCAAGCCAAAACTAGTGCTAAGTCCGGTCCTCCGCATTTTTGCACGGGGCTAAATGGAATGCGGCTAGTGTAATGCACCGCGCAGCACTTCCCCATCTTTGCTTAGCAACGACTAGCAACGCCCGCTACGCAACATCGCGATGCTGGATGCTGAGACTTTTGGAACTCTAGGAAGTCTAGAAACCTCAGAGCGGGCGCGAAGTCAGCGGTGCGAAGCCGAAGCCAGCGAAAACGGAAGACAAGACTTCAAAGCGTGCCATGCCTGCAAAGTCACGGAGTATTCTCGACTCTCGCCAGGCTCGCGGATGATTTGTTAATCCAGTGCTTGCTTGCTTGCTTGCTTGCTTGCTTGCTTGACATCGTCTGACAACGTTCGACAAGGCTTGACAAAGTCTGACAACGTTCAACAGACCAAAGCAAGCAGGCCAGACAACAAAAGTCGTTTCGCAATTTACACTCAAACAGGCACAGCATAGGCAAATGGCAATTGGATAATTTAGATTAAGAGCATGCCATGCCCCATGCCCGCCCGACCATGTTTGTTGCATGGGAGCACAAATGTCGGGATGTGAATATAACCTTGTGTAACATCCTCTCCACGATTTCAACGGGGTTGCGCGATTAGTCTACTTCGCTGCTGTGCTGTGAGGTGCTAGCGAAGCAGCAAAGTTGCTTGCGTTGCGATATGGTTGAATCTGAAATCTGAAACTCAACTCCACGGACGAAAACCGGTGTATTTTTTTTTCACGCTCAGTGCACGGACAGCGCAGGAAAAGCACGGAAGTCCCGATGACCGCACACTCTGACGATAAGTATTTTAGGAAAATCAGAAAGGCTGGTCTGGTCAGTAGGGTAGACGGCCTTCCTATTATTCTTCCCATTCCTAAGCAAAAAAATAATAATAATACATAATGCACTCGGCCATTTCCGGATCATCATGATTCGTGACCTTTGTGCATCAATGAAACCAAGGATACATACCTCCCAGAACTCTGGGTCTTTCCCATCTCATAAAACTTTTCACCAAAGGTTGGCGTTTCAGGTGATCATGTTACATAGCATTGCGGGCAAGAAAAACTTGTGGCCAACCAAGGTCATCTTTGGTTCATCACCAGCAAACCTTGATCGCCACGCGACGGATGTCAATTACAACCACAACCATACAAGCCAGCCAAGATCCAAGATCACCAGAATGCTGAGCTCGCTTAACCATCCATCCCACTCCTTCGTCTTGCCACGGTCAGATCATTTCGAATCTTCCCATCGTCGACAAAGCAAAGCCCCGCAGTGAGGTTTTTTTTCTTTGCTACCTCACAAAGGCTGGCTTTGTTTTCGCACTTGGTTCCCCGTGTGGAATTTGCATTGCAGAAACAAATCCTATGTTTTCGCCTCGCCACCCGGGTGGCTTGCTTTCTTGCTTCTTGCTTACATACGATTCCTCACGATGCTGTCAGTGGTGTCGTGTTTTGCTGCGCGCGGATCACAAGCCACCGACGTATGTAGCCACCGCGTATCTCGCCACCGCGCTGTCTTCACCTCACCCTTCACCTTGTCAAGTTCGCGCCTTTGCGTCCTCCGCTGGCCGATGGCGGAGTGACCCCAGAGACAAGAAAGCGGAGATGTTCCGGCGTTCAACTTTTGACGTTGGCCCAGGCCTTGCTTTTCTTGTCTTGTCAAAGAGTCCTCAAAAAAGGGAGCCTAAAGAAGTTAGAAGCTGTAACCCCCGGACATCGCGTAGACAAAATTCAACATCGGTGTTCATCCCGATCTTTCTGCAAGCTACGGTATCGGAGAAACCCTGCGCCACCTGCGGGCTAGGTTTGCTTGGGCTGTACTGCTGTGGGTAAATTAACATGGACTAGCGGATCTAGCCAAACTCAATTTCCTTTAGTGAGCTAGGACTTTTAGGTACAGGCGAGAGAGTACTAGCTGTGGCGGGGGATAACCATAAACTTAGCAGATTTAGCGCTGCTAAGGTGTGAAATGGGGGAGTGATGGTGATGGTGATGGTATGTTAATGATGTTCTGTTCACAACTCTGTCTGAAGGCTGATGCCAGCTTGGAGGTTGAACCGTGATGTGAGGAGTGAATTTCATAACGGTTCATCGCATGATAATCGAAGGCAACTTAGCGAGCACAGCTATACACAGGAATTAAGATAATTGATGTGATGATCAGAGTATCAGGCAGGTATCATCGATCCGTAAGGAGAGGAGGAACAGCAATTCAAGGGAGAGAAAGTGCAGTAGATAGAGCGTCATAAGTGCCAAAGAGGAAAAAATCGGCTGATATATTGATGCATCTAGATCATATCAGGGAATTCTGTACCGGCAACGGTTATACATACACCCTAGAGGCAGAAAACAAACCTCGAAGCACATATGCATGAAGAATGTGCACTGATGCACCGTCTACGTACGTAAACGGGTGTAAACCGCGTCTACATATCTGCCGATATCGGGAAGTGATATAAGGTCCAATTGTAAGGTATCAATGGATGAATCACGTTGTCCGTGTGATATTTTATCATCATGATGAGATGGAATGGAGAAGCTAGGGATTTCAACATCAAGTTGCTTCGTGATCGTACAATCACCCCATCTACTGTAGGTAATGTAGAGTAGGGTAGGTATGCAACTTGTGCATCAAACACAGAAACTAAAGATGCATCTGTAGAGTATCTAGCTGTACTCTAACTTTCTTTGGCGTCATGCTACATACATGTGTTTGGAACTTCCCAATTCTTCGTAGCTACGGCGTAGCTCTAGTACACTTCACGTTTAACCTAACAGTGAACAGCAGTTGTCGTATTCATAGAGTAGGTAGATCAAAAAGCCGCAACTTAAACTCTAAATACCTACTCTAAAGACGCCGGCTGTTGAGTTGTGCATTCGCGATATCTAAAGTTGACGCTTGTAATTGAGACGCCTACCGGAGTCGTTGAACATGCATTAGGCGTCGAAGTGGCAAGTCTAAACAGCACAGCCCGGGGAGCCCACAGTCGGCATGCCGATATGATAAAACATTCTCCTACCGGCTATTTCCATCCTCACCGGGCCATCGCTAAAAACTTGTGATGAACATACATTTCGCTCATGCACCTTCTTGTCCCCCGGATTAACTATAATTCCACTTGCGAGCACATATCCAAGCCCCTTCAGGTAGATCGTTTTTCGGACTAGGCCCAGTGGTTTATTTGTGATCACACAGAGGATCCGGAGAAGGTGGTCTGGAGAAGACGGGGTATGGGGATAGCGGGCCATCCCACGGGGTTGACAAGCACTCGGCGTATTCGTTGTCAGTGGTCAGTTGGGGGTCGTTGTTCATTAGCTTAAGATCCTGGCAACACATCGCCGTGATGACCGAGTGTGTGGAGGACCTAAAGGTGGAGGTGGAGGGTGGATGTGGAGGATCAGGGTTCGGGGTGCTGATTACTCAACCGCACCTCCTTCTCCACGATGCTTGGCTACACCAGATCAGTCCCGCGACGCGGCCTTCCCCAGGATGCGCAGCGTAGACCAGCGCCGAGAGAAGAGATACTCGAACCCCATAGCTGGCCAAGCCGGTCCTCAAGCTAAAGCTCTACCCCGCGACAACGCGACTTGACCCTCGATAAACCCCTGGTGGTCTGGACTCTCCTCCACCTGGCCTCGTCTTCGCCACCGTGTTCCTGAGCTTGCTCGGCGACCCCAGCTTCGACCTTCAAGCTTCGGAGCCTCAAGGTCCTTACCAGACAACGCGAGTGGCGACGGGCCACGGTCGTGAACCTCGCGATACCAGTGACACCGCCCCCGAAAAGTTTCTAACCTCTAAAACCTCCGTCGCATCCCATCGTTTCTCCCTGCGGTCGCGGGGACCCCAGGTGGCAAAGCTTATTTTTTTTTCCTCTTCACCCTACTCTTAGTTCACCATCCACGGCGTTGTCGTGTGCGCAGACTCGAGAGGGTGAAGAAGGCATGAACAGCTAAGCGCCTAGCTTTGTGAAATCTCCAACACGAACCTCATCCTGGGCTTACGTCGGTTGCCGGTTCGGAGGATTTTGCGATAGGGCAGTCGGTCTGAAGTTTTGCGAGCCCGTACATAGCTTGTGATTTTGCCACCTGCACCGTTCAACAAAGGGGCATAAACCTCACCTCACGAACTTCCAGATCGATTATGCATTTTGATTTGAGACATGAAGAAATTTTCCTCATCATCGCCCGTTGCGAGCGAAAGACGAAAGCGAAAGCTGACCCGAGTATTCCGGTGAGCTGACGGGAGATGTTTCAACATCTTTTCATCCAAAATTACACATATCGGCTTACCGACTGATTTCGGGCATAAGAAACCTTATTTGTCTCTTCCTGGGGAGTTTTCAGGTGGTTTTCCAGGGTGTTTTCCCGGGGGGTTTTCAGGAACCCAAAGAAAAACTCCGGTATCTAGTGTGAGGCATGAAGTAAATTAGTTGACACATGTTCTGCTGTTCTTTGGATCTTCAATATCCAATAAAGTGGGTTTGATTGAGCTTTAATCGGTTTAATCTACTATCATATGCTTTCTTCGCATAACCCTCGGGCTCCCAGGTAGACCTATCTGAAGATTATGCTGGAGCCTGGTTGTACGGTAGAATTAGAGTAGACTATTTCCTCCCCTGCCCATGGGTTCACAATATATCTGGGGAACACAACGTTCGCCAGGGTTTACCATGTCCGGCGAACTTTTCATTAAAGCGGAATAAGTGGAACAGAGCCAGCTATCCAATCAGCGTTCCTATGTAGGCTACTTATCCCCGTATCCGTTTATTTCATCTATTTCATCTATCTCAAGATCCAATCGAACTCCTCGACCAGATATCCCCAGATTTACCCTGACGTCGACGGGTGTATGCGAAAGCCAGCGCATGGGTTACTTTGAAGCTAAGCCATCCTTGCTCACCATGTCACCCACCAAGAGTCCTTCTAGAAGGTCTTTCACCTTCATATTCCAGTCTGTCAAGGATATGCCTGTAAGACCCGTAAGAACCGTTTCTCGAGAGAAAAATAAGCTAACGGTACAAACCAAACCCCCTGGCTAAGATTTTAGGATATATTTAGTTGGAACTTTAGTCAAGCGATACTGGGGATAGCTGGGGGAGGTTGAGAGAGTGCCAACCAACAGGGAAGGAAAGTTCCTCCCTTAGCCACGGTGAGTGTTTCGCGATGGAAACTCTCTTATCGCAAATTTCTCCACGATCGCAAAGCAAGCGGCTGGCGTCTATGCCGGAAGCTTCATCCAATATATTGTAAATTAACGCGAACATGTCGGCTTCTCCCCGTCTACGCCGCATCAATACCGCCTACTCTACTCTACTGTACTATGCACGCAAAAAGGGGGTTGCGTTGCATTGGTTTTTCGCAGCGGAAAAACTCTTCTCCCCAGCCACACGCGAAATGGATTTTTATTTTATCCGTTTCACTATCCAAGACGCGCGATGCGCTTATGTAGAGTTTTGGTTGCAGGCTAGGAATTTAACCATCAGACTATCAAGCCACCGCCGCCGCTGTCGCTGTCGCCGACGGGACAAGACAAGACAAGACAAACGATGACGGTGGGTTAAAGCCAACGAACTATGTATACGGACGACGAAATTAGCCAAGATTTACGGTTCTTGGTTACAGCGGAACACTTGATCCCAACTTTATGCATAGAATACGAACAGCGCTGCGCGGAATCCATGAAGCAACCCAAGACGCGGGAGAAGGGTCCTTGAAACGGTGGGTTATGGATGTAACGGTGCATAAAAGACGTGCATATGCTGATCAAAGAAGCATAGAAAGAACCTTCTTTGATCATCGTTGATGCGTACAAGACAACACCAAGGAATATGGCATAAGGGGTGTATCGGTGCATCCGAGACAGGGTCAATCATACCATACCAGCGTCAGAAGATGTCTTGGATTTCATCAGCATGAACTGCATGAACACAACGGAACAAGTCACGGTTCGCCAATTTTCCAATGTCGGACCGTTGAAAACACCGCTCCGACATATCACAAGAGACATCTTATCTTACCAAGACTTACAGGCTTACGAAGGGATGGAGAAACTGAGACATATGTCGCGCAGAGTCGTTGCGTGGTGGCATCTTACAGCCGTACGATCTTGGCAGTCATCCAGCCATTCCGTCACATCCTATGCATCCCAACCATCATTCTGTCTCTAAAATTTAAATCCGAATTCCATGAATATCTATGACAAGTTCAGGCCGATGATGGGGTTACACGGCCAGCTCCCCAGTCCATGAAATCGTCAAATCAGTACCGGTGATAATATGCATCACATGCCTTTTTACTTCAGTTTAGCCGTTGACCTCGAAGCTCACCGGTGTATCGTATCTACAAGTTACACGGGGAAAACTTTTTCTGCGGCAACAAGTGTGTGTAAAGATGTCCTCCTGCTGTTGTAAGCCATCATTGTCGGGTTAATCCGATACCTTTTGATCTATTCGTGATCCTCAACGCATCAGACGAGACGTAAAAATCTACCAGCATCATCATCTACCCAAGACTCAAAAAGAGACAAGACGACGCACATCAGACAACAAGACACAAAAGACAGCAGAGCAGGGAAGGCAAAAAAAAAGTCCCGCACCCGCATCATACATAGCATAGCATAGCTGTCTACTCTATTCAGCCATGTGGCCGCCACGCTTGCATATGGTATGCTTTCCAATCCAGTAACCAATAATTCTTCAGCACCAAGATTGCTAGTGCTGACATGTCCCACTTGCAACTCCTCCCAAACTCGTGAAGATAATGCGGATTGACCAATGGAATCATGATTTGGAATGAAATAGTCCTTATCTTTTGGTGTCCTCGCTTCTGTCTCCGGGGTGCGGAGTATTATTCTCACCATCTAGCAAGCTCGGAAGCTCGCATCCCCACCGGGGCCCCACAATCCAAGTTCCCCAGAGCGGGGTAAAAAGTCGCCAGACATACCTTACGAGCAATCATAAGCTACATACTCAAGGGTATCTATGACATCTTCTCTACGCGGCGTAGATTGCGTGTGGCGATACCATGGATACTCTAAAGATACGGCAGCAACGCGATTGGTCCACCCACCGCAAGAACGTGGCAAGGTGCAGTAGTCTCTCGTTGTCTCGTCTGATAAAACGACGATGTTTATGAGTCGGTGGTGGTTTTGTGGGGCCTCCGGGGGCGGGATGGTGTTTCGGCTTGCTTGGTGGGGTGGATCATTTGCGGGGCCGGGGGGCGCTGTGGGGTTGGATTGCTGGGTTGCTGGTTGCGATATCCATGCTGGGTTGATAAGATAAGATCAGATGAGATCTGTGCACCCACTAAAGTGTAACTGAGATCTTGGCGATAAGATTCCACGATAATCTAGGTACTAGCACAATCACGGTCTGGACTCTTGGTTTCTTTGCCTCCGGACGGAAAAAGGTAAAACCGCCTACAAGTCCGACCGCATCGACGTCATGATTCACAAGACACCTCATTCCGTTCACTCTGCCTAGAAAATGCGCACTTGCACTATATCGGAGCTTTATTTGGTCCGATTCCTTTGTGATACCATCTAGGATGCCGACACGGCGATACCGGGTAGTCGTCAAGGAACTTTATGCTTCAGACGGTACCCTACGCTTAGAGGACTTCCAAAGGTAGAAAGATCAGCCATCGTAGGAAGTACCAGGAGGTCCGTTGTGCACATCTTGAAATCCCCGGTTACGATAACGGGATGGTCCCTTGCGTTAAGGCAGCACGGTCACTTCACAACGAGCTCCCTGGACCCCTGGAGACCTTCCCCGGGATAGGAGTGATCACTTCCGATGTAGGATATATCGGAAACAGATACCAGCAACTCACGTCGGGACACAGTCGCCGGGATGACATCGGTATAGGACGATCCGGGGCGTCAAACTTTCGATATCTTGGGTCTGGGCTTGCCTGGGCTTCGGGGGATCACCGGTGCACACTAGCCACGCTGTTTGCCACTTTCAGGAGGGGGGCGATGAGAACAAATACAGGGAACACCATGCTGCGGAATATAGTTAATCAAGGGGATGGTAAGCTAGAGCTCCTCTACTCGACCGTCTGGTTTATGTCAGCGTATTTCAAGGATATGGGTTTGATGTTTTATAGTTGTTCCTGACTAGAAGACGCCGTTTATCTCTGCAGCCCAGACACAGCGATCTCGATTTCCTTTGGCAAGGCCGGTGGTTCCAGGGAGAGGTTGATTAATCCGATGCGGTGTAGGTTTTGGACGCCGTTGGACACCGGGGTTAAGTTTTTGAACCGTCTTTCAGCCGTCGTTGAACGCGGCAAGCCGACTTTTCCCCCGATCCCGAACATAGACAAGCCGATTACAAGCCCAGACCATCATCCCGCATCGTCATCCCCGATCAGCAGAAGCCGACTACGGTGTTCTTTCCGAGATTTTATGCGATTTCGGTGCGATTTCGGTGTGCTGCACCTGGATCGCTACCGACTTGGCGGGCTGGATGCAGGTACGGTCGGCTGGCGTGGGTTCTTTCGGGAAACAGGAGGGTGTTCTCTGCAGTGGTGTTCCTGCGGGTGCTGCAGCAGCGGGTGAGGGTGGCTGGAGGACACAAGACCAAGAGATGGTGATGATTGCGTGTCAAGGCCAAGCAGAGATACAAGAACTTCCAAGAGATGTAGATGATGAGTCTTGGTAAGACATTCCGTGCGATTAAAGAAGCGCGTTTTCTGTGTGTCAGTTATCTGATTTCCATCTCGTACACTAAGGGTGGCTTTCGCTGCTCAACATCCCCTGAATTTGTTGAACTTTACCTCTCCCGCTCCCCGCAAACTCCACATCGTTTCCCCCTCCCCTCGAGGTTCAATTTCCGTCTCCAGAAATTAACCTTCGTTGAACCAATTTGATCGTGTGTTCTCCATGTTCTCGCCTTCGAAAGAACATCCCTCGTCCCGTTCTCGTCCTCCGCATCGCCCCGGTTTCTTCCTCCGCATCGGGGTTCGCCCAGCCGGCTTCATTTCCCCAAGTCATCTAGACTGCCTTTACGAGTTCCCCGGTAACTCCCCGTGAAAGACTATTTGACGTGGGATGTAGTGTGGGTTGCGGTCGAGGGGACCCTAGTTATTTCCTAAATCCATATGGTTTGTTGAGGACGAGCTAAAATGTGTCGTGTGTTGGTCATGGCAGACATCATAAAGAGGCTGCTTTGTAAGAAGCCAAGAGAAGTGGGCGGTTCACCGGTACCAGATGAGTGAAAGCGACCCAGAGAGATGCGGTGAAAGGTGGAAGGATACTTGTGAGGTGTATTGATGATAATCTGTGAGGCACAATGTCGTCCATGATGCATGTCGTGCTGCGTGTCGAAGATTTGAAGCCGGCCCATCAACCACTGTCGATTGCAATAACCCAAATCTATCGACAAACCCGCTGGGGTCATGAAGTTCTCCATCCTGTAATGATTCTTCGAAACATACCTGACACGCAAGCCTGTCCGTGCCCTTTCTTAAGTATCTGTATCTGTATCTCCCCGTCGCATCGAACATGACACCGGTATCCCAGATCTCCATCCCACTCGCGTGCACGGCTCCTGTCGTCTCGCTTGTTGACAAAGGTGATTGGTTCCGTGGTACTTTTTGGGCGGAGAGCGAGCGAGCAGATGCTTCGGTAATCGATCCGAACCCTAGCTCCGGGGTCCCCACGATACACCTCTCGGTAACCACGGCACAAAACAACACGCAACAACGTAGATATGACCATCGTCTAGATAAAGTATCAAGTCTGATTAGCTTGTGTTTGTGCTAGGTAAATGAAACTGAACTCGCAAGGTCTTACTGGTAAAAAGAAGGTTCATATGATCGTCATCCAGGATGAAGCTGAAATATCGTCATAGAGTGGTCGGACGTCTGTGCGGTTCGTGAAGCAAAGGGCGGGAGGTCCTCGGCTCGGGTCATGGGTCATCAGAACCGAAAAGTAGAACTCAGGAACTCGGTGGTGCGGATGACAGAGCGGGGTGTTGCGGGGATCTATGTGGCCAGGCTCTGGTGGGTTGTCGATGTTTACATACCAGCGAAAGGTTTTAAGAAGGGTTCCCCAACCATTGAGACTGGTGCTAACTGAGGGTTAGACGGGGCGGGGATTGGTGGAGAATACCTTTTAATAGCGGAGAAAGTGTTTCCGGTTTGTTTGGTGCGGCTGGGTGTGGATGTTTGTATTGAAAATGCTGGGTAATGATATTGCCGATTTGGTGAACGATAGGGGGGGTTGGTCGGGCGCGTGTTGTACCAAAGTATTGCAACTCCGAACATCAATCAATTCTCCTCCATCTCGTATATGGGTTTGCTGATTCGAAAAAAAAATGAATGGGTAAAATCTATATTCATCCGGGGTCCCAAGTGCGTGCCGGTTATCGTGTGTAGTGTATCGTAGACCGCGAACCCCAACGTTCCCGAATATCACCCCCTTCCAACTCTCCACCATCCTCAAGCCAGCCCTAATTTTTCGTTGTTTCCCCCGCTGATATATGTACCACCCAGCCTTACAAAGGCGGGGTCCCCACACTTCTTGTAAGTGGAGGCTGCCCGGATGTCTAACTGTTAATAGAAGCCAAAGCCCCGATCGGAACGCTGTCTGGCACCGCAAAACGGGTTCTTGAGGCATAGCCGAGCGTAGTCGAGCCAAACGGTAGTGGACCGAGGAAAAATGGTGGCGAGACCCCCGAAACGCGCGGTTGCGCATGTTGGAACGAGGTAGCCGGGCTATGCGACCGGGATTTCCGGTGGTCTCCCCGACGAACTGATGAACCGCCGCACAACATTGTCCCGTGATCTGTGCCACTGCCACCAGCGACACAACCAGAAGCGGGATTGCGTCGTCCGCTGGCTGTGGCAAACGGGATCGTCGGGGAGAACCAGGAATTCCGAAAGGATGTTTCGGTTGTGTTAAAATAAGTGGAGTATTGGAAGATGGATTAGGAGTTATTGGTTAAGGTACAAGAAATCAGCAAAGATATAAGAGCTCCATAAGTCTTCCATATAGCCAAGAACCGCAATGCGACAAGCCACACATGCAACATACATATTCCATTTCAACACACCCCCTCTTGGAGAGGAAGGTTCTACATCAACCACGGGGCAATCAGGCCGGCTAATTAAATAATCAACAAATACAAGCAATCAAAGCAAGAACAATCAACGTAATTAAATCAATAGTATCAAGAGTAGTACGGGCAAAAACAAACGCATTGAAGGTGGCTCAAACAGGGCAGATATGACAGAGATAGCAGAAACAAGGCAAAGAGTGGTAAAAGGGACAAAAGCAAGTGGTGGTGAGACAAACACCCCAGTCAGTAGATTCCAAGCTTCCTTGTAAGTTCCTGGTGCAATTCGACTGGGAGGGGTTTTGTCATAATATCGGCAAGGTTATTTCGGGATTCGATGTAGTAGAAATCTACGTTACCTTTCTTATCTTCGTCATGGGTGTGAAGGTGCTTAACGTCAATGTGTTTGGTTTTGGTCTTCGGGATCCCAGACTTGATGAACTTGATTGCCCCTTGATTGTCGCAGGCCATAGGCACCTTGTGGGCAGCTGGCAGATTGAGCATGTCGGCCTCCAGTCGACTGAGCCACATGGCTTCTCTGGTTCCGTCTGAGCAGGCGATGAACTCAGCCTCGAGGGTAGAAAGGGCGACAACTGTCTGGCTTTTGGATTTCCAGCTGATGGTGCCGTTGTTGATTTGGAATACCGAGCCCCCAACAGACTTTCTGGTAGAGCGGCATCCGGCCCAGTCTGAGTCTGTGAATCCCTCAAGGCCCTTGCTGCTGGCAGGGAAGTGGAGTCGAAAGGCCGATGTGGACTTGAGGTATCTCAGGACCCGTTTCGCTGCTGTTAGGTGAGTAGCTAAGGGGGCCGAGTTATACCTGCTAAGGGAACTGACGGCGAAGGATATGTCTGGACGAGATCCTAGTGCAGCATACATGAGGGAGCCAACGAGGGAGAGGTATAGTGTTCGGTCAGCAGGGTGGTCCTCACATTCCTCATTTTCAAGTCGGACGTCAGGATCAAGTGGATTTGAGACATTGCGACCATTCTCCATGCCAAATCGTTTTGTGATGGTGTCAATATAGGTCTCTTGACTTAGGGAGATGCCATTCTCATCTCGGTTGATCTCAAGTCCTAGAAAGCATCTTGCCTCACCCAGATCGGACATCTTGTATTTCGTTTTTAGCGCCGTGATTACTTGGTTAGCAGGACTTGAAGAGGAGTCATCAGAAGTGTTGACTATCAGTATGTCATCAACGTATAGGAGGAGGAGAACCCCGTTCTTGACGTAGAGATTGGGATCAGCAGATGACTGCTTGAGCCCAAGAGATAGCAAGAAATCATTGATGGCCTGGTACCAGAGGCGTGGGGATTGCTTTAGGCCGTATAGTGCCTTGAGTAGACGGACTTTGGCTCCTTTCGGTGTGCGTTCGTCGACCCAGTCCATACCATCAGGCAGTTCCATGTATATGTTGTTGTTATCGATCTTTGGATTGAGGAATGCCGTGACAACGTCAAGATGGCATACCTTCCAATTATGGCTTGAGCACATAGCTAGAAGCAGACGAAGGGTTGTTAGCTTCGAGACAGGGGCAAACGTTTCATTGTAATCGACACCCTGTATTTGTTGCCAGCCCTTGACAACTAGGCGAACCTTGTATCTGGTGGTGCCGTCAGGGTTTCGTTTGGTCCTATATACCCATTTGCTGCCGATAGTTTTTATGTCAAAGGGGACCTGGATAGGAGTATGGTTTTTGATCTCCGTTGTTCCTTCATTGAGGTTTGGTTTTAGGTGATGGTCGGTAAATACTTCGAAGGTGTCATTTTCGAGTATGGCATTCCATTCCTCGATTGTGGCTCTCTTCCACTCTTCTCGGTTAGGGCCGTTCATGGCTTCTTCGTAGGACGTAGGGTCAGAGATGAGGGATGCTTCCAGGTCATTCTCCAGGAGATCGGCACTATCAATGTGGGTAATTGAGGAGAGCAATGCCTCAGCAGAGCAAGAAGAATCACCCCCTCTTTGGTGAGCATTGCGGATGGATTCTCGATTTTTATCTCTTCTAGCCTGGCTAATGAGACGTCTTGAGGTGTAAAGGTCTAGCAGAGAGTATTAGATAGTGTGTTCGAGTACAAGGAGTAAGGGATTAGTCAGAAAAAAAACTCAATATTATCAGGATAATGCGACCACGACGGGGTACAAGCATGTGAGTTAAGACAATGCGACCACGACAGGGTACGAGCATGTAAAATTAAGGTAACGCGACCACGACGGGGTACAAGCGTGCAATTTAGCCACGACAGGGCATTGACAAACAGTAGATGGGGAGGCCACGACGGGGCACATAAGTATTGGGGAGTGCCTTCATGGCTTCAAGCAACTTGGCAGGGCATGTATTCATTTGGTATTTTAACCCATTGAAAAATTTACGTACTTATGGTTTCCCCAGTGCTCATTAAGGCACTGCCAGGATCTTCATCGTCCAGCTCATCTGGCCATTCCCCATCTGTGGGGAAACAAATATCTTCTTCAAATCGCCGGAGGAAGGCCTCGGCATCCTCCATGTTGGCATCAAATGCATTCTGGTCTTCCCTCCATACTACGTTTGAGCATTCGATGGCTTTCTTCTGTTCAAAATCCCAAAGGCGCCATACTTTGGTTGTTTTATGTACGTACCCTAGGAACATACAGGGCTTTGATCGGGGACCGAAGTTCTTGTTGCTTCGCTGCTCTTTTGGTATCCACTTGTATGCAGTGCATCCGAAACGCCTCAGGTGGTGTACCTTGGGTTTGGTTCCTGTCAGGGCCTCGAACGGTGACATGTGGTTGGTGAGGCTTGAGTTCGGCGTGCGTTGGTGCAGGTAGCAGGCTGTACGTACAGCCTCAGCCCAGAAACGCATTGGGAGGTTAGAGTCGAGCAGCATACACCTGGCTTTGGTGTTTATGGTTCTGATCATTCGTTCGGCGGTCCCGTTTTTGTGCTGTGTGTACGGTGGGGCTGGTTCATAGGAAATACCATGGATCCCCAGTGTATCGAGAAACATCTTATTGCTGAATTCTCCGCGGCCATTGTCACACCGAAATCTTTTGATCCGATGACCCTGGGCTCTTACCCAGGCGTGGTAATGGGCGAATTTCGCTGTAATTTCGTCTGATGATTTTCCTACCAGAAAGTAGTGCTCAGTGTGTTTTGTGCAATCATCCACATATATGATGTAGTAAGTGGCCCCACCAAGGGAAGAGTGTTTTATGGGGCCACAGAGATCGGAGTGGATCAGCTCAAATGGTACCGAGGAGGAGGGTACCTTTGTTCTCTCGAATTTCTGCTGGTGCTTTGCTCGGATGCAAATGTCACACGAGGCTGTATCGTGGTCTTCAGAGTATTGCACCGTTGCCGCCAGGAGCTTTTTCATCGCTGAGGAGTTGAGGTGTGCTAGACGCCTGTGCCACAGTTCAATTGAATCTGACCTAAGGGTTCTTTGAGGTTCACCAGGGGTCACGTTGGCATCTTTTAGTGGTACAGGGGGGGGATTCAACACCTGGGGAGCTAGGGAATCTGTATTGGTGGGAGGGTATCGGGCCATTGATCGAGTCGTGACAAGTGCTCTTGATAGTAGGTCGATTTGGTAGAGGCCATCGGTTTCCCTTGCTTTCAGGATAAGTTTTCCGCCCTTGGAGATGTTGCATAGATTGTCTGTGAAGGTAGTTTGGTATCCATCTTTGGCAAGTTGACTTACTGACAGTAAGGAAACACGGAATTGTGGTACAAAGTATGCTTCGATACTAAGTTCCCTAAGGGACATTGTGCCCTTGCTTTTCGATTTTATGGAGTGGTCATCTCCCATTGTTATCTCCAGGTTGCTGTTCATTAGATTTCGCAGGAGTCGTTTGTCATTGCAAAAATGGTGAGAGGCACCGGAGTCAACGAACCAGACCGAGGTGTGGGAGTTTTGGGTGATGAGGACTTGTGCAGAGCACAGTGAGGTAGCTCCCTTCTCCTTTGTTTCACTCCTCGTCGTGTCGGCTAGTCAATACCCTGTGCTGTTGCTGGCTTCTTTGCCGGTTGAGGTGAAGTTCGCGCTGCCACTGGAGGTTTTTGCACGTTTAGCTTGCTCGCGGGCAGCCTCACCTTTCCTTTTAATCAGGCAATTTGGGGATTTGTGGCCGGATTCACCGCAGTGGTAACAGGTGTCGTCTTCTGAGGTCTCCCGGTGGCGTTTGTTGTTGGACTCGGGTTTGTAGTAACACTTCTCGGTGTTATGCGTTGAGGACTGGCAGTCAGTGCACCAGCGGTTTTCCTTATTGTGGTGTGCTCCTCCATGACCTACTCCTCGTCCTCTCCCTCGGCGTTGACCTGAGCCATGGTTGCTGCTTCTCGAGTAATACACATCCGTGACGGCAGCGGGCTGGGTCTTCATGGCTCTGATTCTCTCATCCTCCTTTAGAGCGTCAATAATTTCTTCGATACTGGCGTCAGCCCTGTTCTGGAGAATCTTTCCCGTTACCTCGAAGACTGGGGGAAGGGAGGAGAAGATGTGTGTTCGGAAGGCTACATCTGAGATGGCTTCGCTAGATCCGACAATCTGGTTCCGAATTTCTAGAAGCGACGAGAAATAATCGCCGATTGGTGCTCCAGGTACTGGTCTCATGGACATGAATTGCTGGTACAGTGCCTGTCGTCCCACCGCACTGCTAGCCGTGTTGCAGCGCTCGCCAAGGGTGAGCCACATATCTTCGGGATCATCAATGTCGTCAATATAGACGCGGACACCGACAGAGCACGCATTGTAGATTACTGCGGCTGCGTCCTCACGGCGTTGAATATAGTTCGTTCTCCGGAGTTCGGCCGCACTTTTTTCTGCTGGGGTTGCTCCGGGCGCCGCAAGGGGAGGAATACTTTCTGTTCCGTCGACAATATTCCAAGAAAGAATGGCTCGAAGGACGCGACGCATGTTTCCTTTCCATGCGGCATAGTTGAGGGTTGTAAGTCTCGGGAATGACCCTTTCGGGTGTTTGTACATGTCCGAGGATTCAGTTGATGACATTGTGGCGTGAAGCGGGGGAAAGAAAGCAAGAAAGAAAAAAAAACGAATATTGGATATTGAGAATTAAATTAATGGTGGTATAAAGCGGTTACGCGAGAGGGCTCATAACCTGTTAAAATAAGTGGAGTATTGGAAGATGGATTAGGAGTTATTGGTTAAGGTACAAGAAATCAGCAAAGATATAAGAGCTCCATAAGTCTTCCATATAGCCAAGAACCGCAATGCGACAAGCCACACATGCAACATACATATTCCATTTCAACAGGTTGCATGTCTTTGCCGAGTTCGCCTCCAAGAATCTGCTGCGCATGTGGGGTATCGGTTGGTTTTTCCTGCGCGACATGTGAATCGTGTATTCAGCCAGCGGTCTGTTTTTAAACTGATCAGATACTCAAACGCGCAAATAGAATCATAATTACCTTATTCATTTCTAACATCAGTCCCGAGTCAATCCTCTTGATGTAGTCGCGCCCGTAGGTGAGAAAGCGGGAAGGAATTGCCAAGAGGTGGAGGTCGAAGTGGAGATTGGGATAAACATGTGGCGATGATATAGGGCTCGGCTATATCGCGGAACCGACTGCCAAGACAAATAAATGTCGGCATTGCGAATGTGTTTGTCCAGTCACGACATATCGAAGCTTCTCTCCTCCAAAAAGAGTCGAAACAACAAATCGGCATCTCTCAACTCTCCTCCCAATATGTTTGATCCGCAATCAACATTCTATCCAACACAAAAATCAACTCATAAAATACTTTTTGAGTAGATTGACTAGCATCAACAGTGATCGTACTTGCATTCATCCTCATGCTAACAACCTACCCCACCAGAACTATCCTTACGTCTATTCGCTTGACGCCTAATAGAAAAGCGACGTTCAACCCCGAACGAACTCTATTACAAACCAGCATCTCCGCTATTCAAAAGCCTAACCATTTCAAATTTCTCGTCATTCGACAATCGAATCACATCGCGACACTATTCAAATTCAAGCAGGAATCAGTATGAATGAATCAAACCATTATAACTCGCTTTTTCCATCCTATCCCTTCACCAACTTGATCGATTGATATTCAACTTATCAAACACATACCCAATTCGACCGACAAAACACCCAACATGTCCTCGATCCCAAAGGCTTCTCAATTGAAAGCACATACAAGTCGCTTCACCGAGGACTTTGAAGACGATAGCTACACCCCCGACCCCTACTACCTTGAACAACAAGGCGTGGATACTGCTGATTCGAAAGCTACGAAGGCTGCCAAAACCAAATCCTTCTCAGGATCGGAGTCTAAGGATACCCAAGGTAAGGGCAAAGATACATCACAGAATGATTCCGACTCTGGTCAGAATACAATTATTACGCTTTACAGGACTAGAGATGAAACCAAGGTTGAACAATCATGGCTGCGTAAGAGAACCACCATCTATGCAGGGTCTCAGAGTGGTGATGCGAAAAAGACGAAGGATCTATGGAAGAGCGCAAAGAACAAGATTAAGATGGCGCTGAAGCTTAAGAATGCTATCAAGGTTGATCAGGGGAAGGGAGTCAACAGGGGTAATCCGGAAGGAGACAGTGGTGGTAGGAGCGTGAGATGAATCCTGGGGTAGTAAGAAGCATAGAGAATTAAAGCAAATCCTTGCACCAATTTCGAAAAGACTTTTTTAACACTCGCTATAAAATTCTTGAAATACAATAGTGACTTTTTATACATTAGAAGGGGACTTTTTGATGCTGCTGTAGCTGCAAGTGCGCTCACGCATGAGCACTCGGATTGGTAATACACGAATGCTTGATCGTGTCTATACTCAGCAGCGAAGAACCGCCGATGCGCATGAGAAATTGTTGAGTTGAGTGGTTTATTGAAGTTACTACCAAACGAACTGTTGAGTGCGTGTCTGGTTCGAACCCAGTATCGTCAGCAAACGGAATATGTTTATGGCATGAATGTGGCGGATACATGGAAGTGCAGTCGGCAAACATGGCTGATGGTTCAGGTTGCACATATTTGAAGTCAATAAGTTTGTATGAATGTGGCGATAGAAGTGGAAATAGCGATGGATGGAGTGTTTTTATGTTTTGTACAACCTTCTCGGATATTCAAAGACGCCCATGATCCCCATTCCGTTTGAATCTGTCATAATCATCTCTCCAGTTCAAGCAGTTTTCCGCTGTAATCTAACAAGA
The DNA here is from genome assembly GCA_024516145.1 of Pyronema domesticum. Taxonomy (NCBI): domain Eukaryota; kingdom Fungi; phylum Ascomycota; class Pezizomycetes; order Pezizales; family Pyronemataceae; genus Pyronema; species Pyronema domesticum. Next base: position 230,439 of record JAJJXL010000023.1, read on the forward strand.
TGAACGACCAAGGCATTTAGCCCAAGCAGTTGATACACTTTCTTTTCATCACCCAAATCCATCACGTTCAAACAATATCTCACAAAGAAATCATCCTCGAATCAAATACTTCATCATGTCTCCTTCGAGGCAATCCTCCGAAAAGGCTGTCAGATTCAGCGGTACCCCGGACGTTCATCAATACGAACCAGACTCACTTCCCAAAAGTGTCCCACGATCCCGGCATCAATCCCGGAACGAAGAACATGATGTTTCTTACCCATCCGACGATCCTGCGCTAATGAAGAAGACGTATCCTGCACCAATGAAGAAGGACAAAGCTGATAGTTTTGCCGAAAAGACTATACGGACAATGATCGCTCAAGAAGAACGTTTTTGGAAGCATCGTGACAAGAGGGGTGCTAGTAGGTCAGCTTCCAAAAGGCTCTCTAAGAGGACTCCAGTTGAGAATGAGAAGGAGGATAAACGACCTGACCAAGAGTTGAAAAAGAAGGAGCGATCAACGTGGTCCAAGATGAAGAATCGGGTAAAGAAAGTGTTTCATGAGGAACCGGACATAGAGAAGGGGACCACACTTAATGATGAGAAAGAGATGGATGAATTCTTTGGGAGTAATGATTGGAGGAAGCAGGGATACCGCTATCCACATCATTCTAAACTGAAGCATGGAGAGCATAAGCATAAGGACGAGGAGGATATGGCTTACAAAGAGAAGCCAATTACTCTTAAAAACACAAAGGAAATGGATGATTTCTTTGGAAATGATAACTGGAGGACGAGGCAGCCGTAGTTAGATGCTCCAGTTTTAAAATATCTATATGGAAAAAATTGGAGAAGGAGGATCTAAACCGCGACTCAATCAATACCGGCAATCTTTATTTCGTTGCTAGTTTTATCTCCTGGATAACCGTAGACTACCGAGATGTAAACGCGGAATTGATAGCGCCCAAAGATGAGATAAGGGAAACACTAGGATAGAAGGGGTAAGGTTCTCATATCGAGTGATAGCAAGAGCATCAGTCAAATACACCGATTGACAGCGCTCTTTGAGAAGACCTGAAGAAAGCATATTGCGTTATTCCCATCGATTCACCTATGTTAGATTTTTTGAAATTCGTTGAAGCGAATCTTCATTTGATTCTTAAATCTCTTCAAAGAATCTAGATCATGTATAAGTTGTGAACGCCTTTATTGTTACCTTTTATCGACGTTCCCGTCGTGTCTTTTGACTTTTGTTTTCTTAATGAAACCGTGGTCTCCGTCCCGCTTGCCTCTATTTACTTAATATCTTCAGCTTTTCACCGTTCCTTTCGCCCCAGTGTTTCTCTCTCGCGTCGTGCACTCTCTCGGAAACTCGGACCGATCGGGTGACTTTCTATGATTAGACCTGAACCCCCACACAACTCGAACGCGTTCCAGGCATAAAACTCCGCTGCACACACTTGCTTCCCGAACATCTTTTCCCCTCCCGCATCTCGCTCTGCTTCATCACCCACCACTCACACGGGTAAGCCTACCGAGGCATCGCATCAACATCACCGGATGGGTTCATTCAGTAAGTTTCTCTATCGAAAATAATCGTGATCAAGATGAGCTAATTCTTCTCAGGTAGCAAGCATCTCTTCCACTGACGCGCTACACGGCGCATAGAGTGGTACTAACCAACGACCGCCATTAATCAACTTTGGCTGAGATTAAGCCACCATGGCTCAAGTCACGGACTCACGGCGATGGATCTACTGTACTCTCAACTCTACGATGTCTGTTTCGAGGATTATGTTAACATGTCATAGATCTCTTATAGTCCATAATATCTAATCCTCCCTTTGAGTGCGGGGATCCTCATGCCACCGGGCAAGTCTTGCACAAAGACAAATGGCAATATAGATCATGTCATCGATATTAATCTGTCAGCGGGGCCCGTTTGATCTCCATAAAGAACTTCCTTTAGATGATCAAATATCTAAGACTGCGCGCATAGTGCATATTCTCGACAGGTCAACTTCAGACTGAATGGCAGTTGGTAGGACCGAAGGTCAAACCCAGAAACCAGCATTACATTAACCCTCAGCGCCGGGCAACCCCACTGGAGCGGGTCAGACTCAATGGCAGTAGTTCAGACTGAATGGCAACTGCCAGAATGATCCCAGCTCTCTGTTCAGCAGCGCGCCTATTTAATCGCCCCAGAGTCCCCGATCCTTCGACTCTTCACCAGCGCATATCTCTACCTACAACAACAATCATAGCGTTTTCATCTTCTACATCTAACAACTATCAACTACTTACTTTTTACTACAACAATGGCACTCGTTACAAAAACGTAAGTCCTAAGTATTCTATCATTCCTTTGACAAGGTCGATTGCTAATAAACGAATTAGTGCCGCAGCTCTCAAGCCCATTTCGGGAAACAAGCCCCGCCTCCAATCCTCCTCCACCGACAAGCCTACTGCCGCCCCCGTTCAAACACACGGCAAGGAAAATGTCGTCGTTCCCGCTTGCGTGTCCAAGCGCAAGGCCGATGAGCAGGCTGTTGTTCCCCCCCGCGCAGCAAAGCGCAAAGCCGCCGAGAAGGACGTTGCGCCCCTCCGCCCTACCAAGCGCAAGCTCGACAACAACAAGCAAGCGGTTGTCCCTCTCACGCCACCAAACGGAAAGCCGGTGAGCAGGCCATCGTTCCCCCCCGCGTCGCCAAAAGAAAGATCGGCCATGAGGAGAAGGCCGTTGATTCTCCTCCTCGCCCCATCAAGCGCACCGACGACAAGAAGCCCTTGACGTACCAAGAACGACTAGTGCAAGCCGGTCGTTCTTGGGCGTTGCTCGAGGCAGCTGCAGCCAAGAAAGATTGGCACCAGGTCATTGTAAGTTGAACCATCCTAGAGAAAGTCAGTTTCGAGAATCATGGCTAACGATGTACAATAGAAGTTGGGTGGATCGGTTTCCGGAATGTCCGGTGGTGGTTTGGTGGTCGGGGAGAAGTACAAGGTGCGCAAGTCGTACAACTACATCATGAAACACAAGCTTAAGAAGTGGAGATACTAGTTGTCTTTTTGTTTTTTTTTTGTACCAAAAGTTGTGTTGTATTTTTCTTTTATATGCGGATAATACGAATACCATGAACTAGAAACTAAATTATTTCCGTAGCATACCGGCTGCTGTTAACGTGATGTTGTAACTGCTTTTACATACTTAAACTTGAAGTACATATATCTAATCAACGAGCCTCCGCGTCGCCCAACGGCTAATCGCGTTGATTGTGTCATCAAGTTTTCCACGCCGAATTTATCAGACTCTAGCAGCGCATGCCCATTTTAAATTCAGCACTCAAATAAGAAACGACGTAGTATATTCTGTTCGCCTTATGCTGTTCCGGGGTTCTATTGTTTGATGCTTGACCCAGCTGAGTTATTGAGCTATGCAGTTACTTAGTAGCTCGCTTCGCTTATGAAGCAGCTTCTAACAACCCCCGGTCTTCTTCTGTCTTCATTTACTTAGTGATCAGCACCCTTAGCGCATTGGAAGCGTTACAACTCTTTTAGAAAATTCTCAACTTCGGATCCCAGTTCACAGCTTCACGGCTCACATTCACGTACCTAGCAGCGGAACTGCTACCGAACTCTACCTTACGAACTCTTCTGCCAATGCTTCTGCCGACCCCTGTTACGAAAGCTTCAACCAAAAGCCTCTGCGAATGCTGCTGCCGAGCTCCCCTACGGATTATGCTAATGACAGCTTCGAGCACCATGCACTAGCTCCGAGCCGATGGAAGATACATTCATTAGATGTCTCAGTCAATCGGGTTTGGTCTGGTACATGGTGCCTGAAGCTCTCATCGAAGCTACCTACGAAGATGCCGATGGAATTACCCACGAAGCTCTATACGAACCTATCCACGATAACGTGGTGTCCATTGGTTATCAAATTACTCTACTATTACATCGAATAGCCAGCTAACATCATGCTTAGAACCCTCGAACATCTAATTACGCCACGATCGCAAATTTCTAACCAACCGCGATTTATCAATCATTCCATCTTCTGAATCATATTCCGGAAACTCAGCATGCTCCGTCCGAATCCAATGTGTAAAACACATGCCTGGAAGCACCGTCATAATCCTCCGTCTATCCATCGTCCTAGGTATCGACAACGCATAAATCAATCGCATTCTCCTAGATATTGCCTGCTTGTGTCTGAAATACTCAATGTACCAAAGCATACTGGTCGGCAATATCTTCGGTGCTTTAATCGATGCTATCTATGCTACGCACTGTCGCGCTAGCTCGGCCCCAATTACTTAGCGCAACCGTGTTCGATAGTTTAAAAGTAGATTGCCCCGAGGTGTTCCGTTAGGGTCGTGCCTGAGCTACTTCTGCAATCTGGACAGCCCTAAGGCATTTCAATTCACGGGAAAAGATAGTACAAGTAAAAAGAGAGGCGCTGATTAAAAGGGTGAGGAAAAAAAAAAGATTGGAGGAGCGGCGAATCGAACGCCGGACCGCCTCTATGCTAAAGAGGAATTATACCACTAAACCACACCCCCAGCGATGACTATAGGTTTGCACTCACTAACTACAATATATTAATTAATTTGTCTTTCAGGTCGAGAATTATCAAAGTGCGAGTGATTTTTCATGTACGACGGAAGCACAGGCGAAGCAAGTTGACATCATGGTACCCGTTCTGATTATCATCAAATGCGTCAAAGTCCACTAATTAAACGAGTATTCATACACTAAATCTAAAAACCGCCACCTACAGATTCAACGGAAAACTATGTACCACTATCCATTCTCACCTTCGCGTCCTGCTTTGCCTTCCTCTCTAACACCGATCGTCTCCAACTATCCACCACCTCTTCTCCTCCTCTTGGCATACCAATAATATTCTTACTAATCCCCCTCTTCTTGCTCCTTATTATACTAACAAACCGCTTGGCCTGATCCGCAATCATCTTCCTAGTCCCTGGTCTTTGTTGCTCCACCTCGTCGGGTACTTCCGTCGGAAAAGGCAAATACGCATTCAGCGCCTTGGAGTAGAACCTATTGGAAGGATCATCGGGGTCAAGGTTGAGAAGAGTTGTCGGGATTCCTTTGGTGTGGCGGTAGTTGCGGGGTGTGGCTTGGCGATATGAGGATGATGCATACGAGTTTGTTAAGTGAAGTGAATCCATAGTCGCAAGGCGAGGGAGATTGTCATTAGAGTAAAGCATAGAAAGGCTATCCGGTGTTGCTGCAGAGCTGGATTCAACAGTAGCAACGGGTGAAGGTCCTCCAGCAGCTGCAGGCGTGGAAATATTATGCAATGCCCTTGCTGCAGATCTAAGTTTAGAAGTATCAACGGGTACAGCTTCTCTGGCAACCTTGGCGGAAGCCGAAACGTATTTTACACGAGGGGTAGTAATAACCCTCTCTTTCAATCCATGACGTCCATCGGGGGGTAAATATGCCTGTCGGAGAGTGTCTTCCTCTGTATGAGTAACTGTTGTCTTGCCGAGAGAACTTCCGCGCACGGGTGGTTCAACCGTATAGTACGTAGTTTCCTTGATGACCATATGTTTTGTTATGGACGCAACTCCGCGCTGATTTGTTGGCAGCGTGATAAACGACGCCTTCGGCACACCCGCGGAGTTGTTCGATCTTGTGGCTCGTAAATTAGCACTAGCGCGCACTCGACGAAGCCTCGAAAGTAGGCGAATATTATTGCGAGCTGGTTGGGTTGGCTTCGGGTGTGTGGAACGATCACGAGTCCCTGAAGATGCGGTGGGAATTGGGGGTAGCGGTTTATTGGGTGGTGGGTACGCTGGTGAACTTGAACGTGGAATGCGTATATCGCCGTCTTCATCATCTAACTCATCACTATCCGAGTACTCGTAACCTAGGTCATCGATATCGCAGTACTCGTAATCGGAATCTTCGCTGTATGATTCCGTTGTGTCCTGATGCTCAATTAATTGTTGCTCTGACTCTTCGACCTTATTTTTGGTGTCATTTCTGAACGCGGGGTGTACTTCATAAATAGGCGGAGCAGGGGGGATGAAAGACTCCCTGTTATACTGTGGCGCTGTAGGTCCCTCATGTTTAGAATCCGCTTTCAATATTAGTGCGGGATTTGCTTCATCTAACACTGGCGGTCTAGTTTGGATATCCTGCTCCATAAGCACAGCTGTAGGTCTAATCCTATTAGCATCTACTCCGGCTCTCTCTAACACCGGCAATATTTGATCTCCCCCTGGAGGGACAATCAGTGTTGGATGAACTTCATTCAGCACTGGAGGCGTTGGCTGTATATCATTCTCTGTGAATTTTGGAGCGTTAGATCCCTTTCCAGTGGTATCAACTCCCACCGTCAGCGCATCAGGCAATTTTCCATAGCTCTCCGGGCTTAGATCGTGGATATCTTCTGCTTTCTGAACCTTCTTCCCGGTAATCACGCTATTGTGAATTAAATAAAATTCACAGCTGCATGGCTTACCATGAAGGCAACATACTCGACCCGTCTGGGTGGTTGGCTTGTCGGCAAAATATTCACTGGCAGCTGAAAAAGCTGCCGCTTCTTTTCGTAATTCCTCCATCTGTCTGAGTTTGCGCTCCAAAGTCGGGTTTGTGGTGGCGTACACACGGGTTGTGGGAGCTTGCAATGTTGAAGAGGCAGGCTGTAACGACGACTCGTGAATAGCGTTTGAGCGAGTTTGGTGGGCATCGGAAGATGATGAAGCTGGTACTTTGGTTAGAGATCTTACAGAATGTTGATCTTTCTGCTCCTTAGACGGTTTTACTGTGGTACCCTCGGAGCTTAGCTTGGACTGAGATGCAGTGATCTTCAGTGATGCGACCTCCTCCATTCCGGTTGTTGTAAGAGTGCAATTTCGATGAGATTCAAACCCTGCAGAGGATGATTCTTTTGTCCGAGAGCTTTTGGCATCTTTCCTTTCACCTTCAGTGGTCTTGGCGGTCGGTATTTCGCTGCGTAGCTCCGAGTGACGTTCCGTGACCAGCTGTGACACGATGTCCTCGGTTCTGGTTGCAGTACGAGTACGACTGGATTCTGACTCCGGAAAAGCCGGTTCTTTCGTCTGAGAGCTTTGGGAACCATTTCTCTCGTCTTCTTGGGTCTTCTTAGCGGTAAGTGTTTTGCTGCGTGGCTCTAGTCGACGTGTAGTGATAGTCTGTGACGTGGGTTCCGATGTGGTTTTCGTATGAGCACGGGAGGAGGTGGTAGGGACCGCAGAATTCGAAGCATCGGTTACGGGTCTTTCCAAGTTTCTATCTCTGTGAGGCAAGGTTTGCTTTTTAGAGGTGTCCTCGGATTTCAGCTGCTGCACCCGCGTAATCGCATGTCGTGACTCCGATCTTTTTGCCGTGCGTGCACGCGAAGAGTCATTATACTCGATTGGATGAACTGATAATTCAGTCTCTGGTCTCTTTGAATATCTATCCCTTTGCTGGGAAGCCTGTCCCTCCCTTCTGGAATTCGGAGATTGATGCGAGGTTAATTCGATTTCGGTCATGGTGGCTGGACGAGTACGATTTTGGAGAGAAGATCGGCGGGCTGATATTTTGTCCGGCGATATTTCATGCTCCTTGGTGCGGTGCTGCTCTGAAGCCCTTTCTGCGGTAGTATCCTTGGAGATTGGCCCCGGCCGTTCTGAAGTGATATTCCGTGATCGAGATTCTCTTCTTGTGTGTGGATGGTGAGAGGATGAGTTCTTGGCAGGCGAAGAATCTGATGCTTTTTTCTGTGAGTTTTGTAAATCTTTGAGTGGCCGATATTCTTTTGGTGAATATGGACGGTAGGGGGATGAGGTCTTGGCAGGTGGAGGATCTGGGGCTTGATGCTTGGAGTTCTCAAAATCTCTGAGTGACTGATATTCTTTTTTTACATATGCAAGGTATTTGGGTGAAATTTTTGAAGGCGAAGAATGTGAGACTTTATACCGGGAGTATTCTAAATCTCTGTGTGACCGAGATTCTGTTCTTCTGTGTGGATGGTAGGAGGACGAGGTCTTGGAAGACAAAGCATCTGAGGCCTTCTGCTGGGAGTTTTCTAAATCTTTAGTTCTGTGCTCTGAGGCATGTTTGAGACTGTTGGCCGGTTTATGCGATTCTGAGCGGTTCATAGTCTCTGACTCGGAGTTCGTCTTGGCGCTCTGTTGACGTGATTCGGTACTTGTTGGTGATCTCTGCAACTCTGAAGGCCGAGCATCCGTATCTTTCCGACGTCGAGATGGATGGTATGATTTGTCTTTCGTCTTGTCCTTCGATGCGCTCATGTCGGATGGTCTTTTCGAAGACTTCCAGCCTTGTGAATCAACATGAACGTTCGTGGTGCAACTAGTGGTATTGTGTCTATACTGCATCTCTTTTTCCTGCGTTTGCCCGTTTTCTGTTGTAATTTCCCGAAGCCGTAGTTTATCCTTATTCCGTGATTCGTCGTGTGGGGTTTCTCGACGTGGAACATCACTAGTGTGATGGTTACGAGATCTATCACTCGGGGTTTCTGGCTCAGCGACATTGCTGGTTTCAGTCTCTGGTTTGGGCTTCTGTTCATTACCTCGTGGGACACCGCGCGATCGGGATTCTGTTCTTCTGTTTCTGCACTTATCGTTTTTGTCTTTGGTGCGTTCAGCTAGGCGTGTAGAGTTCCCGTGGGAAGTTTTGTGACTCCTATGCGGCTCTCTCCGATCATCCTTTTTCAAATCCCTATCATCCATCCCTTCACTCTTATCAGCCAGTCTCGATCCACCCTGTGCATACGTCCTCGGATCCCTATGACTCCTCCCATCTTCCCTGTCTTTATCCCTGTCCGACCTCCATTTTCCCTTCTCATCCATCCTCGCCTTAGAATCACCAGCCGCCTTCTCATCCCGTTCAGCTTCCTTCATTTTCTCGCTCCTTTTCATCCTTGACTTCCTCCTTTCCTCACTATTCCAAATATCTACGGTATCGTCATCCTTCGATTCCCCATCATCCTCCTCATAATAACTACTTCCCGTAATATCAATCCAACTATCCAGAATTGTCGAAATCGTTAACCACTCAGCCAGATTCTTCCCCTCCGGCACAATCGTTGCAAATGCCTCCGGTTTCTGTAACACTGATTGGCATCTCCTTGGCTCGATATCTTGTTGTATTTCAGTGCTTGTTGTAGGTGAGATGGGGAGAGAAACGGCATTTCGACGATCTCGGGATGACATGATCACAATGACCCAACGTAGGTCGTAGATGAAAATCAATATTCAGGTAGGAGGTTAGGCGTGACATCAAGAATCAAGGCGGAGGTTATGGCGCGGCGGATAATGGGTGTTCGACTTGGTCGCTGCGGTATGTAAGAGGAAATCATGTTGGGGATATAGGATGGGATTCGCAGGCGTTCGAGTTGATGGTCAAGGTGCAGATTCCAAAAACTTGGGTGACAATCTTAGATTGCGAAACATGTTTTATGCATAGCCAAGACAGCTTATGCAAACCCGCGTCCCGACCTTCGAGGCTTCGAAACGTAGAGCCAGTGGATCATACAGGCTCATAGATGAAACATGACGGAATCCAAGGGCATTATCGTCATCAACTCCGACGCTCTCGCCGTCGTTCGCTATCATTTATCCGGCGCTCTCAACTCTTTACCACGTAAGTCCCGGAGTTGCCACAACGAGAGCTGAAACCGCCACATGACTGGAGATGCCACATCATACATCTACGGAGTAATCGGGAAGCATTTACGAAGTGATCGGGCCGATTCGGAGGAATTTGGAGGATAATTGGGTATTGGTAACGTCTTCTTTTCTTTTTGTAAACGTGTCAATTGCTCTTTATTCTGTCTATATAAGATCATGTAAATTCCTTCAATAGAACCCCATCGTGCAAGCTTCTTCTCCTCTCGGTGAATAGAATAAGGCCTCCGAATTCGTTAAAACAGATTAACATTGAACTAGAAGACTCGCTAATCTAGGCTAGACACGACGTGACTACTGCAATGTAAACCCTCAGACTTGGCCGCTTCAGCCGTGATGGTACTAAGCATAGCGAGGCTTATCATAGTATCTACACTCGCATGTATCGCACTTACCGCATTCGCAGTTGCACCGACGGTCGGGTATCTGGCGCCGAGTGCTCTGGCCGCTGTATAACTCGACAGCCTCTCCACCCCGACGGAGGTCGCGTGTTGTCGGGGGCGGAAAGGTCCTTCCCGCCTCCTCCTGATAACCCAGGTCTTTGCTGTCATCCATCATCAAATGCCTCCTCTCATTCTGGTGGCGCTGCCGTTCCTTGTCCTCATGGAACTGCTGGTCTTCTAGCCATCCATGAATCTCATGATCCTTCCTCAATTTCTGGTAGTGCTGCCGCTCCTTGTCCTCATGGCTCTGCTGCTCTTGCAGCAATCCATCAATCTCATGAAGATTCCTCTCTTTCTGGCAGTGCTGCCGCTTCTTATCCTCAAAAAGCTGCTGCTCTTGTAGAATTTGCACCTCTCTAGTCTTCTCCCGACGCTTCCTATCTTGCTCAATCATCATCTCCTGCCGCAGGCGCTCGTCCTCCGTTGCCATTGACTTATCTTTGAGACAGCGTTTGATCCGATCATTTCTTTTCTTCTCCTGCTGCCCTCTCACTTCCTTGCTCTGCTTCTCCTGACGCTTTCCGCCCTCCTCCTTATCTTTCTGTCTTCTGTACTCCATCTCCCTTTTCCACTTCTCTCCTTCAAGTGTCCCGAAGTACCGCTTGTGTGCATAGTTTAGTAACCCATCTCTTATATGACACAGCTCTTCCCAAACCGTACGCAGGAATAACTCATGGCCCCACGCTTCACTATAAACCCTAAGATGATCCATAAAGCATCTCCAAATCGCTTTCACAATGCTCGTAACTATCTGTGCCGACTCGCTGGACTCTCGCGAGACGTATCCAATGTCGTAACACTTGATGCTATCGCTCCATAGTTTGGTCAGGATTTCTTTGGCCGGGGGTTCAATTTCCGCTGCGATCTGTCCCATAGCTAAAGCCAGCATATAAACACCGCGATACCCAAGTTCCTGAAACTTGTACTTGGTGTCTTTCGATACAATTTCGATATTTTCAAACAAGAGTTTGATCGTGTCGTGAAGCTCGGGGATGTCAGCGATGATGGAGACATCGGAGGTGAAGACATCGAACCAGCGTACGGTATGGCCTTCACGCGTGCGCGATCGCCGGACGGACAGGGAATACACGGCTAGTGAGGGGGTGTAGGCGCCGTGGTAGAGGTATATGGACAAGGTGATGGTCGTGGTAATGATGTTCTGCATGGTGATGCTGTGGTGTTGGTGACGGTGAACGAGAGGAAGAGCACGGAGTTGCTGCGATCTTTTAGATAAAAAGGTCAGCAAACGCATGTTTAGAGATATAGTATGGAGATTGGTGGGGTCTGTAAAGATGAAACAGTGTGGCACAGTAATCGTCATAGAGAGGAGCCACAAACGCAACAGGCTCCACAACTAGGCATCTGTTCAGCGACCACTTCGGTATGTTTGCAGAATCATAGTCCACGAGAGAAGTATGAAGCTCCCCATCTCTATGATAGCTGAGCTCACACCAGGCTCGTGTACAGCGGCATTGGTCATTCGCTAGTGGCCGCCAGAGCATCGACGTGAGCTTCTAGGCGATCGGAGTAAGGATAGTTGGCAAGGAAAACGATTGAATGAGACACGGTACGTACAGCCGGAATGGCGTTGCGTACGATAGGTTCATGACATGGCGGTAGTTGTTCGTTTGTCGTGTGCTGCAGAGACGACGATGGAGTTGGTGATACGGCTTCACATGAGCTCGAGAGCCTCAGCTGAGTCAGCTCATAGACGCTAGTTCAGGATTCTAGGTGCCAAGACAAACACGGGTTGACAACATGACACAGTTTGTTTTTCGCGTGGGTGAGTTGATGTTCGACACAGTCACCAGAGTGTTGGCGTCTCTGCCTGTTGCACAACGCCAAGCAGAGCACAACGCCAAGCAGAGCCGCCCTACTCTAGACTAGAAAGCTGCATACATAATCTCAGGCTCAGGCCCAGTGCCAAGCGCCAAGAGTTATTATTCAGCAAATATGCATTCGCGGCAACGATTACTTACTGAAGTTTATGAGTTGCACGTATTCCAAGAAAAAACTCTACCAGTACTTTTGAAAACTAGCCCTACGATGATAAATATGACTAGATATCACGGCTTTAGTGCATTGCGAAACCAGCAAGATGTGTACTGTGTTGGACGAGCCAAATGACGCCTTGACTGAAAAAAAACAGACCTATGAATACACAAAGAAAAAACTCTAACTGGGGAGATATAACTAAGGGAATGCAAACAATAAGTATATGTGACTTTCATTTATTACCGTGTTAAGATCCTTCGGTCTCGGAAGCCGAACCTTAATGATGTAGTTTAGACGCAATCCCTTGCTCTCATCACTAACGTCTCGCTGCTTTTAGTAAAGCCTTCATCCTTTGGTCGGGTTGCGTAAAAGTAACATGGAATTGCAATTCGACACCCTGTTTGAAATTAGTGGGGGTTACTAATGCATCCATCCTGCGGTTTATAGCAGCCATGATTCCATCCATAATCGGGATAAGATGCTCCCTGAATTTTGTGGTGTAAGTATTCATTGCTGCCTCGGTAAAATTAAACTCCAGTGTGTTACCCAATACGAAGCTCGTTTTTTGAAAAGTCTTTATGACCCAGCTTATTCACCAGAGTAAGACCTGGTTGCACTGAATGCACAACTTCCAGCATTGATGCCCCGAAGATGCCTGGGATATGTCACACAGAACAGCATGGAAATACCTGCCCACATCGGACTGATAATACGCAATCGGTGCATCAGCCCGCTAGTAACTGACCAAACCATCGAAGTAACTGCATTGTCTGGTGACCAGTTGTGGAGATCGCGGTATGGCTCGTGCGTCCGCAGCACTCTTTGATGGGCCATTTTCCGGGACGGTCGAGGTGAGACTCCGCACTTCATTATGGCGGCAATCCCCTATCTGAGTGAGAAGTGCACTGATGGCAAAGATACAAACCGATAACGAGAAACGTGTTGAAATGAATGAGGAGAAAGATGATTGCACCGATGAAAAGAGAGATGTCCGAAGTGATAACGAGGAATGGAAATGGAGAAAGAACGACATTTATACTTGGACCAGTTGGTACAATATCTTTGAAGCCTATGCTAGCCTTAGCGTTCGAAGACGCCAGAAAATTGCACTGAATTCGGAATATGTTTTGCAAGAACATTTGTGTTTGAGCTCGCGCCATATATTGAGTGAGAGCTGTTGCGTGAGTTGATACGACGCCTTCCCCCATCAGGTATCACGACAACGGAGAGATATACGCAGCGGCAGATAAAACATAATTCTATGAAGAAAATTATCACTCACCAGTTTTCCCCGTCTAACGCATCCACCGACCTACTGCCTTTGGAGTAGGTGTCAAGACGCGCTCCCCTGTGCCTCCTCAGCCCAACACCCACCGCCCGAATTCTCCGCCGTCAGGTACCACGGTTGCTGTCCATAACATTCGATGCGATAACATCGCCTAGCATGACCCTGTGCATTGTGGGGTTCCGTGACGGGGCCCGTGGCGGGGCTCGTAGTCGCGTTGAAACATGGTCGCTGATTTGTCGCGTGCGGACGCGTAGGTGATCGACTTCCAGCTCCGTGCCACCCCAAGCCGAATTCCAAGCGCCAAGCCGCCCGACCAGTTATGCACCCCGCATTTAACGTAGGGCTGTACCTGCAGATGAGTGTTCATAAAGTACCGATCACAATTTTCCAGACAAGATCAAACAAAATGGGCGAGTGTGACTGAGCAGCAGAGATTCGTGGCGGGGCGCCATGGTGAGCTTGAGACAACATGATTTGTCGCGTGCATGGTGATGATTACCTATGTTCTACAACTTTGCGACTTGGCTCAAGCTCAGTCAAGTGCCAAGCGCTATGATCCATTCGGAATTAAGCCGAGAGGTGTAACAGCGACTGTGGCCCAACCTGTTGGCGCCCAGTCTTAGACTAGCGTCTATACTAGTGTAACAGGCTTCCCCGCATCTAAGATACACTAGCTTCGTACCTGCATGAAGTTATGCAAGGCTTGCATAATAGAAATGCCGGAATGTTCACGATGCATTGCACCGTTCTATGTGCATACGACTTTAACATGCACAGAGACTTTCGAATCTTGTTTTGATAGCGGCCATATTATCAATCAGAATCCTATGAAACGTCCCATTGATGCCACAAACTAAATGCACATCTGAAATACACACAAGGTAACAGCTCAGCGACAAAAGAAACAGCCAAGATAAAAACACCGTTAAGATCACAACGGTCACTATGCAGAAGAGTAGCCTTCGTCAATAAATGTCAGCTTCAGGACTGTACCGGCACCAACAACGCTCGACTCTGCATTCCACGCAATCCTTTTCATTTCCTTATTCATTTCCTTATCTATTTCCTGCTGACCGTATTTCTTTTGCTCCCCACCCTTACGTTTCTCCCCACCCAACCGTGTTGCGTACGCCAACAGTTCCTTCCCGACCCATCTAAACTCATTGATAACATGCGGCCTGAATGTCATAATATCAATATCGCGATTGATACAATCAAGGTAAGGCCCAACGCTTCCCCAAACCAGCTCGAGAATCACCTTCAGACTTCCCACCATATCGCTATCCTTTTGTTTCGGCTTGGGTCCTCGCTTTTCGTTGAATTCAAGATCCTTATCAAGCGTTGTTCTGGTATGCTCAAGGACATTTGCCAGCCCATCAAGGCACTGCCCCAATGCCGCGATAACGTGTGCATCGAGCTTCTTGAACGCGGGGGTGTTGGACGCCGCAGAAATCGGTTAAATAGTTCGTGCAGCACGCGATACTCGCCTGGAAGGTTGTTGCGGATATGAGTGATGTTGCTCTTAACAGCGTCGTTGAAATAATAAAGGAAAACGTCGAGCTCGGAGGAAGAGGGGTACTGGAAATTGTTGCCAGCCGCGGATAGAGGGTCCGAATGAGCGTAAAAGGTATTGTGCGAAATGCCTTGTGGGACAGCATACGGAGTGCCGCCTTGAACAGAGAATCGGTGATCATAGTACCCAGCACCATCTGCGGGGGATTCTCGGGCATGCAAGCTATCGCCGGGTGGCCCACCGTATGCACACGGATATCCCGGATGGCAGGTAGGATGACAACCCGTGGGGCATACGGAAGAGTGATGGGGATAAAAAGGGTAGGCCATGATTGATAACTGTGGATATGAAGATTGGAGAAGGCGACTGAGATCAAGACGAGGAGCTTTTATGTCTAGATCTCCACACACCGAATAAGTAATGTCAAATCCATTTAGAAAGCATCAAGCCCCGCCGCCTCACCGTCCCACCTCCAGGAAGAGTTTTGTCACCGACTCACAGCTTTTTAAAGGATCTGTATAGAAAATTTCTGGAAGCCAACACTCACGTTACAGCTCGCGCCATACCCTTTAAACGCGTTTGTACGTCCATTCCCACACAAATACTCCCCATACCATTTGTAGTCAGAGCCTCTTCGGCAACATAGAATACACTCTCATGACCCGCTGAAGGCCTCCAGGGCTTCCACATCGACAATCGAAGCAACGGCGGTAGATGAATACCGCTTGCTAGCGCCGTCGCGAGAGATGGTTCGTCGATACGACGCGAATACAGAGCCTGATGCACTAACCATCAACAGCGAAGTTCGAAGCTCGAAGCTAGACTTCACCATCAACTTTCAAGATAAGTACCACAAGAGAGCGGTAGACAAAACACCATCCAACAAAACAGATAACCTACCACTCTCCCCTTCTCTAGATGATCTATCGAGCAGCTGGAGCTGAGTTGGTCAAGACGCGTCTGTCCCCATCCCCGCACAATCACCACATCTCCATCACCCGCCGTCGCTCCAGTTCACAGCGTCCCGATACCGATCCTCCCCACCCGATCCATAGAATGACCCCCTCCTTCTCGGGGTTCCGTGGCGGGGCTCGTTGTTGAAACATGCCCGTTCCTTTGTCGCGTGCGCGTGCGGGGTTGATGGAGCTTCAGCTTCCACAGCTTCCCCGCAGCTCAGCTTTCTATCTACCACCTTGCCCAGCGCCAAGCGCCCAACGTCATGATCTGCTCTGAATAAGCCGGGCTACTCTAGTTATGCACCCCTGTACCCCGCATTTATTCCAAGATGTACCTGCATGAGCGTGCATACCCTACTCTAGAGCTCCAGTTAGCAGGGTTAGCCGAGCTTGGTGAAGTAAGCACGAGATCAATCATCGTGATGGAGCACAGGCGGCGGAGAAGAAATGAAGTCATGCATTTTAATTTTCCATGTCAAAATAAGAAAAAACCAAATTCCGGAACTCCCAGATACAAAGATAAACCGTAAGCATAATCATAATCATAATCATAATCATAATCATAACCATATCCAAGTTGCAAAATCCCAACGCAAAATCAACACCGTAATATCCAAATATCCAATTCGCAAACTCCATAACCCCAAACCACATCCCAATTCCCACCACGATCACCCCCTATTTTCTCCCCTCTTTTCCTCCATGCTCAATAGCCGCAT
The DNA here is from genome assembly GCA_024516145.1 of Pyronema domesticum. Lineage (NCBI taxonomy): Eukaryota > Fungi > Ascomycota > Pezizomycetes > Pezizales > Pyronemataceae > Pyronema > Pyronema domesticum. The sequence continues at coordinate 247,021 of JAJJXL010000023.1, forward strand.
CCACCATGCCGCTCTATCTCCCATGCCCATAATCCGGCATAGGATACCCTTTCGTATCCCCCACCTTCCTAACAAACCTCATCTTCACCACATGCTGTACCGCCGTTAACGCCTCCACCACATCCTCCTTCAATCTCTCCACCCTATCCCTCCCTTCCAACCTCCTTTTATGAACCAACAAAACATCATGAACATTATTCAAAATCTTACACGCCGTTAACTGATCCCCACTCTCCTCATCCCATGTATTCAGATCGACTGGAACTTCAACAGAGTTCCCATCACCATCTTTCTTAACCACAACCAAATACCCCCGTTCCAGCATATCAACACTCTTAGTTGGGTCCGAAAGGTCTTTAATAAATTTCCCTAGGTCGTTACATAATTTTACAACAGCTGACCGATGTGCTGCGTTTAGGTCAAAGCCGTTGATGCTGGTTGCTTGAGATATGTCGCAGAGAATCTTGGAAAGGATTTGGAGGTATGAGCGAGATGAAGTCTGGTCATAGCGTTTGGTGATATCGTAGGGCTGGATTCGATCGTTGAAATAGGTTATCGGAGGAACCTTGTAGACGGGAGAGCGTTGTGGTGTAGCGGAGTCACCTGAGGGAGCGTGAGATTCTCGGCGTAAATAATTCCCGCTTGAGGAACGGGATTTGGTGTTGGGTGAAGCATGGGGAGAGGCGCTGTGGGAGGGTTTGGTGGACGCACCGAACTCTGGGTCCCTGGCGTTATTACGCGATGTCCCTCTATGACTGGAGGCCTGCTGGTAGGGAGCGTCGCTGTGTGAATGCCTACGGGAATCGTTCGGCTGAGTCTTCGTCCCAGACCTGTGGGAGGAACTATTCGCAGTGTTCGATCGATGCTTTCCATCTCTGCGCGCGTCCTCACGACCATATTCCTCAGCGTTACTAGTGTGTCTACGACGAGTTGGAGGACGCTGGGTGTTGATATCGGGGTCAGGGACATCGTAGGTTCCGAGCGGTGGGACCCATCCTGTGGATGAATGGTGATTATCGTAGCTACGGGAACGCTGGGTTTGGGATTTACGGCGAGTGCAGGGAGGTGGGTTGTAGGGTCCAGCGAAGGGCGTTTGACGTCCATCGGGGGAGTCTACGTTTTCTTGTCGTAAATTCCTCCCCCAGCTTGTTGCTCCGCGGTATGGTGAAGGACCGGGATCGGAAACTGGTGAAGTTGGATGCGGTGAAGCATGTGCCACATAGGCAGCGTAGGCTTCCCAGGCTGGCTGAGCCGATATATCTTGATATTCATCGTCCTGGTTCGAGCTTGGCGAGTGGGCATAACGGACATCGACGTAGATGGGGTTAGGAGGTGCGCTGGAGAATGTTGCACATCCGTAAACATGAGTTTGTCGCGTCATCGGTGCGATTTAGAGAGTACAGGGAGATGAAATATTAGAGATCAGTGAACGGGATTCTGGTTTCCTCTGAGATGGACGATGAAAAAACGTTCGGGTGAAGATGCTGCTGAAGGAGCAATTGGGTACCGACGGTGGTATTTATGATCAGAATCTTATACTACCACACCATCAGCCTTGAATTATTCTCAATGTAGCGAGCTCCAAAGGGATACGATTCCAGTGCGACGCTGTAAAAGTGGTGATACCATGTTCCTCCAGAAGGCCTCGCCAGGTAGCACTGCTGGATTATTTATTACACAATCTCTAGGCTACATGATTTTCCTCCGGGAATGTCACATTGGGTTGCACAGAATTCTGTGCTCACTGCGGGAAGCCTCCAATAACAGTGAATACCCACGGACAGGAATGAATCATTAAAGACGGATGATTGCCTCTGCATGATGCAATCACAAACGATTGTTTATTGATTGATGGTTGGTCCACGCAGCGGATGAAGACCTCGATATGTTTCTCATAGAAAGCCAAACTGCTACATTCCCACATAAGTATCACAGTAAATATAAAGAGGATATCGGCAGATGAAATGGCTTGCTACACAGGAGGACTCGCCGGTTACCATTCCACCCGGAATATCCATCGATAACGCTGCAAGACAGCCGTGTACCACCGTCTCGGTAGTCACAGCTCTCCACCACCAATTTTATTCAGAACGTTTCCATAACTAAAGAAGGCATAGTTATAGAATGTTCCACGCCGTAGCTGGACTTCGGAGCGGAACCCCACCCCTGTGGCTGCGTTGAGACATTCTGACGATGATCGTTTGTCGCGTGCGTAGATGATGTTCCGCAACATGCACAGCTGAGCTGCCCAACGCTAAGCGCCAAGAATGATCGGCCTGACCGGAATCAAGCCGACAGGTGCAACAAACCTCTCCACATGTGCGCCAAGGCTGTACCTGCATGAGTGTACCTGGTTAGATTGCCGGGATCGAAGAGGAGGCAGAGCTGGGAGAAACACGGGGACACGCAATTCCACTGGATGCGTCGATACAAGATCGCGCAGAAGCATCGTGATTTCAGGAAGGGATAAAGAAACGCGTGCAGATGCAGACATATTTGACTGTTTGATGTTGTGTCCTGCGCTGCACGGTGCTCGTTGTGCAACGATTCCTCAACTCCACGCCGTCGCGTACCGGTAAAAGTGAGACGCGTCGCGACAGTTCGACAAGTCAATGCGTTCCTTCTCACACTCTGCATACACGCGATGCACAATAAGAGAAACGCGACTCAAATCCTTCATCAACTCCACGCCATAGCCTGGAAGAATCAACGAAAGAAAAAAGTAGAATAAAGATGAGCCAAAAATTCCCTAACCTGCCGAAGCAAGTCAGGAGCGGTCAAGGTTATAGTTTTCAACCAGCAAAAACAAGCTCTCGGATTAAATCCTCACTGAGACTCGTATGCCCTTGCACTTGGATGGAGAGGAAAGAGAGGTGGGGAGGAAGAGGGGTTTATATACTTGGGGACTGCTGGCGCCAAGGCATTTTGCCGCTCGCCGCTAGGGTAACGGTGAAAGGAAGGGGGCTGCAAGGGTACGCGTGCGACTTGGCCGATAGGGCTGGATTGGTTCCCTGAATGGAAGGTGCGGGGGGTTGTGTGCATTGTGCATGCAGACGAGACGGTGCATAGAGTCTTGGCGTGTTCAATGCATTGTGAAAGATCTACTTCGGGGGTCCAACGGTTCGCGATGCATCACAAGGTGTTTTCCGCCATGAAAGAAATAGATAAACAAGGAGATAAATTCGAAGAGCTATGTAGATAAACGAAAAAACGCAAAGAAAAATATTCACAACTACTTGATTGAAAAGCACTAACGTAAAGTAAAAACGGTAGCCGATGTGGACCCCTAAATGGTGGAACGATAGTATCAGGCTGGTTGAGCGAAAAAAGATCTTTATCTATGTAACCTGTCCATCCATAAAATCCAGCCGCCCTCTCAAACTCTCCATAATTTCCATCAATTCCAGTCTAAAATCTTCTCGAATTTTCGCATCCGCGCTAATACTGAGTAACACCCAATGTTTTTCTATCGATTCCTCGATGCAATCAAAAATTTGCTCAATCGGACACGCTACCGTCGGACATTCATCGAAAGTACCAGACGACTCTCGATCTAATATATGGCTGTTGCTCTTCAAAGGCCGCTGTAGTTTTCGGCATAGGTACTCGAATAGTGCACGTAATATATCGACACAACTGTAACACATCATGTGAAAGCAGTATTCCGAAGTCGCATCTGATAAAGATTCTAGCAGAACCTTGAGGGCGCTCTCTGAGTCCGTCATTTTTATCGTCAATTTTGAAGTAAAACTGCGATGTACATAATTCGTCGAAATAGACATATCGGATAGTAGCCCTTCCTGATTGTGAGAGGTTAATGGGGGTTGTATCAATCCGAGGTACATTGGATTCATTTTGCTGAGTGTTGTCGGGGCATCCCCCGGGTGATTGATGGACGGTGGATTGTACGCGCATGGCGTCTGGGACTTGAGTTCTCATCTCAATTGGCAAAAAGCCTGAGCTAGTCATACATATTTATACATTTTAAGTCACTGTTCAACTGGGCGAGTTGAGTTCGCCTAAACTCAAAACATGCGCGACCCGCAAGGGAAGCTGAGGGCGCCTAACAAATCACATTTCGCAACTGTACCCAGAAAACACGTTGAAACAATACACTCGGAGCGCGAAATTTCCTCCCCGTTAAAGTACATCAATATCACCACAGCGGAGTACACACGTAGCCCCCCTACTGTACATAAATGCTCATGAGTCTCCAAATATATCTCTCGAGTCTTATTTGATGCGAGTGCTAGATTAGAGCCGCATTTATGCAGGCACAGCGCTAGCGGTATATATTCATGGTCCTTGTATCAGATGGAAATAGTTCTAAATTTTCTGGCAGACTCAGGCCAATTTCATGGTAGCCAGGGTAGAGGTTTCATGGAGAGAACCTGGGAGCTCCTAAATAGTCTCCTGTCATGGCTTGACTTTCCTGTTTGAGTTATGTTCTCATTGCTCTTTATTTTCATATTTAATTTCCCATTTGAGTCCTGTTTGCCTTTCCTTGTTCATGTTATGTTTTTGGTTTATATCACATGTTTGAGTTATGTTGGTTTTTATTAGTTGTATTTGTGATAATGAGCTCCAAGGGGTGCTGCAAGGTTCTACAGGCCCCAGAGTATCTGTCCGTGGTATTGTGGCATGGAAGGAGAAATGCCTACATAAGAAGACTCATCCTCCCACTGTTTGGTTTCCTTTCCTTTTCTCCTAACACAGTTATTTGTTTATCTCAGCTAGATAAATACATGGAACCTACTCTACCTTCATCCTTACCTTTGTCCCCAGCCATGTCTTCATCTCAGCTTTTGTCTTTGTCTCCATCCTCATCCATGCTATTGCTCTTGCCTCAGTGCCTATTCCTCAGGCCTCTTGGCTTTGTCCCCTCCTTCACCTCAAAATGTCTAAACAAGGATCCTCTTCAGTTGCTACTTGACTGATAACCAAATAACGTAAACCGCGGCGAAACTAACCTGACTGCGTATAAATGAAAGCAAATGAGGCAAGAAAAGAGAAGGCAACGGCTGAATGCAATCTCCATATGTCTACAGATGACAGACTCAGCGCCGCCAGTCATGCAAACCACGTCTTTGAGAAGGCGGTATGTGCATGCGTTCCTTAACGTAATCGGGTAATGACTCGTAGTTTGCTTTCCGACTATCACCGGCTACAGGGGCCGGCGAAGTTCGCTGATTCTGTTCATGACCCTCTTGTTCACGGAAGGATACGCCATGCGGCAGATGCCCAGAAGTAATATGATCGCGGGAATCAGTATCTGAGTAACCAGCAAATGGCACTTGCTGTTGCATCGAACGAGCTGCCTCGTCCGGCTTAACGTATCGAACGCTATTGAGAGGAATCTAAGAAAATCTTCTATGTAGCGGCTGATGACGTTCCAGAACTTCACGCCTTTCTGGGTATTCCTCATTTGCGTCCTTGTATAGTTGCTCCTGCGACATATCACCGCGAGATCCATAGCCATTCTCGGTGTACTAGGGTCCCCGATGAGATCATCGCACACTGGATGGTGGTCCGGGAGTGCGGTGTGCTACACTGCGAGCCTGATGTGAGGCTACCGATGCCTGAGAACGTAGATTATAATGGTTGACGTGAAATGGTACAAGCTGCAAATCAGAAGGATCTTCGACATAGCTCTCTATGGAGTTCGCAGGCTCTGGAGTATTCGCAGGCTCTGCATACGCACGTGCTGTAGCATGCTCAGTAACTGAATGTCCGGAGCGAGGAATATGGGAATGTTCGGATTCAAGCACTGAACCCGAGCCGGGGCCACCATCGCGCTGGAGAGCTGAGTAACGTGGACCTCCAGATTGGCTGGTGTGATCTCTGTAAGAACTCATCGCTAAACTTTGCAAACTACGGTTGTGTATGTTTCTCTGGGTATAAAAGCGGAGCCATCGCTGCTCTTTTATACTAGAACTGAATTCGCGCAAGGAAATGCCACAGGGAATTGTTAAATGGGTTTTTTGTCAGAATACCACGTTTTGGGCCATAATTGTCAGAATACCACGTTTTCAAAAATAATTGTTAGAATACCACTTGACTCTGAGAGTTTTTTTCTTTCGATGAGAGTATTCTAATATAAACTTGGTAAATTGATGGAATACCTCAAACTTAAATTATATTTCTCGGGATACCATATACTGTACAGGATTCCAATGAAGACAAAGCCTAACCCCAACCTTAACACTCACCACAACTCCTAACTAACCCTAAGTATAAGCCTATTCCTAAATCTAACCCGAATCCTAACTCTAACCCTAAGACTAACTCCAATCCTAACTAGAAGGTTGCCAATAAGGTGGTATCCTGTAAACTATTTTTTCGCCTATGGTATTAAAGAAATACAAATAGTAATATGAAAATTAATGTCAGATTCTACGGGATGTTACAATACCACTATAGAAGAAATTTTTTTCTCAAGTGGTATTCTAACAATTATTTTTGAAAACGTGGTATTCTGACAAAAATCCGTTAAATACAGAAAAACATCGCGTTTGTCGTACCTAGCGCTATTGTCGGAGTCATAATTGCTACAATCGAAACACGTATCGCAGTTGTGTTGCTTCCCGAAGCTTCTGAAATGGAACGTGATGTTTCCCGTGGCAATGGGTAATTGTTGATATTTCGCAGCGTTAAATGGTGGATCAGCTTTGCTCAGTTGTCGGTGCCGCGTTGATGGTTATTCTGTAGCGCACCTGTAGTGTACATGTTGCGCCGCGGTGGCTCGTAGAAGAATTTCGAAGTACCGAACTCTGGAGATACTGGTATGTGGTGATTAGTGTTGATAGAGGCGAAGGCAGAGGTGGTGAAGATGGCGATGCTAAAGATGTCGCGCGCGTCGAAGTGAGAGCTCCGCTCGCTTAGTGGAGCACCAGGGCTGGCAGTGATTGAGAATTTCTTCCAGAAACACGATTCCTCACAATCCCCGCTGATTAGGCCTACAACTCATTAATGCCGGTTACTCCGATCGATCTTCGCTTCTGTCGTTCTGCGATCATGCGAACCCTCTCACTCTGCACGCCGCTGCACAAATTCCTGTCTGAGTTCGCGCCATATTCTGTTCGGAACGGCCCCTTGGCGTTCAACATCATGATCTTCCTCCCACTCCCATCGTTCCTGGTTTGTCCTATAGCCATCATGTATCCTTGCTTCACGCGCCAATACCTCCTTGCACTTCTCACGTCGTTCACGATCCCTCTCCTCATCTTCCAGCGCGACACTCACGCTATAAGCGCGCTGCTCCACTTCACATCCCCAGTCAACAGGATCATCAGCGCGTCTCAATCTAACTCCTGCTGTCTCTTTCTCTGCTCTCCTCTCCTCTGTTTTTGTTCTCTTCTCCTCTGTCCTTGTTCTCCTCTCCTCTTCCATCTTCTCATCTGCCATCCGTATCAAAGCCTCCGCATGACGCCTTACCTCCTGGCAGAAGGTGTCCCTGTCGTCCTTCGACTTCATGATAATAGCTTCATTACATAATGAAACCACGTACTGCAACTGGGATTCCTCCGTAGACGCCAAACCAAAGACTTCCGTAATATCAAAAGACAACCCCAGGTCCTGCAGATCGAGATCCAAAATTAGATCCTCGGGGCTTTGGTGAAAGTTCTGTGTCATTTGCTCCCATTTCGTAAGGAATGCTTCCTTGTCGATGGGATATTCAGCTTCGCAACGGAAAGCTATCGCCTGAAGGGCCTCTACCATGCAGCGCAGTGAAAACGACCTTTGGAAGCTAAGTGGGATGTCCTCTGCTACAGTGTTGGCCATGTTTGATGATACATCTTGAACCAGGTTACCGAAGTACTGCATATTTGCGCCACCGCGATGGGTACCATGTGTCGGTATCAGTGGTTGTGCGTTAAGGCCGCGATTATCGCCGTATCTGGGTTCAGGGGATGGTTGCAGAGTGTAGGGGTCATTACGGCGAACAGGGTTATTGACCGCATACGGTGGATTCCCAGGGTACAGACCGTCCGAAAGGTTGGGAGATGGAGGCTGATTAGTAGACGCGCTTTCCCTGGACTGGCGTTGTCTGCCCTGTGCATGAAGGATTTCGTCGTACTCTGTACGCCGATCGGATTGTGTACGCTGTTCGACGGCAGCATGATCATCCCGACGGTCTCGCCTCGATGATTTGCTGCGACAATGACGGGTGGAAGAACCATGACGCACATGGTCATCGCGAGCGGTAACAAAATCGGGCCGGTGTGTTCTTCTGGAAGATGAGGCTTGGTCGCCATGATAGTTGGCCGGGCCATGATTCTGATAGTCCTCGCGAGCGATAATAGGCTCTTCCCGCTGCCTCCTACGCGAAGATGACGTTCCGCCGCCATGGTGGTTAGATGAACGTCGACGGCGATGATCTTCTTCATGATCACTTGAGTTGGTAGAATCCTGCAGAGAAGCATGGTTCGGTTCCACGGAGCTTCGACGACGGCTAGAGTTTGCGCGATGAGAAGCATCGGCTGGAGTGGCAGTGGTCCGGAAACCCCGCATGATGTCTTCGAAAAATCCCATGTTGCTTGATGAAGAGAGGTGCGAAGGGTGGAGGGAGCACTCAGCTGGCTCATATATGCCTACCACTTCTACGTGGCTGTTTAGGCATCGATTATCTACCGCAAAAGTGGCGTTTCACGACATGGAAAAGTCCCATGGTCGAAGCTGTCGGGGAGCGAAAACGTAGGTTGTCCAGCAACGGCAATTCCTACAGACGGGCAGCGACTCGGGGATATCCATAGATAGATAGTTCGGTAAACTTGATTGACGCGATGACGGTGCTAAAGATGGAGATGGAAAGGCACTTCATGGTTGTTGTGAGACTCGATCAGAGCTTGGATAGCTCGGAGAGCTTGACCAGACGGCCCAGCGCCAAGCGTTGCGTGGATCGACAACTTGTTCCAGAATCATGATTCCCCGCTATCTGCAGCTGCATAAGGCTGCATGACACTACTCTAGATTAGGCCAAGACAGGGATCTTGGTGTGCCGATCGCAGCTTTATGCAGCACATCAGCAGCGCAGATGGCTACAGCGTCATTGTTACATCCAAACGAGAGCAGAGGCTAGATATATGAATTACGAGTTAATCATAAAGGAAATAATAGACTGACTATGAAAGAAATAAAACACTGCATAGACAGATATGTAACAAAAACCCTAGAAGACACTGTCCCCGACAATCCCCGACAGCGGATACCCGCAATCACAGTCATCTTCAGTTCTGTGCCACCCAACCCCTTGAACCCATTTACGTGCCCCACAATACTGCTGTCCCTTCAGGCATTTCCTCTAAACCGCTCCTGCTGCCACGGGAACACCGCTGTGTTCAACAATGTGTTGCTGGCCGACAGACATGCGCCTATTCTCCTAGATATTGCAGTAGTGTTCATGCCCCTCTGATTCATACGTATGGGTACGGATGAATCGTACGCGTTGCCGACTATTGTCTGGTGTGATGCCTCCGACGCTGCTCAACAGCATATGCATACAGGTCCTCCCTCACGCCGTCGACTTGCACCATGAAATTACTCAGCAGCTCCATCATCTGCTGCTCCGCTCTCTGCTGCCCCGCTCTTTGCTGCTTTGCCCACTGCTGCTCCGCTCTCTGCTACTTCGCTCTTTGCTCCACTGTGACTGCTATCCACTCCAGACTTGTTGCAATCAACTGCAACTCTTTGCACAGTTCATCCCGGATATACCTGTCATGCACAACAACAGTCTGATTAACCAGCGTAGCGATCCGTCTCAATGCCTTCATCCCATCATTAATTCCACGCTCTTCTTCGCCAAAAACCTGCTCCAGCGGATAATAAAATTCAAACACCCCAAGGTCAAGTATATCGCTTAGCGTATCATCCACGCCTGACAGCGGCCCCTCTCTGTTGGCATATGCATCCAATACTTTTGTATTCAAAGTCCTCAGTGCAGTTGAGTGCATCGATCAATTCACGATGTTTAAGCGAGGCAACCAGTTTATCGAAGAAGATTGAGAGGGTGATAATGCCGGAAAGTTGAAGATTATCAAGTTGGATAAACTGTGGCCGAGTTTCCCAGGCGATTTCTTGGCATACAGCTTGGATCCAGGAAGGGGAAAATGAGCAGCGATGCGAGGACAGAATTTTATCGAAGTATCTGATTTCCGCTCCGACGGAACCGTCAATATTGTTCGGTAGAACTCGATTTTGGTTGTTGTTGCGGCGGGAATCAACCAGAACTAGGTCGCCGTCCTCTGTGGCTGAGGAGGAGCCGTCGCTACAAATGTCGGCGCATTCTAATTTGGCGTCGCATGCACACTCTGCTGAAACGCTGACGGGCTGACCTGACCGGACACTCAAGATAGGCCGTCCTTCAGCCTCCTCTTCCTTCTCCTTATCATATGCAACCTGCAATAAGTATACCTTAATCACGTTTAACTCCCTGATGAGTTGATCCTTCTCACCATCATTCCGCCGAAACATAAGGATAGACTGATTGATTAGCGAAACAATTCGCCGTAACGCCTTCTTTCCACGGTACTTTCCACGGTACTGTCGACCATCGTCTTCCCCAAAAGTTTGTGAATGAAAACTCAATTTCAACTCACTAAGATCGAGGTTATCGCTTAGCGGATCAACCGTAGTCTCCAGCGGTCCAGCTATCAGAATGTAGTACATCATCGCTTCGGTATCATCGTACTTGGCCTCATCCACGAGTTGCCCATGCTTGACCCTTTCAGCTAGTTGACAGAAGAAGTGACCTAGGTTTTTTGTATCGAAGGAGTCGAGCTTGTGAAGATCGATAGCCCAGTATCCGGTTTCTCCTGTGATGGCGAGAAATACATTCTGGTTCCAGGTAGGGTATCGAAATGGGTGGCGATGGGAGGACACCCTGTTGAAGTACTTAATCTCCTGGTCGATGGGTTCTTCAACGCCTTGGTGGTGTGACATGTGCTTAGGGTTGCGCTCAACAAGGCCCGTGTAGTTGACAGGCGCCTGGCGACCATCATGCTCATTTCGGGAACGACGTTGATTGGGGGCTCTTCGACTAGAGCCATGGAAATTCGCTCTGGAGCGAGAGCGGCCGGAATTTCTTTCGTCGTCGGCATCCGAAGGGTGGTCTTGCGTTTCCCGAGAAGCTGTGCGAGCCTCGCAATGGCTAGAACGAGTTGGACTGGGGTACGTTTCGGTGTCATGGGCTGTGAGGGGACATGGTGGTTCGCTTGGTGATGGTCATCGCGTTTAATACATTTATCGCAAAGCTTGCGCATCCAAGCCTCACAAGGGGGCATAAATGAGAAGAGCGACGCCATTTAGGTAGATGTAGATAGATTTGGGCTCAACAAACGCGGAAAGCGACGAAGTGTAGCGGTGTAGCGAAGTGTAGCGAATGATTGCGGAAATAGCGAAAATGGCGGGAGCCATCTTCTACTCTTATCGCAAGATCCGTGATGGTTGTCTGGTGAGGACGCACGAACAATGGAGCATTCGGGAGCCTTTCAAAAGTCATTAGAAACGTTCGGAAACACGCTCTTACCTTAACGTTCGGAAGGAACGACATTCATTCCTAGCGAAAGCTTGTCGGCAATCAAGCGAGTTGAGTAGAATGTATCGTGCGAGCCACATCGTAGCCATCGCAAGCGAGTGCTGCAAGAGCTTATCCATCCGCGCGCTAGTGAGTTGCTTCCACTCTGCGGAATGCTTTCTTCATTGTTGTCTGCAGTACTGATGTTTCGTTAATTGCTATGTCGATTGTTCGTCGCGTGCGTTTCTGATGTTGATGTTCGTGGAGTTACGCATTGCAGCTGAGTGGAAGATGAGGGCAGACGAAGCTCAGCTTCCGCGCGCCAAGAACCAAGTTCTGGACTCCACACTGACCTGAACAGTAACGCTACAGCGATTCTGCAAGGCTTCGGCTGCGGAACCGCCGCGGAATCACCCGCAACATTAGCCTGACGATTAGGGTCAAAAACCTTAGATAGGCGCTGAAACAACGTATCCAGGGTATTGCCCTGTGTTACCACGAATCATGATTTGAGTTACAGCTCCGTAGACGGGTTTGAATTCCATGTGTTGCTTGATGGGCTCTCGCTCCAATTAATAAGCTATGCAATTGCATGCCACCTGCATAAGTAGAGTAGGATTGCATAGGATTGCCACTCCGAACGGCGCAGTTTATGAGCCGTCTGCGGCAAAGCGTCCAGCGCCAAGCCAGATGCGCACCGCAAGATGAATTGCACGGCAACTCGCGAGCATCCAGCCATATGAGACCCAGCCGACACATAAGCGAAGCCATCCACCACATCGGAAAACGAGATTTAATCTACGGCTCGCAGCACAAAAAATCTCAGAAGTGAATCTATTCTCGTTCATTGCCAATAGGCGACAGTGGTTGCCTTCGATGTACTCTAGAGTAGTACCCAACAATCGCCGCCCCACCACGCACCCCTGCACCCTGCGACCACACGATCCCACGATCCCATGACATGGCTGTTGGGGATGTTGGACACTGTTTGACAGTGTTTGATAGTGTTTGAAGGTTTTCAAAAGTTATTAAAAGTTGTTAAAAGTTTTTTAATAGTGTTTAGAGGTCTGTAAAAGTTGGCGAAAATTCGATAAAAGTGAGTCGAACGATGGACTGAGAAGAAAAGATAGAGGGTAAAGAAGAAACCGAGAGAAATGGAAGTATCGAGTCCTATTTATGGTTTTCAGACATGATTTTCGTGCCAAGTTCTCCTTAAAAAGCTATCCCCGAAAGAATCTTGAGAACGCCACTTGAAAGTTGCGGTAGAAGCATTTAGAAATTGTCTCTCACCGGAAGATAATGAGTTGTACCATAGGCGGCGGTTGCTTGCGCCTCTAATCACTCAATGTATGAAGCCGTCGGTCAGTCCAAACCATTGGGCCCTTACAGAGGGAAGGTTAAAGGACAGTGGACAATGTCTTTCGATAGACTAGGTTCCACAGAAGTGGGGGTTCAACAAAACCTAAGCTTAACCAAGATTGGGCAATAGGCAGCATTGTCGTTCGATACAAACTTACTGGTGTAAGAAGCCGTTGAAGCATGCAACTCATTCTGGCGTGATAAACGGAACGCTAGGAGGCAGCGTCGGTCAAGCAACCGGCTTGAACGAGATCGACAGTCCCTGCATGCGCCGCAAGCATAGTCGGCGTTAGTCTGGAATATCCTTACATTTGAGAAGATCACTGTGAGAAGCCGTCACTTGGACACTGATATCTTCCTCCGCACCATAGAACGAAAACTAGTCAAGAGTTGCATTTTCATTGAATCGACTGGTTGTCACGGGACCCGAGTGATAGTCCGACACACTGAGTGACGATTCGACGCACCTTAGCCTAGGGGACTTCATGCAGAACTGTCGGCTACCTTTGAACAGATAGCTGTCGGAAACCGTCGGAAACGAAAGTTTATCTCGAAGTACGTAATGGAGGGAATACTACACAATTGGTGCAGTCGACCAACTTACAAGGAACATTTTATGTGAACAACCATCGACGGAACGTACAAATGAATTTTACACGTTCAGCGGGAATAAATACTAGGCAATATGCAGTTGACAAACGTACATTCTATCATCTATCTGAGTAACCATCCGACGCAACGTAGAAATGTGTCTGACACTTGCACCATGTGACCATTGAAAGTTTTGCACTCTCAGCAATCTTGCAAAAGATTTACAGCCACCGTTCGCAAGAGCTATTTGAGGTTGCCTGTTTCTCAGTCCCGGTTGGCCGCGTTGATGCTTGGATCGAAGTACATCGAATGCTCTTAAAATAGCCAAGTCACCAAGCATAGCTCGTTTCAAATACTTAATCTGGAAACGCAGGTCGATGTTCGCTTGTCGAGTGTGTTACGGGACGTAGATAATATTAGGGGCTGCGTGGCAGCTCAGGTCTATCATGCCAAGCATATGGGCAATGATTCATGGACTTGGAATGTCATGAGCGCAAGCGAGTGATGGCAAATGCAATTGCCAAGCCTTCTTGTTTTCTGTTTACATCAGTTATCATGCTGTCCCCAGTCCGCGGCACGCCAACCAACCTCTTTACCCGTCTAATAAATTGGCGTTTATGTGCTTTTTTTCTTTTCCAGCCTCTTAGTGTCACCCTCCGGATAGCCTTTGCTTCCTTTGGGTTTATGCTAGTCATATATTCTCACCCGGATATGCCTGCCACACTGTTTCATTGTCTTTGGTTGGTTTTTGTATTTTTTTTTTAGGGTATGTACAGCTCACCGACAATGTTTTCTATGAACTTCTCGGCTTCTTGCATTTCCCTCTCCCCTTCTTCCCCTCGCGGATCTTCCAGCGCGGGTGAGTGATAGCACATGCAATTGCCATGCAGTTGTCATGTGGTTTGGAAAAAGTCAGGTCCATGTTCACATGCAACTGAGGCAACTAAAGTCATAATTAATCAACGATTAAACATACGATCTATCAAAACCGGCTGCCAATAAACACAAAGCAAACGGAAAACAAAAAACAAAATTTAACAAATAATCTAAAAACAAAAAACCAGTAAACGCGCCGAAAGACAAAACCGTACCGCCTTAGAATAGACAGTTTGAAGCCAGCTTCAATTCCAATTCCCTAACCTTTCTTCTGCATTCCCGTTGTCGGATCCCAACATATTTCATCGACTGAGGATACCCAGCGAATACCAGCGCTTTTCCCCGTCAGCAAGAACGGATCATAGGAACCATTACTTCCTGTACAGTACACCACGGATATGCTAAATCTTATCCCAGGAATTGATCGGCTTGGTTTGGACATATTCTGCTGCTGATTAGACTTCTCACCGCCGTTAGACTTTAGATCCATCAAATGTAAACAAGAGTACTTAATCCTCACCTTTGTTTCTTTCACAGTGTGCCTCATCCGTGAAGCATTCCCGATGCTCACTGTCCTCGCTCGACTCGCTACAAGCTTTATTGGTATCCGCGTCCCGCTAGAAACGTTGTTTCCGTTGGATTTAATCATATTATCATATTCTGACGCAGTGTAAGTATCTATACAAGCTCCACAGCAGTCAGCACAGTTGGAATCAATGATTTCGTGAGCCGAGCAGACACTGGAAGAGAAGGTGGCGGATTGAGATGCTGGCGCTGAAGCAGCCAAGATTACGAAAGATTGTGTGACAGGAGGGGAAAGCGTGATCCGTTGGAGGGTTTGCATAGAGGAAGCCATGGTGATGTCTTGATGATGGATTGAGTTGAAGGATTCGATGTAGGTAGGTAGCGAGTTATTGACTATGTGGTAATTCTGTTGCTTGTTGTTTGATGACTTTGGATTTTGTGAGCGATAGTTGAGTAGTTATTTATCTTAATCTTGGCCACTGTTATGAGAAACTTGGTCTTTGAAATATTCACCGAATAAGTGAGGGAGTTCGTCTATCGCAGGAAGACAGAGATCCTTGCACACACATGCAATATAAACGCTGGGCCGAGAAAGGGCATTGAAAGCTCCTTAACCAAGAACCGGAGATCACACCTCTGACTTAGACAGCGGATGAATTAAGCAGTATTTCCGACATACTGTTTGAGTCGGCATAATTCTGATGCACGGGATAAGTGGTCGACGGTCTGAATATGTCACCGCAGTGATGAACCATAAGACATCACTCGCACAGAAGTCACCACAGGTAATCGGGGAAATACCGCGATTTGGTTGATATGAACTGTCAAACATTCCGATTAACCGGCCTATTGATATTGATACGTTTTTCTGAATTAGACTTGCGATAGATAAGCATTCCATAAGTCGAGATCTGGATCGCCAAGGGGTGTTCAACCGTGTGAGAACTGATGATCGATTGAATACATCATCGCACACTTTTAATTCAGTAGAGAGAGTACGTTTGCATGCATTACTATCTGTGTGTATTTCAAATTAATGATAATGTATTTACATACTACAGTTGGGTAGGAGCAAGCAATGTTGGTGCATAAGCGTCGAGCTCTGGTGAACAGGTCACGGGCTGTTAACCATATTTCTTCCTAAATCCCACAGCTACATACTGATATGGCTCTGGCGGTCTACCGGACCCCTAGAAAGATTGCATCCTTCGTAGTATTGTACAAATTTACCGGATATATGCATTTACAGAACTATGACACGGGGGCAGTATTATTTGGATTGCTTACGAGTCACACTGTGTCACGTCCGTCAACCAATCGCTAATTTGAGAAAGGAAGAAACTCGAATTAAGTACGGGATATGACAAAAAACCTCGACATTGTTATAAACGCGAAGGATGAAAAGAAATAAAAATCAAGACACGACATTGCGGAGCTCCGCGACAAACAACAACGTTTTGGTAACCCACTCAGCCAGTCGGAAACGCATTCACCATCAGCGATATCTCTTATAGCCATCTGTCGTCACACTCTTCCTGATTTCAACAGCTTTTCTTCCGCGTCGCCGGTTTATTGCGAATCTGCATCACTCGCGTCCGCTTTGCCCGCGTATCTCAAGTTGTTGTTGGCATACGGTTGTTTAGTTCCAGACCATTGTCCTGATCGTAAAGTTCCTTCTCGGCGCATCTTCGTTTTGCCGTCAGTCTGGCACCGTTGTTCCTCTGTATCGATTCTGGATTATTATCCAGATTGTCCAGTTCTTTTTGAGCGCGTTCAGCATTTGCCCAGGCTTCGGGTTGGAACCTCATGGCGTCCTTGTAATAGCAAAGGCTGTGAAATCCAACAGAAATCATATTTAGCTCCGCACCAATTATATTCATCGTGTCCTGAGAGTAGCCGCACCACATCACCGCCTGATTGACAAGTCCACAGATCGTCTTCAACTCTCTGGACGTTTTCTCTGACAGGTGTTGCAAGTCATCATCAGGAATATCCAGAAAAACAATGTCGGGCGCAAATTTCATAATCGGTGACTAGTGGATGTGGTCCTTCGCCCGCCTGCAATACTCTTGCATTAAATGTCTCGGAGTTGTTCAATACAGACACCTTCCTTTACCAGAACATGGTACGCAAGGTAAAGGAATAGAGAGAAAACCGCGCCCACTTGCTTACTAGAGGGCTGGTTCAAGGACAATTCCGTAGTAACGTTAGCGATTGCAGAGCAAAGTGTTGTGCACCAATAGTTGGGGGATAGAAGGTATTTGGATTGTAAGTAGAACAATTTGCCCTCGCTAGCGAGCTGTCGAGAGTGTGCTGCTACGCTGAATGTGGTTTAGTTGGCGTGGATTTAGCGTCTTTTTTTTATTTTCTTTAATTGTCAGAAACCATGGGTGGTTTTTTACCTGTGGATTCTACGGGTTTGAAATCATTATAAATTATTATTCCCAAGATTTTGCTTGGTAACAGCTAATATTCTATTGACTGACATTTGACGCTAGAGTTTTTATTTAATTTCTGCCCCGTATCCGTAGCAGTTTGATTACCCCTATTAAAGCAGTAGTACAACAAAAGTTCAAAAGGAAACATCAAATAGAATTGCTTCCTCTCACCCACTTCCAGCCTGCCCCCGTCCGCTGATAATGACATCCTACAGACCCAACTCCGGCCCCGTACCCATAAGATCAACCAGCCACAAATCATGGCAGTGATATATCCTCTAATCTTCAACCCCTAAGTCTCTGGTATCCTCCACTCCCCTCCTGCTCGTCAAATGGTAACTCAGCGATACCACGGCGCTTTTACCGCTTCGGGGTACCGTGCTGTTCGGGATCCCGCTTTCGGTCCGATTGCTTGGGTGCACGTCTACCAGGGCGCAATGATGCCTCTAGGAGATCCTCATTGTCGGGAGGTCCTTCAGATTCCACTGTCGCCGAGTGCCTGTCATCGGAATCATCATCTAGAAGACCTTCAGATTCACCCATTTCCTCATCCTCATCATCGCAATCATTGGGACGATCCTCGGGTGCCTCCCCAGGTGTCGTTCTTGCCGGAAGTCCAATACCGCGAATTGGCGTCGCAGGACCGGTGCTACCGGGTTCCTGATGAGAAATCACGCGGCCAGCTGCGGGATTAGTAAATCGACATAGAAAGTAAGGACAGGCATAAGATACTTACCAGTGTACGTAGGATCTCTGTGTAGATTATTCATGAAGGTAAGAAGGTTTTCGCCCGCCGGTTGCTGTGCGGCTGGTGCAGCGTTGATAGGAGGCCGGCTGGGGTAAGGGTTCCCGTAGGCCTTTTTGGGACATGTCCGCTGTCTGGGAGGCATTTTGGGTACCTTTGTTGGGTTTTGGGGAGTTAGTATGGTTAGTGTGTTTGATGTACTTATGCGATGGATGGGATGAAGAACAAGGCTGGTGCGAGATCGGACGCTTCTTATATGCTTCAAAGACCTGTCTCAATGCAGGATATATTATCTATAATCTTTCGAACTCGGCTCAAGACTGCAAAAGGCTACCTCATTCAAAGGTCGTAAGGCACCGACCGTGACTCTATGCATAGTCCTCTAGTCTGCAACATAACTCGACCATCACGATCGAGATCAGAATTCTGATTTCTACGGTTTTACACTTTAAGCGGTTGATTGTTCTGAACGACGAAAATGCACATCCTTCCTGCTGTGTTCAAACTTCGGTTGTGGATTTTCATTGGAAAATAACAGTGCTCGATGTATGTACGGAGGAATGCAGGTACCTACGTAGTTCAAACACAGCCATCGTTGCTCTGTGTACATACATTAACTGATGGCTAATCACATGAAGGAATAAACTTAAACTGAAACAACGGCAGTGTAATTTTATTCAGTAATTCCCCGGAGTATAATAGGCTAGCGTTGCCGTGCGTGTTTAAATGGTCGAGCCTAGAGCTGCGAATGTGGGTTATCGAGTAGTCAGCCAATTGTAAACCCTTTCGAATTGCAGTTGTGTATTATCAGTAAAATGATTGTCCGGTTCCTCTGGCTGCGTGGTAATTCCGCAGTCATTGCATCATGCATCAGTACAACGCAATGAAAGCTATCAACCGGGGTCTGATTCAGTGGAAGTGCAGTGTTACCGGTGTAGAGGAATATTGTTCAGGCATCTAAGTTCATATGTTCTAGTAGAATGGCGACGGATTGAGTGCGGCAATCGCAGGGTGATGCATGATGATTGTACATGTAAGGATGGTAACGAGGTTACACAGCCTGCGGCGCGACGAGACAGACGGGATTATAGAAATGCTGGGAAGAAACAGGAGAAATCACTGGGTACCGGATGACATAGGATAAACGAAATGTATTTAGCGTACCCCTATCTGGGATATAATCATATGATTAAATCAAATCAAAATACATATGTTCTAGAGTAGTCCGTTGAAAGGCGTACATAGTCATCCAGCCAAGCAATCAGGCGGATATATTTTGCAATATGCGGCAGTCACTCGATCCGAGTCGATCGTGATGCAGTATATAAACACAACCAGGCGCAATGGTTATTTTATTTTTATCTTTTATTACTTCAATTATTATATTGTCCGGGGCCCGGCACACGCTAATTTACCGCCTATCTACTATTGCATGGTTGAAGTTTCCTGACTTTTTGGCTTCTTTAGCTAGTCTCTTTTTGTCACCCTTCGAATAGCGTTTTGCTTCCGTTGCGTTTATGGTGGTCATATCGTCTCATTCGGATATGCCAGCCACAGTACTTCTGTTATCATTCCTTTTTGTTTTTGTTTTTAGGGTACGTGCAGTTCTCCGAGGATGTGGTCTAAGAACTCCTCGGCTTCTTGCATGTCCGCTTCTCCTCCTTCCCCTCTCCGTTGTTCAATGATTGGTACATGACCATTTCCCGCAGCGTAGTGGTTATCCGTTACACAAAGTACAATCCACTGGATTGCACTTTAACCGGAGCGTCAAAATATTCTTCGGTTACATGCTCTCTGGAACATTCTGTCGAATGGTGCGTACAGGCATCCTGGTACATAGGCAATTAAACGGATATGTTGTGCAACGTTCACCCGACTCTCGAGCGATGTTGTGGCGCATGGGTAATGCACCTGCAGATGCTGGGGTGGTTGCACAGCATCGAATTTTGGCAACATGGGGAGGCTCGACGGTGAAACTCTGCATTATGACGCAGAGGGCTAAGTTCATCGGATTAGATCATTCTTATTTTAGAGTCATTTTAGTGTCATCTTGATCCCTGCATGCATCGCGACCTGTGCAGCAACGCAACCGCTGCAACCCCGCCCGCGCTGCGAAACAAGCAGCATCTTCATCCCATGGCCCAGGGTCACAGATTTATCTAAGTAAAATTGTTAACGGCAGGATGTAATTTGCACTGGTGTCCAAAATCTTGGTTTATTGATTAATAAATAAATACCACAGCGCACATTCCACAAAAATCCTAACCGGTCTCTACCGCAGGTCCGTAACAAAAACAGGAATCCAAAATACCTCCCTGTAAAACGCTTCCAACAAAAGAATAGCATAAAAATAAAAGTCATAAACACAACCGCCTGTGACAAATAAACTCACGCCAACAATAATCAAATCGGGTTTTATCCCACAATAAAAACGTGTCACATCATAGTTCCATTACCCTTTTTACTATCCTCAACCGTCTTCGTCTTCACCCTCACTCGGCACATATGGAGAAAATGATTTAGATTTACGCCTTCTTTTCTCCTGCTCTTCTTCATCATCATCTTCCTCTTCTTCATCATGCGCCTCCTCTTCATGTTCCTCCTCTTCATGTTCCTCTTCATCTAATTCCGGGGCCGGAGTGCTGTGCGAAGGCGGTCTAGAACTCTGGTCATCCGACCTCCTCTCCCCATCTGCATCTTCACTTTCCCCCTGCATATCAGGAAGCGATGACAATTCCGAACTTTGGTTGTCTTTAATTTCATTCTTCTTTTCACCCTTCTTTTCACTCTTCTCCTCAGCTTTATCCTGAGGCGGTTCAGAAGAACTCATAACGTCTCCATATGTCTTTAAAGCGATACTCTGCATCGATTCAGAACTGCGAGGGGCATCGTCCGTGTTCACAGGCTGATTCTGTGGTAATTCAGGATTGTGGTTGTCTTCGAAAGCATTGGCATTCAGCCATTCGGGACCCAACAGGTCGTCAAGGTCATTCCTCTCCGCGCCTTGATCCTGTGGGGGTTCAGAATTCGGCGTGTCCTCGGCCATATCTGCGGGCTCATTCTTTGGCGCTTCAGCATCCGGTAGGCGAACACCCGTCTCAACCTCCTCATTCGGCGACGGTTCAGCGGTCCTTGGAACTTGAATTTCAATCCTCTCCGCACTTTGATACTGTGGGGGTTCAGAATCCAGAGCATCCTCGTCCACATCTGCGGTCTGATCCTCTTCCTCGTCCACATCGTCGGGCTGATCCACTTCCTCGTCCATATCTGCGGGCTGATCCTGTGGCGCTTCAGCATCCGGCAACCGTACCCCCATCCCAACCCACCTATGCAGCGACGGTTCCGCGGTCCTCCGAGCTCCCAGTTCAAACATCATCCCATCTTGATACTGTACCCATCGAGGACCCCGGCCGTTCTCTCGCGGCTCTCGGGACCCATGATGTCCCCCTCGAGAACCGACAGGAACCAGCTCCTCGTCCTCGTCCTCATCTGACTCTACGGTCTGATCATGAGGCTGATCCTCGGGACGAGGAGAATCCGGAAGACGTACACCCATGTCGAGATCGATAGAATAATTCATAGGCAATTGCGGACTCTCGTCCTCGTCATTGTCGTCTTCAGGCTCTTCAGAGCCCTCGTCATCTTCGCTGAAGACCGCAGCTCCATCGGGACTTGCCTGCTCCTGCTTGATGATCGGCGATTCAGTTCTATGGCCGTTAGGCAACCCAACCTGCTGCGAAGCTTCACCACCTGTACCATTCACAACAATTGCCTGCTCAGCAACCGCAGGCTGAGCGCGCTGCCCCACGAAAGCAGCAAAACCTTCTAATCCCGAATCACGATGAAGACTGAGACCAGATCTCCGAGCTTGTATAAGACGAGAGGCTTCCTCATCTAGAGCATTGACAGCATCGTGATGCTCCCGAACAGCTTCCTGCATCCGGACAATATCAGCAGCGGCGGCTAACCGGAATGCCTGTTCTCGACCGGAAATACTAAGGTCATCTCGATCTGCAGCACTGGGAGCATTTCCAGCCTGGCGACTACCGGCCGCAGAATCTAGCTGCAGGAAAATATCAGCAGCGGCGTCCAGCCTAGATACCTCCTCCCGGCCAGAAAGACTATGGTAGAATCTGTCGACAGCACCGGGAGCATTTTCAATCTCTGGATTACCGGACTCAGACTGAGCGGCGTCGAGTCGAGATACCTCATCTCGGCCAGATAGACTATGGTCGTCTCTATCTGCAGCACCAAAAGCACTTCCAGCCTCTGGAATACCGGACAGAGATGCCTGTTCCTGGAAATAACCCCCATCTTCTTGCAATTCTCCAGGATCCTCCTCCACCTCCCCAGATAAATCACCGGCTTGTCTATTTGTATCATCGACATTATTTTCAACCTCTGGATCAACAGATAGAGAAGCGTGCCCGAAGTAATCCCGGAGGGCTTCCGCTGTTGGCTGCTGGAAATAATCACTGTCCTCTTCGAATTGATTAGGACTCTGATCTTGGCCAGAAGATGAACGCTCCTGGAAAAAATCCCTAAATCCTTGTACTTGTGCAAGATTGATAGTTCGTCCACTCCAAACACGCCGCGGTAGGTTCCAACGAGGCATTTGCTGCTCCTCGCCATGTGGTTGATCAAAGAAACCATGGGTTTGTCTGCCTGTCGCAACTGGAAAATTTCCAAAGCCTGTACTATGGGATGCAGATGCCTGCTGCCCGAAATAATCTGCTGCCGGTCCAGGCGGCCTTCTTCCGAAACGATCCCCAGAGACTTCAGATGGTTGCTGCTGAAAATACTCCCGAAATGCGCCAGATGACCTCCTTCCGAAACGATCCCCAGAGGCTTCAGGCGGCCGCTGCCAAAAATACCCTCTCGAAGCTTCATCTGGCCGCTGCTGGACATAGTCCCTAGCATCCGGCGGTCGCTGCCCGAAATACTCCCTAGAGGGATCAGACCTTTGCTGTTGAAAAAAGTCTATTGGCTCTCTAGACGACCTCGTTTCGACACGATCCTCAAAGGCTTCATTTGTTTCCTGCTGGAAATACTCTCTAGAGGTTCCAGGCACCTGCTGCTCCCTAGAGGCTTCAGCCGGCCGCTGGTAAAAATAAACTCTCGAAGCTTCATCTGGCCGCTGCTGGACATCGTCCCTAGCATCCGGCGGTCGCTGCCCGAAATACTCCCTAGAGGGATCAGACCTTTGCTGTTGGAAAAAATCTATTGGCGGACCAGATGGCCACCTTCCGAAACGATCCCAAGAGGGTTCAGGTGGTTGCTGCTGGAAATATTCTCCAGAGGCTCCAGACGCCTGCTGCCCGAAAGAGTCCCTAGAGACTTCAAATGCAGCCGGTCCAAGATAAGGATCATCGTCAACCTCCGGCGGCTGCTGCTGATAATAATCCCCAGATTCCTCAGGCGCGGGCCGCCGGTAATAATCCCCCGAGTGTTCATACTGCTGCCGCTGATAATAAATGCTTGGCGGCCGCTGCCCATAATAATCCCTCGAGTCTTCATACTGCCGCTGCTGATAATAAACCCTTGGCGGCCGCTGCCCATAATAATCCCTCGAGTCTTCACACATCTGCAGCTGATAAAAACCCCCTGGCGGCCTTCTTTTTCTTCTTACGAAATCCCTGAGAGTATCAGAAGAAGTTCTTCTAAAAGGATTCCTAACCGCCTCCTCCCTGTGCCGAAAATACTCCCTCTCAGCCCTACCCACGCGCCGCCGCTGATTTACATTACCTGCAGTAGAGGGTCGCTCTTGCTGGTGCCTAAAATATTGTCTCACATGTTCAAAATTCTGTTGTCTGAATTGATCTCTCTCTGCTTCCAATTTAGTAGCTTTCAGTTTCTCCTCTGATAATGTGCGGTTTACTTTGACTGTAGCATGCCATACTTTATCACCACTGGGTGCTAAATGATGTAAGGGATATAGAGATGCTGTGGTGGGTGGAATGTTACGCGATCTAGAGGTAGGACTCAGTGCTGGAAATCTCGTATCGGGTAAACTCGGATCTTGGCGTTGTCGCTTGGGTGGACGGTGGCTGTCCCGAACAGGATTTAGAGGTTGTGGTTGGAGGTGGTCTACTGAAGCGTAACCGGAAGGACCAAGGTTTGGGCTTATATGAGAATTTAGAAATGTGTGGAGATTCTGAGCTACTTGGTGATCCCGAGCTAGTTGGCGATCCTGAGCCACATTGGGATCCGGATTTGCTTGGATATCCTGAGCTAATTGACGATTCGGCTCTATTCTGGCATCCTGAGCGACCTCCCTCGCTACACCGGTCACATCTGGGCTCAACCTCCGAGCTCGTCGGCGATCCATAGTCTGTTGGCGATCATCTATACCCGCATCGGCATTCAGAATTGGTCGTTCGCGATCGATAACTAGGCTGCGATCCATAGCCGCACTATCCATAGCTATTTGACGATGCATATCTCGATAGAAATCCAGAGATGTTTGGGTATCCATAGCCTGTTGGCGATAATCCATACCCGCATCATGATTCAGAATTGGTCGTCCGCGATCGATACCTAGGCTGCGATCCATAGATGCCGTATCCAAAGCTATTCGACGCTCTATCTCTGGATCAACATCCAGAGCTGGTTGGTTATCCAAAGACTGATGTTGTGGGTCGACAGGAAAAACTTGAAGAGGACCAACCGGAGCAGGACCCGGATCTCGAGGTTGTGGGTAGACTGGGGTGTGGCCTGCCCGAGTACGAGTCCGACGTCGAGGTTGTGAGTTGCCTGGCGGAGCAGGATTTTGAGGTTGCGGGTTGACTGACGGAGCAGGATTTTGAGGTTGCGTACCTTGACGTTGCGCGTAGCAGCCTAGAGCGGAATGGGTCGGAGCAAGTTCAGGATTCTGAGCTGCCGTATGTGGGATAACTGGTGCTGGTGGAGGAGGTGTCGGATCAAAATTCGGAGCTTCCTGATATAGATAGACTAGAGCATCTAGAAAAGGTACCGAACCAATATTCTCAGCTATCGGATGTGGGGGGGACTGGAGCATCTGGAAAAGTTACATTATCATTCGGGCCAGGTTGTATGATGTTGTTTCCTGGATTTAATTGATGAGTATGACCGAATTCCACTGTAACACGATTGGCTTGTCTGATATCATACCCCTCATCATATGATGAATTCCTCTTTCGTTTAAGTTTTGATCTTGGGTTCCTCGTCGGGTCTGGAAGAAGTGATGCACCCTGTGCTCCAAAAGGATCATTCATGAGAGGTTCCGGCTGTTCATCTGGAGTTGGTTCATGTACTACATCAGCGATGCTTGGTAAAGCCTGCTGATAAGCTGCTCTGTCATTACACGGCAGCCTTTGATTGGCTTTTCCATACATCTGGTATCGAATTGGTTGTGAGTCAGACCCTAAAATCGGATAATAATCTCTAGCCAGATCTAGCGGCGGGAGGGTGTTTTCCCCGGGCCCTTGTGAATTGCGGCCCGGGGGTTCGTTGACTCGTTGATGTACCCTAGGGCCACGCTGGTCAGGTCGGGGGGTAGGTTGGTTTTCATGTACTGGGCGTGGGACCCATGCTGGATCAAAATAATCCATACGCCGACGCCGACCATTCGCTGGTCGTGGTGGCGGAGGGACAGGCTTGATGGGGTTATCTGCAGAATTGACTGCGTCTGGTTCTGTACTGCGATTCGGGGCTGTAATATCAGGGCGTGAATTGGATCTAGTCTCCCTGCGTGGTGGCGATACTGGAAGAATATATGTGTTGAATTGCACTTCGGCAAGTCGTGGATCAGAACCGGATGCCTCTCCCGTGCCCAGTAATGATTCAGGACGCTGAAACGATCGTCTTCTATGATGGTGCGGATGGCCATAAGCAAAATAGTTAGCCGGCCGGTGCCGCGGAAGACGTGGATGCCGCAATTGTTCCACTATACGTCCATATTCAAGGCGTTGGTTACCTGAACTAGAAGTATGAGTATTTACTAGTCCGGGCCGTGGTGTTCCGGTATTAGAGACTCCAGAGAATACGTTAGATTGGCCTGGTTGTGTATGGCGATATTGGGGTGTAGTATCAGAGGATATATCGGCTCCAGTCTGTTGGCGAGACGTATGTGCTGGTTCTCGCTGGGGGGTTCCGGTGTGGGAGCCTCCAGAGGAAGCATTAGATTGTCCTGATTGTGTATGCCGATATTGAGGTGTAGTATCAGAGGGTATACTAGCTCCGGTCTGTTGGCGTGACAGCGGTGGAGGGAATATCCTGGGAGTTGTTTCGACTGGTATTTCGAACTCTGCCTGAAGGGTGTCGGGGACGGCTGTGACTTCATTATCAGAGGATATAAACAACACTGAGGAATTGTGGTGCACTTACGAAGTTGACTGCCATCGGGAGGTTGATTATCAGTTGCGGGGATGGCATCAGGAATCAAGGTTTCAAATCCAGGAGGAGGAGGAGTAGGAATGTCTTTGAAGAACGGATGGCGAGACATGTTGACGATAAAACCGATGGTTGGTTGTCTTTATTGTTCATCGTACTCTTGATCCACCTGGAGTTGCGTTGAAGTTCCCCGTTGACCCCATCGTATCGAAAAGTGACTGGACGTTGACTGCACATGCTACGGCCTTGTTGCAGGTCCAGTGACCGCTCTATCTCCACTTCCACCCGCATTTTTGGGTGGATGTTAATGTAATGTCGCTTCATGAACTACTGCTGCCAGGTAGACTAGCAACGTCTAGTTGCTTTTCCATAGGAAGAGTGAACGGGGTATTTCTAGAAATCAAAATATCAGCACAGAAATAGTAGACATAAGCGAGCAACAGCATCATGCTAACCCCTCTCTCCCCCCCCCCCCCCCCCCCCCCCCCCCCCCCCAAAAAAAAAAAAAAAAAAAAAAAAAAAAAAATAAAAAAAATAAAAAAAATAAAATAAAAAATAAAAAACGTAGAATAGTAGAAATTAAGCGAGATTCACGAAAGCAAGCGTCAAACAAGCGAGAACTATCCCATGCACGACCATTTTGTGTACAAGTGGCTCCATGTAACTAGCGCGCCAAGAAAGAGGCGCAACAGGCGAAGAAAGAGTGGGTGCTAGCCCCCAAAGAGTGTAGTCACGAGTGGAAGAACCAGGGTCTTATACTGAGTTTCCAGCGGCCTTCACCCGCTAGTCATATGGAGGCACTTGTACACAAAATGGTCGTGCAGGGGATAAAAGCAAGCGTGAAGAACAGCGAGAAATAGACCCCAGTTTAGAACGCAAGCGATCAAACGAAAATGCCTTCCAACAAGAGGCTCGGCTGTTTTTTCGGCTGCCAAGTACTCAAAGTAGCAACATCTAGTTTACTTTTTAGTTCGCAGATGTATCACAGCGAAATCACAGTCTTCAAACGGCGTGAACCTGTAGACAGATAAGGTTTTAATATTGGTAAGAGAGCAAGCAACTAACTAACTACTACTGTAAATGAGATCCGCAACACCCCACTAAACTAGCGACTCCCCGCAAGACAAACAGAAAACATCCCAACGATGACTCCAACACCACCAGAAACCTTAAGCCCATTTGCTCCTACCCCCGACCAGAGTACCTAGATATGAATCAGCCACCTCCCAAACACCACAGATGACTACAAAATAACACACTTAGCATCTCCTTTCGGTCCAGTACTTCGCGAACTTGACTGTGAACGGTGCTTTGAATCTGATCTTCGCCTATGATGTTCCTTCGACTCCTTCTCACCACTCCGTTTGCTCCGGTTACTCTGCACTCTTCCAGCTCCAACTTCATCATATCTCTCCGGATGGCGGGAGGTATAGTATTTTTCAGGCGTAGGAAGACGAACATATCCATCCCCTGTAGCACAAAAAATATTTCTATTCTCGGGACCGCCGGCCGAAACTACTTTGCGGTCTAGGACATATAGGCTGCGACCTGTAGAATCTTCAATCAGTACATGGGGCGGCTGTGGGGTGTAACGGGGTACTTACTCTCTTTCACGGGGCGCACATACTGGGCTTGAATTTGCGGGGTCTGCATGAAGTATCCGAATTGCTGACCTTGTTGTTGCTGTACAGGCAGCTGGGGCTGTCGGGTTTTGACATATTCCGGTGCGGGGTACACAACCGGTACACCTTGTGTATTCATGTAGGATTTGGCAGGAACGTTAAGGTCGGATTCGGATAGTTGGCGAGCCAGGCGTTCCAGGTATTCGGCATCATAGCCTGGATTATACTCACTCACACCCTGAAAAGTCCCTGGGTCTGCATGGACGATATTTCTATCGAGTATTCCTCCGTGAGGTAACGTATCGTTACTGAAGTATGCTGTTTGTTTTGAGTTAGATGAGTTTACGAAACGTCGAAACCAAACCAAGAAGGGCAATTACAAGTTTGACTACCGGTATCATACTCGCTCTCAGACTCTGGTTCGTAGTAGCGCCTGTATGGCACAACATCCTGAGACTGATGGTTACGGGTGGTGGTTGGGTATCTCCCGGCGGCTTTGGTTGGATTAGTTTACGAAACCCAGTGAAAACCAGTGAAAACCAGTGAAGCCCAGTGAAATTAAACCGACGAGTGATAGTGCACGCACAACTTTGACTACCATATTCGCTGTCAACATCTCCTTCGTACGGGTCCTTGTATGGCAGCATATCCCGAGACTGGTTGTGGCGGACGGTTTCGTAGCCTCGGCTACGGAGGTAACTGGGGTTGTGGTTGTTGGAATATTGGTTGCGACTGCTGCTTGATATGTTTGTGATTGTTCTGATAACAAGGTGACAGAAAAGAAGGAGGGATCCATCCGATGAGAGATCCTTTTAACCTTCTTAGAGTGGTACAGAAATCTAGGCTGCCATCCCACCGTACTGTATCGCCCAGAATATCATGATTCATATTCCTTCGACCGACATACATACCATCAAGGCACGAATGGAATGTCACAGTCTCACAGCCAGAATGCAGTTTTTCGGGGAGCCACATAAACCATTCCCATCCAGTGCTACCGGTCGATTCGGATAGCAGAAGGTGGTGCGCAGCTTGTGTTTTGTGCTTTGAATAATTCTCTTCAGACCTTTTTGTCTAGCTGGTTACAAACGCGGGTAGAACCGGGCTTTGAAGTACACACACTTGCCGATGGGATTTGGCTGTGCTGGTACCCGTAGGTAGCTATGTATCGTGTATCGTGCACTTATCGTTCGGAAGGCTGACTCACATCGTATTTTCGCTGAGCATGGCCGAGATAGTGATAAGCGTTCCATGGCAGAGATGCAAAGGAGTGACAATGTCAACGTATTCAATGTCTCAAACATAGACATGAAAGAAGCGAAGGGGAAGTGTTGATCTCGGGCACCACGAACATGCACTTTGAAGGTGCTGACATGCATACCCCAACCGCTAAGGCATGCGTAAATCCCTGCATAAAGCGGAGAATTATGCATTACGCACGGTACCTGCATTTAGGGCTGCAGGTGCATCGATGATGAGCCTGATGTGCATCAGATGTGGAGAACAAGGTGTCCACCCAGCAAGATTGCGAGCCTTCATGGAAAGATAAGCGAGATCACAGTTTCTAACGACCCGAATATTTCTATAGATAGGGTTTTAATATTAGTAAGTAAAAAAAGAAACTAACTACTAGCAAAAGAGACCCGTAATAACCAAGTGAAGCAGCAACACCCCGACACCACCAAACAAAATAGCCCCACGATGAACCGAACCATCTATAGACTCCCTCCAAACCTCCAGACCACGCTGTCTATGACTGCGATATTTCAAACTGTCTATCTCCGAAGTGCGTCACGTTCCCTCGATCCGCGGCGTCCCTCTCTTCGAGATGATTTATGCTTGATAATCTGAGCTCCGGAATCTTTCCGAACATACGGGTTGTATCCACCCTCTTCTTCTTCAGATTGAATACGACGCGACGGATGTCCGGATCTCGCGATTAAGTCGTACTGGGCGGTGCGAGGTGTGTCTTCAAGGTTACGCACGCTGTGCCGATGCCTGCGTGTCGCGTCGGGGAGATCTGTATCATGGGGCTCTCTGGCTGTTGATCTATTCCCAACGCCTGCAGCAGAAAAAGTACCGTCGACGGGAGTGCTGGCGCTGAATATTTGTCCCCACCGATCAGCCCTCTCAGTGGACTGAGAGATAACATGTTGTCCATGTTGTTCATCTGTAGAATCAGTAACTGAAAGTGAAGGAGGTACTGCGGTACTGACAAGTGCCCTCGGCGCGACAGTCCTGTTGCTGCGCATACTGAGCTGGGGCTTGCTGATACTGCTGATGTTGAGCGTGTTGTTGGGCGGCCGGATAAGCGACCGTATTATCGTGCGCATCTTCGTAGCAGCCGCTCTGAGCAGCGCGGCGTTGGCGTCGTTCATCAGCCCGACGTTGAACATCATAGCCTGGATCCTGCTCTCCAACTTGTTGTGTCTCACCCGGAGCTGCAATATTGCAAATCGCGGCGACTATTGTTCCGTCCGGCATCCTACGTTCATTCTCAAGCAAAGCTATTTCGTCAGTAGATGAAGAGCAAAGAGCTGCGATGAACTTACGAGTATTGTAAGAGTTATACACTCCGGATGTGGTTGAAGATCCCCCACGATCCTGATGATTGTTGCGACATTCGCTACGAGACATGTTTGCGTTGTGTCGTGATGACAGAAAAGAGGCCGGGACATCTGATACTAACTATTTATCTTTCTTCGAGTGACACCGAAGAACAGGCACCTGTACCGCCTGTATTTCATACAGGTGTGCTGTACAGGATCTCATATTACTTCGACCGACATAAAATGAAGGCAACAGCGGGAGAAGCTGCTAGAATATTGTCTGATGACCCACGGCACTCCTTCATGCTCGCTGTGATCAGCCGCTTATATTGTAGCACCGCGAGATGAAGATTGCTCTGCCTGGGATAGAAGTGGGGATAAGAAGATTTTGAGTGTTAGAAAGAGGATATGGAGGAACAACGATGATGGCCGGAGTTGCATATCGCTACCGTCGGACGCACCTCATGCTCCATGTGTAAGCATCGCCAAGGCACTAATCGGCGAATTACTTATGCATTACGCACTGACGAACCACCACAACAACACGAAAACGACGCGACCACGACGCGAAAACGAAAAGCGGACCTCACAATCCTCACCAACACACAGTGCGAAAAGAGAAACAAAAAAACCCCTCTGTCAACGAAAAGAGTTTGTATGGTGCCTGGTCTAACTGACAAAAAAGAAAGAAGGGGAGAGGGAGGGGAAGGGTTAGATATAGGGGAGGGTCGGTTTCTCCATCTTCGCCGACATCGCCCTGCAACCCCACTCCACCTCACTTTGCCGACATCACCTGGCATCTCGAAGCCTGGCCCACAGCACGGTACCTGCATACAGGGCTGCGGGGTGCATCGCCGATTAGCCTGAAGCTTAGGTTCAGACACCCTGTTCTTCATCAGCGAATCCATAAGGTTTCTGCCCTGCATCGTCATGAGCTCGAATGGTTTTCGTCATTCTTGTTTGGAAAGGACATGCCATTAACTGTCCGAATACAACCTTTACCAGACAGGACGTGAAGCAGATGTGGTGTCGACCGCCGTGCCTGAATGTACTGAAGTCGCACGTAAAAGAGCCGCAACACAGGGCCATGACAGCGATGAACCCACAGCTGCGGTGCTTACCGGTTGCAACGACCCCGACATGAAAGATAGAAACCTTCGCACACTGAACGGTGAAATCCCATACTGTCGCGTTCTCAGCAGACAGCATATGCAACTCGAGCAGAGCAGAGCCCGATGGTACACGTATATCGGTTTTTCTGATATGTGTTTATTTCAAGAAACCTCGTATTTAGAGGGTTTCATAAGACTTTTTTCACACGAAAACATAAAACTACATTAATTCTCTACGATTTATACACGTCTGGTCACAGCTGGTAATCGTCGTTACATTCCACCCCCACAGCCTCATCCCTTTTCTTCACGGTGCACTCTTTGAACTTCTTCGCGTAACAACCTTTTAATAAATTTTCTCGCTAGTCTAATCTTGATAACCCGCCAAACTCCGTATTCCACTGCTTTTAGAGCATTTACGTTGTCACGTCCTACTCTTCTCTACCCCCAACATCTGCGCCTCCTGCGGATCCAGAGCTGTAGCTCATCTCCTTCTTCTTGATGTTTCGCATCCTTTGCCTTGGTCCTGTGGCTGACCTCTGGGGTGACCATTATTTTGTCGATAGCTGTTTCCCTTCGGCTCTGAACCCTGGAAAGTTCGGAAGCACGATTCTGGGAGTCCTTTGCTGAGCGAGATAAGTAGGTCGTTGAGATCACAAAAATCTTTATCTTTTAAGGACGCCCGTCGACTATGAAAGATATCCCAGTATGCGTAGAAACGTTTCCTCACTTCTAGATCAATTTTCTCCGTTTTGGCATAGTTATTCCATACCGTCGGATCCGACTTCTCCCAGGCCTGTTGAAGGCGCTTGTGTAGTTTCCGAAATATAACCCACTGTTCTGGTTTAAACTCGAGCAGTTCATTACTGCGGTGGGAAAGAGCATGCATTTTTTCAAATACAGGATCACTTAAAGACTGATCATAAGGTACAGAAACTTGCTCGTGATAAAACATGAAGGAGAGTAGTTTCGGAGACTCCTGGGTGCGATGAGGGGATCCTAAATCATCAGAATACACCCCACCAGCTGTGTGGTCCTTAACGGTATCATGACTTGGGACTATCGGATAGGTGCCATGAGAAGTCTGTGGCGGTGCGGAATTCCAAGCGTAGTTCCAAGGGCTTTCGGTATGGTAGGAATCGTGTGCGATTGTTTGAGGAGCTGGCGCCGCTCGTGCGGGCGTAGATGGAGCATGTTGGGCATACGCATGAGTAGAGGAGGGTGCTGGACTGTGATTCACCCATGACGGCGGGTTGAAAGAGGCAGGGTAGTAGGGATGCTCTGGTGACGGCGATTAAAATAGGCTGGACTGGGGTGTTAATGGGTTGGAAGTAGTACAGGAGGATCGCTGAAAGATGGAGCATACGGACGATGATACGGAGTAGTTGCTGAATCGTAACCGGAGAACGAGGGCGGGAGAGGAGGCGGGATGGTGAGCGGGGTACTCTGGCTATGATGGCTGTCAATGCCACACAAGTAACACTAGCATACCAGACGCGTTGATCAAGATTCTTATCTCCCTGTAAAATACCTGTGCATGATATCGCGACAGTTCAGGAACAGGGCATTCGGTGTAGTTGCGAGCAACGGAGTGTGGGGATGTTTTTGAGTTTTTGAGACAATCACAAGAGCACACAGTTGCAGTGGTGTGAGTTCTGTCGCTTGAACTTCCTAACTACTCTCAAGCGAGCTCACATGTTCGGACGGTATGACGCGGGGAAATCGCTGAAGCAAGTAACGACCAGATAGGGTTTTACTTCTGAAACTAATACTAAGGAAGGAGAATATCCGAACACGATCTTGGAACATGAAGGACTTTTATGCTCGTCAGACATGTTGACGGGCATCAGTACAAAGGAAATTAGGGGGCCCAGAATACAACGAAACGCAGGACAGCCTTGCCCAAAACCACAGAGTAACGGATGAACCCACGACCTCCAACAGTACCTAGGATATGCCGGAGTAATGTCGCTGTGGAAGAACAGGATCAGCGACTTTTACCGGTGGTGCAGCATTATTGCTCGATGTATCGTTGTCCGTAGTGAGGCGAGCATAGTCTGCGATCTGCATCTACGGTGGCACGCACGAAATCCTTCTCTCTCTCCACCTCTTTGAGCGCGCGCTCTTCACAGGCTCTCTCGTAACACTTGTAAATCCCCCCGGCAAGCTCCTCCAGCAGTTGTGCAATCGGACCGGTAAAGCTGCCTTGATCATAGTACAGCTCTTTCTCTTTCAGTTTCTCGAGCTCTTTGCAGATGGCAAGAAATCTCGTTTCGAAGCGTTCCAGAAGTCGTAGAGGTCGAATGGCGTAGCGGTAGAGTTTCACCCCACCTTCCTGCCAGTACCTGAGGAGATCGACGTGCGCTTGGTGAACAGATTTCCAGTCTTCGGGACAGGAGAACAGCCTCTTAGTAATGAAGGTTCCCGTAATTCTTGAAATGGCCTTGACCTCCTCAGACGTTCCGAGATCTCCCAAAGGCTTTATCGGTACGTCAAACATCCCTGCGTAGAATTCCATCGTACCGGTACTTGTATCATCGATCGGGGGTGGTACATGCGACCGAGATCTGGGTCTGATATATTCGACAGCGTTTGTAGTTTGAATCCGACGTGCACTGGGCTCCCCAAGTTGCTCGACAATGTGTTCAGAGTAAGGCTCACCAACATATTGGTCGTAACCCCCGACTGGCTCTACTGAGTAGTAAAGGTTCGCAACACGTTGGTTTGGCGGAGGACGTTGAGGACGAGGTGGCCTGCTGGTTCTGGAGTTCGCTGGTAGGCTTTGTTGGCTTCGGTCTTCGTATCTGCGAGACCCTTGTCCGTGTTTACTAGTATTAGCGACGGATTCCTCAGTTGCACGCCGAACAGATCCCTTGTCAACCATAACTATTTGACGATCTAAAACGATGCCGTCTGTGTTGTTAGCCAGATAAATCGACACGAGATGAGAATGGGGTAGAAACTAGGAGGGAACCCAAGGTTATATTGGTAATATTGTTCTGCGCGTGTGGACCTCTCAGCGTACACAGTTTGTTGGCGAGAGCTGCGGCGGCCCGGTTGTTGCGGGGGGTACCCCATTGCTGGTAGTAGTTATTGATTCGATGCAGCCCTCAGAGTCTGAAGTGGCCCTCTTTATGCTTCTGAGTGCGAACCTTGGGCACTTACAGCGGTGTTGTACTTTTCGCGTAGTGGTGTCCTGCCTGGAATATGTTGTACCGTTGAATGCCATGGATTGCCGCACGGACGACTGATCTCCATCGCAGCACTGACAAACGAAGCCTAATAGCAGTCAGACGAGCCGCACTGTGGAGCTTGTTTATCAATTGCGCCGCGTTTACCGCAACTGAAAAGACTGTCGATATTGTTCCATGTTACTCCTGCGTGTCGGAACAAGGCAGCATCCGGAGGTGGAAGACCGGCAATCTTGGAGCCATTGTTTTGAGATATTGTGGTGTCGTGATGGCGGTTTCGGCTCCCTGGATTCTGTTCATGGGCGATAAACAGTTGATGGTGTTGAGTAGGTAACGTTTACGTTAGGCCGCTAGGTGGGTGAGGAACTGGCCTTCGGCATCACACCTAGGATTAGACTTTGCCGCTCTCCTGAGACATGCTAAACATGCATCACACAAGTCTTGATAACTTTATAGCGGGTGGCTGCGGGAGGAATGTTGGTGGAATCGCGTGATTCATGTGTATCCGATGTCCTCTGCCACGATACGTTTGAATTCGCAAACGATCATAGAAGTTTTCCGGAGGTGCAATTCCGGTGGAGTTTTTGGTCTTTTGTTTCTTGCCAAGATGCTGTCATGGTGTTTGATAGACCTCCGCTTGTGGCCAAGTCGTGTTAGTGGACGTTTGATGACGTAGTCTATTGGTAAGCCCACAGAAATAAAGCTTATCGTACAGAGTACATAACGGCAGCCATGTCTGTCGTCAACGGCGCAATCCCGTGCTGATGGAATATCGGTGTAACAATGATGCAAGAACAACAGCGCCGGTGTTATACACCAAGAGCCAAGTCCTGGCAGAAAGGCCGATCTCTCGCATGAACGGTACCGATGATCATTAGCCTGAGCATGAGGGTAAATGGCTTGTCAGCCGATTCGAAGCGGCGTTGTTAGGTTCCCGCCCTACCCTGAGAATAGGTTTCGGGTCGCATGAGTCAATTAAAATTGCCATCCCGCGCTGTTTCGTACTGTCGCTTAGATTCTGTCCTAGAGTTAGCGCTTAGAGCGACGAGGGTCCCATCGATATCTACTGGTTTCCTGAGCGAAGAATTCGGCGGAAGAAGGTGGAGACGACGAGTTGATTGTTGAGCTGGGACGGGCGAAACCAGCGGGCACTGCATGCATGACGTAGTCTTGGCATGTCGGCGAACTCCGTCTTCGGCTAACCGACCCATGAACCTTAACCCGAGAGATGTCGAGCCGAAGAGCCGAAAATTTGAAGCCGTCGGGAATGTTTCTAGGTGCTTCCGAACAAATTACACACATATCTTGATTTCCGAAAAGAATTGTCGTTCAAAGGACGGGAGTATGCGGTTGCGCTTGTTCTGGTAAGTCAGGGAACTGGTGCATCACAGAGTCACACAGGCAAGAAGGCGAGGAGGAACACTAATTAAAGCAACGCACTCTATCAATCAAAGCAAAAATAACACTAAAATCAGCAAAGCATACAATCTAAAAATCAACGCAATCGAAAAATCCAAACTTCAGGTCGTACGTAAACAAAAGAAAACACAAATCCGGTACCACCCTGGATGTTCCGCCATCCGACATACATCTCTGACAACTACTGCTGTATGATCAGGGGCCAATACATAGTCCCGATACGGCATTTTCTTCTTCTGTAAACCCGTCATGACAGGCCAGTCTGCTTCGCTACTTCCGTGTATTGTTCATTTAGAACCCTGGTTCTCCATTGTCTTCCGTGGGTTTAACATCTTCGTGCGTACCGCATTGGTGATAAGATCCAGAATATATTCCATTGGATCAACATCCCTATCCTGAACAGCGTTGAGTGGCGGTTCCTCCAACAACGTACAAAACCGCTTGATATTCTCCTTCAATGCCCAATCTTTTGCCTTGTTATCAGCGCAAATATTGTGAAGATATTCGATCATCTTGCTGTACAAGCCAGGTTGATCAGCTCTCCAGTTCTCAGGGATATTGTAATGCGCTTCTTCAATATTATTCCATTCGCCGGCTAATGCTGCATGGAGCCCAGTGACTTCGGAGAGCTTGAACATTTGCTCACGGATGTCCTTGTCCAGCTCTGCCCAAATTTTGCCACAGACGTATACATCTACGACCCCGTAAAAAACGATAGGTTGGAATGCATCGATTTTATAGTTTAGAAAATAATAATGATGCTGTCCGGCAGGGCATGAAACAGGACTACATTTGACACGACGGACCTTGCCTGGGTTTTCCAATTGAGCAGATTCAAGTTGGTTCTGAGAACGAGCATAAGGCTGTTTATGACGATCGCCGATGTTGGGAAGAACACCAGGCTTTACCCCAGTGGAAGGCTCAAGTGGGGTATGATACTCGTAATGAGCACTAAAGTCGTTCTGCTCAGGAATAGGGAAGTTGAAAGGTGATCCTGCGACAGGAGGAGAGGGGTACTCGAGACGAGCACTGAAATCGTTCTGTTCAGGAAGGGGAAGTTCCGCCTTACGACGTTTCATAGATCCCTTCACGGATCCTGTCGAAGACACTGACCATGATCCTGTAGACGGTCCTGTATTTACTCTAGTCGGTCCAGGTGGGGGGGGCGTATCCCAGACGACCGTAGTAGTCATGAGGTGCTGTAGGAGGTTTTGCTCCAGGCGCAGGAAGATACTCGTAGTGAGCGCCGAAGTTGTTCAGCTCGGGAATTATACAGCTGCTGAAGGTATCCGAGAAATTGGAAGGCGGTTTTGCCACCGGAGGAGGAGGGTACTCGACACGGGCACTAAAATCGTTTTGCTCGGGAATGTCGTTGTCGTAGGATTCCGGGAAATACGACCGGGACATCTTTACCTTGATGTACTTGGTGTTATTGTTTGGAATTTCTGTGTCTGGAATTAAGGTGTATGGGATTAATGTTTTAGCTGTCGATGTGGAATAACAGATAGAATGATAAGTCCATATTTATACGTCTGAAAGACCTTGGAAAACACCGTGATGTAAGATCTCCATACCACGCAGTTGTCTCTTGCGATGACGCTAATGGAATACTTCCCGTAACGTCTGGAGACCCTCCAGATCAACAAAAACTCCCTGAGATCTTAATATTTTTTAAATTCCGTCCATAACCAACTTCTTTTAAATTCTTTACTCATGCCACTATTTTTGGTTTTTAATTTATTTTGTGGTTGCATGAGTTTTTGCTGATCTGGAGGAGATGTTACGGGAAGTATTCCAATACTTCAGTGAATGAGCAGCACGAACGAATGTAATGCGGCGTCCAAGCGGCAATATGTTTTGCCATTTCTGCTGCAGTGCTTCGCTTCAAACGCGGCTAAAAGAGTCATTGCTGTTTGATGGTTGCTGATTTTGGTGTTACCATCCATTTTGTACCGCTTCTGGACGGCGGACGGGCAATATTAAAATTTCAATGCCTGAAACATGATTTACGGTGTGATTTACGCTTCATAAGCGCTGTTTTGTCACATTGGAACTTTCAATTAGAGATTTCCAGACCACTACGTAAAAATGAGAAGTTCGACCGACGGTTAATTTCGTTCCGGCAACGAAAGATGCGCTGCTGATAAAACTTTGATGTTTGAAGATCGAGCCGTCAATGTGGGTATCCCGGGGACGGATAAATCAAATGAAACTCCAGCTTCAGACATCAAGTAAACGCAAACAGCTCTTCCGGCCAGCTTCCGGAATGTTTACACAGGAATTTTCTTTTCTCCACCAACTTCCACCACCTCGCCATATCTTA
This sequence comes from Pyronema domesticum, assembly GCA_024516145.1. Taxonomy (NCBI): domain Eukaryota; kingdom Fungi; phylum Ascomycota; class Pezizomycetes; order Pezizales; family Pyronemataceae; genus Pyronema; species Pyronema domesticum. Next base: position 285,635 of record JAJJXL010000023.1, read on the forward strand.
CATTATGCAACACCTAACCCGAAGCACGTGGCCGAGTGAAGCCGTATGATTACTGCGCCGGCAAAGGAGATGACATCTCCACTCCACCTCAGTTTCAAAACTCCCAACCTTAACTCCACCGAAACCCCTCCGATTGATATTGACACGCTGAGCAAGGCTGCACATCACCGAAAATTTCCAGCACACTTGACAATCATTCACCACGTCCCTCAGCACGTTACCGGTAATGTTTTCCATCTTCCTTTTGATGAATATCCCGACTTCCAGGGTGTTGCTAACGATATAACAGGTCATAATCACACATCACCGGCGTCACAGCACAGCCCTCGCTCATCTGTCAGCCCCTCAACCCATCACCCAGGGTCTCAAACGAGCCCCCAAACTGGCTACAGTCCCGTATCTCTGTTGTACCTACAATGACGTACCTGGATGACGTTCTTTCCATACCGGGGATCAAGGACCGCATGTCTGATCTCCGATATATCCGGGCAATGATCCTCCCCTGCTTCTACGTAATCTTTGCCACAGCATCCGACTATGCATCTAGCTCCTCAAAGTCCTCACCCCAACTTATCCTTTGTCCCGACCACCGATGTCCTTCTCGTTACCACTACGTTTCAGAATGTTCCGAACACGTCACCATCACAAAGCTTTTCCAAATTATCCAAGGCGTCCCGATTGCGGCTACTACAGGGACTCTGGATATTAATAAGACTAGGGATGCGTTGCTGAATGAGCTTCAGTGCCCGATTTGTTATGATACAGTCAAGAAACCTGTTACAGGGAATTGTGGACATACGGTTTGTTGGGATTGTCATTCTATGGCGATGAAAAGTATGGGATGTAATGGAAGGCGCTGTCCGATTTGTAGGAGGAATGAACCGATCTATGCGTTGGATTTTTGGCTGCACGAGTTTGCTAATATTGCTTTGAGGCCTGCATGGAGGCCGAGACCGCCGCCTAGGGAGGAGTTTAATTATTTGGATCTTATCGGCTATCAGTTGCCGCACAGAAGGTGACAGTGGGTGGAAGGAGGTAATGTCTAATGAGTTTATGAATTCGTGCTTGAATGTTTTGGATTTACGTTTGGAAGTGTCGCTCGTTTCGTGCTTGAATGTTTTGGATTTATGTTTTGGAATTGTGTTCGTTTCATGTTTGAATGAGTTTAACTATGTATTAGTATATCATGTGCGGTATTTTTAAAACCGCGAAAGTACTTTTTTATTGTACGGGTTAAAACGAGTGCTCGCCACCTGCGCGATGAATTGTGGACCAAGGGCTTGGATCGGAAGTAGTTTTTTGTTTTGGAATTTTGAAATTGATGCATGTTATGTTCTTGCTCTAGATTGTTATTCAGAATATACATTATTTTTCTGTTTTAAACTTGGTTATGATGTTATCCCCAAAATGCAACTCGCGGCATAAGTATGTATGCACATCCACAGCGGCGACGAGATCGACAAGTCCCGCTCAACACCGAGTGATATTAAATGTATAAACCCCCGCCTAAACCCCTGGACCCAGGATGCTTGTCATCCGCTAAATGATCAATCAACCAACACCCAACCAATCGTCAATCATAACCAATAATCTAGATACTTCCCGGTTTTACAGAATCACCGGCAATCAGCAATCCTCCTTCTCCAAACAAATCGGCAGCATTTATAAACCAAGCCCGCCCTCTGCGGAACCACCTTGTCGTTTAACTCCAAGTCACCACCGGAGAATTTTCAGAACAACTGATACAGTAATCGTCGACACGCATCAAAACACAACCCAAACGTACTAATAACCTCTTCGGCAAACAAAAACGTCTTTCAAACTGATAAACACTCACCGCAACCCACCCTCACCCACACCCACCACCCCACCACACCATGCACCCCCCGGTCCCCCCCTCGCAGACACCCCCCTATCCATTTTCAACACGTCTCTACGCCCTCAAGCAATCCATAAGCCAACAACTCCACCAAAACGGACCATATGGGCTTTCAGATTCGTGCTCTCGGCAGATCGCGGAGATGGGGGTTTATGATGTGAAAGTTTTTAGGAATGGAAGGGTTAGACTAAGCGGGAGTGTTAGAAGGAGTAGGGAGGAGGATGAAATGGAGGAGAGGGTTTGGAACAGTTGGTTAGAGGGGCAGATGCGGGAGATTAAGAGGGAGCAGGAGGACAAGGAGGAGGAGGAGGAGGAGGAGGAGGAGGAGGAGGAGGAGGAGGAGGAGGAGGAAAGCGAGGAAGAGCAGGGGAGTTATGAGGAGGGGGAGGAGGGGTGGGACGAACAAGAGCAGACTGAAGAAGAGGAAGGAGAAGAGAAGGTTGAAGGAGAGGAAGGGGAAGATGAAGGAGGGGAAGAGGAAGGAGATGAGAAAAGCGGAGAAGAGCCTGAGGAGGGCTATGAAGAAGAGGGCGAGGAAGAAGAGGGCGAAGAAGAGGGCGAAGAAGAGGGCGAAGAAGAGGGCGAAGAAGAGGGCGAAGAAGAGGGCGAAGAGAAGAGTGAAGAAGAGGGCGAGGAAGAAGAAGGCGAGGAAGAGGACGGCGAGGAAGAGGACGGCGAGGAAGAGGACGGCGAAGAAGAAGAAGGCGAGAAAGAGGACGGCGAGGAAGAAGAAGGCGAGAAAGAAGAAGGCGAGGAAGAAGAAGGCGAGAAAGAAGAAGGCGAGGAAGAAGAAGGCGAGGAAGAAGAAGGCGAGGAAGAGGATGGCGAGGAAGAAGAAGGAGAGGAAGAAGAAGGCGGGGGAAGAGGAAGGCGAGGAAGAGGAGGGCGAGGAGGGCGAGGAGGGCGAGGAAGAAGGCGAGGAAGAAGAAGGCGAGGAAGAAGAAGGCGAGGAAGAGGAAGGCGAGGAAGAGGAGGGCGAGGAGGGCGAGGAGGGCGAGGAAGAAGGCGAGGAAGAAGGCGAGGAAGAAGAAGGCGAGGAAGAAGAAGGCGAGGAAGAGGAAGGCGAGGAAGAGGAGGGCGAGGAAGAGGAGGGCGAGGAAGAGGGCGAGGAAGTGGGGAATGAGGAAGATGAAGAACAGGAGGAGGAGGAAGAGGAGGAGGAGGAGGAGGAGGAGGCTGTGAGTGATGAGGATGAAGACCCCGGAGATCCAATGGACATTGATGAATAGGGAGATCTGTTATTCACGGCATACGTGCGTGGATAAAAACGAGAAAATGACTAGGCTGAATGATTAAAAGATAAAGAATTTATTTAATGCCGTATAAAAAAAGATGTATTCAATAATTAGACCGAACCAGTTCATAAACCCGCAAAAAATGTAACTCCCCTAACCCAGGCACATGACCGAGTGCCTTTATATAATGCATCGCCCCATGCTATACTCCGTCCCTGAACTCTTCCCGGACCACTGCACGTTGGTGCTCTTGAAGTCCCTGCACAAATATAAACAGGCGCTCATCCGGGAAGTATCTGCATGCAAAAATCCGCCTCTCCTAGTAGCTTAAATCGATCTAGACAACGCAACCCGCCGCTACACCCCGGCAATGACCCTATCATTCACCTACAGCAAACTCTCACCCCGTCAGATACCCCCACGCTCAGGCCACCCATCCGCATAATAAATCATCCCCCCATGCTCCGGATGCGGATATCCCGGATCATAAACCTCTCCATACCCATAATACTGTGAAGGGGGATACTTGGCCATTGCAGACCACGCACGCCGATAAGACTCCACTTCCAGTTGATAACGGATATCATCCAACTCTGCCCCTCCTGTTTCACCGTTAAGAAAAGCCTTCCACTCGCCGATGACGCTTCCGGTATCGTCTTGACGGTCACGAGTCGCAATAAGCGATCTTGACGGCACCTCCTTCTTTACGATCTGATCAGCGAGCCGTTGAGGACTTGGGCTCGCAAAATTGGCGGGTCTGATGTAGCGGTCGCCCGGGGATGGAGCGTAGTCGTAGGCCACAGTCGGTGGATCGGGATATTCATAGGCGGGCGGGTAGCCGGGCTGCTGTTTCTGGACCGTTGATGACTGGATCCCACGTTGGTAAGAACGGCTATCTTGATCTGACTCTGAGTGGATGGTTGGACGTTTCGTGTGCGGTAAGCACTTTGGCGGTGGCGGAGGATACTCTAGCTGGTCTTTTCGAGCAGTTGAGGAAGGGCGTCTTTCCTTATCCTGCGCCCGATGGTGCCTATGTGGCGGTGGTGGGTATTCCAGAAGGTGTTCTGGTGCTGACGACGAATGTCGTAATTCGTTTTCAGTCAAGCGAGACCCCCTTCTTGCGCGCAGTTCACCACGTCTCTCTGAATCCGTCTTTCCCGGCACTGGCGCCGGTGGATAATCTAGCTTGCGTTCTCGGCCGGCTGAAGAATAACGTCGCCTCGTCGCGTGCGACCCAGGTTCGGAGTGAGTGCCGTGCGTAGGTTCGCGGTTTATGCTGGGCCTGCGTGGAATAGGTGGTGGTGGGTATTCGAGACTTCTGCTATCGGTATTCCCGGCAATGTAATGTTGACTTGGGGCTCGAGACCGCGTACGAACTTCGTCTCTCGACCGTCGGTGGCTGTCGAAAGGGTTGGTTTCTAGTTGGTAGTTCGCGATGTTGCGATCATCGTGTGGCTGGCTCCTGCAATCCATCTTGTTCTCGCTTGAATGTAAACTTGGGGTTCGCGACCATGTACGGGCGTCTTCCTTTGACCAGAAAGAGTTTGTGATAGGGTTGTGTTCGGGCTGGGCGTTTCTGGCGCTGCGATCATCGTATGCTTCTCGAAGTTTGCTCGGCCGTCTTTCGTGATGCCGTTGGCTGCGGCCGTAACTGTGGTGGTCGGAAGTCATCGTGTCTGACTTTCAGGTGTCGATAGAAAGCAAAGGTAGATGTAGATGAGAAGCACAACGGTGGCACTGATGTCGCGTCTGTGGTTATATAAAGTCGGTGAGAGTCTGGAAGCTTCCGGCTAGCTACTGAGGCAGCCATCAGTGTCACTCTCGCAACGAATCCAGCAGTTCCAGATATACCCTTTCAATGTCCTCGAATACCGCTCGCCTCGCATTGTGTGATGCTCATACTCACATATGAGCTACGCGAAACCACATTATTGTTGACGCGCTCTGCCGGGCGCGTTGGTGCTGATAAGAGCCTAAACTGCGGCGCCTGATATCTTCCACCGGTCCGAAACCTGGAACCCGGCTGCTATCGAGGATGTATTGCGCAGAAAATCTTGCTTCGTTGTTGCGTTGTTCCGTGAGCGACGATGCGTTGGTCGTTCGGACTTTGTTGCATTCGATTGAAGAGGAGAAAGCGGAGAAGGAGGTGTGTGTCGTCACAGTGGTTCGCACCACGTCAGCTCGAGCGTCCAGGGAACCGAGCGCCAAAGCCAAGCCCTTGAAGATTACGAAACAGGCCACTCTTCAGCCAACTAGAGGATCCATACCACGCGATGTTTTTCCCTGTAACCCGCATTAGTTTGGGGCGTACTGGATCAGATCTAAGATAACTTTAATTCGACAGCGGTTCAAAGCTTTGCGAGGCTGTGAAGACCCCTAACCCTTCGTTGTCGACACAAATCAGCCGACAAAAAGCGCGATTATCGGTCGATATACGACTGTAGAGTAGTCGGGAGAGATTGCCAGAAATTGTTGATGGGATACCGTACGACTCGAGGTGGAGGATAGGTGGAGTGGTGGGTGATTGATGGGCGACGAGAGTTCGCCGTGTCTGGAGAAGCTGAAGTATTCCCTTCAGGTTCTATCTCCATCTACCCAGTTGGCCGCTCGTCTGTATCTACACTCTAACCTGACGGAATCCAACGGCATTATCGTCATCAACTCCGACGCTCTCGCCGTCGTTCGCTATCATGTATCCGGCACTCTTAACTCTTTGCCACGTAAGGCTCAGAGTTGCCATAACGAGAGCTGAAACCGCCACATGGCCGGAGATGCAACATCATACATTTATGGAGTAATCGGGAAACATTTACAAAGTAATCGGGCCGATTCGGAGGAATTTGGAGGATAATTGGGCATTGGTAACGTCTTATTTTCTTTCTGTAAACGTGTCAATTTCTCTTTATTCTGTCTATATAAGATCATGTAAATTCCTTCAATAGAACCCCATCGTGCAAGCTTCTTCTCCTCCTGGTGAATAGTATAAGACCTCCGAATTCATTATTACCTAACATTCGAACCAAATGAGAACATCACATTGCGAAGCAGTATCACAGACTCGAAACATGATTACATTTAAGGGAGTACAGAACTCCGAGTAACCGACGTTATTAAGTTTGCGGACTACATACTAACAGTGGAACTAAAATATTATATCTGAGCACCCAAAAATCCGATTCGCATTTCTCGCATCCATTCGAATCTACCACATTCTCGCGTGGGATGGTGCTAACGTTAGGTCCATGGAAGCAGGCGTAACGAATATCACAATGAAGTGGTTGTGCTGCTGCCTGCTGCATTGTAGCCCTCAGAGGAAGATTTTCGGCCGTCGTAGGGGCTCCAAGTCGCTGCGGTTGTCTTCGTTTACGCTGAGAAACGCGTCGATCCGGAGCTGCTGTTGCAGGGGTTTCCTGCAAAGGCGCTGGATCCAGAGCTGCTGCTACAGAGGTTTGCTGTGCAGGCTGAACAGAATCTGGGCTCTGGTTGTCTAGGCGTGCGATTTGAGTATGCTTCGGATCCTGCTCATGTGCTCCCGAAACTGCTGCCATCGAAGGTTGGTTTCTTCCGGGGTCCGCCATGATTCTGGAATGAAAGTTTTGTGCCCTGATCGCGGCGAGACCGACGGGTAAAAATGTACACGTCATTATAGCGTGAGAAAAGCAAATAGAAACGGAATAAAAGAGGTTCAACCGAAGCATACTCCTGTGCCAAGACTTGAACGAGGAAAGTCCATGGTAACCATTTGATGTCGTACGCCCAGCATGTCAACCCCTTAGCCACTGAGGCCATTCCCATACTGCAACATATACCAGAACTAATATACAACTTGCACAATACAGTTCTGCTTGTATCATACGTGTCTAAGTCGTTGATATTATTATGCTACAGAAATCGACATATCCCAATAACAAACAGCAGCTAACGATAACCATTTAAAGTAAAATCATCTCCGATCCCGCTGGTAGCGACAAAGTTGAAGAAAAACAAACCAATGATCGATACCAGAGCAATATCCCGATCAATTTCGTAGGCCTACACAAGCTTACTTCTTGCTGCAATTGCAGGTGCAAGTTGCGCAACACTTTCCCTTCTCCGCACCAGCCGCATACATTCCTGAGTAGCTAACCGCTCTAGAGCTACGAACCAACGCTCTGGATTGGCGAACTGCATGAGGCAGCAGCCCAGAAATATGAATGTTTTCAGCGTCTATAGCTTCCAATTTACCTGACGCATTGGATAGAGCAACCGAAGCCCTACCTGCAGTCTCCCGTATGGAATCCACGGATTGACGATATGCATTAGATGGTACAACCGATCCCGGAATACCAGTCCCACGTTCTGTAGCTGCCGACATGCGTGGGCTAGACTTTACAGAAGGGGCTTTGAAACTACGGATAGAAGCATCCGACTGACGAGCATTCAAGTCCTCAGCGGTCTCCCGCATCGAAGCTGCAGACTTTCGTGGGCCAGACTTAACGGATGGAGCATTCAGGTCCTCAGTGGTCTCGTTGTTCCCAGCTGAGGACTGAAGCGATGCAGATTTCAATGATGACGCCTTGGAGCTGCGGGTAGACGCGGCTGGCTGATGAGCATTCTGGTCCTCGGCGGTCTCCCGGATTGAAGCTTCAGATTGTCGCGGATCAGACTTCACAGACGAAGCTTTAGACTTCCGACTGAAAGCACAGGAGTGGCGCTTATTCAAATCCTGATCCGCCGGTGGTGGGTTGTGATGATTACGGAAACGGCTTGCAGGCCGGTCTTCAGATTGTCGAAAAGTGTTATTTTTATCAGGGAACAAATCATCCGGAGCATCCTTGGCTTCTTGAGGTCCTAGGAAAGGGAAGCGGGGATCGATCGTACTAGCCCTGTTGCGTCGACTGGATGTAGAACCCCGTTTCATCGAGCCGTAACCTCGAGTGATGGATGGTGCACCAGTGCCCGAGATAGTCGAACAGCGAGTGACGGATGGTGCGACGGAACTACGAGGACGAGAGCCACTGGAAAGTGATCCACGGCCTGGGAATGGTGGAAAATCGTCGAAGTTAAACTCATGATATTGGCCATGCGAGTCACTGAAGGTTTCTTCTACTTGTTGGAAGGTCGTAGTGGTTCCGTCGGGTAGGGTGGTGGTGACTTTGGTCGCGCGGAGCCATTCGGCAGTACCCATGGTGTTTGGTTGATACGATGAGTAATGAGAACTGATGGAGATGAGTAGATGGGGTATTCATAGGACTGGGGGCCGATATTTTCCCATTTTCCCAAGGACTTTACTAGGTACATTATCAGGACCAGAATGATGGTCGATCTGACCCAATACATTGTGTAATGTAAACCGTATTTCACTGACTTAATGATTGAACCAGTTAAGATATTGCGTTTTTGACCACCAACGATGTTTCTAGTTTATCTAGAACATTGTGCGTGCTAGAGATGATGGAGTGATGGGTAGTGATGCTACATGCCAAACAACCTTCGTCGGCAGACAATGGAACCTAGAGCCATCCTACTGCAAAACATTCAAGTAGTAGATAATAGGCCACCAGGAAATCTGAATATCTTTGACATATTTCCACATCAGGTTTCGCCCTCTGCGTTGACAATGGGTGAGATTCAGTGATCCACCTACACGCATTACGTAATCTCACGGATGCGACCTGCATCGGTGACATGTTGTGATTTAGCCCCAGGCGGCTGCTGTTTAACTTTTTTTGACTTATTTTCATTTAATAAACATCAAGAACTACACTATAATGACTATTTAAATAATCTTGAGTCAATGAATCTAACGATAATTCAGCCCTCAATCTGGAAGACTCTCATTAACGGCGCCGACTGGACGTACTCATCCCACCCATCCCAGGACCCATCCTAGACGAACCCGGCATACCCGGCCTCAACGACCTAGCAGTACTAGCAACACTCATAGGTCTCAAAGTCCTGGCAGTACTCGCCGTGCTCATGGGCATCATAGATCTAGCAGTACCTGCTGCCGACATAGGCCTCATAGATCTAGCTGTACCAGCCGTCGATGACATAGGCCTCATTGATCTAGCCGTGCCAGCCGTTGACGACATAGGTCTCGACGACCGCGGAACACCCGCCGCCAAAATGCTCGAATTAGCGGTGGACCTAACTGATGGCGAAAACCCAGTAGACCCCTTAATAGTCGAGGCCGGCATACTTGACCTAACACTCGGAGACAATCCCGTCGATCCACAGATAGTCGAACCCGGCAGTGACGGTGGCGGTGACATACCACGAATAATAGTTCCTACACCGTATCCGCTTGCTTTGGGTTCCACACTACAAGCACCGCCGTGTCTTGAGCGGGTTGAAACAGGGGGGATTGCAGTTCCGACAGGCCTGATACCAGTGCTGGATGCTCGGCCAGATGGTGCTCCGGATTGCTTGTAGAGTAACAAACTATCCGGGACGTTGGATAAACGCGATGTGCCAGGTGTAGAGCGGCTGGATCCAGCACGCATTGAGGGAGCTGTAGATCCCGCACGTGATGATGATGGGGCTCGGCTTGAAGGTGCTCGGGCGGACGGTGCATACGACGGTGCATAAGACTGCGCTCGACTTGAAGGTGCGCGCATTGAAGGTGTGGTTGAAAAACTGCTCATTGTAGACGGTCCTGCAGTAATTGCACGCATGCACTGAGGGCCTCCAAAACTGCTGCTTGTGCTGCTGGGCCAGGGAGCGGCACTTATGGCGGGTAGTTGAGATGCAGCGCCGATAGCCGGGTAGCTGGATCCCATGCCGCTTCCAGGGTTGTCGTGGACGATGGTGTATTCCTCGCGCTCATAGTGATAGCTCTCGTATGCCATTTTTGGTGTGACTGCGGTTTGTGTTGTTTGGTTGTTCTATGAGTGCTTGGATATGATAGGTGTGAAGTGTGTTGTGACTAGATTGCTCTCTTTCGAGGAGGGATAAATACCCGGCGCTGTCATCTTGGTGTCAGGATACTGTTGACACTCAGACTCAGGATGGATGATGGACAATGATTTTTGATGCTTTACTGCCATGATTAAACAATACCATTTATAGTAGTATCCATGTCGACTTGAGTCGTAAGGTAGTATGAGGCTCATTTTTTGTTGCCGGCGGATGGCAGCTGTGTCATGGAATCTCACGCGATTCAGAGTATGAATCCTTCACTCGAAGCTTTTTGATCAGTTTTGTTGAATGAAACGGCGAAATTTGCTAGAAAAATAATATAAACATAGCGTCGACATCGATTGAACTAATAATGAAATGAATAAACGTAGAAAAGCAAAAAGCAAAAACAAAACCCGGCATAGAAATAGCAACCTCCCAGCTCTGAGCCATAAGTCCACCCAAGCCACCGTTTAAGCCCCCGATATTCCTCTGAAGTGGTCTCTCAGCCTCTCGAGCTCAGACAACACCCTCAACCTGTGCTTTCCATATTCCAACAGCGGCATCTTCTCTTTTGCGTCCTTGATACACGCCAGCAAATCCCCCAGTATGCAGACCATTCTCCTACTCCCTCTCAAATCCGGCATTGGCATACTAGAGCCCCTGTTCTCATCCTTCCAAAGCTCCACAAGATACCCAAACATCCCAGCGAACACGTCCATGTTATGGGTATCTCTTATATCATGCATGACTTTATCAGTCACTGCCGCAATATTGTTCAAGACGTGCCCAACCTGGATGACCCCATCATCTCCCCGGTTGTCGTAACTAAAAGTAGACTTAATCCTCTGTCGAAAAAATCGTATATGGTCTTTGGAATCATAACGCCTGACCGTCTCGTACCACGTAAGTTGCGCAAACGTCTCCACAATGCGGTGATGATGGGTATTTTCTTTTGGAAAACTATTGCTTACCCAAGTCCTCAAGCCTTGGTAAATATGCGTAAACTCATTCTCAACAATCCTATCCAGCGTTCGCAACCCCACGCTGTCGCCTTTGTACTTCTCCTGCCATATTGCACGGTATTGAAGAAGTATCGTCAACAGCCGCGCGTTGATCCTGACGCCCTGTTTTCCTAAAGTCCAGTTATGGTAGAAATACGCTACGTCAGACCATATCTTCAGGATATTTTCAATGCTCCAAAAGTCATTATCGAGGAGATGGACCCCTTGGTCATTTGACCATAAGGAGATATTGGCGAATAAGACGTTGGCGAATGCGGGATCGGAGGTTGTATTAGGGATTTGAAAATCGGAGCCGATTAGGTCGCCGCAGTATGTTATTTGCAAGGCGGGATCTCTGGTCTTGATAACGTTGACGATGCGAGGTTTACGGTTGCTCCGAGAATCTTCGTGTCGATTATCACGGCTACCTTGAGGTCCCCCTGCAGATCGCTGTCTCTCCCGAAGATCAAATCCTTCGTCTCTACTCCCTCTACGTTGATTTGATTGTCTTCTCGGTGGTTCTGGGTAACGTTCTCCCGGTACAGAAGGTCGACTTTTGTGACGCCTATGCGATTCGCGTTGATGCTCGTGGCTGTAGTCAGACCTTCGCCGCTGCGAAGGTCCGGGATGCTGTTCTTCATCGTAATACCTTGCCGAGTCACGATAGTGTCTATTACCGCTTTGCCGATGATCATCGCCTCTTCTCTGTGTCTCTCTTTCATGATCTCCGTGGTAATGTTCTTCGCGGATAACTTCAGGTCTATCACGATGTCCATCATAAACGCCGGGACCACGCGCGGAATGGCTGTTGCGGGTGCGATGCTCTTTTCTCGGTGGATAATTCTCGAAACCCTTCCTGAGGTCTTCTCCGGCGACGTGTTGTGGATATATCCATTTGTTTGGCTCCTTCTCTCGATAATAGGGTGCCTGGTATGGCTGTCGGGATTGATACGGTGTGAAGTAATGTGAGGCGGCGTGAGGTTGGGGTGGATGAGGTTGGGGTGGATGGTGAATTTATCCGTAGTGTTGCCCAAACGGTGGGATGTGGTGCGTAGGCAGTAAGTATTGATGGTGGTATCCAGTGGATCTTGATCGACGGTATCGTGGAACGCTTGGGTGCTCGTAGGCTTCTTCAGGGCGGTGGGGATCGTTAATGTCGACAAACGGAGCAGAATCTCTTCGGGAATCCGATGGGGCATGATATTGCCTGTACCGATCTTCACATTGCGGCCACCAGTCTTCTCTACTGAGAGGAGTTCTCTTTGGAATGGCGTATTCTGGATGACTGAAGTCATCAGGCTCCCCCGCCTCTGTCCAGAGAACGGTTTCTTCGTAGTCGCTGTCATCGAGCGGCTCTCCTGGTTTTGGGGCGAGTTTTATGAGAGCTAGCTTTTCGGTGGCGTCATCCGGGTGTACAGGTGGGCATGGCTTCTGTCGCGGCATAGTGTCTGGCGGAGGTAAGTCAAAATGATGAAGGAGCGAGTTCTGCCGGTCTACTTATTGCTCTATGGATGCCTTAGAAAGCATCCTCTGGTAGTACTGTGCCATCCTGACACCCGTTCCATACGAAAAACGCATGAACTCGTGTTTCGAAGGATTGTTGTGTGGATACTCACGTGCTGGACTTTTAAATGAATCTGTTGCCGACATGTAAGTAAATTCGAAACATGTTACCGCATCTATCGGGATCCAGCGCAAAGCTACTACGGAGTTTGCTGGCCTGCTTGGCATCAATTGTAATAGTGTGTATGATGTCGCACTAAAGATATCAAATCTTGGCTGCATCCACGCAAAAAAACAAACTGCGTGCAGGGTGATGTGGGGATTCTCTTTGGACCTTCAATTGCAACAGTACTATTTATGAAGGCAGTGGACACTAGCCTTTCTTTCCCGGGTTACTGGAGGTCGCAATAATCCTTACCACCCACAGTAGGCTCATGTGTGGGACATGTATCATAAATTTGCGTTGTGTCCGATGCTTATAAGTATGCGGTACTCCACGGATGGGTAAGCGCTTCCATTTAACAGATCGTAATTGTAACTCCGGCGTAGTAACCAAGTTTGATTGGGATTTTGGCAATTTCAATGGAGCGACGACTGGTGGCTTCGATGTCCAATGGGTGTAACAATTAATCGGGTGCCCAGAAAAGTGCTGACTTGACCAAGTTTTAAACCAAAGTATGTCGTGATAAACAACAGGTTCCAACTTATTCAATGCATGTACCAAGACAAATCCGACCACAATTACGAACTCCACCTTCTTCCACCACGTCAACTCTATCATCCTCCATCATCCTCCATCTCCATCATCCTCCACCCTCCATCTCCATTATCCTCCATCTCCATTATCCTCCGCCGTCTCCCCTACCTTCTTCCACCTCCATCCCCACGTTCCTCCACCTCCATGGTCCCCCACCTCCTTGGTCCCCCACCTCCATCATCGTCAATCTCCTTTTTGTTCCACTTCCACATGTACGTCCACCTGCATCTCCCCCTCTCCCATCTCCACTAGCCTCCGTGGTTCATCTTCTTATAAGCCAGCGTACTTCAGGTTTAGTTACTGCTGAACCAGCTTTTGTGATAGTGCTACGCTAAACTGCGCTAGCTGACTTTCCACGCTGTACCCTCTGTATGTGTCAATACTCAGGACCCTGTTGGTATGGCAGCCATACCATGAGTCTCTGGCTAGTTCAAAGTTAAATTTTAGGCAGTGGAAAACTACCTACTAGTATCCCCTGGATGACGGTAGACTACCGAGCTGTAATTTTTATTTGCACTATCTAAGAGATAAGATAAGATGGTGGGTAAGTGTTGTGGATCGCGTACTCTACTGGCTCGGCTGTCGATCGGTGAATTTTGACTGATGCTCTTTGTATCACTCGATATGAGAGCTTGCGCGATCCAAGATATCACGAAATCACATCTGTATGCAAAGGCCGGGACATTTTCGGAAAAGGAACTGAAATTTCAAACTACGTACTTAAGCAACTCGTGCGCGGTCGCGGATTCTGCATAGTGACCAGTGTTGGGAGGATCAGGAGCTGGAGACGGTGGGCCGTAACGCCAATTGTCGCATCTTATCACAATTGTATGCACATAACCATCATTTCCCGGTGGGTTGCGCGGCGTTCGTGGATAAGAGACTCTGAAGCTGGGATCAGGTTGATTATTTGCTCGACCAGCATAATCAAGGCCTGGTCGCCTACTCCGGGGTCTCTCAGGGCCATGGAGGGGTGAATCGTTAGTCGTAGAAAACTGGTAGGTTCCCGCTGTCTGAGTATCACCATCGGGTCCAGCGTCTCCATCCAGAACATCCTCTCCTATATTACTACCTCTGCGTTCATGGCTATCATGACCGTATTGATATGCGCCATCCCATGGCGATGAATGAGAACTGCGTGGCCAGGAACCAGGAAACTCCGGGTCATGCAGCGTCTCCGCGCCGTGTTTTGAACGCTGCAATCTCGGTGCAGAGTAGACGTTACATATTTCCTCTGATGGCTTCTCCAATTCTGTATGATACCCCGTAGATGAATCTCGTGGGTCACTATTGCTGATAGAGACCGGCAATGGAGAGTGTGGATCCGTAGATTGAGTGTGCAAGAGTTCGAGAACCTTTAGTAAACTCGGTCGAGGTCTTGGGTGTTGAATATCCAGGACTCTAGGTTGTGACACATGTAGAGCTCTGTCATCTTCGGTGGGGGGCAGATTAATTAAGGCAGCATGTATATCGTAATTTTGTTCGCGGTGGGGATGAATATGCTGGAACTGAACGGTTTCTGCCCCTGGCTTCAGTTCCGTGCTCTGGAACTGGGTCAGGTAGTCTTCAGTCGGGAGATCGTCAGGGCCCAGATGTTGTTCGTCAGACTTTTTGGTGGGTTCTTCGGCAGGTTGTTCAGCAGGCGGTATGGCAGGCGGTTTCGCAGTCGGTTTTGCAAGCGGTTCGGCAGGTTGTTCGACAGATTGTTCGTCAGCTTTCTCCGTTCTGCGGTGCCGTGACTGGCTTCTCCCTCGTCCTAACTTCTTCCCTAAACGAGTCGCTCGAAACCGTTGAGTGAGGTTGGCGACTATACCGTACTTCGATCCTCTGGGCGTGCGCGAACCCATCGTGAAAGTGGTAGTTAGCGATCTTCCAAAGCCGAGAATTACTCCAGAACAGCTAGAGTGAGTGCAATGTAAGAAAGCAAGCTGCTTCAGCGCGATCCATTTTCTAAAGCTGAGTGTCTATCATCTCCTCGCATGTAGACCTTTTCTATGTCTGTCATCAACCCTCCACTCTCTCCGCATCGTCGCATCACTTTCAACCCCGAAGAAACGCAAAAAAATGAAATCAACTCAAACCTAGGGCCCTTCAAAGATGTCCTCAACACGCTGGTGTTCGAAACAAAACAAGATCACTCATTCCGCACCAAAATCGCGTCAGTAAAAACAAAGGGTATGTAAAGAAACTTACACGCCGCTGACGTTGTGTTGGTCGCGTCGCATTTCCAGATACCTGTCGGCGAAGTTAGGTGAGCTCCTTGTAGACCTTTTCTATGTCTATCCTCAACCCTCCACTGTAGAGTATCAGAGCTAAAAGCGTCCAGAAACACCGAAACCAACTCGATGCCTAGGGCCCTTCAAGGCCATCTCCGGGCGTCGAACGCTGGGCTGAGAAAGATAACCGCGTTCGTCGCGTCGCATATCTACTACCAATCGGCGTCGCTTCGACGCGACCCAGTGTCCACAAAGACATCTCTCGTAGAATTATGCACTTCGATTGTAGCTGAGAAAACTTCGAGAATTCTGATTCGTGAATCGTGTGCGGCGTGCGGTGGTGTTGACGGAGATGGAGATGGAGGTGTTATTTGGTTGCTTGAGATGAAAGCTTCGCAAGCTTCGTCGGAGCTCGCGTGTTCCTCTGGGGTAAGCCTCTGACGCACGCCAAGGCTCTGACCGACGGGCGCAATGGTTGCAGATCCTGTTGATCTCCTCAGCCCTGCCGCCCTGCCCTGCAAGATGCAAATCATGTTCTGCGCTAGGGTAAATCATTTCAGGAACCCTATCGTCAGCCCCCCTTTGGGCGTTTCTGGTGCGTAATGTCACTTTGCTTACATTTTTGTATGGCAGGTTCTTACGTTCCACTTTTCACCTGTTCCAGGGGAATTATGAACTCCCTCCCCTCGTTCCTCGGTCGGGCCTGGAACAGGGTGACTTCGCCACGGGCTGTGCCCCCCCTCTTCCCCCAATCTGAAGTATTGGTGGAGATGGATAAGACAAAATAGTAATTAATCCGTAATTACATAAGCATCGCTAGACAAAAAAAGACTCGCTAACAAAAAAAAAATTCTTTCACCGCAAATTCAAAACATCTCTCCGATACCTAGTCATATGCGTCCGCCAATTCAAAACATCTCTCCGATACTTAGTCATATGCGTCCGCCAATCATTCCAATCTCCGCTATTCCAAATACGCGTCAGGTAATCCCAAAATACATCGAAAGCCCGATGCAGATCCCGAACTCTCTGTTGTGATCGCTGAAGCTCCTCGCGACTAACCTTCGCATCCGCATTCGCCTGCGATACTTGTTGATTAGCCGACTCAACCCACTGACTCTGCCTCGCTACCTCCGCATTCAATCGAGTATGCTCCGTCTGAAGAGTATTGACCCGAGCAGTTAATATCGCGTTATTCTGATTCGCTACCGATATCTGAGTCATGAGCCTCGCATTCGTTTGATCGAGAGTTGCATTCCCCGCTACAAGAGCATCATCCTAGGCCTGAAGAGCCCTGTTCTGCTGATTAAGCGTCACATTAGTTGCATTCAATGTCCCATTGGTCGCCGTGAGTGCTGCCTGAAGCGCCGTATTCTAAGCATTGAGATCTATACACAAAAATAGATCAGCCTTCGTCCTCTTCCATCTTGACCTCGGCCATCTGATCCGTTGCCACAGCAACCTCCATATCCTCTCTCTCCTCTAGAATTAGTCCCTCGTAAACTATCATAGGGAATGTCCCATCCCCTGAAACATAGTACAGCACCCCTTTGGGGTCCGCATAAATGTATTGCCTATTCGCACACGAAAAAGAAAACGAGTACGAGACTCCATCTCTCTCGACCGTCGTGCCTTGAATCAACTACTGCTGTTGCTGCTGGGTGTTACCCGCCGCTGGACAATTGTGCAGGGGCCTGTTGGCGGTGGCCCGGATGGCTGCTGAGGCTGCTGAGGCGGTGGGAAATCTCCAGTTCCTCCTCCTGATGGTGGTACTCCTCCCGTCGTCCCTCCCATTCCACCTCCTCCTCCCATAACTGGTCGTTGCGGTGCTTGATTGCTCATGATCTATTACTGTAATTACTGTTAGCCAGGGGGACCCATGAAGTGGGGGACGGAGTCCTTACTGATCGTAGTAGTGATAATAGCTATCGGCAATATACTGAAGTGTAGAGGGGATGGGGGGAGAGAAGCCGTGCTCGGGTTCTGTGGCCTCTACTTGTACCTCTACTCCGTACAACCTCTCCCTAAGCAAGGTTAGGGTTCAGTTGTTATGCGGCACACCAACTTTTCAGTCTAACCGACTTTAAGAATGCTCGCTATGTAGCTTGCCCTGTGAGATGAAGCATTGCGAAATTATCCGGTTCAAACAAAAGCAGCGCGATAAATTTTATTCCCCAGACCCAACTACTACGAGACCACCGTTTGACGATATCGGAACGCAAGAAAGTCGCAAAACTACAGATATCCCTTCATTATATCCCTAACCCACAATGTCCTTCATCCTTCACCAATCTTTCGCTACCTCTGACCTCCATGAACATCCCCATCAGCTTCCTGCGTATGCAGCACAGCTCCAGCCGCGCGAGAGCACCCATTAACAGCCGCATTCAAAGACTGCATGGGCGGGCCACGACTCTTACTCCAACGCCGACTACCATTTCCGGTCACATTCCGACGCCCCCGTCCTCGGCCATCATGACGATACCCCGTGGGAGACTTCACAAGCGTAGGTTGTCGAGGACGCGATGTACCATGTGCTAATTCGGAAGCATCGTGAGCTTGTTGGTGAAACTCCGTAAAGGCGCCGTCGTGATGACTTGGAATAGAGCAATGATTCACAACCACGTTCACTGGGTGGGGTTGACGATGGGACGATGGATTTTTGATGATATATTTGATGGTGAATGGTGCCTTAGATCCGTGGTCGTCATTGGCGCTGGTGATATCGCGTTGTGGTGCATGTTGATCGCGGCGGTCGGGTGGGGCTCCACCACGGTAGATTCGAGCAGTATTAAGAGGAAGTTGCTCCCTATATACTCCTCCATCCGTATCTCGTTCTCCGCGATTAAAGACATGATGCTCCCGTGTGGGCCGTGGTAGATTCTAGCTGTGGCCTGTGGAGCTGGGGCAGCGGTAGAATATTCCTGCAGTATAGAAGCTGAGATAGGCACTGGCAGACCTTGAGGAGGAGCACCAGCAGCAGTAGGAAGTGAGGAAGGCGTAGCGGGAGGAAGAGGAACGTCACAGGAAGATACATTTTGCTGCTCTTGAAACAACGCTGGTTGCGGAGGAGTTGCAGTTACAGTAGCGGTATGCTCTTGAAGCACATAAGCTGTAGCAGGAGACTGCAAAGCTTCAGGAAGAATAGCATCCGGCCAACGTGGCGACGGGTTTGGAAAACCCAGAGCAGGAGGAGGTGGAGGTGGCATAAGGACAGGACAGATTGGATGCACTGGCGAGACTTCTACCACGGGTAACGGCAGATGCACGTAACTCGGGATTCGTGAGGTCGGAATGTGGTGCGTCAGTATCTCATACTGTCGTGGCATCTTGTTGAAAAGTTTCCGTCGATGGAGAAGTGCGTGTGTTTCCAGGATGATGGGGAATCTGACGGATTTTCTGGGGGAATATATGCTCCTGCTCCCCAGATGTTAGATGACTGGTATGTGAATCTATCATCTCTAGGCAACCTGTGTATCTGTCTGCCTAATCGTACTGTGTAGCGACGTAGGCTGTGTCAGCGCAAGCTTGGAGCGTGATTGTAACAATTGGAGGAGAGGATCATGGCCGGTGCGACTGAAAATGCCTTGGTGTTAAAAAAGGACCTGGAAGAAGGATATTGCTGCCTGGTGTCCGGTTTATCGGTCCCTTTCAATGGTCGCATCGCGTCCCGTTCGTATTGGCATTCCGGCTCCAATGTGCGTGCTGATGCTTGTTGCAGCACGCAGCAAGGAAGCTGTACTCTACATAACCATATCATTCCTTTCGCCGAATAATTCATGAGATTCTCCAGGCATTTCTTTCGCAAACACGTGGAAGTCGTACTTTGTTGCCTGAAAAGTGAAGAAGTCTGTGGTGATGGAGCTGAGTGCAGGACGGCCCAGCTTCGCACGTCTCGCCAAGTGCCAAGTCTTGCGACACACGACTAGCTGCATGATTGTCGCACACCATTCGATCGGAGCTTGCCATGCACCTGCAGTAGCGGTGTGCCGATATCGCTAGGGCTGCATACTGCATTAGCGAAGATGTAGCGCTGGGCAGGGATGCCGCCGCCGAGCCGAGAGCCAGTTCTCGAGATTGCAATCGTTCAAAAAGTTCAGCTTCAGTTATCAATTGTGAGTATGTACATACATCTGTAAGAAAAAAGAACAAGTGGTGTAGTTCTCGGCGCAATTGTAAGATCACCACTTCGGTAGACTAGGAAAACATCAGTCCGTTTCCCAACGCCTACATTTTCCGCTTGGGTGTGACAGACGTTCCTGAATTCGGTGACCCCGCGTTCAGACGGGGCTGTTACAGTAAGTGATACATCTCCGTCCAGCATTCCAATACTTTCTCAAATACTTTTCGGGGACGGTTTGACAACGCTCATAATGCGTGACAACCTGCGTTATTATTTTGTCGCAAAGACCAACGCATCGGATCTACCGCCTACGTCACATATCGCGTGATTGTTTATGAAGCCGCCATCCTCCGCCCGCCAAAAACTACATGCTTCATGGTGGCGTAGCAAGCAAAAAAACCGAAGAGGTTCGGCCAAGCAAACACGAGCCTACTCGTCTACCGGGAGTTGAACTGGGAAGCTCACAGAGAACGGTTTCGCCTATACACCCGGCGTGCACTTTACCGCTTGGCTATCAAAGCCACTAACATACAATGTGCCATTAAAAATAGTATTCAACCCACACAGCAAAGTATGTTTTTTTTTTGAACAATTCACACAAAGCGTATATGTTGTCCCGATCCGCCGATATGTAATTGTTTGATTATATGGGAACTCTTTGTCTAAGGCGCGGGTTGTAAGTGCAGCTTAGGCTAGCCTCAAGCGACCCGTGATACCTGCGTATGCGCAGTCAATCGATGCGTTTGATCTACACAGATATCGTCTACAAGTCATTAATAGAAGTAAATTAGCTTATTATTACAATTAATATCTGCTATGGAGAAAACAAAGATCAACTAACGCCAGAACTGTCAGTAAGAACGCCCATACCCTTTCACCCCCCGCGAACCCTGTCCACAATCCTTCTCCTCCGAAAATCAAGCGGCGACGAAACTCTTTCGGCACCGCGCATGTCCCCCCGGCGAATCAAAAGCGCTAGCAATGACCTCATTCAAAACCGCATAGACGATGTTTATAGTGTCGCCGGTCAGGCTACTCCACGGTACCAAGCCCCGCGAATCCCGTTTTCCAGCCAAAGCATCATTCAAGATCGTGCGTAACGCATGAATAGCCCTATCAAAGCTTCTCTCTCCAAAGAATGGTAGATGCCAATCAAATGGTCGTTTCTTAGCCCAATGATCGGCTATGACTTGGAGGGCTTGCTTTGTAGATCTCGTTGACATATTTGGCGATGTTAAAGAGGTATTACTCATCACATCTGATATCCTACGCAGGATGTATTTTGACCACTCTTCTCCATCAAATGAAATGAAGACTACCTGGTTGAAAATCCGAAATTCGTGAAGTCCATGTGATCCTGGTTCATCAATGAAGTCGTCTGCCTCTCCGTGTGACATTGTTGTGAAGCCTTCGTTTTGAACGCTTCTGAGAGGATAAACTTTTATCATTCTTTCGGGTCTTTGACGGGTGCGGGACCATCGCTCTCGGCTTCGGATAAGGATGTAGGGTCGGGTTTCTCCTTCTGCAATTATCACAAGGTCCGGTGCTATCCAAGGCTTAGGTTCCCAAGGATACTGCCGGTAGCGCATCGGGAGTGAATTAACTCTGTTGATACGGAGATGATCTGGTCTGAATAGCCGAGTTATATCAAATAGCTTAGGGAACAGTTCCCTCTGAGACGGCGGTCTATACGATGGATAAGTGTGACTACTGGGGATGAGTAGTCTTTCGTTGGCAGCGTTGGGATTTGTGTCTTCGTCGCTATCACTATCAAGTTTTATAGAATTAGCTAAAGGATTATCAATAGTCTAGGGGTTCGCCTACATTAAAATCTCGTCTGCATCGTATCTTCCCTGTCTTTCGTTGGCAACGTTCCGATTTTGTTCCTCGTCACTATCACTATCAGGTGACCCATATAATTAGCAAAAGGAGTACCAACAGTCCAGGGTTTCACCTACATCAAAAACCCGTCTGAATCGTATCTTGACTCATCCACATCTTCAGCACATCCGCGTCTCCATGCATCGATATTGTTGCGGTTGTTGTTGTAGAGAGTACCTACCGGCAGCGTTTGGCTAGGCATCATGCGGCTGTTATCAACCTGAAAGAAGATTCCGTTTGTTGTATTGACATGATCGTCCATTCTAAATACATCATCTCGATGTCTTTCTCCACCACTATTGAGTCAATAATAATATTAACAACGTAACTATTCACAGTCCAGGAGTTTACGGGGTTCACCTACATTTCCAGACCAGTGAGTCCGGGAAGCAGATGCATGTCATCATCTTCATCTTCAATGTTGCGCTGCGTATAAACCGGCAGTGTTTGACTGCTGAGCATGCGCTGATTAGAAACAGCCTGACGAGGGGAGATTGCATTTATTTTGTTTACACGATTTTTTCGGTTGTCTGGTGCAAGTCCAATTTGCGAATGTTTCGCCGCAGCACTGGACGGACTGCCAATTAAGCAATGATGTTAGCAATAGAATGATCCACGGTCCAAGGGCGCACCTACACTACCGTATGATTTGATGCAGGATAAATAGTTCTATTATCATCATCGTCGTCATCGTCACAGTCATCATCGTGGTCACTGTTTTGTTGTATGTGCACCGGTAGAGTCTGGCTGGCGACAATGATGCGGGGGTTGACAATATGCCCCGAATCATAGTTGGGGTCGTGTTGCATAGGATATGGCAGGGTTTGGCTTGGGATCATGCGCTGCGCAACCTGCCTAGGGGCGGCATTTGCTGGATTGACACTGTAGTCGGGTCCAAATACATCATCAGGATGCCTAGCCTCGGGTCGATAAAGTGGGTTGTACTGCGTCTGGGGTGCAGGAATATTCTGGTACCTAATAGTAGTCGATGTGGTTAGCCACGTCTCCAAGAAACTCACCTTCCACAGGAGGAGGCAGGTATCCACCACGCAGCAGTTCTATAAATACCGGGTGACTTACAAAGTATATACCGGCGGAGGTCCATAAATATCCTCATAAGCTGCGTTCCAAGCTTCCACGTCTCTGTATCTTTTGAGTTGTGGCGGTGTAGGCGTAAATTCTGTTCGGATGTTAGGGTACGGTGCGTCTTCTGCCGGATTGGGTCCTGGGTGCTGGTTGTACTGGAGCTCCTGCTGAGTAGGTCTCGGATGCTGGTAGTACTGTGGTTCCTCTTGTACGACGGAGTGTTTACGAACATTCCCGGGTCCAATTTGTTGTCTAGGCGGATTATTCGCGGGAGGTATCGCCGGAGGTATCGGCGGATTATCTACCGGAGGAGGATTGTAAATCATGTCATCTGCTTCTGAGAATCTACGGACGTGTCCGCGTCCATTTGGCGGGTTAGGAGCCGGGCCATTGTCGGCGGCAGCCATCGCCTGAGACAGTCTCAGCGTGAGGTTGGTCGGTAACTCAGTCGATAGGGAGAATCGGCGAACATTACCGGGTCCCATGCGGCGGTGATGGTCAATGTTTCGGGGGAACATTGTCTCTATCCTCCTTAGTTAGTGCTGATGCCTATGGTGATGTATGATGTTGAGATCGGCGAAGTGATATCAAGATGTCGATGATCGATGATATGGGAAAAGGAATAGAAGGTAGAGCTGCTTAAATCGATAGCATGATCAACACGTAGCATTTAATTAATCAGTTTGAAGGGACATAGTGGACACGAAATTGCGGGTTTCTGTTGCCGTGGTGATCCTTCACAGGTGCTCACACGCCCCATCGAACTGCATAAGGCAGGGGTTGAGATGAATAGCGGCTTGGCATGCATTACTAAGCGACAAGTTTGCGGGTCTCAGTGTCCATACCGTGGATGGATTGTGACAAACATGGGTAACTTCGGTGTCGACATAGGCTACCCAAGTGGACTGTAGAAAACACAATAGAGTACTGAGCGCTGAGGGTGAGACAGGTCCCCTCCTGTGACATGTATTGAGCGAGAAACTATCACACCTATATATGCTTGCATGCACGTCGCTGAATGATATTTAATACGTGTCAATTATACCTAGCATGGCAGCACTGACACGCGGTGTGTGTTTTTCCGGGCGTTCCGCGGTGTGAAAGGAAAGGCTCTTCATCGTCAAGCACATACCTATGTCCCGCGGTATTAGATGAGATAAATATCCAGCTTTCATTGAGTTTATTTTTATTCGCAGTAATACACAAGAAATGCAGTAAATAGAAACCAATTCCTAAGCGAACAAAGTCCTGCTCCATCGTAAACGTGATGACAAGTACCTCCCGGTTAACAGCCGAACCCAACCAAGTGTAGAGTTATCCGATACCTCTTCCTCCTTAGATATCACCTAACTACACGTCACTGGACTAGAATACAGAATCATTCACATTCGTATGTTGTGAAATTAGAACGGAAAACAATGGCAAGGATCTCCTCCAAAACAGTACTAACAATGTTGTTCTCGTGGCTGGAGCTCTGACATGACACTTTCTTGTCTTGATTGAAGTCTTTTGCACCGTCTGTGTTTAGACAGCTTAAAATAAAATACATCGCTGCGTAAAGGGTGGTGTCTTCCATATCTTTCGCAAAGAAAATGCTTTCGTTGATTAGTGGTTGGCCTGATGACCAAATGCTGATCATGTGAGACAAAATGTCATGTGAGTTCTGACGAGCTTCTTTGCGAAGCGACGAAAACTGCCAAATCGATCATCCTTCGGTCCCTGCTGATATATATTCCAAGAGCTTTATCGCACGATCGGGTGTATTATCCGCCGGATATGAGACATATATCTCGAATTCC
This sequence comes from Pyronema domesticum, assembly GCA_024516145.1. NCBI lineage: Eukaryota > Fungi > Ascomycota > Pezizomycetes > Pezizales > Pyronemataceae > Pyronema > Pyronema domesticum. The sequence goes on from JAJJXL010000023.1 coordinate 309,997, forward strand.
CAGAGCTTGAAAATTTGGGATTGGTATTCGTCGCCCCGTTGCTTCAAAATGCCTGTTGCAATACATGTATTGATGCGCTGCCTATCCTTGGCCCTGATAGAGCCATATCTATCCGCCAGAGTACTCTCAGACTTCGAGCAAAATTTGATAGGGACTTATTTTTTGTTGACCATAGGATTAACCCTTATTACAATAAGGGCGATCAGATCGGTTGGTGGACTGCCTGCGTTAGTTTGATTGAAGTAAGAAGCAGAGAGGACAGAGCCTACTGTTTCTGGAGTGGATCATTGGAGACTTGGTGTTCCTGATTTTTAGAAGAGCGAGATCTTGGAGTACTGCACGGCTCGCCAGGGGCACTCGTTATGTAATCTTGGGTTGAGGACGAGCGACGGCTGTTCGGAGGGTTCCTGTGCGAGCCTATACCAGCCCTAGTAATAATCGTCAGTTATTTGTAGCAATTATTCTGGTGACAAACATACGTCGCGGATGTATGTCGCTGCTGATTGCATCATACTATCACCTCTGAGCATTGCGACAGGGCGGATGAGTTGCGCAGGGTGTTGCAGTGCATAGTGGCTTGGCAGGCTGACTTGAGCATAAAATGCAAGATATGGCGCTTCGATGGAAGGTTACACGACAACATCACAGGACAGGATACAAGAACAAAGTTAACATAATCAACTATCCGAAATAAACCACAACGATGATATTGCACCTGAACGTCCCATAAAAAAGAAACCGAAGCCAAGGAAATAAGGAAACATGTGAGAAACCTCTGCCTAATGATAAAAACTGAAACAACACCCAAAGAGTTCGCTTATGATGTGAAGCAACACTCGAAACCAATAGGTACTAGAAACCTGTATCTTATTCCTCGCCTAACTCGACAATAATGCGTTCGATAACTGATCAAGAATATCTAACAGCTCGTGCATCTTCGAATACAGAAAACGGAGTTCTATCCAGTCCTTCTCTAACATCCGTCTCTGGATGTCCTCGGTAAGCTTCTCATGAGCCTCTGAGTGTGTTTCGGACTGAGACGACTTAAGCTGTTCGAGAAGCTCGTCGCACTTGGTAAAACACTGCTGGTAATCACTGTAAAAAGCCTGTGGTAAGTTTAGGTGCCTGTCGTATCGATCTGTATAGACAGTTGGATTCCATTCATGCCTTCCGGAGCGTGCCGCCGCAACTGGGATATCCTCTCCGGTACGTAGCTGCTGCCGTGCACCCCTGTATTCGGTCTCAATCCCCTCCGGGCACGTGATTTGAATCATGTGCGTAATCCGACTCTCCGGATTATTGTTGTTTTCCACGGGTGCAAAGGTGAGCTCGAGACGTAACGGGTTCGGAGTTGGATTGTCATTCCTTACAGCGTCATCGTTACTGTTGGCAAAGGGCGGCACCGTCACCTGTGATTCAGGTGTACGATAGTCGCTGTAGTGACGGCTTGTTGCCCGACCTATAGTATCATTCGGGGGTGCTTGGGGGTGACCCCCAAAACTCTGTTGATGGAGTCCTTCAATCTCAGCCTTTGAATGCGTCACATGCGCATCAAACGGAGCCTGTGACAAGGTACGGCACGGGCATTGTGTTCTCATTTCCATTCCCGGAGTAGTAGCGGAAGGTGTACGAGAGAGAGGTCTGATTTCATAATCATAACGACTCGTGGGATAGCCCGTGGAGCGTTCGGAGTCGTCGCTACTGACAGAGTGCCAGTCCGAGCCAATGCTTTCAACCGATGGCCTCCTCTGATGTTCTCTTCCCCAAGACGAGGCATTGTGGTGATATTCTGCAGTTGGTCCACCCCCAGTGGATTTGCATGCTGTCTTGTGAGCCTTCCGAACTCATGCTTTCGGAGCGACGCGTGTATCCGTCAACCGATGACCTCTGCCTTGCACGGTCACCACGACTGACGACCGATCCAGCAATTGACGGTGATTCGGTGGGACGTTCAGACTGCTGTTGCCCTCTCGTGGAAGGCGTTTGAAAATCCTGCTGAGCTGTTATACACAGAGTTCTATCTTCGTGTGCGGTATTGGTCGTCGCTTTCGTCTCGTTGCCATCTCTCGCTCCATCGGCAGACAATCCTTTTCCAACATCGTTCCCCTGATTTGCGCTGCCTTCGCGAGGCTCGGTAAAGCGCCGACTGCGGTGGCTGCGAGTAGAATGCCGTGCGCTTATGACTGAAGCTGCGCTCGGGGTATCGACCGCAGGTGTTTTTGGGCGTTCATCGAGATTAAGTGAGGTTTCGCTACCGGGTGCAGCGCGCTTCCTGCTCCCGCAGGACGTACTCCTTCTACGTTCGCGAGTTGGAGCTGCAGTGGTCTGTTCCGTGCTTCCGCGGTTCCTTCCTCCATCTAATGCCGCGGTATCATCACCCTGGCGATTTCCAGGGTCTGATCCTGCAGGCGCTGGTTGAGTTCCGCTGGCGTTCGGGGTAGATGATGTAGCGCAGGTCAGTGCTGGTGTCCAACCTGTTACTGCGGAGACGAAACTTTGGATTTTGCTCGTCATTTTGTCGTGCAGTGAATTCGTATCGTAGATTCGAAGATGGTTGCTGACTCTATGAGGAGGAGAGAAAAATCAGTCAGTAGCGAGGTGGGGGGGATATACTTCCGTGGACACCCCCCATCCCCCGTCCGGGCTCATCATTCAGTCACTGTCCAGGCATCCATCTTCCTATCCGGTTGAGCGACGAAATTCTTTGGAAAGCACATTGAAAAGCCCTTGTCGAAGCTTCGTTGCGGTGGATGCTGTTGTGGACCGCGGTGTCGGTTTAGAAAATTGAAAGTGCGCATGCCTGGGAATGCCTGGGTTTATGATGGAGTGTAGTGGTGCAGGCATCCTCCATCACACTTGGCGATGACGCAACTCCAACAGTATTCGGAGTACATGCGGCAGGCGGCAGCAGTGCATAGAACCATTTAATGCAGCAGCCGCCGCCAGATACCGGTGCTGCATTATCAAAATACATATCCTAATGTTTCGTTTCATTACAATACTATTGTTATCGCTCTGGTATATTCAGAGTAAGTTCATTTTCATTTAGATACATCACTTGCGCGCGCTATGACAAGGATATGCAGCTATTAGCGTATCGCGTGATATTACATGAAGCCATTTTCCTGTGGCTGCCAAAAAGCGTGTGACATAGGATGCCTATTTCACATAAAACAACCTCGCTAGATATAGTGTTGTCGGTCTGATTACATAAGTAGAGTCGCAATTAGAGATCTACGAGTTAGGTACATATGTATCACGGTACTTATATCAGCGTGCCGCCACAGAGCCACAGTACAGAGTACAAACGGATGCATGCATAGATATCCACCAAAAAGCTGCCTGATTATTGGAAGTATCACACAACCCTACTCTGCGACACCAAGCTTCTTTATTGCGCTTCCAGTGGTCTCAGGCATCACCACCGCCATTACAATCACCATCCATCTACATCACCCGTCACATCTCAATACCGACTCTTAGCTTTCCAGAGCTAGGCTGCACTGTGCAGTCACTGAAGATTATGCTAGGTCTTCTGCAGAGAAAATATGTTTCAACGACACTGCGAGATGTTCCAAATGGCTCACTTCCATTAGGAAGCTTTCTGCACTTTGTCCGGCGGTGGGAGGGGGCAACTTTCAATTAAAATTGACTTGCTTGCTGGATCGGCAACATACGACTATAAATGAGTGGAAAGACAAGATTTAGTTCACAAGAAACTGCTGCATACTCTAATACGAGAAATGTAACGTGCTGCCGGGAATGTAGTTAGGCCTGTGCATCCGCTAATACTGTGGCCTGACCATTTTCCTAAGGCTATAAATGACCAGGAGAAAGACTTTCTTGGGGATGCAAAGATCAACTTCTACTAACTTTGTCCCAAGCACTCCCGCGAGAATAGGTTCCGCGGCCAGCCCAAGCACCGCAATTGGCACATCTGTTTCCTGACTCCTCAGTCCATCGACAGTTCACATAGCACATCACCATTATTCCCCTCCCTTCCCACTTCAGGGAACCCCAAACGCAGCAACTTCTATCCCACTGCTCCAGTCCCAGCTTCGCGGATTTCAACTTGTCACAGACTGAGCAGCACCATCCTCATACCAGAAAGCAACAATACAAGCCACACACCGATCGTAACGGGTCCTATATCGGAGTTGCCCTAACCACTGACTATCCGCACCCCTTGGACGCCAGAGCAATGACGGTCAACGATAGATCCCGAATCTACCACAGCAGGGTTCCGGTTAAAGTTACCAGCCAAACGCATAGTAGCTCAAGCTCTACGGTCTCTACTGCAACCACGGAGAATTCACAGATGTTTCCGGTGAGCAGGATGAACTCATCACAGCCTCATGACAACTCACGGTTACCGAGAAATATATCCTTGAAGTTCTGTGCTTCATCACCGAACACCAACAGACGAGTAAGTGGTGTTATTGAGAAGGTTCGTGAGAGTGCTGGGTGAACACCTATACCGTCAGCATCAAGTCGTATTCCGGGGTTCGAAAAGAGGGAAGAGCCGAGCCTTTCAAGAGCGTGATTACGGAAGGAGCTGGTCTATCGGCGTTTATATTAAGGTGATGGTTGCTGATAGCAGGAGGCAATGCTTCTGGCAGAGAGTTTCGGATGGGGCCAGGTTTTGGAGTGTAAGTCACGATGGGGCCCATGATATTTGTGTTCGATGTAGGGGTGGCGGAATAGAAATTCATGAAATAGTTGCTTTTGTTTTATTATGTTTTGATGGAAACATCTGGTACCTTAGTTCTGTCAATATATAGTCTCTTGAAGAAATTTCGCTTTGGTTTGCGGACACTTGAGAGGGGTTCATGAAATATCACGCTTATTCGCAACGACCACACCAGCCCATGCCAAGGCTACACAACAACATCAAAATCATGTACTTAGTTTGTCTTCCAGGACTTGGCACAATTAAAGCTCTTGTCACTTGTCAATATGTTGGGTTCATAAACAATTTCTGGGCAGGACTCAACGGGAAACAGCGAGGAGATGCTTTACGGTTTTGCACAGGCTCGCTTACTCTACATAAATACACATTCCTGCCCAGCGGTTAGCCTCCAGGTGTACTTAGATATGTACCCTCAGTTTGAAGCAGTGTGTAAATAACCTCGGCTCGAGTTTGATGTTGAATCGGTGTAAATACTGTGTGTTTGGCAACTCAACAGATGGCGTGAGTAATGGATGACAAGGCAATCAAGTACAGGACCTCGGTGTCGGTGTGGGGTAGACATGCAGCAATGCAGCGAACTAGGAACATCGCGTGTAGCACTCGACGGGTGGGAGGAGGACAAAAAGTTCGAATTCACCAGCAGCGGCGAGAGCGCAAGTAGCTGGCCAACAGATAGGATGGTGATGAACAAACTGACGCTAAAAGAAATAGGGCAAGGGTTCATTCAACATTTCCTTTTTCGCTGTTTGTGCTTACTCTGGATACGCTATTTTAGCCAGCTGTTTTAGCCAGAGCCGGGCCCACCCCCTGGTGATCACGAGAAAGGGTAGGCGGTAGCATTATCCATGCCTGGGGGATGCACAGACTGGGCGATTCCCACGGCGATGTGCGTACTGCATTGCGTCGCGCAACTCATGGACATCATGATTCATGGACACATTACGTGCATCACACTGTAAATTAAAAACAATGCACCAAGTGCCACATCCAAATCTTCATGACGTGTCGTGCATATCCATAGACTCACGATACACAGCGGCGCTGCTTCCTTGACTGCGACATACATATCGAACCTCATGAAGTCGGGCTACGATGTGTTATGCATCAGTAGATGGCGTAATTCAGGGACTTCGAACAGGTTCCTCGTTCCATAGCATCCAGCATCCAGCGCTGTAGAGGCCGGTTCCCAAATTTCACTACCACCATGTTCCTCCCGGTATTGGACGTCCTGACTTCTAAGCCAGAATTATGCCCGGTCGAGCAATATCCCGATTCATATGCCACTCCCCTGGGAGTCCGGGGAGGATTATTAGTTCTCGCAGCCGGTTTGATCAATAGGCGGATTCCGAAAGAAAATGTTAAAGTATTAGGGTTCGCAACGAGAAGTGTTGCTGTGTTGCTCTGCAAATACCCGTGTTTCAATTTGAGATGCAAGTGATGATTGGTCCTTAATGCTTCAAACCCCATAAATCCGTGTCTGAACCTTCGCCCGCCGAAGCGGGAGTGTGCTTTCATCATTGATGACCGTACCACCTTGGGGCAGTGTCCGCTGGCCGTAGGCTCGTAGCGGACATATGAACAGCGGGGATTCGGGAAGGCGAAATAAGTAGTAGGCTTCCAACATTGCCCCCGGGCCCCTTGAGGGTACTTCTATTCGCCATCGCTTGTTTCCGTTCGCAAAGTTCAACACTCTTCTCTCCGAGCCGACTCTCGATTCCGACCGAACTGCCCAACAGCGCCCAGCTCTGCTTCTTTAATCACCAGTCCAATCCCTGAAACCTCCTTCCCAGGTCTGCGCCACCCGTTTTCCGCATCTACGACTAGAAGATCCGGAATGTTTCAGCCACAGTCCGCAAAATGGTCGCCCTTCGCGAAACGATCGACGGTCCCAGTCGAAGCGATAGCATTAGTCGCTGCTCCAGTACCGCTGTTCCGGATTGTAATAGATGTGCACCCACTGGTACGAATGAAGTCGGTTTGCATGATTTTCCAGAGCAGAGTCGCTGAAACCAACTAGCGGTGCCTGGTGCCTTCCCCAAAACACATACGGTACGATGTGATCACTCGTAACAACACGAGTTCTTTATGGAACAGCCGAAGGGTCCGCAAGGTCCGCAATCTGAATCATATAGGCGGCAAGATACAACAGCACCGAGGCCGCCACGTACAGGCGATACTCGTAACCCCAAGGTTCCATCAATGACTAGACGTCCCGATAAAATAAAAGCTCGTAGACCGAACACCTCATCCTATCCGTCCAATCCACCCCACATCTTCAGGCAATCCAGTCCAGCGCCCTCGGTATTCTCGGATCCCACCTACATCGAAGTAGTGTGCGCAACCCCACAGCCGAATCCCGTACCTAACCCGATATATCGCGTCGTAGTAGCCGCTCCATACCCATATATACTCTCCCAACGACAAAGCCGCGTCCAGGACCCACCTCCTCGCTCACCAAGCCAATCCACCACCGACTCCAACAGCTCCGGTATCGATTCCGACGATGACTCAGATGCTGATTGTCTGCCGCGGCTGGTTTATCCGGTTATGTTTAAGCAGGTAACCTATCCTTCTGCCATTTTTCTGATTCCCACGCTAATGAATGTAGAAAATACCGCCACTCCAACTCCCAATCTCCTACTTCGCCGGTGCACTCGGTCCGAACCCTGAATTAACCCTGACCATAAGACAACATAAATTTCTCTCGAGTGTCGCACAGCTAACAGAGTTCATGCCACACGATTCCCTGACCGCCGCTGAACTGCAAGCACTGATAAACACCTTCCAGAAAATAAATACCGAGTGGATGGAGTACGATGACCAGCGGCACTCCGAGAAGAATCCCTTTCGTAAGACGTATCGATTTTACAGTGATCTCAGTAGCTCCAGTAATCCAGGTTCACTAGCTAAGCTCTGGATATACGAGGTGCGGAAGATTATTGGGTATTTTGCTTGCTACTGCGGAGGTCTATGGAATGAGGACTATGAGGAAGTGCGTGATGTGGTCTCGGTGGAATTGATAAGGATTTGTGGTCATTTGCGGAGGCTGTGTGATGAAAGAGAGGGGTTGGAGAAAGAACGGCTGAGTAAGGAACGGATCGAGAAAGAGAATTTCGAGAGGGATCAGCGGGAAAGACTGAGAGAGAAAACTGATACAGCACGGCAGGAAAACGAGACAAGAGAACAAGAGCAGCGCGATAAAGAGCAGCGAAAAAAAGAGCGAATCGAGAGTGAGCGTCGTGAGACACTAAGAGATCAGCTGGAAACAGCGCGGCGAGAGAGAGAACAACAAGAAAAGGAGCTGGTTGAGAAGCAGGGGTTGCAGAGGAAGCAACTTGAAAGAGAGGGGCGAGAGAAAAAGCGTCTCGAAAAAGAGCGTCTCGAAAAAGAAAGGCTTGACACAATACGTCTTGTGAACGCACGGTTGGCCGTCGGAACAATATTCTTCATCCCGTAGGGGCTTTAGCAACCCTCAATCGGCACAATCTTCTTCCTCGCGTAGGGGATCTATCAACACCCTATTTGGACGTAGGGGATCCAGCAACACCATACTAGCACAACGTGCGCCTCCACTGGCCAATTCACATCCAGATGCAGTTCAGAAGTCCCGCTATAGCCAAGGATACCATGCCAGTGATGGTAGTCGCATAACAATCCGTGTGATCCGTGCGGTAGATTCTCTGCCAGAGCCAGCTACTAAAGGTAGTGTTTCCATGTCTCATGACTGTGTTGCTACCGACAGCCCAGCATGCAACTGTTTTGGATGCGTACAGTCCGAAGCCTGGATGATGTGTTGAAGGACGGTGCTTTCAGTATTGATAGATCTGATTTATGGAGAATGATGTTTGGAATTGATGATATATTGCAGTTGTTCAATCCGAGCATATAATGTCCGTTAGTTACGGTTTCGATGTCGAAGTTCATGTACTTGTATATACCAATAAATATTGCTTGTAATGATAAATGTCAACGTTTGTGCATGGCGGCGACGGTTAGTGTGACACAACACAGCTCCACACATTGCGACATGGAAGCTGCCTCGCAGATGTGGCGAGATAAGATCCGACAGATAAGATCGCCGTAACAAAATTGCCTAGACAAAGGTGCATAAACGTTAGCTGATGCTGTGAAACAGGCCGGTCTATGCGAGCACTCCTCGCGTCGATGACCAAAGACCAACAGAAATAACGTAACATCTTGCCTGACAAACGGCGAAGCGGCCACAGTAATTCCAGAAAATAACCGTTACACTGCCCTCGCGACAGTTTGTCACACATAGAGGCTCCTCGCGGGCTGCCAGGCATAGTTCAGAGCGGTCTCCATACGCCATGCACTAATCTGAAAATCAAGGACGTGGTAACCGAATTATAGAATTCCGGATCGTGCATTTCAGAGTTCGGAGTTGAGGCCATGGAAAGAAAGAGCATTCACAAGAAGTGGAAGGTGGAGGTAAAGAGTGAACAGAACGGTGTGGTTCCAGTTCTTGGCAACGGTCAGGAATCAAGTGTCCTCCAGTTCTCCAAGCCACGCTCCCGAAATAGCCCGTGGCCATGTGATGGCTTGGCGGAATGGAAATTTCGGACAGTGAAGGCAGCAACAGAATCCATCACCATAGAATTGCGGAACATTGTCGGTTCCACTGCGATTTCGGAATGAAGAAAGATGATTCATCGTCATCTAACAGCTGTTACTCACTGGATAAAAGGCAACAAATATCTGCAATACCTGCGTAGACTACGACAGCATGGGATTCGGCAAGGAGTTCACTGGCGTTATTTGTTATTTCTGGCAGGCGTTCTGGATGGGTTGTCTTTGTCATTTTTGTACCTCTGGGTTATCTATATTTTATCATTAAATTCGATCTGTTATTCTTTAAAGAATTTTGTTTTCGTGAGGTTCCCGTGAATGCGGAGACGGGAGTTCTATTCCGAGCGCCACTGGCTGGCTTTTGCTGACTTTTGAAGCGCTAGTTCTTGCGTTGGCTGCAGCTGCGGAATCTAGCGGCTTGGCTATGACGCGATTGCTTGACTGCCCGGCCGCCGCGACGAAAATCATAAATTTGATGCACAAAAGCTCAAAATTTCCCATTTGGGAATAAAAAATAAATTTTCCAATAAAATTCTAGGCTGGTTTGTGGGATTAATTCATATTTTTGTTACCGCACTAGTGAAATTCCAGCGGCATGCCGGATTCAATGATCGTCGCCAACCTCGCTAACGCCCCGCAACACCATTCTCCACCACATCGCCAGCTTTCCGACGCATCATCGATGGACAACTTTTGAACACTGCGACCTCTTCGATGGCAATAAGATTACCTACAGGTAACCGTCAGTCGGAACATGCGTCCACCCAGTATTGCGGGCCCGACCACCTACGCGTTTGACGAACGTTTGCTTGATTGTTTAGTGCGGGATTCCGGTCAGCAAAAGCTCATTAGAATGTCAGTGAATGCGGCGACATAGTTGAATAGAAAAATGATTTGCGGTGAGGTGGTATGGTAAGTTCTCCAACCGGGTGGACTGCTCTTGGGGAGACTCTGGGTTATAAAAGCAGCTACGGCGACCTGTGTGCTTCAGCTGCTCAGCATCACTGAGACGTCCTACGACACCAAGCTCTTATTACACTCTCTCATCATGCGAATTACTACAATACATTACACGGTTGGGCGATAACCACTGGTGTCTTCCCATATCGCCGGCAACGGGTCCCAGGCCGCCGCAAACCTCAATTCTGATACTAATCCCCAACCAACTGGCCCAGACCAGTGCGAGACGCAACTGAAAACGCATCCCACGTGGCGGAGCGCGTGCTGCCAACTATTTATCACCGCCTTCCATGGCAAGGTCGCAAGAGGCCGTGAATATCAGATGTGGCGCCGACAATCAGGCCGATACACCAGGCAAGCAGGATGCAGACGAAACATGGCTGCAGAACAACGGTATAGGTATCATAGAGTTCTGCCGAGATGAAGGACTATACACCAAGCCACCGACGCGCACGTTTCACCCAGAAGCAACTGAAACCTATGTACACAAGTACACAAAGAGCAGCAGATAGAGCAGAATCCCACTAGCAACACAGAGTCTCCCCACAGCTAATATTGACACGAGCGCCGAAAAGAATCGCAGCAACACCACTGAACCTAACGCGTTATGACGATTAATGATCTTACAGGAGTTCGGCATGTAAACGCGCTGCAGGCTTCCATTGAAGCTGTCGAGAATACATTAAGTAAAATTCAAACCAAAACCCTGGACAAATAGCCATTAAATGATAAACCCCTATTGACAATTCTTGAGCTGGTTCTCCCTGTCTTCTGAGCAAGTCTTGATGCAACGTCTCCGTGCAACCGGGGGCCAAACTTTCGCGACGCAAGGTACAGCCGGAACATCCCGGTGCAGGCATAAATATGCACTGAAAGCGACAACATAGCCGCGAGACACGCATATTCCTTGTAGTTTGAATATGAGAGGCGTCACTCACGCGCTAAGTATCACGGGATATTCAGGCTGTATCTTTGAAGCCCGATTTAATATTCTTCCCGTAATGTATTACTCGCGTTACGGGCACCAGACGGCAGAGATAACAAATTAAGTGCTCCGCCTGATGCATTCTCGTTATTGGCATATCGCTGCGTTTTCACTCCAGGTCTATTCTAGATAAATATCTATCGAATAATAAAGCCCTATGTAATAGGGGTGATCAAACTGCGACGGAAACAGTTTTTTTTTTTTTTTTTTTTTTGATTTTAATGCGTAGCTTAGTAAGAGATCCAGCCAATAGGATAATACTTGAAATTCGTCCAGTTTGACTGACCCCGACGGATACAGACTAATTTTTCATATACACCCCTACTAGTGGCTGTGTTGCTATGCTGAATGTGGCTTGGTTAGCATCCTGCTACGCTGAATGTGGTTTAGTTAGTGTTAGCGTCTTTTGATTTTATTTTATTGAATCCATCGGGTCCATTGCTGGTTTTGTACCGACGGATTTGATGGATTTGAAATTATTATTCTTGTGCTTTTGCTTGGAAATGGCTAATTTCTGATTGGCTAACTTTTGACGCTAGCATCTTTATTTAAAAAAAAACCCGTCTCCTTCGTAGTTTGATCACCCCTAATGTCTCTTAAACTGGTGTTTGATCTCGGGTGCAGGTCCCAACTAAAACATTCCGATGCATGCATATGCACAAAAAAACAGGAGGCTCATTGCTGGTGCCGCGAAACTGTGCACCCGTAGGCGACTCAGCTTCCGGCGCTACGTGTGACGAAATATTCCGGCTATATGTTATAAATATTTAATGTACAAACGGTCATGCACATCCCCGACTGTATTAAATGGATATACATTTCAGAATATCAAACTCACGTCGGTATGGTTGATGCATATCTCTGCTTCTACTCTTAAATTCTTGACTCGCCGGTGCGCGACGTCGTTACATATGCACCTCAAAGATCGTCGTCAGCCCTATCTACATCGCCAATCTCGCTAACTCCCCACAACACCATCTTCCTCCACATCGCCATATCTCACGATGGAATACGCTTTACCATTAACAACATCTCGCCAACTATCAAACTCGTGCAGTGGTATTTAAGGCCACTAGCAACAGCCCAATGTCCGAGCTGCTGTGTACTTAGAAAGGTTATCACGATGAACTTCGCGTTCGACGAGCACTTTTGTCACACACCTTACTTACTAAATTCCATCCGGTAAGTCCTCACCTTTAAGTTTGCGTTAACGCGACAGTATGCTACGCATGTACGATTGACGCCACGGCAGTTGGTAACACTTCCAATCCGATGGTCTGGTTTAGGGGCGCTTTTGCGTTGGCACTGGGATATAAAGGCTACACTGATGGTGCCTCAAGTGTCGACATCATCACGTCCGTAGCATCTCACTTCGATCAAGCTCTTCTTCATTCACATCATGGCTCGTCAATATCTCGGGGACATTTATCCTCAGTCCTCCGGCTCCGATCATCCCTCGTCCCCATACCACGACCAAGACCCGTACGGGAACCAGTATTCCCCCACTTGGCCTGTTCAGCACGCCCAAACGCAGGCTATCCAGTACATCCCATCGCCAGATGAGATGGTGTACGGAGCTAGCCCGCACGGCAACCAGTACCCATCTGCTTGGCCTGTTCAGCACACAGAAATGCAGGCTATCCAGCACGTCCCATCGCTAGACGAGATGGTTTACGGAGCCACCCCGCACTATGAAACATTCAAGAACTCAGGTATGAGACACGGTTATCGCAGGGCGCGCACCAACGAGCAGCTTCCAGTAGCGCAGTACTCAGCACCTGTTCCACAGCCAGGACCGCATGATCTTCACTTCCACATCTCACAACCTCATCCGGAATCACAGCCTGCGCACTCGCCGTACGAAGCCAACAGAAGGTTGCTTCCTCTGTCAAGTGTCGATCCATCGCAGCTTCAGCCTTATCACCAAGCACCGGGATACGGGGATGCACTAAGAGCGCCCGCGATGTCTAGTCTACAACCATCGTATCTGAAGCCTTATTATGAAGCGTCCAGGTGTGGGGATCGGCCGAGAGGTCACAATAGTTCAGCTCTTCAGAGATGGGATAGAGAGCGGGACTATTTGCCATCGCACGCGCCTGACGAGGATACTGAAGATAATCCACAACCACATCCGTATGAAACGCAGCACGATTGCTCAAGGTATCCCGAATGGAGGAATGGAGTTGAATATGTCTCGCCGCAAAGCGAGCGCGGGAATACGCAGGATATGTCGGGTGGCTATTTCTCTCAGGAGCCCTCTCGTTTCGGGGCCGCCGATTCCACCAACGTTGAAGGATCCTATCACCAGTCACCTACATCTGGCACGTCTAGCAGAACTATTGCCGGTTCTGTCGGCCAGAAATCAAGGATCGGCAGCCCGACCCCGACGGCACACCGATATGCAGCTATTAGTCGAAGGTGATCTGCTTTCTCAGTGCAGTGCATCCATCATATGCAGTTTTACTTTTTTTATTGCGCCGGCGTTGACTTTGTTGTTGCTTATTGGCGTTCCGGAATAAAGGGCGATGGTTGCAGTAGAAGAATAGTCAGTTAGGATATGGCTTGATAATGATGGTTTCATTCAGGTTCTAAAATGTCACCAGTTCAATGGAGATAGACATTGGTCAGTGTTACGGTTTCTTAGATAAAATTTTAAAGTTAAATTTTATACCCTATCTCCTCATCCATGGCGTTGATACATGCCGTCATTCAGTATTAACAATTTGAGTGCTCGGCAGTGACTAAATAAATGGTTGCAATTGATTCTGCTCAAGGGCCGTGAAGTACGTACGTGGGACTCATACTTCAGAACATATAACACAGGGAGCTGTAGACTTGAGATTAACACCAATCACGGTAGGCTATGCATATATAAACCTTAAAGAGTGGTAGTACTGGCCGCCAGATCTTAACTTGGTGCGTCATACAGTAAACCCGTAAAGACACGGAGCGTCATTCGCGTAACACCAAGCACATCTGTCGAAACAGCCCAGTGACAAATTGATGATTAATCGAGGTCTAATAACCACACCTCCTCTGAGACTATAATTCAATATCAACCTCATTCAACTGCTCTTCAACCAACGGCTATCCTCGGCCCCCACAATAAAATTCTTATCTCATGACACATCCGGAATCCCAACAAACATCCTCTTTCTCGTGTACTTAAGCCGAGATGCTTACCCTTTCTGCCTTGATCACTATTTATCACATCTCGTAAACTCCTATAAACTACTTTTCCGCTCCCACCGTCGATTCTCCTGCCAAGCTGCGAATAATCCACAAGTTCCCCACCTTTCATCATATGGCCACCATCCACCGCTACCCCACGCACTGTGAATGGCCCCTCCTAAAAGCCACCCTAATCCGAGCCGCCCGCGCCAACAAACTCCCAAATCCTTCGATAGCACAGATAGCAGCCACAGACGCTGTCGCCAATACAAAAATGGACCGAGAAGGTCTCCTTCTAAAACAGCAGGCGGAGCTGTTATCTTTTCATATAGTTCTCCTCCGCGGTAGTAACATCGCTCATCCCTGACCCCCGCTCCCCGACTGTTTCTCTCTGTTCTGAATAGTGACTGACATCCAGAAACCTAGAACAGAACACTGTTGCTACACCTGGGAATTTTCCTACCTAGAAGAACGGCACATGAAACTTGAAATAGAAAACCGGATTTCATCAAAGTGGTGTTATGAGTTGTTGAAGGATATAAAGGTTGACATGAAACAGCTGTTGACTGAAGCGGAGGAGTTGAGGAAAAAGTTTGTGCCGGTGAAGGAGTTTGATGCGGAGAAGGGCGCGGGGTTTGGGGCGACAAAGATGATGGATAGGCAGACGCTGACTGGGTGGACTGTGAGGAGGTTTATGGCGGGGTAGGGGTGCGTTATGCGGAGTGGGAATGAGGAATGAGGAAGAAGGTGTTATGTAAGGATGGTTTGATGTATCTAATAAACACTAAAATACACGAATTATTATCACGGAGAAGAGCATTGCACGGGAAGTTGGTGCAAGATTGCGTTCATATTCAGTGATGGCAGTAATGAAAGGAATGACAGTAATGACCGAATTAACGAAGACCAAAGTCCAAAAGATCCCGCATATTTGCGCCTTTACTCCAAGCAGACCCGCCTCCTCTTAGACAAAAATTTCCACATTTCTCTTAGCCTTATCATACCCCATCATACAATCATCCCACCACCCATGCCCGACAATATGACCCACCATATTCCCATTCTTCCCTCTCCTCCAAACAAACCCCGGTAACTGTCCTGCATGCGACAGCGTCTGCCATCTCAGTTCATGTTTAACGTAATCCCTCCAAGCATGAATATGCCAATACAGTCTTTGAATAACGACCAACACCGGCACCACCTCTACCAGGATCTTCACCACAACACAAGAATAGCGGAACCAATCGCAATGTTCACCGACACAGATAACGTAAACAACTGCACTGTAAAACAAATGGCATAAAACAAACAGTAACGCATCCCATAGAAACCCTTTTAACTGAACCGATTTGAAACGCGTCGTGATTAGATGGCTAATTGCAGCTTCGGGGACTAGGAATATCTCGTCGGGTGATACAGAGATTGGAATGAGATAG
This sequence comes from Pyronema domesticum, assembly GCA_024516145.1. Classification (NCBI taxonomy): domain Eukaryota; kingdom Fungi; phylum Ascomycota; class Pezizomycetes; order Pezizales; family Pyronemataceae; genus Pyronema; species Pyronema domesticum. The sequence goes on from JAJJXL010000023.1 coordinate 325,826, forward strand.
TTGTTGAGGCCTAGTTCAGAGGCAAGGACATGGTTGAGGACGCAGTAGGGACAGTGCGAAGGAGGCGGTAACTCGTTGTTGGGAGGAAGCGCAATTATGAATTGATGATCGCCTCGTTGTGATGGGATGCTTTGGTATCCAGGTTTCGGCATGTGGTTTGTACCGGCTCGGCGATAGATAGCGGAGAATAAGATGGTCCGATAGTGTTATCGTAAAGATATCGGCGCAATAGTGGGGATAATAATAATGCCGATGCGATAAAGAGAAGCTGAGCTGGTGGAGGCGGTTGATAGGTCGTGGAAGATTCCGAGGTGACATCGAAGCTTAACTCTCCGGTTCCTTTGCCGACATGCGTCACTCTTGGCATCCCGCCGGTCCAACCGAAGCCGTTCATCTCGCATTCCGAATGGCGTCTCACCCTCGCCTAGCCGAGGCCGGTCTTCTTGCTGATTAAAATTGGGGCACATCTCGGAGTGCACATTCACGGTCATTATGCACGTGATATGCACGGTCCGATCCCTGGCATCATGCAAGGACAACACCGAAACAACCATAAATTTCTCCGAGACTTGTCATTTCTCTTCACCTTCCATCTCCCCCACTCCGACTCTTCCCCATATATCACCCCCGAGTTCGCGCACGGCAGCATCTTCCGGTATCTGGAACGTTCTCGAAGTTATCGCAGTTCACGCAGTTCACGCAGTTTTTGCAATAAGCACTTACACCTCGGTCTCGAAAAGAATGGCCTCAACACTATCATCCACCGATTCGCGCAAGACAAGCGACACACAAATATCGAAGCCGCCATCATTACAAGACCGTATCAAGAACCGGCTATGCAAATTAAAACCGCCAAAGTCGCCGAAACCTCGAACATCCGAAAAGATAAGCAGTTCGGTTTTTCCACTGAATCTACCATACAACGGTAGCTTTAGAAAACTACCGAATAGTCAGGGATCCAAATGGTCGAAGAAATGTCAGGGACTTGTTGTCGAAACTTTACATCAATGGATGGAGGTCCCGGTGAAGTACGAATGGCAGTCAGATGAGTCCATGCCAGGACAGGTGGTGACGGAAACTGTCAAGAGCAGGTGGAGGTAAGAAGCCAGCGGAAATCGTCGCGATAAGGTGTCACCGCAAGTACTAACCATCAGTTCCTTCTAGTGTCCGATTAGGATAAAATTCATGATCCAAAAATATCAGTAAAATCAGTAAAATGGGCGTAATGGTATCCCTGGAGTTGGAGGAGTTTACCTACCTCGGAGGTTCTTGTAGAGTTTCCTCTATGCGAAGATGTTATTGGAGGATGACGTGTGGAAATGGTGGATGAACCGGTGGCGGATACCAAAAAGTATATACTTGTTTTAAATAATATTGTCAAGATTGTGCATTTTATAAGTAATTTAAACGGCGACGACTCAAACATTTTCTGAATCGTGCAATATTCGCAATTTTAGTCCATATCCAGTGTCAGCGTAAAGAGGTTCTTCCCGAATCCCTCTGGTCACTCATTCACTTCATCAAGACAACAAAGTTGGATTTCTCTGCTCGTGTAGGATGAACTGGCGAAGGTACTGGTACCGAACATTGATGTTCGCGATAAGTTGCGTGGCCGGCTGACGTGGCGTGGCTGTGAGAACGGGTGGCTGCAGCAACCCCGCATGGGGAAAATGATACAACCGTACACACGCAATAGGAAAACGCTAACCCCCGGGCGTCACACGCTAATAATGGAACCCGCTCCGTTTGTGGTATCGGAGCTGTAGGGGCCTTGACGCGGGGTTGGGCCCGGGCTCGTACGTGGCGGGGTGAGTTTCAAACCCCAAGGGATTAACTGCGGCAGCATCCAATATCGCCGCGCGGATAGCAACCGATGTCTTGGCACTTCATCGATCGCCAAAGCCGGGAAGTTGCTAGCATCAATCACGCGTTTGACACAAAGAGAACTTGCCGGTTTAGATACCCAAACCCAGAAAATTAGATGAATGTCGGAAATATTATAAGCTTCATAGCGGGGTAAACACAAGCCATGCAAGATGGCGGGATCATCTGGGCAGTTGATCTGTGCTGAAACACACGGCTGTGCCATACCGTATCACTCGCTTAGGCAATGCGGTCATCTGGTTTACGGTTTGTTTCACTAATATGAACAAAAAAATTTCTATGCATCCTTCCTCCCAGGGGATAGGTTTGATCAAACATATAACCAAACATGTTCGCAATGCTCGGACAATGAAACTATCTCCTTCCGTATTCCAGATTCTTCTCATTTGCTTCATCAACCATCTCCATCATGACCAGGATGAACATCAAGATCCGCTTCGGAACTACCATGAAGTCGACTACTACCAATACAACAGCAAAAGATGCACGCAGTAATGAAGTTTCCGACAGACCGTGGCCGGAATTGAGCTTCATGCCAGGCTCCACCGACCGCCAAAGTAGCCACACTTCTCCGCCATCTTGCAATTCACCCCGCCGTACCGAGCAAACGCACTACAGTTCATCGCAATATAACCGTAAGATCCTCATCCTGATACTCAGCCGTTTGAGAGTTCTGGCTAACCTCCGCAAACAGGCCGCAATGCGGAAGTCGGAAATGTAAATGACGAAGGGTACAGCAGTCTAAATTCGTCAAATGCGACACCGCAAAACTCTCCAGTACTGCCTACACGCAACTATTCAATTGGAATCAATTCCTCAGCTCAAACTTCCCAATCATGGCGGAATCGCAGCTCGACCATCTACGATGCGGAATCAGGAGAGTGCGATTGGCAGTGCGATTGCGGCGACTGCTATACGCGCTTTTATCCCGACACTTTCTCACCCCCTGCCGCATTCGAAAAACCCCCGACTATCCGAAGAAGGAGCGTTACCTGGGTCGACGGCTTCCCCAGCAGCGACAATTCCGAAGCCGCACCTATCCAAACCCCCATCCACCGCACCCCCGCCACCTACATCAACGGCATTCCCCACTACCAGGATATTCTGGGAAGATGGTATACACCACTTCCCATCATCCAAACATGCCCCCCATCCAATGTCGACTACAAAGCTTTCGCAAAAAACCTACCAGATTACTCCCACCTCTGGCCGCCGCACTTTTTCCCGGCTCTCTACTCCTCCCTCTCCGGCTCTGATGCCAGGGCCGAATGCCTCTCCCTACTGCAGCTCCTTGCTACGGTCTTAAAAAGCATCCCCCTGACAGCACTCTGCGTGGAAGACATACAAGCCCTGGGGCAATTATTCCACCTCCTCCACCAACGGCGTTTATTATACGGCACCTTGGACATGCGGGGTAGGGAGCAATTGTTTATGATTACCTTCCGTCAACGGCATGAGCAGACTGATGGGGAGTATTTTCAACTTGGGTGCAAGTCTTGTGATAATAGTGGGGTGATGGATAGGGATCCGATTGTGGGGAAGCTGGGGATAAGGGATGATGAGGGCAATGGTGGGGTCAATGGGACGATGAAGAGGATACTACATTTGATGAATCAGGGTATTGTGTGCGATCAGGATGAGGAGGCGTGGGATTTGTTTGCGGTTGTTTTGCCGAAGTTGGGGAGGTTTTTGATGGCTTATGCGGAGGATGAGAGGGCGAGGTTTGAGTAGGGATGTCGTGAGGACGGGAAACTGGAAGTCGGGACGCGGGTGGGGCGGGGCAGCAAGCAGCGGAGGGGGGTTAGTAAGCGGTGAGATTGTTTGATGGAATATGGTTGGTCATGTATGCAGGCATACCCGTCAGGGTGGAACTGAACTACAGCATTACGTCAAACGCATTGATCATCATCAACGAGGTGCAATAGTGAAGAATGGCGTTGTTAGTCTTCCAGGAGTTTGCAGTATCTCGATTGACCCTGCACCTCTATAACCCAGAAACCATTGGCAGAACCCACTGCCGAGTAACCGCAAACAGAAAACTCTAATGACTCACGATTGGAGCTTAGACATCACGGGCCCAATTAATCGAAATATTTCTTACCGAAAACTTACTAGCGAGAGAACAATCATTTCCGCTGATGATTGGACGTGAATGAACATTTTTGTGTACTACGCACCAAGCGCAGCACACTAGCCGTAGCCGTTCTAGACTAGAAATGTGGGGAATGTGCGGAAGATTCTTCGAGCTCGTGCGCACATCACGCTATGCTTATCCTCTGCGAAATCCTAGGAATATGCATAGTGGGGCCACGACTTGTGGTGTAACAGAAACAAAATAAGAACAAAGAAGGTGTCATAGGGAAAATGCCAAGAATGACCATCCAGATCGCCGGTAACCCAGCATATGCATACCCGCATGGTACATGCAAACTGCTTGTCAATATACCAACGGCTCCCCCCCCGATTGGTTGACTACCGAGGCTTGAACATTGGCGTTACAGCCGTATCCTAGAACGCGGAAGAGGTTTTATCTCCCCGAAGGCACCGAAAGTCTTGTTGTCGGTGACACTTTGACTAGACGGTCTAGTTGTTGCCATTCAGGGGTCTAGAGTTCTAGCTCGCTTCAACGGCAGAAAGGAGAGCGAAAAAGCGAGAGAAAAGGATTTAGAAAAGTAGAATTAGCATACCCCGACCTGGGGTCAAATAACATGACAAAATCAAAATCGCTTCAACGGCTAGCCTTGTACGGTATCGCGGCAACTGCCACTATAAGACAATTAAGTGACACCCGATTTCAAGAACGATTAAATTATTCCCAAGATGAAGGTGTTTATCATCGTAAGGGTTCCTTCAGTGATGCAAGTTGGCTGTGAATAGTCCTTTCCAACTGCGCCGACTTGCGCGTAGGTTACATTCATGAACCTCAGGTTAGGCGTAGGATCAGCGGCATACCACTTTCCTGGTGTTTATTGAATTCTCTGCGGTGGAACAAAAACAAACGAAATAAACTTCATAGATGGCATGGCATATATCCCGGTTGTAGAGGACTTGCATCGTGACCGATATTCTGCAAACCGGAAAACTGCAAAGATTTATACCCTAACCCTTTGTTGAACATTGAAACTTTAACCAGTTTAACGTACATCCTGCAATCATTGCCGGTGGGTTTCTGGGTGGGAATGCTGAGACGGGATAAAATAGGCGATAAGAGTCATGGTGTTTTCTCGAGAACTGCCTTTTGGGAAGGACACGTCACACGCGATGGTAGCCGATGGTACATAGCCTGCAACATAAGATAATGCAATGAAGTGTCTGCATACATTCGATCCATAGAGGTTGACTTAGCCTTCGGGTGAACAGTTTTGCTGCGCCGGGAGACTTGTTTTTTTCTTGGCAGCGGAAGCACGTCGTCATGAAATGTCACTCGATTTACGGGGATGTCGCCGGGCACTGCGAGAGGGTCGATCCCCCGTGACTGCTTTCCTGACTGCGCCACAGTACGCAAGTTGATTACATAGAACGAGGTTAAGGGTGTAGGCAGTCAAAGTCATGTGTGTATTCCAGCAATCAGGGACTTCGGATTCCTGCTGATACAATGCTTCTCAGCTGTCCCTGTTTCGCTCGTGATCGATCGACAAACAACCACAAAAAACCAGCATCTTGACTCCTCTGTCTTCCGATAACATTGCTTAAACTGGTTTATAATGTAATCAATCCTCAAAAAGGACATTGTTCAAATACGCTGTATCACATTAACATGGTGAATCATAACATGTTAAATCAGATTTCTGTACCCGGACAACGGCAATGATCTCATTTAGCCCCGCACCGCCAAGAAGTACGACTGCGAAAGATGTGCATAGTAATTTCTAGATCCCCATACCTGGCCATCCGCGGGCTGCATATCAACGCTTGGTGCATTCCGGCAAAACTTACCCAAGTATCAAAATGTAAGTTCCCAAGTGTAGGAACCCCGTAGATTCTGTAGTCTTCCTGTCCTACTCTATGCAGAAATTTATGAATCCGGAAAATGCACAGCAATCGATCGGCAATCGTCCCGTAACTAGGCACTAGGCTAATGACCCAGTCGCACAACAGCGCGCCAACTTGCGAACGGTAACTGACTTCTAAGGCAGGTTTAGGTAATTGAGGACTTTGTCGGACGTTCTAGAGAACACTATTGATTGCGCCACCAAGTTATCGTTGTGATGCGGGTGATGGCATGTGGATATTGTGATACCTACTGCGGCTTGTATTCTAACAGTACAAGGATCTAGTTTTAAAAACATTAATCTTTGTGGATGGATACGGTTGAACAGACGCACATGACTGAGTAGTGGGGCTAGCGGGGTAAGAAAAATGTAAACACCCGAATATGCCAGATGCCCTGTCAGTCAGCCCTAATCAGTTATCGGTGAGTAATACAGACAGATATGTTGACTGCCGATGGAAGTGTCTATTTATGACTCAAAAATCTGTCTGTTGCAGCCCGCAGGTAACGACTTATTGGAATTGTTACCCATGCCCGACGGTGCCCGAGCCTTATATGCATGTAATCGTCGGAAGTTCGATAGTGCTCAGTGCAAGAATGCATGCATAGATAAGGCTAAATTAAGGCTTGTGATCAATAGGAAATTAAGGCTGTGTGGTTATCCGTAGTTGTTTCAGAATCTGTGTTCAAGCCTTCAAGGCTGAGCCAACTAGGTGACTACGCCTTTGCAACGAAGGCTTTACTTCTCGGGTGATAGCTGGTGAGACAGGTATCTACTCATTACTGAATGCATACTTGATTTTTCATCAACAAATGACAATTGGTAGCGAGCCGCATTTCGATCGCCGCGCCTTCTTTTTTGCTGCTGCTGCAATGGGACTGATGTTTTTCTTGGCGACGGATCATGGAGTGTCACGCTAGTTACTCGGCTCCGCTCAGAGTCGACATAGTAGGTAACTAGAAGTTCGGCAGCAGAAACACAACAACCACGACGCAAATTGAAGTACGGAATGAGACGAGTGTTTTCATTATCGTTTACCAGATGAAATACAGAAGCATGCGAGAGTAGGTATTCAGGTGCGACGCGTCGGGGCGCCAAGACTCCTTTAACCCCGAATCAACACTGCAGCCTAGGCCACAGTTATCATCGAGTAGCCTTCTGGTCGCAGCCTAAATCAAGCTCACTTGTACCAGTACCATGGTTTGGTTGCAATCGACCATGTCCATGACTATGCATCGCAGTAGATAGACTAGGTAATCTCATAAGGTCCCGGTGATTTGTTTAGTACTACGCACCAATGTAATGTTCCACTTGGAGCAGTAAAAGTATAGCCGAACGAGTGTTGGGATATTGTTTGTAAGTACTTTGAAGTTTTCCGGCAACGAGCATAGAATCTGGCGACTCATGACTCCATCACTCGCGTCGGCAAGTTCCACGGGTGAAGGCTAACAGCGGATTGGTCGGTAATTGACCATGCCTTGTTTGCGATTTGACGCCTTGTCCATAAATGAACAGAAGAGTGTGGAATTAGCCCGGGTCCATCCCAGAAGAAGTCAAACATCGAGTTCAGGATGTCAGACTGTCCGGGAAAAACCCAGGTGTGCCGAGAGGAGCTCTCACAGAATAGCGCTCGGCTGAGTGTTCAAAGTACTGAGTGACCCACCGTGAGAAAATGTCAACCAGTTACGCGAAGTTAAGCTGTGGTGCACCTTATTAATAGACATGTATTATGGCACGCAATAGATTGGCATCGTCTTCTTCTGATCATGTATATTCCATACCGACGGGGATCGAACGGGGGTGCGTCAACGTGAGACTAGCCGAGCCATAGTCCTCGATAAATCAGCACTTCCATCATCGCTAGGAACCATGTCGACTATGCCGAACATTTGCAAGCACTCGCACCATTCAATGTCCGTCGTCCTCCACAATGCTGCCTATTCGCCTTCAAGGTACCACATTCTTCGGGTAACGATGTTTCACCGGCTCGACAGCATGCCTCGCGATATTCCTCCGGTCCGTCGGCAAAAGCGATGCGGTCTATGAAACTGCCTCATCCTACCCAAAGAACGACACTCGCCCTCCACACACCACCGGAACCATCCGACCACGATACTTATCACCATGTCTGATCAGCGCCCAACCCCACCGGCTTCCAACAACACCCGGTGGGCTGTTCGAAGAAGCCCTCTCACCCAATCCGACTTCACAGCCGACTCGACGTCACGTGAAACGGACGGAAAACAGCCTCCGAGCAACATGGCCCAGTGGGTAGAGAATGACCCACAGGCGTCAGCTGGGTTACAGCAGCCGATCCAGGGTGGTGGACTGTGCACAACTGTTTAATGCTTTCAGCCCTATATATGATGTATGCTAACAGAGATCTGCGGTGCGCCTTGGAGTGTTACCCGGTCTACTACTTCTCATGTCCCTCCGATGAAACCTGGCATGGAAGCCGCCGTCACGGATAAGAGGATCAAGGGGGGGTACTTTGCAACCTAAGGGACTGAGGAAACTGAACCACGAGCGAGTCTACTGATTCAAGATGTATAGCTAACAAAACTCATAGAGGGACCAATAGTAGTGCAGCCAAGAAATCTCCGAAGACACCGACCGATGCCGGGAAGCAACCTCGCGCACCCGGACCAAGGGTGCTACCAACGGTAACACTACTGTCGCACCCCAGAAAAGCATCCCGGATAGTCAAGGGGTGCCTCTAACGCGCGCAACAGCATGATGGCGGCTCAGAGGGTGGTGGGACACATGGTCGTACTGGTGGACGTTTGAGGGCACTTTTCGGCAGGGACCGCCAGGGTAAATAACGCTGGGATAATGATTAGAATCTTTTTTCTTTGTTTTAGAATTTCGATGTTTATGCTTTTAGTACCAATAAATCTCATGCTCGTTGTTTGAGTGAAGTTGTTTTGTGGTTGTCGAAGGTCAAACTTCGCTTTAAGGGGGTGCCTGGGGCGTTCAACCTCAGCTGCAACCCGGAGCGTGTCGTCGCTTGTATCTTGGGATCTTGACAATACAGGGAGGATACAGTAATACCCGTGGAAAGCATAACAATGGAACCAGAACTTTTGGCTTCTTCATCTCGCATGATCTTATCGTGATGCTGTGGTGGTGTTTGCTGTGAGCTTCGCTGTCCCCTGAGACGCAACCTTGTCCGGCCGACAATCCCGGTTGCCGTGGCAACAGGGCTCATTTCGAATGATCGGTCACTCGGCAATGACTAAGCCGAGTGCTACTCTAGTTCGTGAGATCTTCTATCGGAACATCGAGCTTCGTCCTGAACAGTTTGAGATGTTCACATCGACTTTGACTCCTTCTGAAAGGGATGCAGGAAAATTTCTCACATTGCCATTAATTAATGTGTGTTGATGAGCCATCACATCAAAGTGGAGCGGTGATCAAACATAGACCAAACCATTGTTAGCCTAGAGTACACCTGCGGAACTTGCCGGCGCGAGTGATGACAGTCATCACTTGCTCAACACCATGCTCGTTCATGTACAGCACCGAAGTACAAATTTGTCACCAGTTTTTCATAGACTACTTATTATCTTGGGTTCCCTTATGCGCAAGCCACGCGAGCAGTGCATGACGCCAAGCAATCGTGTTATAAGTGCATTATCGCCGCTGGTTGTGCCAGATCTGGAAACGCCGCTGGTAGGCACTTTGATTTCTTCACCTCGATCACCGGCGTGATATAAAATTAAGGGGAGTTCTACACGAACTACATAATCGAACACGCAAAATACCGACTCGCTAAAACTTACGCTAATCTAGGAAAAAGAAAACGATAACTACAACGTCCCAATTCACCACTCGCCCCGCCAATGATCACCGGTGCGAGGATCCGTGATACGATTGTCAAATCGTATGCACTCAATACGTTCTGCTAATGCCTTGTTTCCTGGACAGCCTTTTCTCAGATGTGAACTTTGCGATGGTCAGTCTTTGCCGATAATACGAGAGGTCGGTTGACTTACGATAGGTCGTACAAATTTTGGAAATCGTTCTTGCCGCATAAACAAATACCGGTTGTCGGTCGTTGACAGCCATGTCTTTCGTTGTTTTCGAAGTGCGGTCTGTAATAGTTAGCTTTTGATATTTAAAGCTAATGAACTGCCCAAAAATGATAATTACCGGATCTGATTCAAGGTCATAGTGTTCATTTGCGGGTCGCTACCGATGCACAGTTGGCAGGCATACACCTGCTGCCAACCTTTGACCTTATAAACAATGCCGAATCGAAGAGGAGTATCAGATGTGTACGGGATAGTCTGAAAGGTGGGAGGGCGAGCGGGGACGACGGTTGTTGTTATCGCAGTCGACATATTATGTGTGTAACGTTGAAAATATATTGCGGTTTGATGATCCACGGTCAGCGAATACCTGTTTACTTATATCGGCACCGAGATCCACGCGTTTGTCACTTCGCATTGAACCTATCGTTTTCAGCACGCGAAATAATGTCACAAAGTGCAACTCTGATTTGGCGTGATACCCTGCATACCCTATGAAAGTGCAAGATTCACGGACAGGAACGTAAATATATGACTGCTTATGCACAAATCCCCTACTGATTGCTGTACTCACCCGATGCTGCATTCCGAATTCCTCCATTCGCTGGCGATGATGTTGTATTAATCGGGGTTGGGCTGAAGTTTGGGAACGAAAATGTTGAGCACCGACCCGAATATTACGCGACGGCAGTATTAGCCGCTTCTTGTTTCTTTAAACAGAAGAGCGCCTGTGAAGACGTTTCGCGCGCGTTTATGGTGATGCTTATGATCACCGGTTGTCAATCGTCTCGCGGGTAATGCAATCTGTGTGCAACTGCGTAAAACATCACTTGCAAGCCGCAAATGCAAGGGCCAAGTAGCGATCTACGCATGGGTCGCAAATTTGTCCGACGCCGTGCATCCCAAGAATGCTACACAAGCCACTCCTAATGTCTTCACCTATGATAAGCGAGGTTTCCTCTTTACAACGCCACCCTGGAACTAGCGTCGGGAAACGGGCACCTGGCATCACTCGTCGAGTCATCGTTCATGATTACGCGCTGGATCACACACGCAATCTCGATGCACGCGCATCGTCATGGTCTCGGCACTACTTGCCCGGACCGTAGTTCAACACAGACCCGGAGATATAACGGCTAGTCACTTTTTGCCGGTAGCAATGTTCTGTTAAAGTAACCGCAATCAACATGCAGCCGCTAACGCACTAAGTCGTGTTCCATCGGCACAAATCTTCCTTACCACCATCCCCATTTTTACTCCTCCTCCACCTCCATCATCATGTTTCCCAGTCAGCCGAGTAATTCGGACCCACGTTACGCAGTATGGCCAAGCCCCTATGATCAAGATCAACAGCCGATATATAATAATGATCAGCCGGTTCCATGGCCCGCTGGCGGTCCGTATTTCAATCAGCCAGTCCAGCAGGACCAGAATAATATGGCACAGTTTCCCAATCAGAACAGGATACAGCAGCTGCCGCCTCCATTTTTGAATGTTATGAGTAACCCTATGTTTCAGCAGAATAGTCGATTTTCGATGACTTCTCCCCCGGCTCAGTTCATGAACCAGCAGTACGATGGATTTCCGATCACTACTCATCAGACCCCCACTCCATTCATGAACAAACCGAACAGCCAGTTTCCGACTACTCCTTTGACCCCCATTCAACAAATATATCAACAGCATAGCCAGTTTCCAATCACCGCTCCTCAAACCCCCGTTCCATTTATGAACCAACAGAACAGCCAGTTTCCAATCACTCCTCAGACCCCCGCTCAGTTTATGCATCAAAACAATCCCTTGGCAAATGCAGCTGGATTCCCGGGTCAGTATACAAGTCAGCCGAATTTACATTATTTCACGCCGGTTCCACCTGATGCTCCGCCTGCCGGGCAGTACATGAATCAGGGAGTCCAACAACATCCGAATACCGCTCAGGAACGATGGGCATCTGCACACAACAGCACTCTCCGAGACATTCAGGATGCCGATAACGCACAGCCCACGGACAGTCCATCAACCCCGATGTCACAACATAACTGGAATCTTCAAACGCCCCAGAACAATGTTCCAGATATGCGCCTGCAACAGCAGCCTTTTTCCGGCGAAGTACTATCTGGAGAGGTCATTAAACCGCGTGACGAAGACAATCAAAATGAAGTCCAAGTAAAAAAACCAGCATTTAAGTTTTCTTCAGCGGCAAAGCCGTTCAGGCCACAGAACTCACGACAACGGGATCCAGGAGCTTCAGCCGTACCAATCCAACCAGTCCAGGAAAAATCAATGCCCAATACTCAGAACCCCGTCAGCTCAATGGAAAATCAAGCCCCGTCATCATCTTTTACCGCAATGACGTTCGTTGGTCAGCCTACGCCCCCATTCACTCGGCCTAATTCCCGTCAGGGGCCCGTAAACATACAGTCGGAACCAGTCCATGAACCACCAGTGTACAGCCAGAAGAATGCTCCTACTCCGACGGCGAATGAGGGAATGCCGTCATCTTCAGTAGAACCAACGTTGGCCGATCAGAATACAGCACCATTAACTCAGACTGATGTTAATTCCCATCAGGAACCCATGAAAGGACTGTCGGAACGAGGCAATGAATCACCGGTGTCCAGTCAGCAGAGTGCGCTTAGCCCGACGGCGAATGAGTTTACTCTATCATCTTCAGTCGTACCAACGTTGGCCGATCAGACTAATCCGCCATTAGCTCGAGCCAATTCCAGGGAACCTGAAAATGCACCTGTGCTATCCGTCCAAGAAGGCTCGGTGTCCAATCATTCACATTCGCGTATCTTGGAGAAGAAGAATGTGAGGAAGGGGTGGATGGGGAAGCCGAAGAATGAGGGAATGCCCGAACAGTCGCGGTATGTTTGGCATCGGTTGATTTCCGAGCCAAAATATGTCAATGAAGCACCGGATCATGAATCGCAATCTCTAGGGTCCAGAAGTGATCCGCCTTCAGTACTGCCTTCTTCTCAACAACCTGAGCTGTCGCAGAATACAAAAAAGGCACCATCAGTAATCAATGATACTTCTCATCAGTTTAAAAGTTCCCGGTACTTTAATAATCGGAAAGATACCGCCGAGAGCCTAGAATATGCCAACAGACGGCCATCGACTATTCGCGAATACACTGCTGGTGAATTACTCAGTCTTTTGCCATTTAGCACTAATGCATCAACACATTCAGATCGCCTCAATTCCCCGTCTGCAACACATTCACCGCATTTACGACTTATAACGAAATCTTTACAGTCGTGGGATGATCTTGTTATTAGTTTAGCAGACTCACTACATAGGTCCGATGATTTTCGCACTCATAATGAAGCTGCGATGCGCGATACCACGCGTAATCCAATTGACGCAGCCGCGCCTACAGACAAACCCGTATCTCACGAGTTACCGGTCAATCGTATCGTGAAGCAATCTTCGTCAAATGGATATCCTCGAATTAGGCGGCCCAAGAACTTTTGCAACATGACGATTCCGCCGCCTCTGACAGCTTACGATCAATTGGATAAACACATTATTGTACAAGAACAGTTATACATACTATGCACATGTGAGGCGCGTCGACGGCAACATGTTCTTAATAAATTACTCGCCATAAAAGAGACACAAGCCCCGCAGATGGCCGATATGCTGCAGCAGCACTCTGGTACGTTATTGCAACGATTGAAACGAGATAGAAATGATATTTGACCTACTGACATATTTGTTTACGAAGGGGTCATGGTGGTTCTTGTAGAGGAAATAATGCTCCTTCTAGGTGAACTGAACCATCCTATACCCACGTTACGCAAGACCATAAGTCACGGAACTGGGGTACTGAGGATCCTTCAACGAATGTCAGCCAAATATGAAGTATCACAATTTCTCAAGAACGGTGAGGAGTCTATCTGATCAAATATCTATGTACGATTACTAACTACGAGTCTAAGCATGTATACACCTGATGATACTTCCAATAGTCACCAACAGGCATACTTTCTGTGGAATTGATGTTGAGGACCATGTATTGCAAGCACTCAAGGTGTACCAAAAGCTTGGCCTGCACCTCCCGGCTAATATCTACATAGAAAGATATTTCTTTCGCATGCCGTCACTAATTGAATGCCTTGTGGATGGTGACCTTGCCCCCACAGAGGGTTCAGAGGCAGAGGTGCACGACGTCTCTGAATATATAATGTATAAAACTCTCACCTGCAAAGCAGGTGTAGCGTTCTGCTGTGCTGACGAAAATCTCCTGTCAAAAGTTTTAACTACGCTGATAAACATGCTGCTTCGGTCTAGAGATGGTGTTGAGCGTTTGGTGACTACTGCCAGCGTTGCTGAGTGTTGGGTAGAGTACGTATTTGCCATTAATCTCCTCTCTCCACCACCCAGACTAACTTTGAAAGAATCTCCGACGACACCAGAGCACAGGATAAGTTAATTCATGACTTTCCAGACATTGAAGCAACTTTAAAAAAGATTGTTGGTAAGAGGCAATATGTAGACTGATTTGCGAGAGAATCAATACTAAAAATAATGGCGTAGACGGCATGAAAACGCAGGAAGATGAATCTGCGAGTAGTTCACTATTTGCAGTCCTACAGCAACTCAATGCACGCAGGAGCCAACTTGAATCATGGAGGAGCCAGGTTGAAACACCGAGAAGTCAGGTTGAAGCACCGAGAAGCCAACTTGAGGCACGGAGGAGTCAGTTTGAAGCACGGAGGAGCCAACGTGAAGCACCGAGAAGCGAACGTGAAGCACCGAGGAGTCAGGTTGAAGCACCGCAGAGCCAACTTGAAGCACTGAGGAGTCAGGTTGAAGCACCGAGGAGGCATGTGGGAGTGAGGCCGCGTGGAGCGGATTCAGCGAACTGGCGTAGAGTAGAGCAATGAGTAACACGATCCAGAACAGACCACCATTCGAATTTGAATGGAGCACTGTTGAACCTGAAATGAGCGGCACAGCGCATGCCTCTATAAAATCTTTCCCTTGCTCGACGTTGAGGCTACATAGTTTACGTTTTCTTCAAAGCATGTTAGCGCTGATTATGTTTCATGAGTTGTCAACAGGACTTAAGTTGTTCGAATGTTTGCGGTGGATGTCAACTTTTGCAAACGATCCAAAGAGGATAGGTTACAGAATTTTTGGAATTCATTGTCTGAGTACTGTGTTTTATACGATTTTCATTTGGCTGTACACATAAACCTTTTGGTGTTTTCTCGGCATTTGGGATGGTTAATAATGTTTACAATGAGCGAACGAGGGATGGTTAAGGAGCAGTATGTTCATGTGTGGTTCTTCAAAGACTATGAATCAAAATGCTTATATGCGATTGTTATGGCTTCTAATGTGAGTGTCTTCGATCTTGACGGTCTTTGTAATTGACTCCAGGGATTTGGTGATTTGTAGAGGAATTGCGTTCAATGACTAACAGCAATCATATGAGGGTTCTTGAATAATATCCTTCTGGGATGTAATTCTATTCGATGAGACAGTTCAGTGATCTTGCTGGATCATGGCTTTGATAGGTGAGGGCTTTTTCAATATTTATGTTTTCTGACTGGAGCTTCCCACTCATATATGCAGCAGGTATGTTGCTGTGGTCAGAATGCCAGGAACTGGTTGACAGTGGTAGTGTCATACCCCTCCTGGAAGATATGTTAAGAGGATGGGGATTCTCACAAGTAAAGACTGAAGTCGTAGGACAAGAACCATTACGGGCTGCCCTTCATCCACTTCCCACAGGAAGTGAGAAAAAGGGTGGCCAGGAAAAAGAATAGTTAGGTATAAAAGCTGTTACCCTCTGATCTTGTCAGGCCACTTGTGCCTATTGCAGGAGATACTGCCAGGTATCAGTTACTGACTAAGTAAAACTTGGAATACTAAGAACCTTGTATCATGGCTCAAGTTTCTGCTCTTCCTTATGTTCCTTATTTCCTTATCTTTGCATTAACTTTCTTCATTTATTTGTCTTGTTTAACCCTTGCGCACTGTGGCTCTTAGTGGCATTCCATGTCTGTGTGGCTGTGTACTTAGCTGTGAGTCATATGCACTATAACATCATTCAGGGACTTGTTAGTGGTTGTGCAGCTGCGCTTGTTTGGAAAGTTCTAGGATGTTCTAGGTTGGTATGTGTTAGCTTGTTAAGGGTTAAGGGTTTGGGGTCTACTAGTTTAGCGTCTCAGCATGGAAGGAGCAAATGTATACATAAGAGGACCTCTCCTCCCACTGTTCTGTTTCCTTGCCTTTTCTCCTTACACAGTTAAGAGGACTTGTCATCCCACTTTTATTTCTTTTCCATTGCTCCTTACATAGTTATTTGTTCATCTTACAGAATAAATACTTGGAACCTCCATGTCCTTGCCTCAGTCCTTGTCCTTGCCTCCATCTCTGTCTCAGTCTCAGTCCTCACTCCTCCCTGCCTCTGCCCCTCTTGCTCAGTTCTCTTGCTTCTGTCCTTTGGCTTGTCTCTTTGCCTCTAAACACAGGTCTTATTCAGTTGCTGCATGCCACAGCTTTGGAGATCTAATGTTGAAGCTCTTGGGAGTTCATGTCACAGTCCACAAGTCTCAACAATGAGCTTAGAGCCCTCAGGTTCTCTCTCCTACACCTTGCACACAACTGCCATTACAAGCCTCTCCATGAAATCCCAACCTTCAACATCATAAGCTTTACAGGTCCACTCAAACTCTAAACCCTCAAAATCACTATCTTCTGGGTAGGCCTGAGCATCCATCATTGTGCATGGGAACTTGAATAATGCAGGACCATGGTATCATGGCTCAACTTTCTACTCTCAGTTATGTTTCTGGTTTCTGTCACAGTTTAACTTTCTGCTCTCTGTTATGTTTCCTATTTCCTCATCTCTGCATTTGCCTTCCTTATTTGTTTGTCTTGCTTAACCCTTGTACACTGTGACTCTTAGTAGCATCACTTGCCTGTGTGGCTGTGTACTTACCCATGAATTATATGTGCTATGACATCATTTAGGGTTTTGTTAGTGGTTGTGCAGCCATGCTTGTTAGGAAGGTTCAAGGTTGGTGTGTTAGCTTGTTAAGGGTTAAGGGTTTAGGGTTTGCTAGTTTAGCATTTCAGCATTGAAGGAGCAAATGTATACATAAGAGGACCTCTCCTCCCACTGTTCTGTTTCCTTGCCTTTTCTCCTTACACAGTTATTTGTTCATCTTACCTGAATAAATACTTGGAACCTCTATGTCCTTATTTCTGTCCTGATCTCTGTCTCTGCTCTGTCCTCACTCTTGTCCTCTGCTCTGCTCTTGTCCTTACTCTGCCCTACCTCTGTCTCTCCTGCTTATCCTCCTAATTCTGTCCTCTGGCTCATCTCTTTACTTCTAAACACAGATCCTCTGCAGGTGATGCACATTACAGCTTTGGAGATCTAACATTGAAGTTTTTGGAAGTTTGTGTCTCAGTTCACAAGTCTTGACAACTAGCGTAGAGCCTTTAGATTCTCTGCCCAACACCTTGCCATTGACTGCCATGTTACATAGGGCAGAATGTAGCACGCTTGCTGATGCATAGTTGCCCTATCTCTGGGCTTCCAAATAAATCAACTGTAAAATGAATCCTTTGGATATTCACTGTATATGATAAGATTTTGTGAGTTAGATTATTATAATGTAGGAATGACTTGCTGAAATATTGTGACCTGAATTGTTTCAGCAATGTTTTTGTCCTGGCTTTCGAATATCTTAATACCGAAGATCAGTTGTGTATCCCTGTGCTGAAGAGGTCTTAGTGAACATTGTCATTTTTTTGGTAGTAAGAAGTTTTACCAGCTCCTAACTCTACCTCCACCCACTGTCTTGCTTGCAGCCAGAATACAGTATGTCTGTAGCCCTGGTTTTAGTTTTTGCTATCATTAAATGTTGCAGATGTCTTAATCATATGTCAATATGATAAAAGTCCATAGAGCTATGCTGTAGCTTACCTGTTCTTCACTGTGGTACCTGGGTAGTGAGGCTCTGCAAGCTGTGAGGTACCTTGGAGCCTCATAGCACACCAGAACCTTTGGCTACCTTCACATTAACTTGGTATGCCTGAGGACTCTGGTGATACAACATGCTGGAAGGGTTTACTGCAACAATTTTGAGTGGATCCTGAGTATCTAGAAAGGGATTGTCACCATTATTCTGAGTGACAACCATCATCGAGTGACAACCATGATCACCAATGGACCACCAGATATAGGGCATGCCTCATGTATTTGGTATGGGTATCTTGGGTGTCTATTCCATGGATTAATCCGCACATAGGATTGACAAACTACAAACGGAAATGCAGTGGCAAATACTCCTGTATTTGTGCATCTTTCTCAATTTCTACACACAATAGATCTTCAATGATGACACCAATTTGGTTTTATGCGTTTAGACAGGAAATAACAAAATCCATGATGGCAGCCTAACATCCCTGCCATAACTCAACCAAGATCCCACAAGGCGAAGCAGACACTGGCCCATCATCCTTCCGTATACTAGGATATCAGAAGCCAGTTCCTGTTACTGCAATATCGACGGCTTTAAGAATCTTTGGCGGTCTTAGATTCCTTGGTAGCCTTCTCCTCTTCAGTGTCAATCTTATCCTTAGCCATCTTGGGGAGTTGAAAGGCCTCGTCCTCATCCTCCAACCATCCGGCATCATCCTTCATAGCTTTCTCCTCAGACTCTGAAGCCTTCCCATCATCGATAGCATGCTTCATAAGGTGCTTACTGTCGATCATCAGTACTTTAATGTTTTATCATGGGGTGTTCTGCTGCTTACAAAATATCAACATCCTTAATATTCTTCTTATCGGTAAAGCAGTATCCGTATGTCCTCTCAAATAAAACGACGGGGGTACCAGCCCTTTTAATAACCGCGAGGGCTTTCTCGCAGGTCTTCATGTGGTCTCTGATTATCGACCACCATTAGTTACCATCAACAATGCACGGGAGGGGGGTGGGAGGCCGACAAAAGATTCTCCGGGAAGCCGTTCTTTTTACCGCAGCTGGTGCACGGAAACTCCAGGTCCTGGCCTTGCCTGTTAAAGTGATAGCGGCGAAGGTAGGCACTAGCTACTATTAGTATATTCTGGATGTTTACGCTTCTAATGTCAGTTACAACTATGAAACAACTGGATACGTACTAGAATTCCCCCTTGTTCTGATGGATGAAAAACTTCTTGTTCAGCCAGTTCTTACGACAGTGGACTCCACCCTCGTGAAGGTCGTTCTTTGGAATGTAATGACAGAATGCCATCTGGGAAGCGATCTCTGGCAAAGACCACTTCGGGTGACGAGCGTCCAGCTCATCTTCGTTCTCCTCAGGATCGTAGGCAGGAGCGATAGCAGTGGGAGTCGCGGAAGGGACGATGAGGATGGGGCTATTGTAGGCAGGCCCGTTGGCGGTAGGTTGTTGGACAGCAGCGAGGGTAGGAGATGTCGGGGCACTGTTCAGGACAGTCTCGATGGTAGGAAAATCAGACATGGTGTTAGTAAGGAAGAGTGGAACTTAGATGAAAATGGATGTATTGATAAGAAAGTTGAGCGTTGATGAGTAGAAGATGAGAGCGGATGTGTAATGGTGGAGAACTGATGTCTGGGTCTTGTTAGTGACTATACATAGAGCTGTTCAATGCGGACAGAAAATACAGAAGGCGGGGGTCTTTGACATACCATCAGGTAGGACTGTAGACAGACATTACGACTGCACCGGTGAGGCTCTTGTTGTGGACGGGCGGACTATAATCGTGACCAATGGAACCGTGATGACAAGGCAAAAAACTGTACAGCGAGTACCCATAGGGGAGGCGGAAAACCGGTGCCATTATATTTCGTTCGCAATTACCTCAACGATGGCAGGTAACATTGTGGGAGTGGGGTGATTATTCGGAAAGCCACTCAATATGTGGGTTCCCGTACCTGCCAAGGTCTCTAGATGCAACAGATGTCGATTAGCTTTACCCCACTGAAGCTTACAATCAAGTAGTGATGGTTTCTAGACCGTTCTTGTTGTGGCATCAATGTGGTACAGGTAGCTTACTGGGGTGGCACAGTTCACTTCAATCGCAGAACAGAATTTGGGATGCATGTTGCCGTTAATATTAGAAGCCCCACCGACACAACGTACGTTGAGTGCTTCCCACGATTTATGCTGTGGAATTTGTCTTATCTTAATTATTTGAAACTGCCAGTAATGAGTTGGTAAGTCAGGTTTACTGATGAAGTCAGTTGCAGCGGGGTTGGATCACAGGATATCGTTCGCCAGGCTTTGGTCTCTGCAATGCTAAGACCCTTAGCACAGCCGCCCATTCTAATAAGTATCTCTGTGCATTTTTCAGGTATGGCCGCCTACATTATCGATACTACTGCCAAGGCAATGACTGGAAACGGTGTCGTGCAACCGGTTGTACAGATGTTGCGGCAGTGCGCAGCATTTCTGTGTGTCCATCTTGCCGGAATGGCACTACCACGCAAATTCAATTGAATTAATTATACAAGCAGATACACTACGAGCACAATCTTAACTTTGTGTTTGTCCTTTTCATTAGAACTCATTAACGCTAGTGATAACCCCAGTACGTATTATTCCTCCTCATCCAAACTAGGACCCATCATGAACCTCTTTACCCTTTTTCTTATCCCCGATATTCGGAACCTTTTCTTATCCTCCGGCGGTGGAGGTAACGGTTTTGACTTTCCCCCCATCAATATCGGCCACGCAAGGATTGTTCCATCCCAACATCCCAACTCTTTATCATGCGGATTAAAGTCGCTGTGGTGTGTATGAATAAAATGGTCACTATAGCCAATTAATACTTCTTTTTTCCTAACCTGGATAACCACACCGAAGCGCACATATAGTTTGTGAAGCCAAGATAGGTCCGGTTATCACATTCACAGCGATGGAAGATTGAGTCAATAGTTGCTGGATGTTTGTCGTCGAGATGCGTCCTATTTATTTGTTAGTAAGCACTTCAGGGAGGAATTAGAATCATAAACATTGTACCGAAGATCGTTGAACTCTTGGAAAATTGGTTTTGTTTCACATCCAAGACAGGCAAAACAACCATTTGTTTCTTGGGAGAACCAGATGATCGGGGCAAATAGTGCACGAGGTGAGTGTTTGGCTATGGGCGTTCGTGGTTCCGCAGTCTGTTTGAGTACAGGAAGCTCAGGTAGGGGCTTATCCGGAGGTGAGGAGTTTGATGGTGGACACATGGCGAATAATTGTGTTGCTGAAAGAGGTATCGAGACGGTTGTCGGAAGCGGTATCTGCTGAGTCTAGAGTGTACGTTTTGAAGGTTATCCAGCAGTACTTATACCTCATGGGTCGATAGGGAGTTTCGGGTGACCGAAGCACAGAGGGCTGACTTTGAAATCGAAGGATGGCTTGACAGGCGTTATTGCATGTATCTTAAGAGCCGAATTGAGTTAGGTATTGCTGCAGGTGTTCCGTTTTGGGTGATCGAGTAAGCATCGTGAAGGGAGCTGCGGCGGCGGAGCGATACCTCGTAGTGTAGAGTGATATTCGATGAAGCGGCGATGCTGTGTAAACTAGAGTGATATCCGATTTTTCGGGCTGGTTTGATAAAGCGGAAGACCGTAAGTAATCGGCGTTTTCTATGCGTGTTAGAAAGCCGAGTACTCAGTTTCTCTGAGTATTTGGTGGGCGGAGTCGGCGCCATTATATCTTGTCGCTGCGCGATGGCTGGACAGGATATTACTGCGGCTGTCCGAAGATCCCCTGCAGATTCGCTGTACTGATATGCAATCTTCCATTGAGATAAAGCACAAAATATCACTAATGCACAATTCCACGACTTTCACGGGGGATCTTCCTGAAATGGCAGTACATAATTGCCGATGTGATGTCAAACTACTACTTGGCATTGTGTGTTCCGTATCGGTTCCCCAGTTGTAGCAGTGCGCCACATTGACTCATGCCAGGAGCGCCACGCCACTGGTCGTCATAGTAACATCACTCGTCGCTGACGAATGAACACTAAATAAGAAAGTGCCGATGTAACTAGCACCGGGATTCACGATACAGGAAGCTCGGGAAGAGACGCATTATTCACGCGTACTGGCCCATGAAAGTAACTAGTAGTCGGACGAAATATCTCGCCAGGTTTCTTGATTTGGTTGGTAAAACAAGCTGTAGTCGTTGTTTCGATACTGCCGGTGGTCGACGACTGGGGCGTGATTTCTAACGTCGTTTCCGTCCTCTGCATCTCTGAGTCTCTGCCATCGAAGGTTCCTTTCGCTCTGTTCGTTGTGCAGCCGCTGTGGACCGGCGATCATACGATCATAATCTGGTGAGTCTGGTTGTGGGAACGCGTAAAGCAAGCTGTTGTCGCCGTTTCGATACTGCTGGCGTTCGATGTAACGGTGGTCGATTTCTCCTTGATCATTCGGACGCCTCACATGCAACGTCTGGGTATCGCGGTGTGACTGCTGCGTACGGTGCTCGGAATACTCAAGGACGCGGGACTGTTGCATGGGGTGTTGCATATACTGCATACTGCTGATGATGTTAGCCGTCAAAACTTGTGGAAAGCAGGTGATGGAATAATACCCGGCTACATTAGACGTCGGACCTGCAATACTTCGTCCTGCACTGTCATGGATACCGGTACTATGGACTGTGTTAACCACCGCGGAAGTATGGTCACGGAACGCTGGTTGCTAAAATCTGCCGGTGCTTACAGCTGGATCCGCTGGTATCATACTATTGTAGCCGGTACTAGCAAGATGAGTAGACAAACAGGGGGCTGGATATTGAGAGAAAGAACTCACCGAGCGTCATCTGTCGCATTAAGATCACCATATGCGTTCTGCTGGTCGGGACGTGCTGCAGAACTATCGGCGTATAAGACACCTGAGAGTCTAGGGATCCGCTTATCGTTAACGTGAGTGGGGCTGTAAGCTATGCGCGGAAGCGTGCTACGATTGTCCATATCGATTTCGGGTACAGGTGTATATGTAGACAGGAATGAAGAGTGGTTTTAATGGCGTTCGAAGACGTTGTTGTTGGAAGGGACGAGGAGGGTGGAATCAGTGGCTAGTTACACAGTTGCTCGGCATTATAGTGCAATATTTGCGGCATCCATATGAGTGTCTTCGCAGACAGACATGGCAGTGGTGTGGGATTCATTGGCGTGGGATACGTGGGTGTGCGGTCGGCAATCACTTGACCTCGCTGAAGCCTAGTAGGTCTTCCGTTACAAGGGATTGGTTAGCCGCGAAAACTGAGAGAACTGCCGGAGTAGGTTTGCCGTAGGCAGGAAATCTTTTGCCAACGTTGTTGCCTGGCACATTTTCCGTGTCGAGTATCCTGAGCAAGAGGCCGAAAGCCGTGAACTAGGTACCAGCCGTCACTGAAAGAACTACTAGAATGGATTTTCGATCTGACGGACGGCGGTAGGTGTTGCGTTGTGTCGAGGATTGTCACCGGAGCATGAACGCAATTGCTGTTGCCTACGAGGATGGGCTTATTTAGTTATATGGATGAAGCTCTTCAGACGCACAATTTTATGGGGAATTATTAACACTTAAATCACCGGTGCCACGAGAGGGCTGCAAATTGTGGCTGACACAAACGATAATGTTGTCTCACCGGTGCCTAGTTACTCCAGACTCTGGATGCTTCCGATCAACGGGCAGAAGATTTTGTTCGATGCAACATGCGGAGCCCGAAAGCTTATTTCGGGACGTTGTTTTTTTGCACAGTTGACAACGTTCGGGGGTACCGAGCGAGCCTTGTGGTGATCTAACCCATGTCACCAGAGTTTTCTGGGATGTTACCAAACATTAGGCACAGCCTGACGTTGGACGGAAGAGGCTGCCTAGAAATACTCATTGAGGAACTCCGTTCACTCCACAACCGACTGTTTCCTTCCATTCAGTTCCCGTAGCCTAGCAAGCACAAAGCGAGACTTCTCGCAGTTACACTACTGGTGAGCAGTGCCTTTTGATGCCCAGCGTCGGCGTTGTGCAGCCGAATGGTACATGTGGACATAAGAGCCATTACATGTATTTGTTCAATCGTTGTCTAAGGAATAGTGCCGTCAAGCATTCCACCGAGACGTATCGAAAATTCTCATCTGTGCCACTGATCGACAGACTCGCTAGCACGGCCCGATACCGTGGTCGACCATCACCGTGGATCAGCCGTACTCTGCATAATATTACCCAAACTAAACCCAGAGAGTTCATTTTATGCAACTATGAACGATTTGGTTAGTTGCACTGTTGACCCCGCATTGAGAATCGCGACCCTGCGTCTTGCAGCCTTGCATGCCCGAAGCGAGATCCTTGCTACGCGCAATAGTAATATCCACCAGACACAACTATGTGCCAGATATAAGTATTGGTACGACCTAGTTCTAGTATGGTGAGTAATAGCTTACAGTTTTACGAAAATGAAAAGATGACAACCAGCATCTGGAAATCAGGACCTTAGGTCTCACTGCCGTTTCCAGCTGGGCATAATAGCTTCAAATTTTTCAAGTGCTAAATCAGATACAGTGCTACGGTCAAATGCGCATACCTGCATTCACGGTGTCACGGCGATCTCGGTCCTCGGTACTCAGTCAATGAGACGGTCTAGTGCATGAGATGTCACTCATGATCTGTCAGCACGAGTGAGCCATGATGATGATTGACATACATAGCGAAGTCGGCGGCGACTGGGATATGCAACCCTTAAAATAAAAAGCAATCTAAAGCATACACAATGATATGTATATTGATTAGATGGCCGTACTGGTAATACAATACTGCGTTAGAAAAAAAAATGTGGCGCGAGAAATAATCAGTTTCTGCCGCAACTCGAACCGGCATCACGATGGGTGCGCAGCATGAGAATCGTCATGCATCACGCGAACAGTTGCAGCCCTTCGTAGCAAAACACAAAGGAAGATTTCTCTTTCTGATTTTATAATAATATAATAATATTCTAAATGATATACGGGCAGTGAAACTTGATGACGCTGTTTTGATCCCTGGAAGTGCGAGGATCCTTAGTTCGCCTTGTCTAGCTCCATGTCTTCAGGATGATGAATCCCAGCCGTCGAGGACAGTGTCTCAAAGTTGGACTGGAGAGGGTCCATGGTGGCTTCTGTAAACAATCTGCGTGCTCCCCATCGCATAGCTTCCACTCGATCTAGAGCAAGGAACTCAACATTTAGTAGCAGTGCAATTGTCATCGCGTTACGGTGTACTAACTCTTCCGGTTCATCGGAGAGAATTACGACGCCCAGAACCGGAACTTGGCATTCATCATGTCTATTATCTTCAGATCATTCGATATTGGGTTATGACGGATTTCTCTGGACTTACTCCTTCATAAGATCGATCATATTCTTATCAATGCATTCACTATGTCGCTGTTTGTTCCTTGCATGTCCCTCGTCTTCAGCAGACAAAAGCTGTCACTTGTGAGATGGAAATGAATTCATCTTCAGTGGTGAGTAAGTACTGATAGTGGCCAATGGAATAATGGTTTAGATCGAGGATTGTGCTGCAGTGATTTGGGGCACGATTGAAGCGGGTGGAAACATTCCTTACTTATGGCCTCCGACTAACGATTCTTGTCCTCCGGGTAGTGTTGTTGAGTGTTGACTCAGAATATTCAAATGGTGAAGAGTCTGGTACTTTCAAGCGTTGAAAGCTGTAGCAGAAATGCACTTCGGCATCGGGGGTCTGTTGCACAGTTGCCATGGCAACGGTCCCTGAAGGGCTTTAGCCACTACCTGCGGGAATTTGCCGTTGCACTTGGCGTTTCTTGAGAGATGTCCAGAATAAACATTGTGGCCCAACAAGACGGTGTTTAAATATGTCATTTCATTAATCACATATCAGCAGCGCGGGGCAGCTCGGTAATACTGGGGGGTTGGTGGTGGTGTGGGGTGGTTCACAGCATCCGGGTTACAAGTATGCAGTCAATGACCACGCTATGCGGGTGTACGCAGAAATGGCGGGTTACTCATGCATAAACAATGTCCCCGAACCGGGGACAAAATAGAATGATAAAATCAAAAGCATAAACAATGTGCCATCACCAGACATGTCCTCTGTATTCCGGCACACGTCGGTGTAATGGGTTCTGGCGCAATAAGGAAGATTCTCAGCGTGTTCCCCGGTGCTACAGTCTCACAACTTAAGTTTTAACGATGTTAAATGGTAACATCGTTCGTCAGGCTTCATCTACGATTTTTAAGCGGTGGAAACAAAATGGCATTCTAATCTCGAAATTTTACTTAAAAATAAAATAATAGCATTCAGGGTTTTCCTAAGTAGATTTTATGCGCGGTACAAAATTGCAGAATTCTACGCAGAGAATAAGTATGGCACGTCACTTATATTAGTAGCACAGTCATAGACCGAAATGGCCTACCATAAAGCCTGCTTGCTTGAGTGTCTTCCTAAGCATTTCACCCCGCTTTCTCCTTCTCGGCTTTTGCTTCAGCTTCCGCTTCCTCCTTCTCCGCCTTAGCCTTTGCCTTCGCGGCTTCTTGCTCTGCCTTGATTTTTGCCTGCGCTGCTTCCCAGCGAATCTTCGCGGCATCCCTCCTGCTCTTCCACCCATGGACGCGCAAGATGTCCTTGTTGAAAGTATTATCCGCGACAATCTCCTCGCGTGTGAGGATGCGATGGCCGGAACAGAGCTCGATCATGCAGTTATTATCCTCCTGCTCGGTGAAGGCATAAGCAATGCGTTTGCCAACTACCGCTGCGTGACAAAGCTCGATGTGTTCGCTACAACTGTAAGTCAGTAAGAATTCCGCATGAATCATGGTTAGGGTACATGCAATAAAGCCGAGAGAGTTTTATACACCTCATCATCGTGAGGGCGGTTGGCCTTGTTCTGATCGAGATTGCAGGATTTGTCATGACTGATGCACTTCAACCGACCCATTTGACCACAGTGTGCCTCAAGTGCATGATCACTGTATTGCTGTCAGATATGGTTATGGAAGAACTGAGGGCGGCCATACAAAGCAGACAAGAGATCGGGCCATCGTCTTTCACCATCACGACATTCTTTAGATCCAAAACAGTGAAGCCCTTGCATGTGCTGGTTGAAGCCAAAGAAAACAACGTAAAGTGGGTCCTCGACTTCGAAAGACATTGTAGCGGGCTGGCTGGCCGAGAAATCGTCGTCGATCTCCATAGCTGACATGACTTGATGTTTTGGTAAGATGAGAAAAGTTGGTTGCGATGGTCTGGCGATAGCAGTGTGTGTAGAAGCAAGAGGGATGACGACAGCGGCACAGACGGGCCTACTGATACAACTGTTGCAAGGCTATGGTGGGACAAACAAACACCAGGAGGATGTAGTTCACAGGAGTCTATAATCAGACTTTCAAAACGGGGGGAGGGGGCTTGTACGTGTTGACAGTCCTTTTCGATTTTCCAGCTCTCTCTATATCAATGACTTGCCGGACTTTAGTAGCTTCGGGGTGAGGGGGGACGCGTAGTAGCTCGTGCGTTTCTCGAAATTGCGGACCGGTGTAACACAGGTGACAGCCTAGTCTGACAATCAGTAACTATCCGAACCACAGCTGGAGGTCGACACACTGTTTTCTCACCGGTTAGGCCTTACGAGGGTATTCGGAGGAGTCGACGTTATCGTGGACTGTGCAGGCAGACGTTCGACACTGCCTTGACTGTTACTCGTCTAGGCGTCAACGTGAAGTTCAGAGGGGGGGACGACATTCAGACTTACTGCGGTGGCAGTCACTTTAACAGGTTGGCATCCAATAATGCGGGTTAACGCATACGTTTAGCATTGTTATCTGTGCGTAATAAATTTTCAGTACCATCCCGCAAGGGTATTCCGAATGACAACTCGTGATTACAACCATGATTTGCCGATGGGTGTTTGTGAATGCAATTATGTATGTGGGTATTCGACAGGCTTTAAATGTTCTATGGCAGGTTCCAAATTGCTATTCGGGGTATCCGTCGTGTACGGGACCATGTGAGGAATGCGCATACTGCGGTGCGCCGGTCTTACATTCCTTCGGTAGCTATGTCTTCCGGTTGTGTCCGGATTTCCAGCCTGCATAAGCTTTCAATGACTCCCACCTTCACGAAAATCTAAATTTCCAAGATTTGATGTGGCACTGTTACGCATGTAGCCGTGTTGACCATGCGCTCCGCCTTTTTGGATGTAGCAAACGAGACAATTGGAAAAGGAAGTTAAATAAATAAATTAATAAGGAGCCTGATAAGAAACCTGATACCGCATTAGGGAGAGCACACATGGACGGACATGGAATGAAACGCGGTTTCTGGCATCTGCATTCCAGAAGTCTTAATCGCAACCATCGTTCATCGGCATCATGCATGGTCAACTAAGTACTCAAGGTACACAAGAGTTCTGACGCACTGTAACCATGGTCGGTAGATTGTCTTGCATATGCATGGCCCATTGTATGGACGTTTCGGAGACACCTAACAGTTACATACACCAACCCAGAGGTGACATACTTTCTTGATGATATCTACACTCAACCAACAGGAAGCTTTCATGAAAGTAACTGAAAATGATGCTGTAGCTTGCTCCCTCTATAGTCATCGAGCTTGCACCACTATGCGACGGTATGCCGTAGCTGACATGAATACGGGATAGAACATAGACGATATAGAAAGCACGCAGGAAACAAAGATATAAGCCTATCATGTAATCAGCCAAAATCCTTTATAATATCGAATAAATTAATAAATAAAAAAAAAAAAGGTATGCCGTAGCATCCAGATCTGTCACTCGCCTTCTGGTGCAATGCGCTAATTCCGTTGCCATAGCAACGGTGGACTGCAGCCCATGCACCGCTGGTCACTGGCCTGCATAACCTTGTGATCAGCGGTGATTAAGCACTTCCTGGGCAGTCACCTGGTCGTGCAACATAAGTACTTCATTAGGATGATAACGAAATTATATTTCTGAATTAATGTATTAGATCATCATTTGACATAGTCTGAAATCTATATGAAGTGTGCCGGCATAATAATCCCAGCCGGAGAGTTTAGTCATCCTTACCGTCGTCTTGGAGACGCTGGAGAGCCTGCCTTGTCGTTGTCAGCATCTATCACGTTACACTAGCATAGTATAATGTCCGTACCTCATAAGCTCAAAATGCGTTTCTTTCGTCACACCGCTGTCACAATTAAACTTAATGCCCTCCTGGCAGATACCATACCCTCCATCAACGTCATAAACGAATTGGAGATACCCGTGTTGCGGTTCATGGTGATCCAGTACATGACTGTGAGAACCTTGGTTAGCGTACGTACGACAGTGGCTGCCAAGAATGGAGCCGTACTTAATCAGGTTTTGAAACCCCTTGAAAACCCCATCGCCGGCTCGACAAGGTGGACAAATGAAGTTAGGATCGGAACTCCCAAAACCTTTCTTATAATTTTCGGCAATATTATGTTTCCCTTCAAAGTGTGCTCTAGCAAAATCTGGTCAGTAAAGTCTGGTGCTGTGTTGGGAATTGGTATCGCATACTGAACTGCAGCTAGTGATTCCAGTCTGATATCACACTCCGCACACTGATACGGAAGATCAGGATAAGCTCGTTGGTTTTTAAACACGAATACAAGCATTCGGGAGCCTTTGACTGATGCAAATGGGTGTGTACCGCGCTGCTGCGATTTGGATAGCCGTTGCTGTGAGATCCAAAGGTCGTAATATTCATTTTGACCACCGGAGCTATTACGCCTTTGCCAGGGCTGAGGCTTGGCGGTCGCTGACAGGTTAGCCTCTTCGGTCTTTGTTTGGGACTTACCACCATCCCAGCTTCGTTTCCTGGTCATCCGCGAAATTGACATCTTGCTGCGGAAAGGATGGATGATTAGTGTTGCTTGGCGTGACGAAAAAATTGGCGGGAACAGAGTTGTTTGGGGTTGAATGTAAGTACAAGCAAACTGAATACTTAAAATATCCTGATAGTGATGGCTGGGTTATTCCCGGCGGTGTTCGATTATTTATATAGTGCCTTCCCCAGCTTTACTTTAATCTAAACTCAATACAAATATCGGACTGTTCACTCGACTCGGTAAAAATGTGGCGAATATCTGCATTTCCAACAACATTTACTGTGTTAACAAAGTCATTGGGGGAATAGAATATTAATAATGACTGATTCGCCACTGGATCATCCGGGAAACTCTCGCTTTCCTAATTGAATGATTGCTGTTGAAATCGCGCTGCGCCTCGGCACTCGCAGGGCAGGACTCGTTGCCGTGGCAACCCTGGCTGCCGACCACCGCGCAGAATATGCATGAAAGATTCAGTATCTACACGCAAAACATTTTAAGTGTTAAGAACGTTGTGCTTTGCTTCATGATATAGTCAATTTCAGCTACATATACAGACCTCATCTCCAGTGATGATCGGTGACGGAAACCCAGCGCGCAGACCGTGGGAGATGGCTGTCCATTATTTTGGCTGCACATGTGCAGCCACTGTAATCTCTGCGCAATGAAGCTTTTTATTTCTGCGGTACCACCGCCGGTAATACCTGCCTTTCCTCGCTAGAGAGTGAGAAGTGTTAAAACATGCCTGTGTCGAATGTTCCTTGCATGGCCTTGACATTGTACTATACATCGGAATTACGTCACTTATGATAGTTTTATCATTTAAAGGGCGCCATCAATTTCGAAACGGGTGTTCTGGAATCCCCAACGACCTACGATACATCTAGAATGCGAAGATTACCGAGTATCACCTTCTCTCGCTCGTGGTGTCGCCAGAAGCGGGTCAAAAGTATAAATTCACAAATGTTGCAAAAGTTGTTCCGCTGAGCCAAGGACAATAATATTGTTTGAAGATGATATGATGCTAACCTGCTAAGTCTTGGGGGTGTAGTGAGTAGCATCATTGTGATGAAAGTATTATTGTAGCGCGGGTCAGGATTTTCCATTACGTCGGAGTTATAAATGCTAGCATTCGCTGTATGATATATATACCGTCAAAGTTGCTAATACCTAAATAAAATTTCCTTTATAATCTCGGGATCTGGGCTTTGAAATAATAAGGTGCAATTACTTTTACCGACGAGGCATCTATGTGCAGGAATGACCATGCCTGGGAATGTACTCCACCCGATACCCAATGACGTCTTAATATGTGAAGTGCACGATTTCAATGTTGAAGCCATTGAAAACAAATACCTACCTGCGAGAGTATAAGTAAAGCCATTCGAACGACCTGTTATCGGCCTCATCATCTACCGCTTAACAATTACATCCGCTGTCCACAAATACCTTACACCACCGACCATTAGTGACAACATGCAATCCGACAGAGACACCGAGTTTGAACAGTAACGTCACCTGATTCCCCATATTGAATATCCAGTAACATCTTGACAGAGTCGAGAGACCACCCTGCGTTCGGAAGCACGAGCACCCAAGGCCAGTACTTTGGGGACTCCTGGAGCCGATAGTGAAAGAGCTGTTGAGTGATCCAAACTATGTTAGAGGACTGAAAGTCTTCCAAGCGGAGGAGTTTCAGGGCACATTTCAGTATTGGGCAAACCAGGTTCTTCAAGAAGCAATCAGTATGCTTTTTGGGAAGAGACGTGTTCTGCTTTGGAACTTGTCTACGGTTATTACTGTGGATGAATATAACAAGGTATGACCATTCAGGCATCTGGATACTGTTACGGACCTTACGGTTTACCAACCTGAACTATTACGAATTATGTTTACTGATATATCTTAGTTTTGTTGTTATGACTGCGAAATATTCTCAAATGCTATCCGTGCATTTTATGGGTCCCTGATACAGAGACCTAGTACTTTGGGAATGATCTTTATTGAGGATCCTAAATCTGGGAAATCGGGGAATACTGAATGTATCACGAAATTTATTCGTGGAGACACGGCGGAATTCGAGGACGATGAGGATCCTCAAGAAGTAGCCTGCCAGGTTAGTAATATCTATTGCTATTGCTTTATGATATTGGGCTTTCCTAACAATGTTTACCAGGACGCCCAGGAGTTTTGGAAGAATTTCCGTACCGCTCTTAGAGCCGTTGGTGAAATTTGAGATATAACGAAACTCCCAGAATTCTGCTATCGTCAGATGGTTCTGAATTCTGACAGAATGAGGCATGGTTTGTTGGGGTAGATGCAAGTTGTCTTGATTTCCTTTCTGTCTTTTTTCACTTGTGGCCAGATTTCATGTCACGTCACGGTTGTAGGTTCTTTGTCTTCTGTATGGTTATTATTAGAATTTAAGCACTAGAATTTGTCTACTTACTGGCTTTGCTTTCGTCATTGTTTATTCATGGCTGGAAAGTGACCATTTTTCTAGACACGAAGATGTTGCAAACGCACCGTCACAGGACGAATCAAGAGACGGAATGTCCCGGGTACTAACAATATTTATAATTAGAACAAGCGACAGTAGTTACTTAAAAGATAGACGAGATATAATTCCGATTACACATATAACCCGAGCGGAGCTACAACTCCAGCTGACCCGATCTCTTCGATCCGCAAGGCCAAACCCAATGCTGTACAGTACACCGAACAAGGAACCCGCTAGAAGCACTTCGATTCCGCAGCAATATCCGCCCTACTCAGTTGTCATGACTGCCGTTGATTACTTCTCCCCCTTCTCCTTAACAACCCTCCAACACTCCTCCACCTCCGCCGGAGTAAACCCCATCCATGACATATATTGTCTACACATATCCTTTGTCGGTTTCTTGTCACACTCCCCAGCGAAATGTGTATCGCCAACATAAGCATACCTAACCAAGTTTCCAAGTCTTCCGAAGCCGGTGATCAAGTAGGCGTAGGCATGGTCTCCGGCATGGTCTCCGGCATGGTCTCCGGCATGGTCCCTTTGGTCTCCGGATCCAGTCTCGGGGTACAGGGCTCTGCACTCCATCATCATATCTTGGATCTTGTAACCGTCACGACGATCATACTCGGGGTTGTTGAACGGGTTATGGCGCTTGATCAAGGAACGAACTAAGGCTTGGAATTGGCCGCGGAGGACAGTGTAGGAGGCGGCTGCGGAGGGGGTGATTAGGCCGAGGCTGTGGGGTGTTAGGTACCTCGCTGCGTGATGGAGGAGGGGTTGATTAGGATTCTTAGGAACTTACAGGGTCTTGAAAGGTGGGATGAGGTCCGGCTCGGGAGGATTGCGACCGTTGGTACGTGAAAGTGGTGCCATGGTGCGTGCTGAGTGTTGTGGTGGTGAGCGTTGATGATCTGGGGATGGGGGATACTGATGAAGGTTTCGAGTATCCGACGTGGTGTCGGAATCGATGGAAGAGTGGCGCAAGGAAGTCTGGGGGTTTTATGGGAATTGAATGGCACCTCGAAATGAGGGATAGGTATGGGGTTCTATTCAGCTACTCTCTACATTCCATGAACTGCGGCCGGTGCCTCAGGGCAGATTCAAAGTACATGAAGGACCACAACTGCCTCATGATGGGGGTTTGAGGTGACCCCTTTGGCGGCGATGAATAGACTTGAAGTGTTGACTGACGAGAATTGTACAGTAAATAAAAATAATTTATACCACGGAATATTGTATCTCGTAACTATGTCTGAGAGTCTTTGTGATGATGATTATGCACGGATCTTAGTGTTACTTACGAGAGTGCAACTCAACCTTGCACTCCCAATCCCGGTCACGAAAACACAACCCTCGGAGTCCACCGAATTTAGGGAACTTAGCCGGCGCTTGCTTAGGCTTGTTTATCGATATGATGATTGATCTGCGTCGGGGATTTAATATTATATTCTGCAGGAAGCTTATTTCCACGTCGCTTGATCGTCTGTAGGAGTAAGGCTAGGGTTGCGTTGGAGCGTAGAGTTGGCTAGCTCTACGCTGCCGAAACGCCGCGTCCGTCGGCTGACTTCTGAGGAGCGAAAGTCACACGCAGTGCACCGGTCGGGCATTTGATACAGGCGATTCAGATAGAGTAGCGGAGGAATGCTCTGCATCGCTGTGCGTACGATAGGTGCAAGATTGCCCATCGGTGGCTGATGGTCGCGTCGACGCGTTGTAGGGACCAGCACGTCTCCTGTCAACACAGATCTTTCCGCGTCTGAAACATGCGGCATTCTGTCAAACTTGGAGACTGCGAAAGCGAATGTCATGATCCGCCCGGGTTGAAGTGCTGCACGTTATCTTCGACGCGTCGCGTTTGCGATTGCACAGTGTCGCATCGAGTCCGATTTCACAGCGACACGAGTCGAGAACTCGGAAGATACGACCCCGAATTATTATCCGACATGTAGCGGTAGAGATGGAGGCTTAGAGGCAGGGTAAGCAGGAAGTTGGTGAAAGTCCGGTGCTAGCTCCAAGCCATATGTACACCCTCCACCGGGCTGCTGGCAGCGCTTGTCTTTCTACCCAGTAATACAACCACAACTCCAGCTCTCCTCCATCACTACAGGTATATCTATTTCCTTTCTTCCATTCCATGCTACTTGATCGTTGTGTGATCCTTCTCTACGATATGAACGCACGATGCTAATAGTACCCTACTGATGTCGACTTTTTACAACAAATCGATTCACCTACTATCTCATGCTCTACCGTTGGGGCATCGAAATGTCTATCCATGGTGCTTGGGAAGATTTGTCACTAAACGTAATGGGTTACTGCTCTGACGATGCCGCTATGGATGCAGGGGGTGGGAAAGTTAGCAAAGGGTTTCTCTGATCGAGAGGTATCGGTTGACCTGGGTCCGGACTACGATATGATGTAAGAGATTTCGCTTGGGTGAACGCAGGTCGGAGGCTGACATTTTTTATGAATGAAGCTTGGAGCAATTTGGAATCTGTCTGGTGGGTCAACTGCACAGCTTCCCCATTTTACAGCTTTCGTGATGCTAATAACTAATTAACCAGGAGATACGATGGCATGAGCCACACGGGTGATGGAGATACCTAGTACAGGGATTGCGGACTACACAATCCATCGCGTCTCCTGTCAACACAATTCAAAAGCAAGGAATTTATAATTCGAGATGATGTGCATGACAGCAAACCAAAGAAAAGAAAATATATCCAACTACAACGATCTATTCCTGTTTCTTCAACTTTGGCGTCTAGAATGATTCGTCCATTTCGAACATGGTTTGATCGCTAATTGTACTAACGGCGCTACCAGTCCTTCTGTGGTCTGCGGCTGTCTGGATCGATCTTGTGGGAACCTGCAGAGAATCTCCAGAGGCAATATCATTCTCTCGAAAGGGCGCCGCCCTTTCATTCCCCATCACCAACCCATATTGCGGAGCCCAATTCGGTTCCCTCCCTCCTTCTCCTGCCTCCAGCGGTAGTTTCGTATCCCAATTCCAACCAAAGTAAACTCTATAATTCTCCACCTCATTAAGAATCTGCACAATAGTGTCATTAAACAACTCAACCTCAGGATCACGAGCCACCACTGCATCGCGACGCATTAATATCGCTCTCGTGTTCTTGGTCCAGTGTAGGAAGGTTATGATGTTGCCATATATCACGTCTAATCTATCGTTTCTGTATCGATGTGCTCTTGATTATCGTTTCGCCGCTTCGTTCATGATGTCAACACTGGCTCGGTTCGAAACTTCGGGGTCTTGTGCGGTGTGCTGAACGGCCCAGAGACGGATGTTGCGGAGGACGTCCATTTCTTTATCCACCAATGCGGTGGTGTATATTGCTTCATTGTCGGGTAGTAGCTCGTGGCTATGAGATCGTCAGTTATGTTGGGCGGGGAGAGGTATGCGACTGGCCCCCGGCTTACACCTGCAACTGCATGTTCACATTCACGGCACCACTCGCAACATTCCGAGCCTCATGAATCCAATCCATACAACTCTCGAACGGTTCCCAGAGCTGCCAACCATTCGACCTTCTAAAAGCCGTAGAGGTCAGGGGTGTTAGCGTATCGTGTGTCATGTTTTGGCAAGGTACTTACATTTCACGGGCATCTGGTGGGTTACTCATTCTAGCATGAGCATAATCCTCGTAATTCTACGAGCAGGTTATTAGCTTTTTATTCAATATGATAGAATCATAAGGGTACATATGTACTTATATCTACATTCGACTGCTTCACGGTGGTTAACCCGGTATGATCTCTAGGCTCAGAAGCCTCAGCAATACGGTCGAATGGTATACCATGTCTCGAACCGGGGGCGAGGAATTCATCCCTTTCCTCATCGTTGGAGAGGGGCTGTCGAAGAGAGGGGTCAGGAGAGGGAGTAAAGGGTTGCACGGGGTCGAAGCACCAAGATGGGGGGAAGCGAGGGGGAGCTGGCGCTGGTCATGATGGGTTGGGAGGTTGGTGGTTGATGGTTAGGTTGCTGAGATCCTGAGTTGACTGACGAATAAAGGTGTACAGACCAAAGTAACGGGGGTAACCTTAGGGCTTTATAGCTAATAATTTATCAGGTGTTCAAAGTACTGTACCCTACAGTACTGAGTACTGTATCTCACCTCAGGAATATGAGTGGAAAGTGCACTAAAAGTGAAGTATTCCCAATATTTCTGTGCTACTTATTTCTACTTTTAC
Source organism: Pyronema domesticum (assembly GCA_024516145.1). Classification (NCBI taxonomy): domain Eukaryota; kingdom Fungi; phylum Ascomycota; class Pezizomycetes; order Pezizales; family Pyronemataceae; genus Pyronema; species Pyronema domesticum. Next base: position 362,280 of record JAJJXL010000023.1, read on the forward strand.
CGAATAAGTTCGATAATGCAGGCAGCAGGACAAGAAATTTAGCAGGTTCCTGATCGATGCTGGATGAGCTTGTTTAGGCGACTGGGAATGGAATGCTAGGTGCGTATCCGAGAGTAGTCCTACACCGAATCACCGAATCACGTGTCATGTTCACGTAAAGTGCAGGTTTATCGTTGGATGACGGTATGAAAAATGCCTCAGTTTTAGCACACGGAAGGGTTTCGAATGCCGGGTGACGAGTGCCTAGCCGAGTTTTGCTGCGGGATACTGAGACATCAATTGCACAAAGTAGACACTTTGAAATGCTGTGTTTTTATGCAGAGGGTTGGCCTCTTCAATTCATGTCTTCATCATTTTTAATGTGTTTACCCGATGTCTTGGCGTCGGATGGAGTGCAAAAACCACTCTCTTCAACCACCACATCGGGACCACCTTTGAAACGATAGGTTTTTTCGGATAAAAGTGCACTGTTTACGGGGTTTGGATTTGGGTCGCTCCACAAGGTGCATCTGCGACCCGCCCCATACTTCCGAGAGGCTTCAAGAAAGGAGAGACGGGATTGGTGTCACATGTAGTCACTTGGAATATGTAGCGCATGACATGCGGCTTCACGGAGTTCTCGAGTCAATGAGAAGTAACATTCCAAAGGCAGTAAGGTACAGACAACCAAACCCAGTGCTAACCAGGGGCGGCCAGACACCTTCCAACTCCAGACATTCACGGGTCTAGTACCAAGCCTACCTTCAACCTCCTTAGTAACTCTTTGTTTCCTCCGAGTAGATACGGTAAACTCCTGTCTCAAACCCCATCCAATTCATCCAATACTCCACGCAATCCAAATCATCCGAATCCAGATTTCTGCCGAATATCTTCTCCAGATCCAATAGAAGAAACTCGCAACCTCGCAGAGCCCCCCAAATATAGCCCATTCCCACTCGTTGCAATCGTTCTTTAGGGCTTCAAACTTTTCCCTAGTTTCGCTTACCATGAAGCTAAATGAGATACCGTTGAATAACTCGCGGACGCCAGGTTTCTCGTTAAGTACGTACAGTAGCTTGTAACCAGGGATTTTCAACATTGATTTCAGTTTTAAGGCCGTATTCTCGCGTTGCTTGCGGACACTAGGTAGGCTGTTGAACTGTTAGATACTGTTTCGTCAAGGATGCTGGAGAAGAAATGGAACCTACAGTTCGGAAAAGGGCGGTATATTGCGCTGTGCTGTAGAGTCGTAATCGCCATTAAACAGCCAGTGGACTGCAGAGTCGATATCCCCATTAAGAAAATGCTGAAAAACTGTAATAGAATCGCATTAGCCCGTGCACTTATGCTGTTCAGAATTTTGAAAGGCACTTACAAGCAAAACACATTATGGACTTCGATACGGGTAAAGTGGTGATTGACAGTTTCTGAGAGATAGAGATATAGATGTCCGGGAAGATAAGCCCAGTTAAGTTTCTTATAGCCTGTCTGAAGACCTTGTACTGCCGTACTTGCTACTGAGTGTGTTTCCATTCTATGTTCCTATCACAAACAAAGGCAGCAATTTCTTGGCTGAAACCGCTGACAGTAGGTTCCCGCGACTTAACAATGTACCAGGTTTTACTGATAGAGGGTCGGTAAATGACAAACGTTTGGTGACGTACTTCGGATAGTGTAACAGTCACTGTCATTGCTGGCAGATACCAATCATAAAAGATCCGAGAGGAGAAGGAGGAGAGAGCGAGATGCGAGAAGCCGAGGAATTGATAGAAAAATCCCCGGTGAACTCCATTTACCCTGGTACAAAACACAAAAGGAAAGAAAAAGCAGCGAGTGTCGCAGGCATATCCGGGTGAGAAGACATGACCAGCATAAACCCAACGGAAGCAGAAGCTATCCGCAGGGTGGCACGAAGAGACAGGAAATGGAAAGAGAACAGAAAAGGAAATAAATTGGATAGATAGACAGGTAGACTAGAGTCTCTCAGACCGGGGACAGAATAATAAATGATGCGAAGAAAAAAAAAATGATCGCCGGCAGACGCCGACATTCGTGCGGGTGATTTACCATGACTAAGGAAGTATCCTGCGCGCCCAGCGCGGCGACTGCATTGGCGGTGAGTGTGTAAACACTTATAATGAGACTAGACCACCTGAAGCTTCCAGACACGCGCACACATGTCCTCAGTCAATAAAATTCGGGAGCTTACATAGATAAGTTAGGGGAATCGACCAGCCAGAGCATCCTGCCCCGAAGAAGCGCATAGCAATGTGCATGCATAGCGGGATAGCGGGGGTGGCTGGAGAGTGGCGTAGCTGTGCCCTACACCACACGGGGCATTTATGATGATCCATGGCACAAATGTTGGAGTCGCGCTTCTGAGTTGCACTGGCGAACGTTATTCATGTGTCGTGAAAGGGGTTGAGTAGCGAACAATCAGACTTTTAAAGGCCAATCCCACAGTTATTCTTGTTTTACGCGTACAGCTCGGGATGCGCAGGACTTCCATCGCACGGGAGTCATGGTTCCCAAGATAACAACCATAGAACACCGATACCGCAGCTGACCCCGGGTCGGTTGTCCACTTTTTGCTGTGCCGTAACACACAGATTATGTTCCTAGTACCACGCCGCATACCACTCTTGACCCAACGCCGCATGCTACGGTTGACACGAATGGCGGGTGAGCGCAGGTCTAATAAACATTTCGGCACCGCGTTTGTGCAGTGTTGAAATACATTATTGTTCCCGTACCGCCACTGACGGTGGGATTCAGATGTAGCTCAGTGAGCAACGCTGCGATTACGAAATATAGCGAACTACCATGCGGATATTCATCATCGCTCATCAAATCCCAAGCGACCATACCTTTCGTTTATTTATCATCACCGATAGCCACAGCAACTTTGGCAGGCATCCGGGTCGCACTAGGCTCACTAACCCCTTCGTCGTAGCCCCCGCGATTGAATAAATGATACAAATGCGTTCGTTTCATGGATTGTTGACACTCGCAAGCAAGGCAGGTATTTCTGCAATCAACCTGATGGTAGCAGGTTCCCGTCGCAGTAATTCCCAGTAAGTATCAGTGTCAGCCCCTTAATAAATGGCTGTCGTGTAATGAGACAATGCTTCCGACAGGTGATGCATTCCGAGTCTTTGGGCGCCACATCTTGTAGGAAAAAGCATTCAAATTATCACGGAAGATGATCGAGTGAGTGGCATCACATGACTATCCGGGGCATGGGTGCTGCATGGTCAACGGGCGCGGGGGCGGGATATCAGAAGGCTAGGCATCCTGACGCCTCCAGAACTACCCAACAATCCGCTTTGTCATACGGATCCGAAGTTGTGGATGTGTTGTGGTCGTCTTTCATAGATTGACTCGAACATTACCGTAGCCCTATCACAGAGATGGTTCTATGTCAAATTATATCTCGTCTTTCTTTTCTTTTTAGGTACTGCCGCTGGTTCAAGTTATAGATACTTATTTTGAGAACCTGACTGGCCGCCCCCCCCACCCCTTCCCCGGGGCACCGTTGCCATGAGAACCTGGAGGTTTCTCGGCATCTGGACCGGGGGTGTGGTGGGTTGTGTAACCCGGATGATGTCTAGTAACCCAGCAATTGCCATTTTCAGGGATTGATAATCTTTGGCGTTTTGTCAGGTGTTAAAGGCTTCCGGTGGTGTCTTTCCTCCTCCCATCCCCGTATCAGCATACTGCACTGATCCGACGAATGCGCATGCCTGAAGTAAACTTTGTACCGGTAGTCGAACATGCCGCGGGGTATGGTATCTTGGCAGAATACTCGTCATGACTAGCTGTAACGCCACTGCACATTCCCGTCGGGATCTTATCAGTTGTATCAAACGAAACAAAATTCCGCGCCAAAAATAAGTGTTCAGTTACACGACGGGTATCAGGCTTTGGCTGTTGTCTTCCGTTATAGAAGGGGCATAAGTACCTTGTAAAAACGCCATTTGCGTTGCACGATGCAAAGTCCGACGGTCCTGAGAGATGTTGATGGTGTCTGACCTGGGTAGGGGGGGGGGGTGGTGGGTCTCGGCGCTGTCCCTCTGATCTGAATGCTTCCTCCGGTAACACCAGGGACGGAAGCAGGGGCAGTGCTCTTCGCCAGCTCAAGAGAATCGAGAGGAAAAGACGACTCGTGAGAGCTTGACTTGGAAACACGAGAAGCACGTGCTTTGTGAAGAATGGCTTCCAGGGTATCCTTGGCTGCTCGTTCTTTAGCCTCAAGGCGTTGGGCACGCTTCTCATAAGCGAGACGCGCTAAGACGCCTCTAATCGGAGGAAGAAGGAAACGTCAGTATCAGGTAATGGGATACTAGACTGGTGGGGTCCCGTACCGTTACGGACAGTTGCTACCACTGAGGTAAGGCAGAGAAAGACGAGCACGAAGACGAAAGGATGAAGTGGAGGGTGCAGAGAAAACTGATGATGCTCCATTGGTGTTGGAGCGAGAGCTCCCTTTCTAGACGCGGCGAAACCCAGGTGCTAAGCCGCTAACCACATCCGGGGACGTGTTAGGGTTTTCCCGTATGAGAGTGCAGGCTTTGGATGATGGAAGTGGAGTGAGAAGCACCTGGACGCGCCCAAAAAGCAGGTCTTGAGTGCGAAATGCCGAGCTGTAATCCGTGCTTACAGCTGTCCAGTTAAAAAATTGCCCTAACGGTAGACCGTAGTATTAGACATCTATTCTGAGCTGCCAAGTGAGTAAGCGAAAGGTCATACCAAGTGGCATTAGCAGGCGCGCCACGCAGAGAAGAAGTGTATCCAACACGCCGTAGAAGTTGTGGGCCTCGGGTGAGATTCATGATGCCGCGGATAGGAAGCAGATGTTTGTCGGCGTTGGTGAGCATTTCACGTCATTTCGTTGATTATAGGTGCCGTATAGTAGGTTGGTGTGGACTGCGTGCTTGCAGTAGATACTTGAAGACGAGGAGAACTCTCCTCTTCTTGACTGGCTTGGCATCAGCGTTGTGCATTCTTCTTCACTAAAGTTATGAAGGCTTGGCTCAAATCTGAGATCTGTGGGGGCGGCGTTCGTAACGGCCGAGCCTCTTGTTGAACGGAAGGCGGATGTTCGGTTGTCCGCTTTCCTTTGATCGCGTGATTTCTAGACTGATTCTATTGCGAGCTTATTTTCACGCTTGCTTTTGTGATTCTCTCTTAATTCCGGTTCTTTCCACGCTTGGTTGTTTTCGGATCTCTAATTTGATTCTATTGCTCACTTGTTTTCACGCTTGCTTTTGTGATCCTCTCTTACCACTACTCCCTATTTTCACTCTTGTATTTTGATTTTAACTTCAGTCTAGAGCCCGCTTGTTTCTGCGCTTGCTTTCATCATTCTCGCATAAGTATTCCCACGTCTGTTCGTTCCCTCTCCTTGTTTGCATTCTCGGCTGACGTACTCATCATCTTACTTTCTCTGTCTCTAACAACCACCATCATCCATATCACACTTGCCGTAACACCCGTCCGGTGAGATAATGTTTCGGCAGAAAAAATGGAAATTTCCTTTTAAATAACGAACGAATGCCTTTAAGCATTTTCTGATCGTGCCATTGCGTTGTGCATCAAGTTATACTAAGCGAGGTAGGTATTGCGACGATGCACCATCTTCCAATGCAGGAACAACTGACAACAACTACCACAAAAGAAGAAATTCTAATACCTGACGATAATCAATTTAATGCCTCCTAATCCAATGTTTATGCGATAATAATCGAAAACTTTTAGGTTGCGTCTGCCACAATAGATCAAGCGGAGTAGTCTCGTCCCATACAATCCGCGCTGACGCTGCATCTTTCAGAACGCCAGGGTTAGAAGGTCACCTGATTAGCCGAAGCGGCTCCAACGTCAATCACGTGCTACCTTCTTGGCTTCGAACATCATGCACACGAGTATAACGAGTGATCAACCATGTTTTGCACGCATATTTGAACACACAACACAAGACCTAAACAAGCAGGCCGGATAAGCTAAATTATACCCGCCGGAGTACATTCCGATACCTTAGAAAAATTGACACGTCAACACTACGATGTACCGTGAATACCTTGGATTTATAATCCTCGAGCACAGCACATCATACGCATCTACTGGGATAAAACGCAAAGTTACTCAAGAGTACTGCCGGAAGTAAGGGTTATAATTATAACATCAAGTGCCCCTGGAAAGGAAAGTACACCTTTGGATGCCTCTGCAGGCCTGAAGGGCACCTCTACATTACTTTCCACCAATTGTTTTTTGTGGATGCAGCCAAGCGTTGATATCTTCAGTGGAGAGATATACACAGTTCAGGTACCAAGAATTTATTCAACATCATTAGTAACTTGCGTTGTAAGTATCCCAGTACATGCGTTATATCAGATCACGGTTGTGCAAATTTCACATGGTGCTCCCAAACGGTAGGAGAAAGAGCATTGCGGGCATTCCAAATGCAATATAAGTAGCCAAGGAAAACAGCGAAAGTGTTCTTTCATCTCCGATAAAGGGGCATAACCACCACCACTACATATCCGTGAATTTCATTCCATTATGACGAACAGCTATCAGCCTGCAAATGATCATACCCCAGTTTGATCGGAGAACCTTATTATGGAATCATAAAACAGGGGCAGATTGTGTGTGCACAGCCACTTTCTTCGGGAGCAATGCAAGGCCATGGCATCAGGTTGCACAAAGCCATGGGTGTAATAATACAAATAATCGTTACTGGAATAAATACTGGTGTCAGTTCCTATTCCTGTTCTTGACAAGTCAATCACCCACTATTGTCCTTTCGTAACCCGTTGTACTTTTTAAAAACAACACCTGCACCTACTTATTTCCTCAGAACATCTGTCTATCGACATGGATTATGCATCACTTACCTCCATGGAAGATTTACTGTACTCAGAACCCTGTTTCATCGACGACGAAGGTGGTTATTTTTCTGCCTACAAGTTTTACTTCGTACGTCGCTAATTTCCTCAGACATCACTCGAATCTTCAAAAACGCCATAATGAAACATACACCAAAACTACCCTCATCATACAAAGGGACCCGCGAACTACTAATTTGGTGGTCCCTTAGAATTGGTGACGGGGCACGCTTGATTGGTTATGATGGTTATGATCCTGAAACTATCGAGCGGTTTGAGATGTTCTCGAATGAGATGAAGACTGAAGCTGCCGAGAACCGTAGGTGCCGTTGTTTTAAGGAGTGGAATTAGACACTGAAGAAGAATAGGTATTAGAAGCTTGAAATGCTTTAATTGTGCCCATGTCGAAGGCCATGCGAGTCAGAATTTAAGATGTGAGAAGAAACCCCGCCAGGATGAGAAAATCTTGTACTAACTAACTAAATAATAGTTATAAGCGAGCTGCCAAGCCCATGTAAGTTTCTTCCTTCTATCAAGAGGATACACGTAATCTAATTGATCTGTAGTTCCAGCAATCTGCTTACCAATCCTATGGCTCTACGAAAGATGCGTTACCGAGATCACCGATATTCAGAAAACCGGTCACCGACTGCCTCCCGGATGGTATACCTATGGCTGGCCTCAACTCAGCACCGGCACGCGATTCGCCGTGAGACTAGCGGTACAAAAAGTATTAACGAGCGCCGAGTTTTTCCATCCGGTTTCTACAAAGATAGATATAAATTTTGCAGATCATGTTGCTAGATATATGATGAATGTACTGTATGAAGTATTCCGGGCGCAGTCGCTGATCTATTCGGATCGTATGTTCATTGCGCCTAGGGAGGAATTCCGAGTGGAAGGACTTTTTGGAGATGGAGATGGAGAGGAATTGGGGAATAGATATGTCGCGGGGAGAAGGTATATTAGAGCTGCGTGTCTGGACTTGGGGTTTGATTTGCAGGATGCGCATTATGAGGATAGAGGTGAGTTATGATCTCCGGATTCCGAGTTCCTGCCCTCGGAAGTTATCAGGACGAGTTTGACAATGATAGGTTGGATACGTCCAATTACTTCCAGTAATGAACTATACATGCTTTTAGGCGAGAAAGGTGTGTAGCTTATTTGCAAGATATATCCGGGGAAAAAAAATGAAGCGCATGACTGATAACTGGCAGGGCATACATGGCTACGAGAATGTACCGGCATGCCAATTGCATATGGTATGCAACTGATAGATCCATGCCAAGTCATTTTAGTAGCAGTTAGTCACTAACGATATACCAGGTCCAACTTCGGACTTTGCCTACTGCTGGCTAGCCGAAATGTGCGGCCTCTCCAGGACCGGCGACCACAACAACGAAAACATACTACAAAGGATGACAAACAAGCTTCTATCTCAACGCATCAACCCGCCGGATCCACGGCGCCAGCGGACAATTGCTAAATCCCTGGTGCATATGATGCATGATTGGTGGAAAGCTGTTTGTATTGAACAGGAGACTTTGGTGGAAACATTCTGGCGCTCTGTCTCGAATGAAGTGATCACGAGGAATAGTTGCGTTGTCGATTTTTTCAAAGATATGCCGAAATGTAGGAATTGTAAACGATGATTTTTGAAGTTTCTAGCATGGCTAATGGTTTGTTCAGCTTATGTAATACCGGTTGATCATGTAGTTATTCTTGCAATGAACCAAATTGGTAAGACTCCATCCTCACCTTGATGATAACGTGCTCTCAGTTCTAATAAGTCATGGTACAGGCAAATGGCCCTCCTACCGCAGCTTCCAAGGTATGTTCATTTCCTTCCTTCCTTCCGATCACTTCAAGCTAACATTCTTTTCCCAAGGAATTTCCCGGCCGTTTCTCTCAATGATGTGGATAACATCTCGCAGCGGCCTCCTGGTATCAGAATGTTTTCCACGACAAGAAGGTGTCTGTTTATCCGAAGACGTTGCCTTAACGGATAAGTTAATCAACAGGTTTTCTACCATGAACATAATGAATGGAAAGTGTATACCCCGTACTGCTCCTGATCCTTTGTTGACTTTGGCTTGTGATATTCTGGAATGGATTGATTTATTGATGCAAACGGATCCGGTGGAAATCGCGGAGAGGATTGTTGGAAGGGAAGAACTGGATGAAGATCAGAGCTGTTGGAGGAAGGATCCGGTGTTTCAGGAACAGGCGAGGAGGTTTGTTGTGGGGAAGTAGGATTGAGATGGTAAGGATATTGAAGGTTCGGATCGGGAGTTGAAATATGTTGAATCTTGATGTGGGAGATGAGGACACGGAAGAAAAAGATGGGGATAAATGAGGCTAGTAAGGGAAAGAGGAACGTGACAGGTATGACTTTGCTAAAAGTGATAGCGATGAGGAGGAGGAAGAGCAGGAGGAGGAGGAGAAGGGTGACAGCAATAAGTACAGCGGCTGGTTGAAGTCGTTTGGTACACTTAGGGATTTTAATTTCACTTAGGTTTTGTTTTAGATGCAAAAAGGGTCGATTTCGCGTTTCATTTTAGGCACAGTACAAACCACATTTTCATTTTTTTCCTAAGTATTCTTCTCCTCGGCCTCAGGCCCATTGCTGGTAAGTATTATTCCATCTCCTCGTTCTCCCATCTGCTTCTGAACTCCTCATCCTCCATCTCCATTCCCAGCTCCTTGGCGAACATGAGATCCCTGAAAACCATGTCCTTGGTCCACTTCAAAAATTGGTATTCCTCGGAAACAGACACAGTAATCTCGATGCCCGCGGTTTGTTCCTTGTTCGAGCGCTCCACATAACCATCAACGAACTCGGCGTTGGGTTTGTTCTTGTAGAGATTAATGGTTTCTAACGCCTTTGGTGAAAAGATGTAGCGCGCCATGAGCTTCTTTGGCTTGGTGGCGTTGTTGTTCTTCGAAGCGTTGCTCGCCTTTGTGGTCTTGGCGGTTTTGGTCGCCTTGGTTTCCTTGGGAGCCTTGCTGACTTTGGTGACCTTGCTGGACTTGTGGGCCTTGTTGTGGGCGGCCGAAGTGGCGGCGGTTGGCTTGGGCTTGGGAGTACGGCCGCGCATCGTCATGCCGTGCTTGGAGGAAGTGGTGGGTGTAGACTTAGTGGATGCCATCTATTTTCCGTTAGTACATTTGTAAAAGCTAAGTAGTCTTGTCGTTGCGGAATATCGTACCTCGGAGTGTTCTTAACTGGATGATATATTGCGTATTGAGTTGTGCTATTAGGTCGATACTAGTGCGTACAGTCGAGCAATTGTTGGATAGAATGGAGCGCGATGAAAGATGAAAACGAGCAGAATTAGTGGGTTATTAATAGTTTGGGGCCCGGGGGAAATACGTACTTTGAGGATGAATGGTACCTGTCGTGGTGTTGCGTGCATGATTCAGGGTGAATGGCGGTTGGTCTTGGGCGTTTACTCATGGTAGTCAAAGTTCAGAGTCAATGGCGGCTGGATGCGCAGACCCGGATGGTGACGCACGTGACATCCATTCTGTTGCGAAACTGTATTACAGGCTTAATCACGGATCCTCCCTGCCTGCGCGTAGCGTGCAAAGCCAGGAATGTATCACGTGGTTGTAGTTCGCTGCTTTCAGGCTCCGTAGATAAGATCGGAGCAGGCGACACTTGATCTCCAACCGACAACTGATAACCTACCCCCACCTCCACATTTTTCACGAATTGGACTTCCACACATTGACTGCCTATCCTTATTTCATCATCGTCACCCACGGCGAACAGGACTTCTATTTTGTGGATGCTCTGCTTAGAACATCTCTTGAACGTGGTGGGCAGCGCAACATTTCGGAGTTATCATCGGCACTTTCAGGCGTGACACGAAGAGTTGGGGGGTGTGAATTGCGAGAAAGGCCCAATAATTCTGCTGGTTAGGTATCTCCGTTGCACACCTGTTGCTCACTTTGATGGATGATCTCCACAACGAGATCAAGCTAATCCTCACGTTGCGTACGAATGGTGTCTAATAGTGCCTCATCATGACCTCTGGAATCTGTCAGCACGCGGTACACCATCCAGCACGACTCCCGTGTCAACATTCTCCGTGATCTCACGGCGGGTTCATATTCTATGTGGAAAGCAACCCGGGTGTTTATTGCCGACCCACCAAGGGCGCCGAAGACCACCTACGCCGCCTCGACGCTGGCTGTTTATGGGCGAGACTTTCTGTGTGACCGAATAGATCACGTTGGAACAGTGCCGTGTGTTCACTTCTCACAACCGCAGCAAGCCCCTCAGTTTCAAGATACCGAATGTTAGCTGTGTCCTCCCGAATTACCCCACCAGGCTCTCGCCAAGAACAGCCTTCGCACTTCTCACGTGTGCCCGTCGCAGAACCCGACATCACGACATCTCCATTCGTATACTCTTCTCTATTCACCCACAATCGCGTTCAATGTTGATCGCGATCTGGGACGCGACTTGCACAAGACGCGTGTGGCTCCACGATTCTACGCGTCGCACCCCGGCATCCCGCGCTCAGCGCTCATCGGACACCATGCCTAATCAGCAGCTTGGCACATACCCGCCTTACCGGGTTTGTTGATAGCTACCGGTCACTGCATGACTATCTCGCATGAACAGGGGTTGGCATGCATCAGCGGCGCAGATTTCAGGGTCTAGAGCTTTCTCCCTACGCTGAGGCGAAAGTCAGTTCACAGGCGGCCAGCAGGATCGAGTGATCACGTTATGATGCTTTCCTGAAGCTTGGGATGCAGGATGGACAAGTGCGACGAGGAGAAGAATGATCAACCAATGTAAACTTTCCATGACTATTGTGTGCTAATCTAGACTCCAACCATAAAACAAAGAGAACCCCCCCCCAGTCCTGCTGGCCGTGTTACAATTCATATCCCACGAGTTGCGGGTGGTGGGCATGCTGCGGCCCAAAGCGTGAGCTATAGATGCTCCAGCCCAAGATGGTATACAACAACGACGCGGAAACAACAGATCCCCAGAGGTGAACATCAGGGATCTTATACATCCATCTCCAAAACCAAGTAGGAATCAGCCACTGCTTTCCGATATTATCACAGCCATGAGAGCTAAGTAATATCACGAACAGGTTAGAGATAGTTTACATCATGCGAGTCGCGTATAAACTCACTAATATTCTTGCCAATTGTCGAATGAGACGATGCCCTTGTTACAGGTAGGACAACGGATGCACCCATGTGTGACATCCCAAAATGCTGTCGATGGTCGGTCAAAGGGGTGGTGAAACAGAATATGACAGTCTTTCTTGCAATTCTCCCTGCAGTTTTATGTCAGTACGCTAAGTTTAGCACGGGGATACAGTATACTTGTACTCACCGGAAGGAAGTGTAGTCTTTCATCACCGGGTTTCCTTTTCCACATGCGCACTAGTAGGCCTGCCATTGTATCCTATCGTGTCCAAAATTTGTTACATGTTGTCTACTCTTCTGTCAGCTCGCCGAGATTCTAGTGGATACAGAAGAAGCGGTCAGTACTTGAATGATTGCACGGTGTAGTACTCCTTCTCGTCACTGCAAAGAAGACACTGAAGAGCATTTGGTCTACGGATGATGGAAAAGGTAATGTGGTCTGTTTCGATGCCGTTTGTCAAACGGAATTCCGGAGGTTAGTCTTGGGTTTTCTTGGTGAAGATGCGGCTAAAAGACCAGTTGCTGGGGCCCGAAAACAGTTTGAGAGAGGTGAAAAATGAGTTGATACCACTGAGAGGTTCACCTGTTGTCTGTTCATAGCTTGGCAGCAAATCTATAAGTGAGTGAGATTCTTGTGCCTATTGCTGCACAATACTCGTTCTGGGGCGTCTTGGGCTTTCGTTGATGTCCATCATTGCGAATTCGAGATGAACTCTTGGGCGAAAGAGGCTAATCGTATGAAGGGAAGCAGTGGGGCCGGGAATCCGGATATAACCACCCTTTTAAAAGCAGCCATTCAGCGACAGTGCGACACCATCATTCCACCGCCGCAAAGTTCAAACGTCTTGTCATGGGTCTGACATGGAACAGCTCTATGTTACTTCCCAGTAATAAATACAACCGGATTCCCGTGCGGCGTAAATGGAATTTACGGAAGCGCGCCGGGAATGCTGTCGGTATCATAGATCAGCACTCGGTGTTACGCGGCGTTCTGAGGCTTGCTTTTGGAGACAACATCGGCATCAGCATGGACAGAACTCAATCTACCGCAACTAGGCAGCAATTATGGAGAGTGCCGATGATGCATCATCTTTTAGTTATAAAGAATATCGCGCGCTCCGATAATCAGATCGATTGATCACGATAGTCGGAATGGTCGCAGGAGCACGGTGCAGACATTCCGGTTGTTGTCTCACAGACTCATTCCCGAAACATGTGGCACAGCACAACATTCCCCGCAGCTTGTGTAATATCCATCAACGCTACCCTCCTCATTTATTGCAATCATGCTGCACCCGGTATGATTATAGGGCTGCAGATGGTACATAGGCACAGGTTTCTAAATTCTGTCTCACCGGCAGGGTTTCAACAGCTGTCAACGCCCGCATACAAACGCCCGATACATAGTGGGTGTGTAGGACGAGCTGTGACGCTGGGTCCTGGGACGAGGCGTAAGTACTTGTACATGTCTACAGGGGTCGATGATCACGTTGTAAGCGGGCTGCGGTGTAACCGATGTGCGTGAGCGATGTCTACGCAGTGGGGATGTGTAGGACGAGCTGTGTCTGAGCTTGGTGGGTTTCGTGATACGGTTGTCTACCCTAAGTAGTAGGGGTTGGGCCGGTGTGTAATCAGCTTCCATATGCATTGTAGAGTAGAGAGACATCGCACGTCAATCGGCGCCCGGGGGATAACGTGATATGTGCGGCAGGAATTCTGGAAGAAGCCATCGGTGAAGAGATTCACAGACTGAGGGCCGGAACTGCCATAAAGTTCTCATGGCGGGGATATCGCACTAGCCGTACTAGTACATCAGCGAAACCCTGACCCATGATTTGGCCGCAACACAGGCCACACGAGACACCACAGCCGGGACCGTTCCTGTCGAGTAGCTCATATACCGGGTGTTATCAATTCTACATCTCAGTATTCAATATTTACCGCATCCAAAAATACAATATTCCAACAACCAGCGGGCTAGTATAAAAGCGCGAAATCCCGGCCTTAGACTCAATCCATCACTCATACTTTAGGAACACATCGCACCGACTACTATCACAACCACACTCTATATTAATCCTCAACCAATCACCAATGGCCAACAACGTAGAAATCCTCTTTGTCATCGACGATTCATCCTCCATCGCTGAACACGGCACCTGGTCCGACATACGTCAAGCTCTCTGTCGTCTACCACTTAAACCCGCACCCATCGTCCACTGCGTCAACTCGCACTTCCTCGCCACCTCGATCGGCAGTATCCCGCACATGAACCTATTCTTAGATTCAATTACACCTCGTGGGACGAAAAAATCGCAGAGATTCTCTGGTATATATACCAGAGGAATTACATCCATACCTCGGAAGAAGAGAGTAAACAGATTCTTGTTTTCACGAACCTTAGGGGAGGAGGGGAGGAGGAGTTGACTGATGCGTTGGATGGATGTGCTAGGCATTTTAGACAGAAGGGGGGGAGTTACTTTTATTGTCAGTTGATTGTGTTTGGCGGAAGGACTAGCCCGAGGAGGGCGGAGAGGGTTAAGCAACATGCCGCGACAAACTACAGGGACCTTGCGGGGAGGTTCACGGTGGAGGTTAGTATTGTTCCAGGTAACGTGGAGTAAGCTGTCGATTGCGGGCTGACCTGGGATTTGGAAGACGATGTGCTTTGAAGTTGGGAATTTTGTAGTTTTAAATACAGTTGTTTTGATATCAGATATTTGGTCGCTGTCGTGACGGTCAGAAATGTAGCGTGCGGTTTTCTCGGGGATGCCGCCGGCATCATCATCCATGATTCGATGTGCATTCCGGCACCCAATTTCGAAGGAATGCAACCCAACGACTGATGTCTGAATTTAAGTCACCTGATGGAACTTCTAGGATAAGAAGACAGTGCTATTGAAGAAAGTAGAGAAGAATCGATTTTTTACAACCCGCACTTGCACATCGACGAATGTCACATGGTCATGATCCATGATGCCGCCTGCAACCACAGTGAAATCAAATGTAACACCGCGTCAGAGTATTTAGTACTTAATATAAAACCTGATGCACAATGAACTATGACCTAACCAACCCGCAGGCTGCAACTGAACACATGGCGTGCTCCGCATACGCATAACCAGCCACAGCCTACTGCCCCGTGTAAACAACCTTCACCCTAAAGCTCTCCTTCACATCCTGGTACTGCCTTGCGACATGCCCCTCCAATCTCTTCGCTCTACTAATACTCTTCGCGTCCTCTCCCACAACTCTAAACTCCAGATCAAACGCCATCCCGGTAGTCCCCTGAAAATGCGCTTTACAAAGATCCAATTTCTCCTTCAAACCCTTCTGACCTCCACCCTTAAGATTAGTATAAACAACCACCTTCACATTCGCCTGTCGATGACGGAACATATAGTTCCTCTCATAAAGATAGTAAATTTGTTGCCCAATCTCGGAACAACCGGACGGTGTAACACAGGAGAGGAGTTGCCCCATTTGACTACGGCTGAAGATCCGCGTTGCGGGGAGGCGAGCGTTAATGAAGTGGACGGTGTAAGGGCGTTGGTAGTTGTAGGGAACTGAGGTTAGGGAGCGGGAAAGGGTGGTCCAGAGGCCCGAGGAGAGCATGGTGGCGGAGTCGTCGAGGAGGAGGATGGTTTCGGTGGACGGCATGTTTTTGGAGGTGGGATGATGCACTGTGATTGATTGTATAACGCTGCGATGATGTTAGGTGTTGTATGATAGTTGGTGAGTGATTGCAGGGGGAAGCTCTGAGACGGCGGTTTATAACAGAATTTCGCGGCTTAGGTATTGGAGTATGTTATATTCTCAGGATGTCTTCAATGAATTCAATAAATACTATCACGAAAGTTCAATTAAGAAACTTGAAGACACCTTGAAATGTCAGGTTAGGGTTACTGGAGTCACCGAATCTAGTTGGGTTGCATCACTAGAAATCACCTCGCTGTGGGCGTTGTGATTCTTCGTGATTGTTGACCCCCTTGAATATGTAATTCAAGACCGTCAACTCGTGAATCCATCGTGAGGTAGCGACTGTGGCGAGTTGCGGATGTTAATATTCGCTGGAATAGCACGACGGGAAGTCCCCCAGTGGTCCTTGTTCGGAAGGTGCACTTGGACATGAATATTGGTTCTCTCTTTTTTTTTTTAATGGCTTTAAAATAATAATAAAAAAAAGAGACAACCAATGCGAAGAAACGCCACCAAAGTATTACCATTAGATTAAGTCTACGCTGTTCCATATCAATTAATTAAGCCGAAAGCAAGTACCCCTGTCACATTCGCCGTGTATTACCTGATCAACCCATTCAACGACAGCTACCATAGATAATGTCCACCCTTAATTCCTTATCGCCCTGGGTGATGACGACCCCGAGGTCCTTCGCAATACTCTCCACCAGCTCCTCATCATCCTCAAGGTCCACATTTTGCTTTAGCCATACGTTTAGTCCGTTGACAAAATCAGTATTAGCTTCACAATTCCGTGTGACAAGGAAAATTGTGCGCTGCCACATTTTCAGCGGTTCCTCAAAGTCAAAATCAGACTCTTCGGTTGGCATTCCAGCGAGATCTTTCATCGCCCACAAAAGGCAGTCTATCCAGAGCGGATAATGAAAGCCTTTATATATGTCACGGAATCGGTCGGGGATATAACCGAATTCTCCCTTGCGCCATTTCCGAGTATTATCGCTGATGACACGCGCCGTCCGCGCCCAGTCGTAGATGACAGCATCACGTAGTTCCTCGGCGTTAGAGTAGCTGTATGGCACCAAGTTTTTCAATTCTCTGCAGCCCATTAGCTTGGTACTATTCGGTTGGTGTAGGATAATGTACTCATCAAAACTGCCCTGTTGAGCTATGACATTTTGGTCCTCCAGGCGGATGAGAATTGCGTTAAGGGCCAACCAACAATAAATTTCGCATTGCTTGACCCTTTCACTGTCAAGGGCCTCCAGATCGGTTCTTACTGTGCGTTGGTGGAGAATCGCGGAAGCATGGACGGCATCCGCTAGCAGAGCAAGGCTTGGTTGAGCCGCGTATTCTGCTCTCGTAAATTCTTGTTGCACGTGTGAGGTCCACCATGTTGGCATTGGGAAGGGCGTGTTGGCGGCATTCTTGTTGACTCTGCGTTCATAATACCATTTCATAATCTCTTCAGCGTCGTCTCGTACACATTTTCCCAAATGCATCTCTTTTGGCAAGAGCTCAGATGATGAAGAATCCACGGCGCTGCTGTTGAATTGCTGAACGATCGATGTCCAAATGGCATTGGATAAGGAAAGATTCAAGGCGTGGATATTTATGCTCATGGTAATTCTGGACAGTGCTGTATCTCGACTTGTGAAATGTTCAAATGGATCGTTGATATTTCAATGGATATAACAATTATATTACCTAGCTGCCAAAGTCAGAAGGTGTTCCATACCTAATAATTGAAATTAGCCCTCCGAATGACATCTTGAAGAATTAATATAATTGTTGGTTACCAGGTGCAATTATGCACCGGATCGTTGCTGTATGCTCCCGGCATTTCAATTCTTGTTTCAACACGCTAATGGTCAACATGAACTGCGACAATACGGATGACTGCACCGTTCAGCGAGAGCTTTATCAAACAATAGTATAACTGTTCGAGAAAGGTGGGACACTTTGTATGCCCCAGACGCGAATTATGCAGACATGAAGTTCCGAAGCCCATCGCTCCCACGTTGAATGAGCCGCTTCGGTTTAGAGTGTTTTCTGCTGTAGAATTAAATCCGTCTCCACGTGGAATTGCTTGAGTACTATTTATCACTATATTCAGTTAGTGTCGCCGAGGGGTTCGCCGAGTTCTCGTTTGTTGTACCGTAGCGAGATATCAACTGAAGTCGGGTATTTATCGAGACACCGAGGACCGGAATGGTAATTCCGATGTGTCGCTTAATTAGTCGTGGCAATGAAAACTGTGGTCGAGGTTCGATGTCTATATATAAGCTGTCGGCAAAAGATCTGTGCAGCAATCTAGAGATGAGGAAATAAACTCGCTGGCATTTGACACACCGGGGTTCAAGGTTGACCCTTCAAATGGAGGTCTGTAGAGCCCTAGACAAATTCGGGTAGATCTCCAGCTTACACAACACCGCTGATCTCAGGTCGGGCCGTTGCCGCCAAGCCTATCAGCGGACAAGGGTTCCCCAGAGTATCCCGGGCCCGGTCCGCCAAACCCGAACTCGGAGCCGACCCCCGACGCACTCCACAGTTCGCCAAGCCCGCCCCCCGCGCCCCAGACCCCAACTATTCCGTGCATCATGATCGCCGATACTGAATTCATATTCTCCCGTGTAAACCAAAACTAAGTAAACGGCATTCATTCAGACACACATCCGTGTATCAATATCATCGCATGCCGGTTTCACCGGTGCCATTCTCGGTTGAACCCACCCTGGCCAACGCCACACCGCGCCCACCCTACCCCAGCACCGTTGTCACGCTCTATGCCTACCGTTCATACGAAGTCTCACGGTGACCTTAATCCGCCATCGTGTTGGGGCACAGGTTAGGGTACGGGTGATGCGATGGGAAGGGAGGGGGTTCTCAACGTCTGCGCCATGTGGGTAAAGCCGTGCAATTTGTATCGGGTTTCAGGTATCACGGTGCAAAATCAATAGTGGGAATCGTAGTGATGGTAGTCGAAACTTTTGGATACCGGTAGGATCTGAGCGAAGTTTTATTGGATGCTGTGGCGGTATCGTGGTTATGGGGATTTCTCCACGGCAGGGTGCAGTTTCATCCGCCACTGGAATTTATAAGTGGGTTGCGCGAAAAGTCAGCGAAGATGTTGTTCTGTTATGTACGCCGTAGTTAGCTGCTGTTTATCTCAGACACCATGATAACAGATTATTAGCGAGTGGGTGTCAATTGAGTAGGTTTTTTTGATAATTTTTTATGCAATGTAATCGTTGTTCGGTGTGTGTTGTGGTGGTGATTATGGTCAGTTTGCGAGTGCGAAGTTGGAAGGGTTGGGACCATGTTGTGGAGCCTGGAGGTTGGACGTCAAGTGAAAGTAAAGCAGACGAAGTAAGGGTAAGTAATGTCACGTGTTTTTGTGACTTTCTTAAAGAGAATATGTATTAGTTTTAATATGTACAAAATATACAGATGCCCACATGATGTAGTGGTATCACATCTCACTCATAACAGACCTAGTACTAGCCGACTGATGGCAGGAACGGCTCTGGCTTAGATCTGGGAAGAGCGCTGGTTCAACTCCAGCTGTAGGCATACTTTTTGCTGCTCTTCGTTTTTGCTATTGGTCGCGTTGGCCTTGGGTAGCATGGATAACGGATGCCGGTTTTTTTTTTATCACAGGTTCACGGTAGATCACTCGGTCATGCGGCGAAGCCGTTGAGCCTCATCGCACTAGCTAGAGCTTCTACAGGACATATTCTAAGCTATGTAACTCAATTTACGCGAGAACGGTTTTCTGCATCAGCTCAGACTAACAGAGCTGGGATAATGTAAGTAGTTTTTACTACATTGTTGCATATCATGTCACTCCTGACCTTCTTTCATTCCGGAACCCGTTATTGGGATCAGGACGTCTACTCTTGGGAAATCTTTGGTGAATTGCATATGCTCTAAAGACGTCCCTGCATTACTGCGCTGATTTTCAACCCTCATGACCCGATACTACTGCACCTGGCACGGTTCACAATCATCAATTATAAAATCTTCCGACATGCCTTCTAAGTTATCTCCCAAAGGACGATTCTCTTCAGGCGGTGGAAGATACAAGTAGCCTTCACAGTCCGAAAGAGTGTAGTCATAGATGGAGGAACCAGGGTCTTGTTTCTCCTTTGGTAGTGTCCTCCACCATGCCAGGGTGTGTTGAGGCGCACTAACCGTATTGTCGACTGCCTGAGCATTACTGTCCTCCAGAGCATGCTGGGTAAGCCAGTCGATAGCCGGTGATATCGCATTTGACGTCCAGTCCGCCATATAATATCGATAGCTGGTCGGCGGCTTCTCAAACATTTGCAGAGTGATTTCTTCGAGGCTGTTGGGATCGGCGGTCGATTCAAGAGGCCACAGTGGCAGTAAATGTTTGATGGAGTCCGTTAGGATGTCCGTCCAAGCTTGGCAATTGAAAACGCCAAGGTCCTTGTCCTTATCATTGACGCCCAAATGGACATCACGCAGCCGGTAGAGTTCTCTGTACAGTACCTCTCTCTGAGGTTCGAATGCATGTCGTTCAAGCTTGCGAAAGTCCCCCCTATAAACTATTTTAGCAGCGATCCAACGTAAACAGTGTATGTATACAGGGTGGTGATCGTACATGACTGCGATACATTTGGTGTCGTACAACATCTGTACGTACTCGAGGCTCTCGTCAGGACTTTGAAGTATCTTGCAACTCTGCAACAGTCCGCGTGAACCTTATGTTGTCGTGGAAACATTTCAATCAGGCGTTGTATTGTAAAAATAAGGCTGAAATAAAGCTGAAATACTGGGCGAAAGTAATCACGGACGGCTTCGGGTTGTAGAAGATCATTTTGCAGGTTTCGGCTAAAGGTCGGAAAGAGATTGGTGTCTAGCAACGCTGGCGCGACATAATAGTACCAGTCGAGTATGTCGTGTGCTGCTTGTCTGAGATCTGTTTCCGTTTGGTTTCCTCTGGGTCGTCCACCGTGATCGGACAATAGAGGGTGATCATATCGTGAGTATCGTGCATTTTTCGAGTGATGCTGATGTGGATGTTGGATGTCCTGGAACCCAGCAACAATTGGGTATTTAAACCGTTCTAGCGTGGGCTTCCGTAAGGCAGCAACGTTTCACAAATACATCGTTACAGTGCGTGGTATAGAATAGTACAAACGACTGCGCCGACTTCATGTTTAGGCAACCGTTGCTGTGTTGTCAGTATCACGAAAGTCACCAGCAGACTTCTAAGCAGCCCAGTTACACGAACTGCACTTCTGCGGTTTTTCGATGGGATGCAGAAAATGCCTTTTCAGCATCAGAAAATAAAGTGCAAAATGAGCAATAAACAAAGTGTAACATCGGATAAGCATGAGTAGAAGGATGAAGATAGAAATGAACAGCCGGAGACATGGTAGAATCCAGGAGTACATCTCCAATCCCTCGCAAACGGCGCTTTTACGCCTTAGGTGGGGTTGACGCCCGGACAAACTGCACCGCCCGCCGCCATTAGGCAACAACGTATCTTCTCTAGAACCGTGCCCCTTATAGCGTAGTGCCATTCGTATCACCAGCCTCTCTACATTCTTCCCGGGAGCTTGCTGACGCAGTGACACCACTGGCATAATCGATACACGTGTTCCACTGTCACCCCCTCCGCCCTGACCGCCTCCACACCCGAGGCTCCAGGCGAGATTCAGACACGATAAGTGGACACTAGAATAGAAAGGGTGGTAAGGTTCTTAAATCGAGTGATACCAAGAGTATCAGTCAAAATGCACCAATTGACAGCGCTCTTTGAAAAGACATAAAGGAACCATCTTGTCGCTTTGGCTTTCTTTGAAGGAGACTTGCTGTTGTGGAACTGTTGATCAAGACGCGAGCTACCATATACATAATGCCAAACCCTTACAAACCATCAACAATTGCGGCAGCTGCATGCCCCGTAATCTACGGCTGTCCAGAGGATAGCAACCGGAGATCTAACCTCCGAATTTGGTACACTTCAGCTCATATACATAATGCCAAACCCTTACAAACCATCAACAATTGCGGCAGCTGCATGCCCCGTAATCTACGGCTGTCCAGAGGATAGCAACCGGAGATCTAACCTCCGAATTTGGTACACTTCAGCTCAACCGATGCTACCAAATTAGATCCCCTGCGCTATGCGTCATGACGTATCACCCGCGATTCAAGAGAAGACGCGCCGAGACTTTTGCCCTCAGGTCACGAGACTTAACGAGGCTAAGTCACACTGACACAAGACATCCCGAGACTAGAGTTTCATCTCGTCTGATCGAGCCCATCGCTACGTGGATGCACAATGGATAAGTACGAGTAGATGCATGATGACGTTATACGTAAACCCGCGTTAACATTTCTTCCTCCTAGTAAATACTAAAATCAACAACTACAAAATAGAAAGCTTTTACATACGACACGTCAGAACATCCATCACCAATACCTCCTATAACCCCAAATCCTAATATCTAGCCATCTCCCTATGCAGATTAAATCCGGATACCCTACCCTTCATCATTATAGCTCTCAATCACAGAATCCACTAGATTGACCAAGGATCTAGAACTGCACTTCATCTATGATACTTCCTCTGCCACTCTCTCGCAAAATCCGTCGCTTCACGCGGCCATGTACCAACATCACAGTTATCCTTCCACGGCGTCTCTTGGAGCACCATTAACGCCAGTTCCTCCACGCTATCTCCCTAAATAGTCGTAGAATCGGGATCTATGTCATCGGCACAGCGTCCAAGAATATTTAACCAGACTTGAAAATGGAACGTGTTGTTGCAGTTCGCTGCTATGTGTTGAAACCGAAGGAGCTCGATGGCTGCAGTCTTTTCGACGGAATATACGGGGTCGTAGTAAACCGGGGACAGTAACTGGAGGCTATCAAAGATGTCAGTTATTTACGAGCCATGTCTTCAACGACAGCGATGGGGTAGCATACACTCCTGTCTCACCGTGCCCCAGCTCCTCCAACATAGTAAGGAAGTAACTCAACGAGTACTTAATAACCAGAAAATGTCTAGTAACTCTACTACGGTTGATGGATATAGCTCCAGTATGAGCATCATAAACTTCTTTTCCGAAAGCAAGAAGACTAGTAAGGATTTAAACCACGGGGCGGATATCGGTATCCGTGGTATCCGCTATGTACCGGAGAGGCTGGAGCTCTTCGCTGGTTATCGGAAAGTTGTCGGTTTTAACTTGTACATCGAGCCAGAGAGAAATATCTTCGGCATATTTAATGACTTGGTCCACTTCTGGATCTCCTTCCGCAAGATCATCGCGGATATAGATGAAGCTGACGGATGGACAAATACAATCTTGGGAGGCAAGTGATATGTAGTCCTCGCATGAGGGGTTGAGCTAGTGGGAGAAAGATGTTGAGGCCATGGTGCTTGCAAAGCTGTGCTCTGAGTTTTTAGTGAGAAAAACGGCAGGAAATAGCGAGATTAATGCGATCGCGAAATTGATACCTATAGGTATCGTCACGGAGAAAACATGGATACGCTTCGCGAGTGTAGTCGTATCAGATTCCTCACAAAAATACGGGTACGCCACACCACCAGTAGAGCAGCATCACGCCATTACTCGCCGGAACTTTATCCGAAATTTTTCTGTCGATCCCCTACCATGTGACCCAGTCCATTGGTGCCGAATCAGATCATGATCTGCACACCAACCCTGGCGGAGTTCACGGGTATGGTTGGGGACATATCTATAGGAGCATGACGAATTTCAACAACTGCACGGCGCGGCGATGTAAAAGATAGAGAAACGGATATTCATTTTATTCCGTGTGGTAGAGAAATAGTGACCGGTGAAAGAAACCTAGGCCGCGAGCGCATATTCCAAACCCCAACCGAACCCTACAGCTAACGAAACCCTCATCCCAAAATACCCAATCTAAATACGCCTTCGTTGTGTATTTTGGGCCGCACGTGTCAGAGCATCATTAATCGCCGGTAACACCTCATCATCATCCATAACCTCCTCCTCCAAACTCTGCTGGATCCTCATCAATTCGAAGTCATCTGTCAATGGCCAATCCAACATGACAACAACATTACCTCTCGAAGTTACAAAGATTCTCAACATCAAGAACGTCAAATCTTCAAGAGTCTTTGTCTCATCACCGACCATAACTGCGTTGCTGATGCAGTTTTTCAGGAGAAATATGCAAGCTTTGAGATCGAAGAAGTTCGGATATATCCGGGGAAATTCCAAGACATGTCGGAGACGGGTAATATTTAAGATTTCCTCGTGGCAATGATAGCAAGTAAATTCTGTACACTATGTCAATATATGTATGAATTAGGAATACTAAATTGGCTAGCTAGCGCGCGATCGCACTCACCCTAGATTCTGAAGACCTTCCCTAGGCCAACTAAGTAGCCACTTAATGGAATTCCTCAGAATAAACCAGTGCAGCTATAGTTTTTCTCCGGTGCCATGGATAATATGGTCTTTGCTAGAGAATTCCTCAACGCAAGAAACAGCGTGGAGTAAGAAATATAGCGCTGCATGGGCATCTAGATCCATAGAATTGGCATTGTTGCGGCACATTGTCATAACCTGACTGACTTGGAATGGAAAAGCGAACCCCACGCGCGACTCTAACCAGAAGGCGATAAGGTGCGAGATCATGCTCACTGGATCTCTGATAGGGGACTGACCGGACGGTTTGGAGAAAGGCATGATGATGATGATGATAATGGTTGTATGTTTGTAGAGTACTGGAGAAAGTAGGGAACATTAGGGGTATTTATCTTGCTTCAGAGATTTCTGAGTAGTTTGGTTTCACACAGAAATTCGACCGCATATTGGCTACTTCGAATTAGTACTTACAATGCACAAAGCCTCTCAAGTAACACGACAACCATAAAAACTTACATCCTGATCTCTATTTATGCACTACCTGTGCGTCTTCACTGTCTTGGAACTATCGAGGGAACAAGGTTCTTGATCGTGCAGGAGCGCATGGGGTGTATGAGGTCAGAAGGTCTGAGCTATGACTGGGGGAGCAATACGGTTCATGGTACCTTTGCGGCCTTGTGTTAGTCGGCGTTAGGAAGATTTCTAAAAAAGGTGGTATAACATCGACGGAGGAATGGGGAAACCCACAATTTTGGGAGCCTGTGACAGTTTGTATGCCGTGCAGAAGGTATCCTTACAACGAGTTGGGAATGGGTCATACCATAGAATTCGAGAGTGCATTGATCCACGCGTTGTTTGTCGTACAAGCGGGAAGACCAAGATGCTAGTAGACAAACCTGCCATGAGGAGCGTTCTCACATTCTAATGTCGTTTGCGCGTTTCATTCCATGCGGCATAGCTCATCCAGCTACCAAAGTAGTGTCGCTGTCGCTAACGCATGACGCCTCCGTCAGGTCCTTGAATGGGCTCGGTACATTCCGTGAGACTAGCGCGGCGTGTCGTGGGCTTCATGTTGAAGAAGTAGATATCCGGATACCTCTTTAAGATGAACGGTGTCGAATGGCCTATGTTGTGGTATTCAGGTGGAGATGGAAGCGGAGTGGAATGTGTGAAATGCGGAGCAAGCACTTGTCGCAATGGGCTGTAAAGAGCTTATGCAGTTGTGCGGCTTAACTATGTACGCTTGGCGGCTGTGCTGCATGCGTCGGCAAAATAGCGAGCGAACAGGACTGTGCGATCTACTCTAGAATGCAGATCGATGCATCGGAGATTAAATCTTGTAAAATATTCCGATTGGCTATGTAATCAGACAGGCTCCACAGCGATCCGCTGGGTGTTGTATGTATTAAGCGAGGTGTGGGGATTTTGCAGCGTGCTGCGATACTGTTTACGGTTCGGGGATGCAGTAGACAGGCATCTTCGAGATGACTTCACGGCGATGGAAACACACGAAATCCGAAAGATTTATTTGGCCCAGTTCAAAGAAAACTATGAAAGTGACGCACATCATCTCCGTCATCTACGCTCTCCGAAGTCGCTGCACACCTGACATTCACCGCTACCACCGATATGCTTTTCCATATGCCTACTTGTTACGCTGTTTCTTGCTCGATGTCAACTACCGTGTAGCATGTACCGGTTCCTGTTGTCCCTGTTGTCACTGTTGTCCCTGCTGTGCTACTGCCCGTCCAACTTACAAAGGCGGCGCAGTTCCGCAACTGCAATGCCTTCACCTGACACTTCCATTTGATCCTCCGGCGTAAGGTCCATGTTTTTACAGATTTAGCTAATTATATAGAGAGAAAGATGCAGGAAGTTGAGCGAATTTCTGGCGGCCAAATATGCAGTCGGAATTGTCGGCATCTCTGGCGAAACGACGATGCCGAGCTATAATAGCTTCATCCGATGGTGATGCCAAATCCATCCTCGACCTCCGATATCGGCACGACGGTGTCTACATGTGCTCTACTACAGAGTCCGGCACCGAGAGGATGTCGTGATTTCGTCAACTGGCTCCTAGGGGGGCTGGCCAGTGGCAAACAGGCAACCGTTTCGCCACGACGGAAACGCACAGCATTGAAGGACTGTGTGCCAGAGGTTTCTGACGAGAACACGACGTGTGGAAGACGTATATCGTACACCGGTTGATGCTGAACACTGTAAATGGCCTCTAGGGCTGTGGCTTCACACCGGAAGTGCCGTGCCTCGTGTGTAGGCAATCAGCCAACGCATTGTCTGTGTCGCTGGAGCGGTCGGTGAAAGGCGTCCGCGAATGTTGAAGACGGTCGTATTCTGTAGCCTGGACTGTACATATCAGAGAGCACTGGTAGTTAGGCTATTCACTGGTATCACGAGGCTTTGCGACATTGAATGAGCCTTGACGGCACCGATGGGTGCGTGATGTTCAAGACGTCCGTGTCGATATTCCCATGACTGATTGCGAATGTATAATGTTTGGGATCTCGTTGATTGTTATCACTAGGTGGAAGCTGGAGATGGGGCGTGGAGCTGGTGGATTGCGGGGGAGAAGAGCAAGAGCTCAAGAGCTGGGTACGCGTAACCGGGTAACAAGCTTTGCGGCTCTGTTGACTACTTGGCTGGCGCTAACGACATCTCGAAGTCAGCCACGTTATGGCGCGACGATAGGGTAGGACAATAGTGGCTCAACGAAACAAATGTACGATTTGTGAACGCTAACGTTAACTTATTTCATAGATATCGCAGGGTAAAAGATATCCATATATGTACAAACGCATTGCTAGCAAAAACCAGCCCAGTCATTTATGACTACCCTTGTTGTTTACAACATGAAAATTATACCAAGCGATCCAACCGGTAAACCACTTTCGATCCGTCTCACCCCAATCATCCATACGATACGTCTTACTACGATGCCAAATTTTCAACATCATCAATGCAAAGTCCTCGATGTGCTTTGGATAACCGTAATTACATGCCTTGATGCTGTGGTCAATGATATCAATGAAAACCGGAATATTGACGATCGAGTGCAACCGAGGAGTTTCAGCTGTAGCGTAGTCCGTGTCGAAGGTTGCGGAAATAACAATATCTTCATCGGTTTTGTAGGAATCGTAACTTGGCATCCATTCCAAGGCAGCCTTAGCGCTCATATCCGGGTAATTCTTGTCGAGATCGAGGGATGGAATGGACTTCAAGTCTTCGCTATCTTTCGGTTAGTACCCGCGTCCATAATAAGATAAATGAACAGCCTACAGTAGAGTCCCATTGTCCGAGTCCCTTATTTCATCGATGATATAATACAGTGTCCGCATAACAACGAAGGCGTGTGAACGAAATTTACCATTTTTCTTAAAGATATGATCCGGATGAATGCGATGTAGGCCTTTAACACATTCGATAAGTCTAATCAAAGGGCGTAGTATAGGGAGATATTCTGGATATACTTGTTCGCATTTGGCTAATTTCATCCAAAGCTGGGCTATATCGACGGGAAACTCGTCGGAAAAGGCTTCTTCGTCAAACCACTCATCGATGGTGATCGCTCCTCCCAGGATGTCGGCGACCGGCTGGTCAATTTCCGGAGTTTTGCGAAGAGAACGGAAGGGTTGAAATGAGGTCATTCTGTTGCTTGTGGAAGATTTGACAGTGTATCGAAGGTAGAAAGTCTATTTATAGACACTCAGGCTGCGGAATGGCAGTTGTTGTTTCATGGGCCAGTATGGTTCAGTTCATTTATCAATTGGCACACTGTGTAACAAACCGTATTGGGGGAAGATTTTGCACCGCAGTGATGGTGTCGAATAGATCAATCCTACGCTGCTGGGGGGTGGTAATTTCGTGAGCAAGAACCGTCTCCCAGCGATTACTAGTCTAGAACGGCTACGGCTGTTAGCGCTAAAACGCGATAGCACGTGTCATTATTGCACAAATGCATGTTCTAGAACATGATTGGCCAGTCCGAAAAATTGACAGCTTGGCGATGTTACACAGCGATAATTTTTTGCCACATGCTGTTGCAGTGCCGCCAAGCTTACGCCAGCAAACCAGATGCAAATACAGCCGTGTAAGTTGTTCCCTCGTGGCTATGCAGTCTGTCGCCTCCACGCAGTCGCAAATTCTATCCCGACTTCCAATCGCCTGACATATCCACTCAGTACTTTGTTGAAACATTGTTCAAGATCTTATACCGGGCAGTACTTACCACTCCAAGTCTCGCGGGTTAGTAATCACCATGCGCTGGCTGTCCACGGAGTTCTCACCCGACCGGTCCTCAGAGAGGCGAGTCAAACAAGGAGCGTAATGGCCGCGACGTTACACAGTTATCAATCCATCAACTATAATTATGCATCACTCATTTTCCGGGCAAGAAAAGCACGTGCTGACACGAATCAAGATTGTTGAATTCGCACACTGAGCCTAATGATGTCACTTAGCGACACCGCAATCCTAATCATCCACAATCTCATTCCTTGCCAGTAATAAGTAAGGCTTCCAGTGGATGTAAGGATCTGTAACAGGACAACGGGTTGAGGAGTAACATTGTGTAAGGGCAAGTGCAACGAACCCTGGTACACCACGTAGCACTCGTGCATCGAGTCAGGGATTATCACGCGAGGAGGCAAGTGCGTATCGAAATTTTCATCTTCACAATATGGCACAAGTGCTGCACCACTATTTAGATGAGATGGAGACTCGCCTACAGTAGTTACGAGTAAAACACTATCGAAGGTGAGCCTAGGTGCTATTACTCGCCACCATTTGACACGAAGTGTTACCCCTGCATTGAGGCAGGTTTTCTATACACACTGCATAGCACAATAATGCCCTACATACTCGAAGCTTCGCTGTAAGTACTCCAACCAAATCTCCGGCAGCCTTCCGAAGATTCTGTATTCCGTTGTACACGAGTATTAGAATATAAGTACCCTCAATCCGTCCCGAAGGACTGGGAAATACTTATCATTATATCGAACTAGAAACGAGGGACCTGGAACAACAGAAATTAAAACCACAACCAGTATGCCTCCCCCCGCCCCCAAACTCAAAAACCATACCGCCTACTCCAGCCCGCTGCAGTTCGCTGCCTGGACCGCCATCCACTGGATAGACGCTGGTGACGCTTCCGTCAAGTACCCAGTCCTCCGAGAGAGCAAGCTCAACTACCTCATCAAAGCCCAGAAAGCCGCTTCAACATCCAGTCCATGGGATATCATCGTCTTGGCACTTGGTAGCTCTATCGTTGGGTATCCGAGAGCTATCTGGGTGAAGTTTGGAGTACAAAGTTTCGCAACAGACAGGTTGAGACGGTATATGGTTGGTATTAGAGGCGCACTGTGCACGATTTTGAATGAGGATTATTACACCTTTCGCCGGTAGGCTCAGCTATCCATTTTTGGGAGTCCCAAGACCCATAACACAGGTGCTGACTTATCGGTGTAGAAAGTTTTGGAAACACAACGACTGGCTCCCCGCCACCGATGACGACGTTGATGCCTACCGCCGAATCGTCATCACTGAGCTCTTCCGTATCCTCACGTTCACCTCTCCCCTACACCGAGACGCCCCGAAGCGCCGGTTGAAGCTGAATCAATGCGGCGAAATCATAAAATATCGCTCCGATATGTTTCAATATGCCCTGTGGATGATGGTATTCAACATCTGTGTCGGTATCTTGGTCGAGCATGATGATGCAAAGATGGATTGTGCGGTGTTCGAGGAGCCGACTTTGGTCGTGTTGGAACTGCTAAATGAATACGGAATGAGGGTGAAGGAGTGGCCTGATAAGAGGACTAGGCCGTTGAAGGGCTGGTTAAAACAGAATTTGGATACGGAAGCGGATAAGAAGATTCTGCGGGAGGTATGGCTAGATTATGGCGTGGGGATAGATATACTGGATGAGGAAGATGAAATGCCGGTCTTATTTTAGCAGATTGGATTCATGACTTGTCGCTGGTATTCATGGATGGTACGGGACATTAGACGTGGCGGGACATCAGTTGACTTATTCAGTAGATAGGGTCTATAAACTGATTTTGTTTGGGATATATTCAGTAGATATTTC
This sequence comes from Pyronema domesticum, assembly GCA_024516145.1. NCBI lineage: Eukaryota > Fungi > Ascomycota > Pezizomycetes > Pezizales > Pyronemataceae > Pyronema > Pyronema domesticum. The sequence goes on from JAJJXL010000023.1 coordinate 392,513, forward strand.
GTTCAAGAGCTAGGATGAATCTTGATCTTAGATTGGTGAATGTAGTAGTTATGAAGAGTTGATAAAGGAAAAGCGCGCGTGCCTTCGCTGCGTTCTGGCTTCGCGATGTTATCCCTCTCAGTGTATGCTGATTCAAGCAAAATTAGAGTGTCGGCTAACCGCTTGAAGTTGGGTGACAGGGGGTCGATGGCAATGCCTCAGACACAGCACCACACCCCAGTGAAAACAACATCAACGACCAAAAACCACGGCAATATAACCAATAATCCCACGGAAACTAGAATAACTCAACCATCAATTGTCCGAATGCTTCGACCAAAATGATTTCAGACTCTTCAATGTCTCCTCTATCGTTCTGGCTATTCAACAATCTATTTACATTTTTTAGGTGACAATCAATGGGCATTTGAAAACCCACCTCCTCATGAGTTGATAACCCCCACAGGAATAACAACAATGCAACGAGTATTTGGCCGATCTTAGCGACCAAGATGTTTTCTGACTTTTCCATGTGTCGGCTATTATTTCCGCCAGTCGGATTGAGTTGTGGATGTCTTATGATAAAACTCAATGGGTATGTGCAAAGCTGCTTTGTAGCCACATGTACCGGACAACTATCCCAGGAAAACAACCACAACGCAATGAGTATTGGTCCGATAGTTTCAACCAAGATGGTTTTAGATTCATCAACATCCCCTGCATCATTTCTGCTATGTAAAGGCACAAACAAAACATGCATACATAAAATTCGAGAAGAATTAGAAAGCGATATTCGCGGTAAGACTCAAACTCTACACTACCATCCTCCCAGCTGTATAAACCAATAACCTAATATCCAAATCTGATTTCTACATATTTACCATTACTGTTATGTCTTTGCATGGCTTCCAGGAATGCAGGAGGGTTATTCACTCACTGATTTGTGATTTGATTATCATGCTACAGCCTGAAACACATGTCTTTACACAGTGCAACTGATTCCCCAGCCATGGTACAATGAGAGCAAATAAATGTTGATCTTCTAGGCTTACCTCTAGTGCCATTGGGATCTTCAAGGAATTGTTTCTCCTCAATGGAACCAGGGAATTGAGCAGCCTGCTACTTGAGCCACCTGCAATAATTGCATCAAGTTGCCTTCTTTGCCTTTCCCTTTTCCAACTTGTGATTAGCTCTATCAAAGCGGCAGGCAGGTAATGTTCTCGCCTTTGAAAAGTAACCTCTGTAGCAAGACTTACAAGAATTACCCTGACGCTTATGACCCTTCCGGAATTTTCCCTCTGCTGGCTCAGGTAGATGACTGTCTCCTGTGGTGTTGCATATTTCTGTACCCCTGTGTACTGAATCCAGGCTTTCTTCAACCAACATAGCAGTATTATCCGCCTCTTCTCTGGCCATCTGTCTAGCTTTTGGTGCCTCCTTACGTTCATCTTCCAATACAGCAAATCCCTCCTCAATGAGTCCCCAGGCAACAACATTCTGGAACTCTCTTTGTGTAGTGTAGAGACTTCCCTTTGGACCTCTGAAATGTTGATGTGCAATCAAGAAGACGTCGATGAGAGTTGTATCCAGAAGCCAGAAGAATACGGGGAACCAGGCCCTGAGAGTCCTCAGCTGAGTACAGTAGTGAGCTCATCTTTGATCAGACTGATCCACACCTCCCATCAATAGATTATACTCAATGGCAGCAGTTGGTTGATTAAGATACTTCCTAGCCAGCTGTCACCAGATGAGAAGGATTACAGCAAAAAATAGCTTATCTGCCTTTGGAACACGTGGGCATCTTCTTTCAACTGAAGTCATATTTTCTCGTCGCATATCGTATGCTGTTGATAAAAAACGCACCAAAGTCCTATCTTGCCAGATAACTGTCTCGAAATCATCAACCACAGCACCAGCCATGGCACCAAAGGGCATTGCTTTGTTGCTCTTCTGCATTTTCAATGCTTTGGGGTATTTTGCTGAATTTGGTCGACACAGCCAAACTTAGCAACCTTGACTGTTTAAGGAAGTTCTATGTCTGGGCTATCGCACAAATCAATGTCAGAGTCGATCGGCGGGGTATTGGTTGTGTACGATGGGATTTCGCGATGGAGGTTGTTGGCTTGAGCGGCCTCCTCGAGAAAACTGACGACTATCGCGCGAGAATGTGGATTACAAGGGAACGGTTCAACCGAATACAGCGATCATGATCGTTTAGAATGCTCTGTATCTGGGCTATCGAATAAAGCAATATCCGAGTCAATTGGTGGGGTATTCGTCACGCACGATAAGATCTAGCGATTGAGGTTCTGGGCCTCCTCCTCTGGATACCTGACGACTACCGCGCGAGAACGTGAATTACAGGGGAACGGTTTGACAGAATGTAGCAAACGAGGGAGTTCTAGGACGCGCTATGTCTCGGCTTTCGAATAAATCAATACCCAAGTCAATTGGTTGGGTATTGGTGATGTACGATAAGATGTAGCGAACATTGTTGTTGCAAGTTCCTCCGGCTCCTCCTACCAGCAACCCCCTTGTGTATCCTTCCAACCAGGTAATGCTTACACAGTGAAAGGCCTGGTTGTGCGTTGTATTTGATATTCTTCTATCTAATTATATGTCAATGAGATTCCAATTCACAGAGCTGTTCAAGATGTAGCTTACCTCCCCGGAGCAGCGTGCTTGAGTTGAGTTGGACCCGGAGCGGCTCTGCGGCAGCTTCTCATGCTGTGAGCCACCCGGGTCTTGTGGCTACCTTGGCAACCGGAGGGCTCTGGTGGCGCGTCACCCTTGAACAGTTTTGTGCCACAAGTTTGTGTGGTGCTTGACTACGTAGAAAGGGATTAGCCTTGATCGTAAGCAGGCATTGCATTAACTGTTTCAAGGTTGCGCATCAACCCGAACCGCGACACTCATGCGACACAGGTATGCACCGCTACAGATATGGTCTATGAAACCTTCTGATTTTGCCGGAAGATGTTTTTGTGGGAGCCCAGGACTCGGGTTGTCGCAGCCGGCACGACGCATTCTCTCGCAGAGGGTCAAGCGAATCATGTTACATGATCATGCCAAGCCTCCGGCCGATGCGCACCAATGCACGCTGGGTAACCATCAAGAGAATGGGCAGTGTTTAATGGAAAGCTAGTGCATGAATGATTACTGTAATACGCTAAACAGTACCCGCGAAACTACCAGTAAGATGTGCTGGCACTGGAAATGAACAAGGTGTCGGTTTCGGAAATATCAAGAGTGCACCGCAGACGGTAGCAGAGCCCCAAAGATTGAAGTGCAACAGCTTGATGGAGGCCTCGGTAAACTCCCATCCTCTGATCTACAGCTTCTCCACGTCACTTCCATCGACTGAAATCAGTACGCGATATTGGGCGAGGCACATGTTTGATACCTTTCCAATAATTGGCCGCGCAATCGACCACATTCATTTACACGGAATCGAGGACAGCCTCAACCGCGACTTTCTGCACATTGATACCCAGATACCTCGTTCGAGAACACTGCCAATCCTAGCGTGATATCTCGGATTGAAACTGCATTTTCGGTGCATGTCTGCCTGCACCTGGCTTGGGATTTTAAGCTTCAATGACTGAGCATATTCTGGATGCAATACAACGTGTCTCTTCGGGAGAGGGGTGTAATGCCCGTTAACAGTAAGTTTTATACATAACGTCTGGATGTTGACCAAGTTTGCTATCGGAAAGACATTATCCTGCTCAACATCGTGTTTCAGAACCACATCGTTTGTTGTTTCTGCGCCACTCTTGCACCTCGGTTACTACCGCCCAACGCTGCCCTTCTTTGCGCTTTACCACCATACCCCGCGTTGTTGAGATTCAGCGAGGCAAACTATCATCTATAAACAAGTTGAACAACAAAACATTGGAGTAGCACGCGACTTGATAAATACCCACCCTTATTCCCTTTCCATCAACTTTCAATACTCTACACCGACAATATATATTCGACCATTAACACACTGTCAACTCAACACGAAAGACAATATGACTTCTTTTCAACGTTTCCGTTATCTCAGAGCTCCCGAAATCGAATATCCGGTCGCCGATATCCTCAAAGCCGGAACAGCGGTATATATCTGGTTTGTTGAATCAAAGCCTTGCTGTATATTTCCCGTCGACATGGCCAAGCTCAGCAGTAAACTATCTAAATGCGAGAAGTCGGATCCAGAATGCATCCCTCTCGTGATCCCTCTTGTCAGAATGATCGAATGTGCCTCAATCCTGCATAACCTTCACAAAGATGAACTCTTCACCGAAGATGATAGATTCAGGTTTCACGCGGATACTATTTCTAAGTCAATCATTTTACTTGTCAATTTATACAAATACGGAAACATTGACATATCAGCCAATGAAGAGAAAGTTCAGATTGAGAATTTATTGTAAGATGTACACTCTGCTTTCTCTCTACTACATTACTAACACAGCAGATAGAAACGATATCAAAGCAATGCCGCCGAGACCCGACAATAAAACCGATGAAGAAATTGCTGTGGCGGAAGTCTATCGACTTATTGATGCTCCGAATGCAACCAGATCATGTGACAGGAACTTAAATTTCCCTGTTCTCATCGATATCGTTACTAACTTCTTCAATACACCTGATTACTCTGGTCCAGTAATGATTGAAGAGTTGGCTTTGGCATTCCTGCAAGGGTGGCATATGAACCATACGTATAACATGGCCGCATGGAAGAAGGAGCATCGTGAGATGCTCACCAATGGCCTCTATAATTATCGAGAAATGTTGCTCGCCGACGAGTAGCGGGATCATGATAAATACACCTGGTCGGGTTCTTTTTTGCATTTCGCGTGTTGGATATCGACGTCCAGTTGGTGGCGGTGGTAGTCACCCGCACGCTACGATATCTTAACTATGTTTTATTTAGTGTTCAACTCCACAATTTATTGTGCAGCGTGTTCTTTATTGGAGGCTCCAGCGGGGGGGGGGGGGGGGGGGGGGGGGGGGGTGGGATTCGGTACGGTTGTTCGCCGGTGTTGCGTCGATGGCATAAGCGGGGTGTTGTGTGACGGATAGATACAAAATTTTCTTTTTTACCAGACCAATTATATTTCATTAGCCCGGATGTATTACATTGTCGTAAAGTACGGTACCTACCATGAAGTGTACCCATTCTCGCGTATACTGGTCGGACTCCACGTTTACACCACAGTCTCTAGCAATGCCCGGCGCCGTAACCACCAATGACGTTTCATGAAGCTGAACGTCTCCTGTTAGGGCGAAACCCTGATCTGCGGTTGGCAGAAATTGTGGCACGGATTGGTGGGCACATGGTTCCATACGTTCGACGTCTTAAAATATCGATGCAGGAAGACGCCGGTGGTGTCGTCAACGGACATGATGCAGCATTTTGTGATACCTAGCCACTTACTAAGTGCCCGATACGATTAGTGCCGCGGAAATTGTCAGCAGAGCCGCAGAGCTAGAGCTTTGTCGATCTCACGCAACTTGCTGTTGCACCCCGCAAATTGTCCCGCTCCAGTAGTCTGGGACGGCTCTGCTTGGCGTTGTGTGCAACAATCGTTACTGAATTTCTTTTATCCTAACTAAAGGGGGTCGCGACCCCTCTGTCTATGCAATTCAACAGCTGTGACGCTCAACTCCGAAAATGGCCCGTTTTTCCTCCTGTTTCGCCATCATCTATCGGCCCCAACAGAGTCACGGGAAGTCATCCAGTCAGTCTTCTCACAATTGACCATGCTCTATCCAACGGAATAGACCGACGGGAAGTCATCCAATTTACATGTCCTACAACACAAAATGCACAGCTCCGATGATACAATTCATCTTATGGCGATAAAATGTGGTATTGTAAATATGAATGACAAGCGGAATGTACCACCGTTGCGGCTTTTACCGTTGAGCATTAAACTCCGGTGATCATTCATCAGACACATCTCCGGTGGTGCGACAGGGTACGTTTGACCGGTGAAGGATCGTCAGGCAGAAAGTACATATTTCTACACAAGTAATGCTTGATCCAATCAGCGCAGCGCTGATGAAACCACTAATGCACCCCACACTAAGCTTAAATCAACGTCTGCGACGGCCCCGAGTGGTGGGTTAGGGTGGTTGTCTACCGTTTCGAGTGTGCAATGACAACCGCCTCATCCGCGGCTCCATCTTTCTTCCACCACTTCCTTCATCTTCTTGATTCTTCTAATCAATTACCACTGCTCCCCACCAGAAATTTCGAAATGTCCACCCACGGGCTTGGGAAGACTTGCCACCGAACGTGATGGGTTACTGCTCTGACGATCAGAGGTGGGAAAGTTAGCAAAGGGTTTCACTGATTGGGAGGTAGCAGTCGACCTGGGTCCGGACTACGACATGGCGGCAGATCCTTAATTTGTCATCACGACGTTCGTCAGAGAGCATCAGCCATATTCTGCTAGAAACGCGAAAATCATAACCTAATTTAATGCTAAAAATACAAAGCAAAAAAAACAAAAGAGCACCTCCTGCTGGTACTCTAGCGTAGGATTGTTCGAGCTCGAGTGTGTTGCGCCAAGATGGGGCTTCGCGTTGAGTCAGCCGTGAGCTCCCATCGCCGTCGGAATGCCCACAACACTCTCCAACATTCCGCCTTCGTCGACCACCAACCACGACTCCTTCAACGCAGATGATAGCCGCCATGGAGGTTCTGTTGCGTGGCGCAACTTTGGATTGTAGAAGAGGCCATGGTTAAAGCACCCGGACATTCCCCTCGCGACTCAGCAAGACCGACGCGTCACGGATTCAGTCAGGTCAAGGCCCACAGTCTACGAGCAACGATACCGCCCTCAGATAAAAGCCCTCGCGCCGCAGCCATGTTAAGATGTTATGGTCCATAGTCTCGATTACGCCAATGGGTTACTTGACAAGACTGGCTCTAACCCTCGGCGCCTCATCCTTTGATGGCCATCACCGCGCGAAGAACACAGTCATGTGAACAGCAGCAACAGACATTCTTCGTACTACTGCGAAACACTACAGGTAAGCAAACCGTTCAGATGCATTGTCCCGGCAGTGTGCGTTCAAAAGCGTGCGCAGGACTGACGTGGCCTTCTTAGACAGTGAAGCAATGTCTTTTATGGCTGTGGCGTAGACCATCAAGTGGTTCCACCCATTTACCCACGCGACATCTTTAACCTGCCCTCCATCACTCATCTTAACCGTTTATCCATCTTCGAAGCAACTCTTTCGCTTAGCCAGTTACGACCATTCGAACTGCCTACAGAACGCAGCATGAACTTCCTCGCCGATCTTTTCGCTCCGAAGCAACAAGCGGTAGAAACGACTTGCGGTTGGGTGGACCACCAACCCTTGGTACGGCCGGAGTACAAGACCAATACACCACCGATGCCCACCGATGAGATCGCTGCACAGAGTCTGTCCGAGACTCACTACAGTCCTGTCGACAGCAACTACAACCTGAATGTTGAACAGCCATCAATCACCGTTCCGGTCGAAGCCTCCACCGCATCGAACGCCTCTGTCAGTCACGACGCCACCATTCTATTTGTCGACGACGCCCACTTCGAGACACTCTACTTCCCAGAAATCACCAACGGATACAAGGAAGTCAACTACGAGTACCTTCTGAAGCTACGACACTACATCATCCGCAATCACGGCGAATTCTCTGCTGTCTATCTCGGCAAAGGATGTTCGGTAAACAATGCAAAGATGAAGCAGGCATTCATGACTGGCACAACACCAAACGATAGCGAATGTACCGACACGACACATGAACGCTCTTTGATCGTCCCGCATCTTCGCAGAGCCAAACCGCTCGTACCACCGACACCCGAGGAAGGACTTATTGCTTCAACTACAGCGATAGCCAACCAAGCTATCGATGATATTACAGAGTTTGGTATAACGTCTTACGACGAAATCTGTCAGCTCAGTGATACTCTCGCAAAGTCCTGGCAGAAGTTCGACTTTGTCACCTGCACACAGGATATGATAGGCGCTTCAATCAAGGGAATCAAGAAGGCATGCGAGAGTAACGCCGCCAAAGAGCGACGGAAGCGAAGGAGGGAAGAGGCATTGAACAACCTGACCAAGTGCGACACTGCGATTCTCACCAATCCTTGGAGCCTGTTATGCCAGACGATTGCGGTGAACTTCAGGTCGTCACATATGAAGATCTTGAAGTTTATCTTTGTTACCTCGAAATTATCCGCTCATGGTGTGGAGGATCTTTTATGCGCCCTGGATGAGGAACTTGTGCCGGAGGAACATGGGGTGCATTTGGAGTTTGTCCAGATTGGGAGTTTGCCGTTTAGTACTACTGGTTATAATTTGCAGAAGATTGTCGAGCATTATGAGCCGTTTAGTAATATCCATGCTAGGGTTACGGTTGTTGAGGGGGAGCTGTGTTGATGAATAGGCCCAAGTTGGCCACGACCTATACTGAGAGCTGTGATAGCTGTGATACTTATTGTTGTTTCTCGTCTGCTGGTTGGGGAGATGCGGTACCAGCGTACTACATTTAACGGTAGTGAATTGGCGTATGGGCGTTTCAGGCATTTCGGAGTTATGCTATTATTATCATGGGGGTTAGTCAGAGATATAGCCACCCGGGGGGGGTTCTTGTCGCTAGGCGTTGCTGGAGTTCATTAGAGAGTTGTTATTTAATACATTTTAGCTGTTTGACCCCTCTGTATCAACTCTCCGATGGATCGTGGCTCGTAATCGTTCGTCGCTCAGCGATACTTCGCCGCATACCGCCGTGTGTTAGACTTCAGCTTCCCCGAACTTCTGGAAATTTCCCCGCAGATAAGAGTATCTGGTAAAGTATCCCTGTGGCACAGATGCATAACGCGGATCGCGGCATTGCTGTTCCTGTTCTGGAATGTAATTGCGTCAGTGACTTTATTTTTCCCGTGAAGTATGCCACGCTTGGAGAATGTTTGTAACCACCAGAATTCTTGCTTTCTCGCGCTTACGCCCTATTATATCATCGACTGCGTACGGAAGTGTGTGACACTGTGGATTTCTTGGCGTTCAATGTTCCTTCAATTGTGAGACGGGGTGTATCATGTGGTACGTGCGGCATAGTTTCATCATCCCGCCATCCTCCCACTGGAATGTACATAGGTTACGGTAACCTGCATAATTATCTCATTAGTATGCCAATTGGGCTTTGCAAGATTAATTGCAATACGTTTGCGGTCGTCCTCAAGTTCTCCACGTTACCTTAGCTCGTGACGATTACTCCGTTTGATGTAGCCTCGATGACTCGATGATAGCGGAATGACCGCCAAGGAAGCGCGGTGTAAAGCGTATGCCGGTGAAAACATTTCTTGGCCTCTATCCTTCTGACTTCCTTCCTCCGATAAACAACCGGCAGGAATGTTCCTAGAGTAATTTCACGGTAATTCGCATATCTCACAAGCGCCACAGCCTGACAGCATCATCCTGATACTTTGTGAAAATATCTATGGGTCTTCCAAACGGCGATCAGTGTTTTGGCGCTTAAAGTTATGAGGTATCGCATTAGCAAATACGAGCCTAGATTATATAGACATTGAATGTTCCCTCGCCCGACGTGCACTTTCACCTGTAAAAACACCGACCTCGACGTCAAACTCCAAGCAAACGAATCAGTCCGATCGTTCGTCATCCTCCGGAAGATGCTATCGGATTCCCCACACTCCGGTTCTTGAAGCGTTTACATCCCGTTCGACAAATTAATGAGCATGAGCCAGAGGATCCCGACGCTACAAACACTCTGAAGCATATCGAGTCGCTACAGTTAATCATTTCCTAGCTTCTCTTGGGAATAGTAATAATGATTTCCCGTCGTCAGCTATTTGGAGCGCTCTCTGCCGCGATGGATGTTCCCGCTTTCCCGTCTACACCGGTCGAGATTCCCAACTTTCACGCATGACCACGGTGATTTCTACCGGGGCTTTCAATGGGTTTGCTTACCAGCCATCAATCTAATTCAAACGATTTCGTCAATGAGTTCAGCTTTCGTCATTCCCGTGCACACGAGATCATGTACGGCTGTAACACACTCTACTGCGGATACACACATGTCAACAATGATCACATCAGTTCAGATAGGGAATGTAAACGATGTTTTTAAAACATTAGCCGAAGTATACAAACGAACATATCCGCAATTCTCTTCCGCGTTCCTTATGTCACTATAGACAACAGAATATATTACGACACCAATCGGTGAAGCTCCCGACGTGTTGCAAACAATCTCGCGCCATATTCTAGGTGTCAATATTTAGGATTTTCCTGCGCGGAATGCAATCACCCCCCCCCCCCCCCCCCCCCCCCCCCCCCCCCGCGCGCGCTGTACACCTATACTTTCATTCTACGATGTACCGCTCTGACATTTTACTTTTCCGCGTCGAATGTTGTTTGTCTGCCAACGGATGGTTTGGAACCCGAGCATAGCTGGTGGCAGGATCGACTATCCATATCTGTCTGCGCCGGGGTATATATAGTGCCGATATGCCCTGATATTCAGTATCCTCAACCAACTAATCCTAACTGCTCAACTCCAGTACTGTTTCATGGGTTCCGTTCGTACCTCCGGATTTATTTACCTTCTGTATTTCAGTCTCCTATCCACTTCTCTTTCACTCGATAACAGAGGCAATATCCGTAAGTTCGCCTCAAATTCTACTGCTTCTTCATTCGTAGGCTTGAAGACTATTGAAGCAATTTTAACCTAACATGTTTTATCCAGTATCAGACAAGAAATCCCATGGATCAAACAAATTACGCGAAGGAGCTGGAGGATGAGTCGATGAGTGATGAACAGTGGAACGAGTTGGCGGAGAAGGCGTGGAAGGCAAAGGATTTCTTACAAAATTTCGACACTCCGTCAGAGCGCCAGCGGCAGCTTATACAGGAGCTACATCACCGTCGTGGAGCTAATCGAACACGAACTCTGGGCCGCGACTTTACATTCCTCTCCGAGGAGAGAGTCAGTGAGTCTATATTATATCACTGTCCTGGAACTACGAGACTGATGATTGTGCAGAAGAAGTCTTCGATGAAGCTGTTCGGTGTGCTAGTCAGAGATGCGTAACCATATCTAAACTCCTGAAAGGCAAGGAGGATGAGAGAAATAAATGTCTTCAATTGGCAAAGGCACTTGGCCTATATCACGACAAGAAGATCAACCCGGACAACAAGAGCGAAGAAGGGAAGTTAGCGAACACGAAAATAAACATCCAGCAAATAATAGAGGAGACGAAAGTCAGATTGTCACTCGACAAAGAAATGCAGAATAAACCTCAACGTAAGTGTCTCTGGTGTACTGACTGAAGAAGGCTAATACATCAGCTAGTCGGTGAATGGAACGATATCAGCGCTTCAATGGAGTATCTTGTCGATCCAGACAAGAGGGGGGTCGGGGGTGAGAAAACATGTAGGACACCGCTCATGATATTTTCACGCGGGAGTTACATTAACAGTTGTAGTTTATGGAGCATCGCGCATTACTGAAGATTGGTAATGGTGTTTACAAATCCTTGGTATGAAAACCGGAACCCTAAAGCGAGACAATGTTAATTGGTATTTCAAGGCATCGGCTGCAGAGTTATTACACTCACCACACCGAAGACGACCACGGAAGAAGGTTCAGTGTCCTACCAGTTCGCTGGTAAGTGGCATAGTTTGTCGTTGTTTACTTATGCGTGTATTAATTAATTGCATCAGCACCGGCATTTCTCCAGCCATTGCAGGTCATTCTACAACGGTTGACATTCGTTCCAGACGCTGAACCCCAGGTCAGTGAAGAATCCTCAACCGACGATGACGAGGAGCCAATTCCTCAAATTGTGGCGCGTCATTTGAAACAAGATCCGTTAAGAACCGGATTGGCATTGTCGGACTATCAACATATGACTGTGAAAGAATTGGCACTCTGGATATGGTGGACTTTCCTCAAGAATATTGAACCCGAGTTGGTAAAATGGCGAATGAAGTATGTTAATTTGAAAGCAGATGGGTACCAATTCTGGCCAGTTGTGGAATATGGCGGGCTTTAGGGTAGGAGGGTGTGGTGGCAGCATACGGCCCAATGTGTGGCAGCACAGCACCATTTTAACCGGTTACGGCGAGCGCATTCTGCCTCTGTTGACCCTCGCTACCCTCCCAACAGCTTGCCTGGTTTTTTAACGAGGCTGGAGTCTGGTAGGATTTGTTACCAGTTTCATCGAAAGTGTCTTGGAATTTTGTCGCTTTGTTTTTGTTTGTAATGTCATTTAATCATATCTAAAACCCAATTATTATGAAAAGGAAAATGGAATCATGGCTTCGATTGTTAAAAGTCCTGCATCGATGGTTGGATTATTCACTGCGTGACTGTGGTGTTAAGAGAACAAGAAATATGTTACGTTATCATAGGGTGTCACTCGTCTTTTCATAACGCAAATTCTACTTTCGTTGCGAACTTGTTTAAATTCACAATTTGTTTTGCTCTTGATGCTGTATACCGTTGCATATTTCTCTATTAATATTTTTTGTTGCATGAAATGATCAAACTTTGGTGTTTAGTCCGTCTTCTGGAAGATTCTCAACCACTGTTCACACAGACCAAGTGCATGCCGAAGTGAAAGTCAATGCGACACTAGTCATATTATTCCTCGCCTCTCTATCCACATCTCGTACCTCCTACCACTTGATACAACCCCATTCATTACTAAATATACCCATCCGCTACCGTGCATGCACAATCCGAACCTCCAAACCATTTCATAGTGGACCATTTCCTCTGGTGTCTGTGCAGGGCGGTATCATATCCTGTCACTCGACTGCTGTGTGAGGCATGGTGATTGCGATGCTAGAAATATCAGGTGTACCATGTCTATCTGGAATTATGAATTCAATTCTATGTATTAACGCCAATCATGGTGTTTAATCATGCGTAGCTAAGATCCCTAGCGTGACACTATCCCCTGCAGTACCTCAACCGTGCGATACCTCTCCTTAACGTTGCCCTCTAAATCTAATGTGACGTGGTGTAGTCAGAGATGGAAGAACCAGGGACTTGTGCTGAGTTTCTAGCATACCAGAGTGCATAGCGTGACGCTACGTTAAGGAGCGGTATCGTACGGTTGAGGTACTGCAGGGGATCTTAGCACATCTTGAACCGCACTAGTGCTATTATGTATCACGCGATTGAGTGGTACATGATGCCGGTTACTGAATTAATGTTCCTGTTGCGGAATGGAATTCAGTAAGTAATTGTGTCTGGAATGTGGGATAGCGCGGCAACCTGCATGAGCATCATATTAGCATCCCAGATGATGTGGCTTCGATCCGATACTGCACGTGAAATAATGTCTTAGAATTTGCCCATCTTCTGACTACCTTCCGTATCCATCAATCCTTCATTCCAGCGACCGGAATGTGCATAATTAATTCCACGGCAACTCGCATATCTTATAAGAATCGCAGCATTATCCCAATATACGTAATACCATACCTGCCAACCACTTTTTCTCAGCAGACGAATATGTTATAGGCTCTCCAAATTCCCTCACGCAACAAATTTCTTCAGCGCCAAAAAACCCGACCTCAATCTCAACCTCCCCACAGCCAATGCTTTTAATACAAACAGTCACTGATCTCCCGACGATGCAAACCGAGGCACCACAGTCCGCTTGTTCATTCGTTTACATCCCGTCCGCCATACTATCCTACGCACTTCCGAGCATGAGACCACAGAATCCCGATATTACACACGCCGCTGGGTATCGAGTCGCTTCAAGTGATCACTCTACTGCAAACGAACATGCCTTTGGTTATCTTCGGAATTCTATACAACCCTGTATACGCAATCACATACTGATAAAACACTCAGTACTTCGGAAAGCTACATGAAGAGAATGATCATTTCAGTTGGGAATGGGAATGTAAACGATTTTCCTCAAACACCAGAAGAACACTCTCTACAAACGACGACTTCCGAGATTATGTTTCAACTTTCGTATTATTCTTACACTATACATGAGACAGGATATGAGGATACTACAAGAAGCGGTAAAGCAATCGGCGGATTACAAACAATCTCAATGCTTCTGCTACAAGCGGAATATTCGTACATGGAGTTCAATCAACGCCTTCACTCGCCCGCGGTGTACCTTTCTATCGGTGATACGGAAGGCATGAGGGCGCAGTACTTCTTTTACTACCCACTGAGCACTCTGCAATCACACCGAACAATACATTCTATGCTACGTTTCACACGTAATTCACCGCTCTTATCCCTACCAGATTATGTTGCATCGAGCTCGGTCGGCTCGCCCTACTACGTGGAGGTGTTTTTTGCCTTTAAACGGGTGTTTTGATGCTGCACTTCTATGATTTTTGGGCGAAGGAGATATGATGAAAGGCTGGGCTTACGTATATATAGAGGCCCTATTTCCATCTCTGTCAACATTATTCCCTACCATCATCATCCTATCCACATCAGCTAGTTTTTATACTGCTATCAAGATTTCTCTCAACTCATTCTCTCTCTCTCTCTATCGGCGAACCGTTCTTGTTCTGCTCTTCATGCACCTCATCCATCAAGGTTAGAATTGCCGGTTTGTGCTCTCTCCCTTGTCCACTCTCATCATCCATCACTCGCCAATACATTCCCCCCTCATCAGGACCAATCCAACCAAACCTTTCTTATCTCAGTCCAATCATGGAACTTTCCAAAAAGCCCGTGCTACAAGCCGACGGATCCTACAGCCTAGAAGACCAAGTTAAAATTGAATACGCCCTCTGGCAATAGTCCTTAAAAAACTTCTCATGGCGATCCTTTTTACACGACTTTGAATATATCCGACAAAAACGTAAACTATGGGGAAAGCAGAGCAACGATAGGAAAAATGCACAGAAGGTACAAGAATGGCTTGAAGCTGTACGGAAATGGATGCTGGAGAAAAGAATGAATGAGAAGGCGTCGGAGAATATGAAGGGGTTGGTTTATCTCAGGCAGGAGATTGTTGGTACGTGAAGTATCTTGATGAATTAAGTACAACTGCTGATGATGGGGTAGATAGGTGTTTTGAGGATGCGGTTAAGCAAGCTCCGCAGCGATGCTTTATGATTCAATATAACCATAACTCTGACGAATTTGATAAGGATATGGCATTGTTTACGGCACTTGGACTTTTTAGGCCTCCCAAGAAGTCACCAGAGGAGGCAGTAGAGAAGTCTGATGGAGGTCCAGAAGGTTTGAATTCTTAAATCGTTGTCAAAAGTCAAGTGTATTAACTATGATAGTACCGGCAATGTGGGAGCACCTTAAGAGAGGTCAACCTCTAAATCCAAAATTTGTGGCGATCTTGAATAATCTTGGTAAGACACCAAACACTACAAAGACTTATATTGTATTGATAAAAATAGGTATTCGACACAGCACACAAACCGGTGAAGAATCAGACGGCTTCAAGAAACCTTCACTGCATTACGGTATGTCATTATACATTGAGAACACAAAGATCAATACTAACACTATCTCATAGCACCGAAGTGTCTGCAACCACTGCTTGGTCTGCTAACTCTTATCAGAAAGCCCGAGGTCATCGATGTCAATGAACGGCCTTGCGACGATATTGACAGTAGTGGAGACGAAGATATCCAGGAAGAAATCGACAAATGGATGGAGAGTAAGGAAGATAAAGAGAGCATACCTCTACTTCCCGGGGAGGTAGAAGAGGAGGCAAGCACGCATCCGACCACCAACGTGGTCACAGACGACCCATGTCCACATCCGACTGCCCACGACGTCCAAGAGAACCTGTGTCCATCTCTCACCGACGACGAAGTTGAAAACGAATCTAACACGACTCCGACCACCGACGTGATAGAAGATGAAGCTAACAAATCTCTGGCTACCGACGCGCTTGGAGACGACGCTGACACACCTCCACCTGCGGGAAGGATAGAAGACGGACATATCGCATATCTAATCGAGGACGAGGTACAAGACGGAGCTCTCTCGTCTCTAAGTGAACCTCTAAGCTCCGAGTACGAAGAAAGTATCCATTGGTCCATAAAGAACAACTATGAAACCGAAGCATTAGGTCAAGCACTGGGACTTTCAGAAACTGTTTACATTACGACAAAGGAGTTGGTTATGTGGATATGGAGTTATTTTGTGCACGAGATAAGAGAATACCTATGGGCACTTGAGATAACAATTGGTGAGGAAGTTATCCCGGGGCTCAAGGAGATAACACTACCTTCCGTCGCAAAGGATGTTGAAATACCTATCAGAAATGACGGCGATCCTCCAGGTGATGGCAGTGCAAATAAGACTGATTCAGACGCAACTGAATGAGCAGTACTTAGCAGCGTCGGTGGAGAATTGTGGTGGTAAATGGTGACTAGTGTACCGGTACAGTAGTATTTCGTTTTCTTTGTAGTTTGTTTCCCGCGTGTAGTTTTAGAATATATGCCGACTGTGTTGATCGCAGCTCTCCTCTTGTTTATTCTGGAATTCCAGGAAATACAGCAAACGAACAATTAAAAGTCTGGCGCGAGATTGATCAAGATTATTATAATGCCATACACGTTTTGAATGCCAGTTAATAGCCGCACAGTGGAAGTGAATAGGACGTCATTCGTATTCCGACTACCGACTATTCAATCCCTTCCCCGCTTGTTACAACAGCCCAAACTCCGTACTAACAACATCCGTCCTCTTCCATCCCTCTTCCCCCATCTATACCATCATCTGTCAGCTCCATCCTTATCCCCCCCCCCCATCTTCGAGATCACTCACCTGATCCAACCAAGCCACCTTCAACATCCCCAGCCTCTCCCACGCATGTCTACACTCCCCCCTCCTAATCCATTCCGTGAACTTCCCCCTGGTTATCCGTTCCTCCGCTCCCCGCTTCCTTCTCATCTCCGTGTCCTCTGGTGAAGCCTTAAACCACATCGCACCCTTCGGTATCCCAATACCCTGGATATCTGGATCTCCGGTGAGAGCTATCGACAAGTCTACCGCGTTGGTATAAGGACCTAACGGAGAGCAGGAGTATATATAAACCACCCAGCCGAGCTCCTCTTCTGCATCTTGCTCCTTTGCTCTTCCCTTGCCCTTGCCGCCGTCGTCCCCATCACCCATATCCACCCGCCCCCGCGCATCCCCAGGAAGACCAGACCTCTCCGTCACAACCCACCCCCTACAAACCGCCAACCAAAACAGCAAACTCCTATCTCCCTCAGGTAAGAAGGCAACACAAAACTCTCTCCCATCAGCAGGTGGTTTCAGGTGTGCATACCCTGACACGGCTGTGTGGGCTTTGCGGGCCATACGGAAGTCGTTGTGGCAGGTTGAGCAGTAGGTATACGGCCAGGGCTGAGTAAGGGGAAAACAGGCGCGGGGGTTTTGGGCGGGGAAGAGGGGGCGCTTTGCGGGTTGTGGTGGAGGAGCAGGGGTTGGGGGAACAAGGGACGGAGAGTAGAAGGCGCTGGATGATGATGGAGACGGTGGGTGGGATGTGTAATCGTAGTATTCAGAAAGGTTGGAGGCATATCCCGAGTCGTCGGTATAACCGCTGTAGTTGGAGGTGGTGTAAACGGAGGAGGAGGCTTGGTGCGCAGCCGCTGGGTGAAGGGTGTACATCGCGGGGTACATCGCGGAGTTCATTTGATGGTGGTGTTGCTGTTGTAACAGTGTTTCGTGAGTGGATCTATGTGTCTTGAGTGGATTTATGATTGAGATCCATTTATGTTAGTGGTTTATAATCAATTGATATATCTTTGTAGTTGAGATTTCATTGTATTCAACCCACGTTTCAAGATTATCGGAGTGATATACAGATATACAGTGAAGTAGTATCATGAACCGTCATTCGGTTGGGGGAGGTAAGGTTAGGGTTCAGATCGAGTGTCTTCGTAGATGTCTTCCTGGATCAGCCAGAACCACTGCCAAGATGATGTGAGAGGTGAAAGAGATATGTAACGCATCTTCGGTTGAAACTGGAAATGCTGCTGCAGACGCGTAGAACTTGCGAGTTTTTACACCGAGTGAGAGTCGAAGACGACCCTCGTTCATGATCCGAAAGCTGTTCTAACATCGCACCAACGTATGCTATGGATTGCGAACGCACCGCAAACAAGTAAGAGTACTTACTATTGCCGGGGGTGGCAGCCACTTCTCGGAGTGACATCCAGTGAAGCGGTATCATGAACCGTCATTCGGTTTGGGAAGATAAGGTCAGGGTTCACATGGAGTGTCTTTGGAGATGAACTAGATAGAATCACCGCCGAGATGAGGTGACAGGGGAAAGGGATATATCACGAATATGAGGTTGTCACTGAAAATCCCGCTGCTTCCGCTAATGACTTCTCGGCTTTTGACAATGACTTCTGTCGAAGATGACCCTTTTACTATGATCAGCTGACTCCGTTCAGGACCCCAAAGCTGTTATAACACTGAGATAATGTGTCTTATGGATGGCAAAAGCTATGTGAATCAGGTACAGTACTCCTGGCACGGACACTGTTACGGACACTTACAATATCCCGAAACTGCTGTGTGAAAGTTTCGGCATCTGCGGCTCAGCGTGGCCAATCGACATTATTCGGCATCTCGACGGGGAACCCGTGATGTATACCGATTGATATCGAGGAGTTTATCTATGCGGATGAACATCGCTTAGGTTGTCGTGTTGAGGGATATATGAGATTGGGCATGGGTTAAGATTGAATTCCACGACGAAATTGACGATTGATATTCTCTTCTACAGGTCGCAGTCGGCGAATTCTACGTGCGCGGCTGTGATTCAGCTCATGCCAAGATAACGCTATTGTAACGATCGTAAACCACCTCGCACTTCGCTTCCGACTACACTACACCTCATTCGATACACATTTTACCCACAACAGCTTCATTCGCTAACACCATTATTACGCCTTCGGCACCGCATATCTTAGCTATCACCACACCACATAACAGTTCGTAGGACTCTTTCCCGGCCGTGACGCAGGGCTAACACCGGGCTCAGTTCCTATCCAATGGCGAGCTCCCATCTAGCTATTTTGACTTTGGTCTTTCTTGTCGGAATCATGGCATTCGCCATTATTGGATACATCCAGCACCGGTCCATCACCCCAACTGATTCTCTCCCCATGTTCGCCACCGTCGAGCCGGCCTTGTACTACCAACCGACAAACGACACTACGAAGAGGGCGGGAGAGAACTACGAGTGCAGCTGCGTCAGGGTTTACCACATGCGACCCCGCCTCGGGAGTGTCTGTCGATCATTAAGCACATCACCAGAACCGCCCTCGATCTCAGTAATAGTATCCACGTAAGGGTATGCCTAAACTCTTCCATTCTTGTTCGTGTCAGAATGGGTACACTTACTGTGAACGGCACGTGGGGTTGGAATACTTTTGTGTTTCACAGGCAAATATCTGTCATATCTAACTTGTCTTTGGAGATGGTCGATCAGATGGCATCACGGAAAGCTTGGGAGATACGCAGTTAGATGCCTGCTGATGGTAGCAGTTGGCGTTCGGGATCAGTGTTTTTGGAAGTGGTCTGAACAGAAATATCATGTTGGTTCCATGGTGACTTGGCATCACTTTGGGTGTTACCGTAGTGAATACCAGCTTGCGGAATCCCATCAAAGTTTAATCTCCCCGCTCTTCTAACGGTGATACCGCTCTTCATTGTCGGCAATTGCTACAGTCTCGGTCTTGGCGACTGAATGACCTCGCTCCATCGTCTCTGCTCCTCCATCTTTCTTTCCTCTCGTCCTCAACCGACTTCCACGACCGTCGCTCACTCCATTCGTTACCTCAACCACCTTCATTTTTATCCAACTTTTAACCCAATCAACGTCAAGATGCACTACACTACCATTGTCCTCGCCCTTGTCGGCGCCGCTACCGTTGTCGAGGCCAACGAGTGCATCGCTCAGAAGTAGATATCCTATGGTCTCCTAGTCGCTGACTGTACTGACTGGTGATACAGCATTCTCGACGCGTGCAAGGCTATTCACGAGCCTCGCCTCCTCGCCTGCAAGGGTATTTCGCATCGTCCATCTATCTAAATCGATCACAAATTACTGACCAACCACAGGCAACGACTGGGAGTGCTACTGCAACGAGGCCACCAACTTGGCCACTTGCTTCAACAATTGTCCCAACTTGGGTTCAACCCCCCCCCCCCCCCCCCCCCCCCCCCTTCCCTCTCGACCCTCTCCACACAGCGTTCTAACATCTCCCAGATGCCTCCCCCGTCAAGAACCAGGTTATCCAGTACTGTATGGCCTACTCTGCAGCCAAGCCCCAGCCGTCCGCCACCATCGCCGAGTCCGGCACTATGTCTGGCAGCATGCCCACCAATGCCACCGGCTCCGCCATCAAGGGTTCCGCGATGTTGACCAAGACCTCCATCGCCGCTTCTGAGATGACTCCCGGAGGTCCTCTCGCCACCTACAACGCGGAAAACTCCGACCTTACCACCATGATAGCCTCCGCCACCTCCGCGGATGGCGCCAAATCCACTGCTATTAGCGGTGCTGGAGCTTTGGCTCCCGGAATGTCTGGAATGCTTATTGGTGCTGTCGCTCTTGTTGCTGCAGCTTTCTTGTAAGCGACTGACGAGAGGAAGAGATACGGTTAATGCATGGGATAATGCATTGTTGGCGTTTGGCCTGGAGTTCTTCATGTGGCCTTGGCCTTCGGGCAGTCTATTAGTGTGTTACTAAGCGAAAATAAAGGAATGGTTTTAAGGGTTAACTTGTGTTTTATTTCTGACGTGAATTGCAAGATATAATCGTTACGAGATGTGGAGGTGGACTGGTGTCAAGGCGTGCGCAGGGTTGAAAGACGCGCCGAGGGGTCGAGCGGTCGAGCGGTCGCTTCAACTAGAACACGCGTATATATGGAACTCAGCCCGGGAATGCTCCGCACCGACTCTGCACGAAAGCTTATCGAAGCCTCTTCATAGCCTGTAATATTATCGCGTCGACGCCGATTAACGTTTATGTTTACCCCGTGAATGGTAGCGCGCCTATTTCCATGTATGTACTCTACATTCCTTCGCCGGGTCACATTCTTCAGAGCCATGCTGCCGAGATTCGCACACATCAACACTAGTTAACAAGGCATGGCATTCATTAAACATATGTAATCTCATCAAACATTGACTAAAAACATCCAACCCATTCCAGCGCTCACCTCGCATGTCGCGCCAACCATCAAACCCCTCCTCCGCTCCCTCCCCCTTGCTTAACACGGCTCCGCTTCTGACTTTTCTGTCTATAATCAATCGCCAACGAAAAATCATGATTATCCTCCATCAACATCGGGATTCCATCGCATGTCTTATCGCATCTAACACTTCCAATCCTCCCATTATTCCAACCATTTCCTGTCCTGTCGTTTTATCAGCTCATGGTACATGTGCCACTCATAAACAGTGTTTAGAGGGATAAATGCTTACCCATCCACAGCCGTAAAGTGGCTCCCCCCAGTACAATAAGAATTCGTAAAAAATTGACAACACCCATTGGTAACAGTGTAGGTTCCAGCCCTGACAATATTAGCTGGTAGTTCATAAGCCGCCCATTAAGTATACGTATCCTAGCCTCTTAAAGAAAACTAAAGGGAACTAACGTAGTCTCAGGGTTCAAAAGCCGCCAACAAGAGCGCCAACCTAAGGTGCTCGGTTGCTCTTGACAGGAGTTGCTGTCGCTGGGACAGATTTTGATTCGTGGTGCATCAGTGGCGCTATATTGAGGTATCGGGTTATTGGGATCATTGTCTGGTAATGGGATTGCGATGGCAAATGGGAGGAGGAGGAGGAGGTGGGGGTTCATGATGGGAAGAGAGAAGATGAACAGCAAGATGTCGAAACCAAAGTGATGATTTTCATTCGGCAAGCTGGAGAAGATGGGGTGCTTTAAGCATTCCCAACCGGCATAAATTCTATGCTTTTACCATTTTGCGCGTCTTCGAATACATCTTTAGAAAAGACAAACTGTAAACGACCATTCCTGGCCTTGCGAGGGGGAAGCTTGACCGAGGAGCGTCGCCGGGATGAACCACAGCAGCTGCTACGGGCCCTGGCTATCCAACAGTCGACACCACACCATCGGAAACACAATTGTTTGGAGATTCAGAATAAACGCATTAGACGCTCTTGCTCTCTGTAGAATTGCGAGAATGAATTCAAAGTGTTGCGTCGAAAGTAGGCCCAGGCCAATCGTGGTTACGTCGTGGGTCGTCATTCGCCCTAGCTATCATCTGCATAGCGTCCATTGCAAACGCATAACCAATTCTATCACTCGTCATTCTCCTCGGTAACTCTAGTCATGAGAATAAGTAGAACAGAACTACGTTTGCTTGGTACTCTACATTTCAAGGGCCGAGACATGCTCGCTCAGCCCTGCCACGTTACCTTGATCAACCGAGTTATCGTCAGCCGTCAGTCGCAACCCGTTCTAAACCCACAATTCCCGATCTCCCAAACGCATATCCATTCTATATTGCTCACCATTCTACAGTCATCACACCCCGGCGCCGGCAAATTTAATCATGCAAACACAAGCAACCCGTTTACTTAGTCCCCGGGTTCATTCAAAGAGCCAAAGCCTGGTGGCTCAGCCGACACCGCTGTGCCACCGGTGACCGGGATCCTCGGTAGCGATAGCTTGGTACTACACACAATGTTTGCCACTTGAAAGCATCTAGAATGACTTTCGTGCGATGGTATGCAGACACGCGCATGCGCCGGACGGACGATCATGCGTCATCGCCTACCCTCGCTAAGTGAACGCCGATGAAATGTATGTACTAGAATAGTATATAGAGTGGATAAAAGTGTATAGCAAAGAAATCCCATTTATTCCATGTAAGTACCCAAAGGAAATAACCACACAAGTGCCCGTTTAGCAATATTACAAAGGAACCCCCAAAAGAACTACTCGTTTGACTGTAATACAAAGCATTCCCGATCTAATCCGATACATTGACCTTAGTTGTCCTCCTCCACAGCTTGATCGAACCCGATGGGATCAAAACCCACATCCGACCCCGGTTTCATGCCAATGCACGTTGAGGCACATTTGAAACTAGAAATCCTTAAACCATTTGAGTCATCTCCCATAGGCCTAGTTAATAGAAAGAGTCAGCGAAACGAAACAGTACACGTTTGTTCGCAACATACCAATGTTTGCGTCTGTCGGCGTCGTACACCGCCTTAGTCATGCATTCTTCATCGCTGTAGAAATTGCAACACCCTTCCCAAACATGGTATCCGGCAATTCTAAGTAGTATCTATCAGTATGGGTGGTCATCATGAATTACGAAAGCTTGGGAGTAATTACTTGTGTTTGAAATTCTTGCCTTGTAGCTGGATGCACCTTTGAGGTGCAATACATGCTTGTTGAGTGTTTCCGCGGGGATCTACAAATGCCACATCGACCTTTTGCACCCTGGTGAACCCATTTGACGGCTGATACAATCCACAGCCCTTTTTCTCTGGGTCTCCTGGCAACTCATTCGGTGTCGGGGCTGTGAGAACTGCAACAGGAAGAAGATAGATAATGATATTGAACAACATAATGCTAAGGGTTGGCGATGAGTAGATCTGATGTAAGGCAAGAGGAGATCGATGATGAATGATAATTCAAATGATATCCAAAAGGCGATGAGATTTTGGCCTCTTATATATCGCTCAAAATTGCGTCGAGACTGATATATCTTCACAAACCCCAGTTTCTACAGCCTCTTAGAAAGTATACCCATACAATTCCGATAATTAAAAGTTGATGATCCGTATCGCTACCGGAGATATCGGATGTATCATGTTTCGATAAACACATTGAAAATTTCAAACGCTTAATGGTCTCATCAAGTCAGACGCCGAGTCGCTGTCTAAGACAGAAATCAAACCGACAGTTACTGCGCTTGCCCGCCAGGGGTGAAGGTAGTAGAAGGTACATCAGAGGATTGAACCCTGGCCATGCTATCCGGTGTAATCACCAACGCCGCAGCCTGCTGCTCACGAGGATCAAGCCCCAATGTACAAACCCATTAAAATCCATCATTCTCATTCAAAGCATATAATCCCTCTCACGCTGTAGCAGACGGCAAACCAACGGTTGATGCGTTTACCCAGGCCTCATGACGATAACAGGGGGGGCGGGGTTCGGAGTCCTCAGTCAATGAGTAGGGGGGTAGTTACCGGTATCACGAACCCTGGAACCCATTGAATTGAACACGTCACAAGCGAGAGATGCGACACATGTTTTGTATGGTAAGTTTAACAAATTTATTCTCGTCGATATTCGTTGTCAATCCTGGGTTGAGCGACGCGAGCGGGAGGGGGCCTAGTGTGGCATCAACCGGACATGCATGCATAACCGCCGATGCGGGCACGCAGCAAGTCAAGTGCAGCACGCGTAACGTCGCGACAAAATGTACTTATATACTCTGGATACACACTGCGCGTTCTTTTGGAGGCCTCAGTTGTTGCATGTGTTCTGTCGCTGGGGACGGGGTTTATGACGCTTCGACGGGAGAAATATACTCTAAGATGATGCATTCCATTCAAACGCGAACAAGGAGCTGGTTGATACAGACACATACTCGTTGTGATCGGTCGGGCTCTAGCTATCGCATAAGTCCTTATGATTGATGCAACATGTGAAGAGTGGTGAGGGTGCATAGAAGGGTTGGTGGCGGAATAGAATGGTGGTGATGGTGACGAAGACAAACGCGAGAAACACCATCGCCACTCTTGTCGCAGAGAGTGGCAGCATCCACTTTATTAAAGATTCGCGATGGTTTTGAGGCAGTCAAGCAATATGGGAACCTATGTACCTAGCACCATTCCACGGACTGGTTACTTGATTTCTAGGCTTTAGGATGTGGCTTCTGGGTGCACTGCGTGGTGGTGTTGAGTCTGCGCAAGACTTAGGAACCGCAGACTGGAAGGTCATTCTAAGAACACCACACGCAAGGAATTCTCCTGATCAATCACGTTCCACAAGATATGGAGCAGCTTTAGGAAAATATTGAATTGAAAATGTTTAAGAAAAGGTAACAAGTTTAAGCAAACATGCATGTAGAGATGGCAGCTTAATATGCGCGCGATGCTGGCCGATGCGAAACGACATCATCAAAGTTGAAATGCAACTCCTTTGTGATTCCATCTGTGATCGTATCGCAAGTATAGTCGCATTTCCAACTGCTTATGTTGTTTGGTGTTTTTCCGTTCTGATCCATGTTCCTACCCGTGAGATAAAGATTAGCATGTATTCACTACCTTGTAACTTCGAACACTTAACACATACCAATGAGAGCGGTGTGTCGCCGAGAATAGGAAATCTGTGAAATCTCCTTGGTTGTAAAACTTGCAGCAATAAGGATCCGGCACATCGTACCCCGAAATCCTATGGTCTGTTAGGTACGTAATGGATTTCTAAGAACGGATACTTGTCTGTTGACATACCGATTGTTCCATTGTGCCTTTGTGAAGTCAAGGGAGATACAATCCAATGCGCTAAAATTGATTGTTTTGCACTCCTCTTTTTTGCTGTTTTCCAACCGGCGGCATACGCGAACAGTACTAATGGGCCCGCGACTTTCATAGTACGTATTTGCATGATAGAACTTCCCAATCTCGGCAGTGACGACGGGCAATACTAGAAGGAGAACGTTGATCATCATATTATGCAGAAGAGTAGAGAACAAAAGGTGGAGACAGGCTTGAATCTGGAGTGGTTGATACACTGGAAGAACCGCAGAAAATGGCTTCCTTATATACTCCTCCATGCCATCGTGACAGATGGGGTCCATAGCCCTCTCACAAACATACACACCGCCCCCAAATCGTCTTACCCACAATCCGTCCCAAGATAATCATCTCCGAATACACCGCATGACACTGCAAAGTTCGAACTGCTCATGTGTTGCAATTATATCCACAATATTTTATTCATCATCCCAGGCCATTCTAAATGATCCCAGTTGTTGATCGGGGGGAGCATGTGGGGGCGACGCAGCGCAGCGTTACACCCGGTTCATATATACTAACGAAACAGCCTCACGACAAACGTCATTGTTTAACATTTAATGGTTTATGACGCCTTTCTAAACTCTCGTAATAGTTGCCAGAGATGTTGAATAGTGAGACTACCAGCCAAACGCATCGCGGCACCCAGGTTTACGGCACGTGCCACAACCCAGCGGAGAAAAACGTTGTTGGTCGTTCATACCGCGTGGTGCGGCAAAGCGTACGGATTTGGGCTGGCTAGAAGAGCCACGGATTATCCGATTACTAGCAGAAAGCACAAAACTCGCCAGTGCTGTCATACGGTGGTCAAAACGACCTAACGCAAAAAAGGCCCGCCCTCGACTTCTCTCAAACAGGGTGCCAATCCTGTTTGAGGGAAATCGAAGGCAGGCCTTCGTTACGTGATTGACACAAGACCGTAACCTCCGCATCCCTGGGAACATTAGGAATGAATAAGGAACAAAGAATCAAAAACTAAATGAAAAGCTAAAAGCAAAAACTAAAAGACGAAAAGACAAAAGAAAGGAAGGGGCGGAAGACACAAGAGGGACGAAAGGCACGAAAAAAATACTGTCTGGTATGGGGGGGAAGCAGAGATTATATACTCACTCCCGGTTAAACTCGCACTTACTAAGTACTTACTTAGCTGCTCGTATCACGGCGAGGCTCAAACAACTGCCGCGGTTACCTCGAACTTTCGAGCGATAATTGCTTTAACGGCAATCATGTTTAATCACGCTACAGCAAGTAACTACTCATGATGTCGTCACTCGTGAGCCGGTAAGAATATTGCCTCGCGGAGTTTCGGTGTCCTATCGTCACCCGGAGGCCGGGCCAAATCTCCGGCACACGGCGTACCAAATTACTTTGCCGGTTTGGTCAAATTGTCCGGAATCCGATAGCGGCGTTCATCACAAACACCGGGACACGGCATATTAGCCACAATACCGAGAGATATTGACGATGCCGTGATACGTACTACTTTCGCTGCGGGCTGAGTATATAGTCGAGGCTTTTTCTCCTGTATCTGACATTATTCTCTTCGTGCTTTTCATCCCTTCCGGTGCCTTTTGTTCCCTCTTGTGCCTTGCGCTCCTTCTTTCTTTTGTCTTTTCGTCTTTTAGTTTTTGCTTTTAGTTTTTGCTTTTAGTTTTTGCTTTTAGTTTTTGATTCTTTGTTCCTTATTTATTCCTAATATTCCTAGGGATGCGGAGGTTACGGTCTTGTGTCATCCACGTAACGAAGGCCTGCCTTCGATTTCCCTCAAACAGGATTGGCACCCTGTTTGAGAGAAGTCGTGGGTGGGCCTTGTTTGCGTTAGATCGTTTTGACCACTGTATAAGCAGTGCTCGCGAGTTTTGTGCCTCCTGATAATCGCAGCCGCATGATCAAACGAAGTTTTTAGAGATAGAGCTCTGATCTATGCCGTGAAACATCGAGTGACCTACAATGACTATCATTCGGCAGAGGTTAGGCCGCGGGTAATGTAGCGGCGAAGGCCTGCGGAGTCGTTCTGGATATCGAATAAGGACTATGTCGTTGAGCTTCAGCATCCTGGGGAGTATACGTAAGAGGGGTCGGTTCTCGCCCCTCTGCTCCACAAGCTCCCCCCCCCCCCGGGTGGCCGGGACCTTTAGACGCCGGCAATTTTCCTTTGACATTCTCGCGCCATACTCACCCGCACCCGGTGCCTTCGATCCGTAGAAACGTATCGGTATTCTGCCTAGCAGGCTCCGATGAGTCCTGTGTTTACGCCTCCTTCTGGAGTGTAACAGGCCCTCATGGATCACAGAAACCACGAATGACAGAGAAGAAGCTCCGTTTATTTCATAGTTTTGAGAACTTTTGCATTCGTTGTATATTAGTTGCAGTAAAGGAAGTACTTGTCTGTGAAATCTGGACGCTCGTTGCCGCCTCTTCAGGAGTAACCTGCTTGTGACGCCTCCCGGAAAACATTATGTCTGGCCCGCAATGCTGTGGTAGACAAATATCCCTGCGTTGGTTGTCAGCGGCGATCACCCAAAATCGTAGTGTATTAATTCTGTATCGTTCAAAAAAACATAGGATCTTGCGCCGTACTATTTGTCGAATCTTGGAAGTAGACATGAGCAGGGGCCCGGTAATGTTCCCCCGCCCCCACATCAGGGAGTCGCCGTATGTTATGTCCTGTTACACAACCCGCAGATATCATTCTACGGCGAAAATTCAAAATCACGTGGCATAACTACAATAGAATCATGAGTTATCACCATCTATTAACCCTCCGCCTACCTACAAAACCGCTGGATCCTTTGCAATCAGTATTATCAACCAAAGACACCCGCTGAACCAAAGACATTCATCATTGTTTCTCCAACCAATCATCTATCACTACTACGACAACTGATCAAAATGTTGCCCAGGACTCCGACTCCCGCTCCTGAGTCCCCAGCTATCAACATCGAGCTCGTCGATGTGGAATTGGGCCTCCCAACCCCTCAGGCCTCTCCACGGGTCGCCGCTATCTCTGGCCTTGCTCCCCCCGACATCACGCGCATGCCCACTCCCATGCCGCCCGCTCATATGATGCCTCCCAATCCCACCCCGCGCCCATTCTGCCCTCCTTCTAGTCCCAATGGCTCCGCCACTACCCTGACTGCTGGACCCCCACCCTATGAGGCAACTGCTCGCCCTGCCAGTCCCTTCAACCTCAATTGGGTTGAACATTTTGGTGGTTGGCGCATGAGAGATATCAGGGGACGAAATGTCATCCTCCCTTACGCGAATACCACCGCCAATAGGAACTCAGACGAGATTGATGACCTGAAGCGTTGGAAGATGTTGTTCGTGGGTGCTGTGGCGGCGCTCATGGTTTTTGTCGTTTTTGTCGTTTGTATTTACTTAGGCCCTGGCCAGGGTGGTGTTAACGGTCCTGTGGGGGGACAGCCTGCGCAGCCATCGCGCACCCCGCGTTTGTAAGGAGGCGTTGTGTCTACTCTTGATTATGGAATGTTTGTTTATTTGCCGAGCGTTGACTGCCTGCACCGGTGCGAGAGTGCGCTTTGAACATTTTTAACCGTCCTAAATTCACATAATAAATTGCCATAAACATACATGACACCTAATCCAAACACCTATATCCGTGATACATAGCGCCTAGTGATAAATGCTTTACCTACAAACTCTGAAAGCACATTGTCCTAGTAGCCAAGCTCCAAAATCAAGCTTCATATATCACGTGATACCTCATGCACCCCAACAACTACTTGCCCCACTCCTCCTCCAATTGACATCCCTCCTCTTCCTCTTCGGTAGTTTCCTCCTTGAACTATTCCTTCTCACAACCAATTCCCCAACCTGGCAATCATAATCGTCACCACCATCCTCCCTTGGTTCAATAACGATAACCGGTAATACAATCTTCCTCCTCATCTCCCGTCTACGTTTTTTGAGAAAGTCTTTCGCGCAAGGTGCAGGTAGAAAGTTGTAATCGTTCGTTCCAGCGAAGATTGGCCCGCCGGTTGTGAGGGTTGAGACTGGAGACGGGGGTTGGATCTTTATTTTCGGAACATTAGGTCGGCGGCGTCGGCGAATTTGATAACCGCGGAGTTGGCAGCCGCAAATAAGGCGGTATGGCGGTTTGAACAACATCGTGGGTTGAGGGATGGTGGTTGAAGATGAGGTTTGAGATTTGCGGTCCTGATGGTACATAGCGAGGTTCGAACGTGGAGCAGGGGTCCACATGCGGAAGGACCGAGAACATGGCTTGGCACAATCAGGATCATTCGAGAGCGGCTTTTTGTTCTTGTTTGCATTACAGAACTCTAACAACCGCATCAACACCTAACGATAACCGAGCTGCATAATGGATCCGCCGACTGAATCAAATGCAAAACTCGGAGCGGAGGATAGCGGTCATCTCAGGGTGCGATCAAATACGGAAACTAGCAGATACAGCAACTCAGCTGGACAGGAAACCACCGCTAGTTCTGTTCGAGACAGCAGCTACTCCTTTTACCAGTCGCAAAATGAAGGATCGGTCGTCAATACTGAGCCTGATCCATTGGATACTACCCGCCGTCGCCGCCGTGTTATCTCATTTCCAAAGGTTGCGCGGTCCTCAACTGGTTTTATGCTCAATCAACGGCACACTGTGAACTACGAAGATTGCGTCACCTCGCCTTTTGAACAAGAAGAAGAGGAATATGAAGATGAAGATTCAGACTGGGTTGAACGTGAAAGAGTTTCTCGGCAGTTGGATGAAGTATTCTCCAAGGGCGCAGACTATGCAACCATTACGAGAGGACCTACGCAACGCCGCAATAGTCGTTTAACTTTCTTCACCACCAAGTCTGGAACGGAGGATAATCCATGGGAGCGAGATGAGTAAGTTTCTTCCCATTCAACTAGCCCAAGAAGCTGCTGCTGAATTCTAATAGTGATCTTAATCTTGACTACGATTCCGATACCTACGAGTACCACGACCCCTGGTATTCCTCCACCATCACGAATGGAAAATTCGCTCGCGGCGGACAAATTGCCGATGTTTACGACGAGCTCTCAGGAAACGGAATTCGTTACTGCGAGCGGAAAAAGAAAGAACGCCGTCCGACCTCTTGGTATGGAAGATTCTTTCTGTGCCGCTGGGTTTTGGACGTGTATGATCGCGGATGGATGCTGCACGTCGTGATTGTGATTATGACTGTTGCTTTTGGATTTCTTTCCAGTATCTGTTCACGGTAAGTTCCAAGAAGACGTCTCCGTAATCTCAGTCGGGCTAATAGATGGTGATAGTTTATGTCCGGATAATGCATGCAGGGTGAACGATATTAACAATATCGGAAGTTTGTAGAGGGTGCAATTTAGGTTACGAGATTGAGTCCCATATCAACCGATGCGTCATAGGTTATCTCTGCTCAAATTGGGTCAAGTTGTTGGAATGAGATTCAATTGAGTGTCATATTTCTGGATTTAAGAAGCTAGTTAGCCGTAGTTTAGTCTCTATAAGACTGATTTGTCGTTCTAAACATCCGTCCTTCATACCGTACGTCGTGCAAAAGCAAACAGAAGAGAATAGGCGTTGGAAAACCAACCCCAGTTGAAACCTGAAATGCCATTCCTTTGGAACCTTTTTCCCAAAAAACATGCAATGTACCTCCTTACATCTTCCAGACTGCACCGTGGAAATACCAAACATGACCACAAATCCTCTGAACAATAGATCTCCACAGCGTTTCTAAGAGCAGCTATGGTACGTAAGTGATTCCTCGTCCCTGCTCACTCTGGTACCAAGATTCCCAGAATAGAGGTGGAAGACGACCCCCGGGTCCTCGGTGCAGGGCTTTAACGCACCTACAGGTAAAACAGCCGCTGTTTATACAAGACGGCCTGCAGGCTCCTAAAAAGCAGGTGCCGTTGGTGTAATGGTAACATCCTACTTTCCCAAGGTAGGGCAGTGGGTTCGATTCCCGCACGGTGCATTTCTTTTTGATCTTACTTTTGACAATACTCCGTGAGGTATATAGCACACTCAGTGATCTCCATGGTTTCTTTTTCTTTTGCTCGCGTCTTCTACCTCGTTCCGTGTGACGTCAACGGCATCTTACTTTTACAGTAGATACAGCTCGTAATGCTTCGTCACCTCTCGTTCGTGAACTAAAGACACTCTGAAAAAGAGATGGAGCACTGCTCCAATGTTCCATGCACCGGGAATTGATGCAGTTACAGGTAACTCTGCCGCAGCACTCATTGGCCGGCAGTCTCTGCTCTTCAACAGACGGTGCCGTTGGTGTAATGGTAACATCCTACTTTCCCAAGGTAGGGCAGCGGGTTCGATTCCCGCACGGTGCACATTCTTTTGATAACCCGCGAGGCATCATGTTCGTTGACAGTTGACCACCAGCAATGATTTTCCTTTTGCCTCTGCTTACTTAGTCTTAGCTGGAAGAAAGCATAATGCAAAATCGGCAGAGAATGCTCTACTCTCCTTTTGTCGGAGCGCAGCGTTCTGTTTTTTTGGTTGTGTATTGGTAGAAGCGTGCGACGCGACCACTATGTCATGGTGTGGGTTATGTATTATGTAGTTCAGTAACCTCTATCAAAGGACTAGAGGCGACGATGGCCTTGCGGTTTGCTAATGTCGTGTTCAAGCCGATCTGTCTACGTGCGATCCACGGCGGTTGACTTAGCCTTCGGGTGACCAGTTTTGCTGCGGCTGTAATGAGGCTCTTTTTTCGCTGTGGGAGGGTGATGGCTTCATGGATGGTCACGCGGCTCGCCACGGATTGTTACTAGGCGGATTCATGGACAACCACGCGACCAGTGAAGTGAGCATTAGCTCTCATTACACAGTACAGCTGATATTCACGGCCTGCCCAGTGAAATTCAGGTGAAACCTTGTGTTGTAAAATGCGGCTCGTTGTTTTTTTCTTTCGCTGAAGGGCTGGCACCGATCCCGACATCACACATCATTCATCACCATATGTAGTTGAAATCATTCCTAATCGTCCAGTACTACAGCAACCCCAATATCAACCCCTAACACCATTGAATAGCCAAAAACTCTGACACGCCAACGTCAACCCTAATCGACCATCCCCCAATGGTCACCTCCTACAAAACCACCTTCGATCCACATTCTGCTCCTCCCCCATCCACCACATAACCATGGATCCCAACACGCCTACGTCCAGCTCCCTCGAATGGGAACTCTCTCTCTCTACAGCAATCGCGGATAACTACTCATCCTTTATCTCACCACCCCCCGGCCATGACCAGAACTCCATTATCGCAGAGTGGATGAAAGACCCCCGCTACAACATTTTCGACACGAAATCCCAGCCTTTACAAACCCAAATCAACGGAGTTCGCCAATATGTTATTCGCCTAATTAATAACTGGAAAGTCGAATGTAAACGTCGCTTGACCACATTTATATACAACATCCCGTTCTCGATCAATGATTCGAAGATCCAGGATCAGGTTTATCGTCTGCTAACTCCCGCGTTGCAACCGTATCATGAACTGGAGATCCGTCAGAAGATCTTGGAAGAGAGAATAGAGGAGAAGGATAGACTTAGCGTCATTTTTGCTGATCGAAATAACGAGCCTTATGATGAGCTGAGGGAGCGGACTGTTATACCGAAACTTGAATTGGAGGATTATGATGATGACGAGTCGGATTATAGTGATAACAACCAGAACGGGATGGAGCAATCTGATGCTACTTCCTCTGAGGTGATTGGAGACACGCGAGCCGGAGACACCATGAACCCGCCAACGATTGGCGGCACAGGTCAGGAATTTGATATCGAGGGTTTTTTGAACTACTTGAGAACAAAAGATCTACCCCCAGATGTATTGTTGTCTTATTCCCCTGCAGTCTATGCCGAGCTGGAACAGCTGCGCCAGCAGAGTTACGAATCAGGACAATACTCTGTTCAAAACTCCACAGTCAGCGGCGTTTCTTGTGCCGACACGGATAGGTTGACAGCAGACATTGGAGACGCAGTCTCACCTTTTAACGGGGCATTCAGCACTGATGGTCTCACCAACAATATCGAACCTACCGGTAACATCAACAGCGATTTGGCGTTCGACCACCCTGAAGACTATACCCAAGAGCTAGACGGGGTTGAAACTTCAACGATTACCCAAGTTTCTTGTCCTGAACCAGATATGTCTATCTCAGTCACACAGCCTGACATTGATCCATCACTAGATCCGTGGGCAAGGGCAGAAGCACTCAACACTGCAATTACGCGAAAGCCGGAATCATTTACCCGCCACAAGCCAAGCGATGCCGACTTTGAGTGTCTGGATGACATTGGGCCACAAGACGCAGGTCAAACTTCGACAAACGGTGACGTTTCTTGTCCCTACACCGATGAGATGTCACCAGAAGCATTTGAAGCATTCAAGACTGAACTCGCGCAAAACCAGATGTTGGCAAAAGACTTTGTTCAAACCAATGAAGAGGTCGATGAGTGGTCCTGGATGAATCAAATGGAAGGCCAAGATGCTGATGCAGTCTCAAACCCCAATGGGGAAGCGACACCGGAATGGCTCAAGGAACTCAATACTACTGATCTCGCGCTAAAGACTGATGCTGACGGTACCATTATCTGCGAGGACTTCGACCCCGCTTACTTCAAGCCTGCAGAGTACACTCCGATTGATGTGAACCATCCTGTGGGCCTGGATGCTTTAGCCAACTCGGTTGAGAATAACACTCCTTCTTCCTATCATGAGCCGTCTTATAACTTCAACAATAACTCTAATGGCTCTTACGTCTCAGAGGTGAACGGTGCTATTTTCAAGGGAACTGAGTACTTGATTGACCCCGCCCAGAACTACGGCATTGATCCCACTGCTTGCGGTAAGTAAAAGACTCCTTCCCTTTTTATTGTTCTGTGACTAATGCTAGGTGTAGACTCAGACTCGGCAAAAGATGTGGATTGGGATAAGCACATTGCATCCATCAATTGGGAGGAAATCCAGGAGGATAAGATGTACTGGGATTGGTGGCACAAGGAGCAGGCGCAAACCAACGCAGAGAACTAACTTGTAAGCGTAGTGTGGTAACTGAAGGAGGCGAAATCGACGGAGCGGGATAGGTGGCGATTTACTTACTCTGCTATTGTCACAGCGTTATACTTAATCTACGTTGAGATACTTCTTTACTTAATGTAACGAGTTTCCCAATAACTTTTATCGTCGACTTTCAAAAATAAAAATGATGCGTCACAGTAGTCATCATGTATCACTCGTACTATGTGGAGATGAGATAAAAATATGGAGGAGCGGCGAATCGAACGCCGGACCGCCTCTATGCTAAAGAGGAATTATACCACTAAACCACACCCCCATTTCATAATTTTTGTACTCACCAACTCAATTCAGCCAGTTAAAATACTACTTACATTCGCCGCCAACTTCCGCGGACCCGTTTCACTCCACTCCATTTCACTCGTAGTTGCCGCCGTTCAATACGTGACACAGCAGCGGCCAAAAGAACGGCAAAGCGACATGTCACCCCTCCCTATTCCTCTTATAAAAGCCTCTCCGTCTTTCCTCTTTTCTTGTCCTTCGTACATACCGTACGAACTTCCTAGCTCATAAAGTAGAATGTTCCGGAGTGACGATCACGGTTACTTCGTGACTGCCCATTTTGGTCAGCACAACACTTTGTGGCATTTTTTTTTTGTTTCTTTCAGTATCTTCATTGTGGTCCTGGCTGTGGTGAGGATGCAAAGAAGAAGTGGTGGTGGTGGAGTGAGATGGAACTGATCTGGGTTACATGTGAATTTTCAATTTTGACTCGTAACAACGATAAGAGGCTGTAGAATTCAAACAAGGTACTTTTAATATTTAATCGTCATATCATAATCAATGAAATTCACAATTTACAGCAGCTGTGGCATAGTTATATCCCAAGACTTCGAACTGTAACAAGACACAAAGGAAACCCAACGAACAAAGGAATGTGACGCCTGCGATGCTAAAAAGACCGACGGATAAAAAGATGATGCATTAACGTGAAGAAAATCAGATGATTCCAAACGCGGGCCAGCCGCGCAAAGTCGTACATCGTTTGCGTTGAACCATTACTGCTCCCCCTCACTGTCACTCCCAAAATGAGAATACATCTCGTCCACAATCTCGTCGATGAGCACAAGACAATCCTGCATGCTCTTTCTCTCCGCAGCTTGACGTTGCTTACTCTCCTTCCGGCGCTGATAAAGCTTCTGCATAGTCTCATGAATCTCGTGCTGCTTCCAAGATTGACTAGATCCCAATTCAACGTGCCTCTCGAACACGTCGTTGGCTCGGTCGTTGACAATCTTGGTCAATTCCTCCTTGGAAACATTTTGCGCTGGCTTCGCCGCCTGTGTTGGGAGAAGGATTCCCAGATTGATTTTGTCATGTTCGTAATAAATAGTGAAATTGCGGTTGATTTGCTTAAGGCGTCTAACTTCAGGTCGGTCGGCCTTTCTGCGAGGTGCGGGGCCTCCAGAAGACATTGTTGGCGTGTGTTGGCTGGGTAAGATTGGGAGAGATTTAGGGCGTTTCTGAGAAAAAAAGCCGGATTGTTTGAAAGGATAAATTTTAGAAGATAGATGCACGAGGGAGTGGGATTGTGAGCGATGATGGGAGTGCTGTAAAGTGGCAGAATCCACGGTATTTATCATCTTGGCGCCGAAGAAGTGGGGCTGATTTAAAGTTTTCGTTGTTAGCATCAATGATTCCCGTTGTAGTTTGTAGCATCATGTGACAGCTTTCGTTCAGGCCCCCATCACATGTTTGCACGGGAAGATAGACATCCCGTGCGGTTGGGGAAAAAAGAGGTCATTCGGATGATGGGACTTGCCTGTTGTAGCTTGTTGGTATTGTTTTTCGGGTGTTGAGTTTCAGTGTCACGGACTTCCAAGGCAAAACGGGTGTACGATAGCGATAACCGTTGGTATCTAAGCTCACGCGAGCACCGTTAAGAGTGTTGAAATCAAGAATTAGGATAGAACCCGTGGTTTTGTATCAACCAAGCTCACTTGACATAGGTGTTGCACGGTGTTCAGCCGTTGTACTCTGTCCATGATTGGCGCATCGCCGAACCCGCTAATATCGATGTAGGCGGCAAGTATAATTTTTGCTGGTAGCTGTATCATAAAGCATTCGGGATGGGTATCATACATACGACTGTTGGACGGCGGTCCGCAGCGGTGCCCAACGGGGATGGTGTAAACTCCGCCTTATGAACTCCGCTCGCGGCAAAGTGCAGTTCTTAAGTACTACAGCAGGATCTAGCTGCGGCAACTATTTGTAGTTCATTCCTTTCTAATACTAACCCTAAGAGATGTACACAGGGAATCCCGTGCACCCGGCGATCGGGACATTAGTGTCTTGATAACTACGACTATTTTTTGCACAAAGTCAGCTGCTTTTGTCTAGTCAACTGAGGTCGCGGGAGGCGGCGGCGATTGCACCTTCCTTATAGCATGCATAATCAGTTTTCTCTAACCTTCCATTACCTATATATCGCCCCAGTTCGCATAGCTGCATATGTTATCACCCGTTTGATGCAGGTCACCGCTTCTCATCCATTTTCCTGCGCAGCCATTAGCCCCATTTTTCCAGGTATACCACGCCCCCGCTCACTCACTCAAAAAGCTCTATACCGGCGTTCAAGATTGGTTCGGTCTCACCCACGTTGTCATTTATGGAGTCTGGACACTTGAACCCGTGAACATCATAGTGTATCACTCGCGCAATAGACTACGGCAGGTGAATGTTCACAAAAGAAATCATCACAATTACTAAGCAAAAAGAAGACCATTCCAAGTAGTATTCCAAACGGTAGAATCTAATGGACGAAGCTAGAGAAAGGCTGCTAGAGAGACGATTGTTGAACCTATTTGGCTGGGCACAAAACCGAAGGCTAAAGTTAGGCTTGGCGTTCCGAGGATTCTCCTTGCAAATAATCACAAGACTTACCGATCTCCCAAATCTGTTCTGTTTCCGCGTAGCAGTCGAAGATCGCGCTATAACCATCCGTAACTTGTGGACAACCGTCGTCGACACCCATGCCAACGCTATCTGACTCCTGAGGAGAATCATCGTTGATTCCTGAGCCGTCACGATCCGTCTCGTCGGGAGCAGGATAGTAATCCCTCAAATATTCCGCAACTCCATAATCCTTCCTTTCCATACGCGATAGTCTACCCAGAGCCGCCTCCACACGTTCTGCCGTACACCACGCTCCTATTCCAACCTGGCTTAACGCTTGCACCCTCGGTGAATTGTTGACGAATTCAGCAAACGTTTCGTAAAAGTTCAAGCCGTTTGAAACTGCGAGAGGTGGTCCGGAATCGTCGGGGACAGGGC
The DNA here is from genome assembly GCA_024516145.1 of Pyronema domesticum. Taxonomy (NCBI): domain Eukaryota; kingdom Fungi; phylum Ascomycota; class Pezizomycetes; order Pezizales; family Pyronemataceae; genus Pyronema; species Pyronema domesticum. The sequence continues at coordinate 430,410 of JAJJXL010000023.1, forward strand.
TGGCGCGAGGAGATTCTGTCTTCTCCGATATTGGGGCGAGCTTATCAGGTACGACGTATGCGGGCACCTCGGCGGGGGGGGAATAAATAGAAACACGGTCCGCAATACTCTGTTCGAGTCCGCTCTGGTCTTCAGGCAAAGGAGTATTATTGCCTTCAATGATAGCTATGGTGTTGCGCCTGGTTCGCCGGATTCCTTCCTCCGCACTCGTTGCTTTGCCCGAAGGCTTGGGTGTTCTTGTCGTCGGTACGTCTGACATACTATTAGCTATCTCTCGTCCAGCTGAGAATAAGGGTAACAGACTTTGTGAAGACGACATGTCTAATCTGAGTGATGGCAGTAGTGATAAGGGAGAATGATCTTGAGGTAGAAGGATGGGCTAATGGAAATGATTACAGGTGGCAAGACGAACCAACCCTGTTTATTCCATATAACATCATCGCGACAGTTAATACTACACCGGTACAGTAAACTCAGGCCATTGAATTCCTTCGTTGTCAACTGCCTAGTAACAGTGTCTTCTGTCAGTTTGGTCGGGTGCGTGACCGGAATACGAAGTCGCCGTCTTCGCCATGGTATATGAGGTATCAACGAAGCCATGCAAATGGTCAACGGACGTAGTAAGCACGCCAAGATTTATGGTTCCGTGAGTTTTTGGTTCTGTGTACAAAATTCGAATTCAAATAGAAAGATCAGAAATTCTAGGAATACGTTTGTTTTGAATGAGTAACTATGCGTTCCGCAAGGTTGGCATACCGAAGTCATGCCATGCTTGCCAGCTTATGCTCAGCTTCCAATGCCTCAAAGTAACGGCAGTAACATTCCAAGGTCGCGGTCAGCAGCCGTGTAAACTATTTTGAATCCATGCACATGCGGGCAGATATCGTATCTCGGGTACCCGCATGAATACTCCAACTGCAGTTGGAAAGTCATCCGGATTCTGTCCCATCCGTAGCAGTGGCCATTTGTCGCAGATTCAATGCTCCAGAATTTTAGTGCTCTATCGGGGTGAACCTCGTTAGGCAGATGCAGGTAATCCGTATTCGAGAAGTTACTACGATGTATTTTCTGATCACGATTTGGGACGTTTTATCGTGACTGTGACTGGATCGGCCCATGCAGGCGGGTGTAAAAGCTTACACTTTCTGCACCTCAATGAACACAGCGTATGAATCCGACAGGAGACCAGGAAGTTTTAATCCAGTATTTTTATCCATGTCACTCTATGATCAATCATGACGGTACAACAGCATCATGGTAATTATTATTCTCGCGCTGAATTGAATATAGTGAGTGCTCTAATAGTCGCTAAAGCCACTTTAGACACAGAATAATTTGATCCAGGCGTTCGTGAATTTAGCGTCTGATTCAATTAAAGACTTTTATTCTTCTTGCAATTCGTATATTTGATGCATATTGATGGTCAACCTGGGCCCTGAGGGCGACTCTACGCGACGTCGGACAAGCTTCTTTAGCGACACGTTCCCTTACCCATCTCAGTTCCAGAGCCGTTGAAAATGTACCGAACCTTATCGTAGTACCATCACTGGGCAGAATTCGGGCTAGAGTCTTCACTTTGTGGTAAGCCTTGCGTTGTCCCGGCAACGCGCAATACCTGATCACCAACCATCACCCAGCTATCTCTCAGTAGCCCGATCTTTTTACGCCGAACGTTGCCCGAATGCATCTGTGACGGTTCCAACCTTCTATCTCGGACCCCCAACCATGATTATACGGTAAGGGGCGGATCTATGCCGCCTGCCTAGTGTTTTTGCCCTTTCTGTGAAATGCGGCGCAGTACTTCCATTTGGAAACCTACGTAACACACCAGTGAAAGTTGAAAGACCATCATCAGGCACAAACGCGGTGTGCGAACCATAGAATTTTTCGCAAACGCCTTGCTTTAAACCCAATGGAAAGAGATATTTGAACTGCGTAGCCGACAACATCCTACGACACCACCTTAACCAAAATGCGTAAAGCACTTTCCGACCTCAAAACCAACATTAGCAACCAAAGAAATAGCTTACCTGCAGAATCAGAGCCTGCTATGGCCGACCATCCTACGTTGACACGGAGACCGTCGCTCGCACGAACCACTGTAAACCGGGTACTTTCCAACCTTACCAGCATCACAAATCGAAGACATAGTTTACCTGTTCAACCAAACCCCCCTGCCGTGCCTGGATATCCTCTTGTAATTCGGGGACCATCGCGCACACGAGCCGCCGTGGACCGGGTAGTCAACATATGTCGGAGGATTAGGCACCCGCTACCACTATGCAACACTCATTTTCTTCTTACTCCGCCTTCTAATGATAGCCCTTATGAATTTAGACCAGGGCTTTTTGTGGTACAATCGGTTTGATCCCCACCATGGAGCTATGTCTCGGATTCCTAACGAGCCATAGAACCCGGAGATACATTTAACTACCCCAAAGGCGTACACGGCAAAATTATTGGTTGGTTTTGCTACTCATATTTATGGAGATATGGCTAACATGTCCAAGTCAGTAAAAACGCCAACGTTTCACGATGGTAGCGCGCCGGCGCAGCTCGTTGTAAGTTTCCCAATTTTATCTCCAGATTTTTCTACAGTTGCTAATACGACGTAGATACCTGTCGACGAGCCGCATGATGATCTACAGCGGATGCCAGTCTACGTAGGAGAAGAGGCAAAGTCTCCACGCTGTGATCGCGGTAGTTGCTGCTTGTCGGAAGGACGCTTGGCAGGTCAGACCTACTGGAAATGCAAGTTTTGCGCAAAGAGACACCACTGCAATATGTGTGTGGAAGCACTTGTGAAGGATAACCCAGACGCGGAGGGTCAGTGCATATATTTTCGCCAGTTTCACAGGCACAAGTGAACCCATCTCAAAAGCGCACCCTCCAAATCGTGTGTTCGCGCCAGTTCGAGTAGTATAGGGGTCGGTAGAATACATCCATGGTAACGAAATTGGTTCATTTTCTTGTATTATTGCGATTTAAATATCACCAGCTGCCTTGTTACACTTGCCATTTCGATAAAAGCCGTCATAATCGCATTAGAGTAGAAGTTGATGTTTACCATGGATGCTTTGGTTGAGCATCCCTGTCCACTCAAGTGTTGCTACGGCAACCATCATCGTTCCATTATGGAAAAGCATCCGGCAATCTACTCCTTCCGGTAACAAGTCCATCGACCTTTCGACGTCGAGAGAAATGAAATGAGTCATAAATGGTAAGAAGTAAATTATCTAAATTAAATATCTCGTATGAAATCCCAAATCCACGCACTGGACTCCATGAAACCGCACACGAACACAGTGATGCCCGACTTCACATGTCCAACCAAGCTAATGACCATCCATCTTTCTAATCCCTAGCAATGAACTTCTCCGAATTCTCCAGCATCCCCAACATTTCTAGCCACCTCAAAATCCTGCTCAGAGCAAAGCGTGCACCCTAATCTCCTTATACTCACAACACAAATACTGCTCCTCCATCTCCAATCAAGCCGTAAACCCTCTCCCATCAAATGCCGTATCATACATACCCTTATAACCCGCGATAACATCACCCAAGTGTGTATCCTTGAGCGACAAATCGTAGGCAAGCGACTCAACTTCGGAGCGGTAATGGGAAAGTGTCATCGCTTTTAAGCTTACGGCGACAATGTTATCTGCGGCTAGCTCTTCGACTGTATAATCGTGGTCAGTATTTATGGCTATCATACGGCATTAAGGATTAGGCAAGAACGTACAGTGCTGTGCAACAGCAGGGATATGAGAAACCAACATATCATAGTTGGAAATCATGGCATATAAGAATTTCCAGTCGAATTGGTAGAATGGAATATCTCTATCATCGACCTCGCGGTAGTGGATGGTAGCAGCGGTCAAGGAGTTAATGTGGCGTTTCAAAATCTTTTCAAAGACACGGGGGGTTCGCATAAGCAGGCGAGGGGTGGCATCGATCAGACGGAGCATCGGGAAGAGATCGCAGGGTTTGTCACGGTGGACGACAAGATCGCGGACTGGATTTTTATTATTATCAGCATGTGGATCAAGGGTAGGTTGGTATGCGTTGATGCTTACAGTATTCGCTCATTTTCCCCAAAGTTCCCCGGATTAAACGGTAGTAGAAACCAAGCTGGTGATGCGGTCTGTCGCTGTGGAATGCGTGGAGCCCGGGATGTACTCTAGACGCACAAGATCCGCGCGGTAGATCGTCAGGAAGGTGTGGACTTCGTGATCAACGTAGCGTTGGAGTTGCTCGTCGTATTTCTCAGGGACATGGTCGACGCCGGATGTGGCTCCAGATCAGTGAGTTAGCTGCTGTGAACGTACAATGAGATTATGGAGAGAGGTAGTGAAAGTACCGTAATGAAGAGCACAGGCGTGCTTGCGCATGATATCGTGTACTACCATAGTGGTGCTATACCATTTTGAAATTCGAGCTGTCAGTTTCCCGGGGCTCAAAGATGTAGTAGAATGACTACTAGATTCCCAGTGCATGAGAGACGAAATTTTGTACGGGGGGAGTTGATGACTGAATGTCTGGAGTTGCTCGATGCCTGGAGTTGTTCGATGTCTGGAGTTACTTGATGGAAACTGATCTCTGTTGAGACTGCACAGTGTAGGCTGTTGCGGGATTGATTTCCACCGTTGAGATAATGATACTCCGAGTGTTGTATTTTGCGTAACTGGGAGGGTCGATCTGTCGGGGAGAACAGGGGATATTTATGACTTCATCGGTCTTCCAGGTACGAGGGATCAAATCGACAACTCTTACCCATGCTGCAGCCTACATGGCTGTGGTCGACCCTGTCGCTTTGAGTCCTAGACTTGACGGGCAGGAATGCACTTTCGTGATAGAAGTGCAATGTAGAGATGTATCAAGTCTGGTAACTGACAGTTTGTAACGACTAGGTCTTGTATCTCTGGATTATTCCAGATTTTCCGTATTGCACTCAGGACTTGGCTGTCCTAGCCGTAAGATTGGAAACTGATTAGCGATGGATGTTTTGGTTGAAGAAAGTGCTAAACGCGTGTAGCGACGAAGCGAGTGAAACACCATGTGTTCCTCTAAACCGACGATGCCTTGTATGTATGTATATTCTATGATAACACTGCTGAAGAGGTTGCTATTGACAATCGGCGACGAATGAGATTGAACAGAATTCATTCACTTACCTCACCGCATGCTTCGCCTCGTGTATTTATCTAGATTCATGGTACCGGGTACCGTACCTGGCATAAATGCACATCCGATCTTCCGCAAAGCACTGCGCTGCATGCAGGGCAAATCGCGCTAGCGACGAAGCGAATGGAGGCCTTAATTCTGAACGCCCCCATCACCATCTTTTTTTTTTTAACAAATGCAATTTAATGTAATTTGGAATGGGAAACCCATCGGTCCTGCAGACGTAGTCGCCATGTTGTCTAGGGTTTAATCTAGTGAACGGCGCGCGTAGCACCACAACACCGGAAATTATCCTCCTCAATTCACCACGTCATGGTAAGAGCTTATTTCAACGTCGCTTCATCAAAGTTTATCGCAACAAGGTGTGGTGCTCGTGTAGCTGTGCTATGGCTTAGAGATTGGTAGGTATGTATCGGTTGGGCGTGGGACGCGTGCAGTACCTCGCGTAAAAAAAAGCACGAGTGGCTGCGGAAAACCATTATCCTGGGAAGGAATGATATTATTGTCTCTTTACTTTCTTTTGAGAAAACTACAATAAGCTGATACTGAATCCACGAGAATGTTCAAAGCGGAGCACACGAAGCGGAAGGGCTTTACCCAAAGATGTGATGAACCCCGCTAGAACAACTTCGAGTTGGCGTAGGTTTCGCGGACCCCATACATTCGATCAACCACGATCTCCAACGGCCTCCATCTAAAGACGTTTATCAGTCTCGTTTCTCTCGCATCACTGTTATCGCTTATCCAGGTTCATTGCGAATGTTCTTCCGAGGCTGATGGAATATCGACAAACGGGCCTGGCATGACTCTCGTACACTTAACATGGTCACGACAAATCTTGTCAGATGGTAACACGGAGACATATCCGGCATAAGAAAAGCGAAACCACCATTGAAGATCAAACAAACGAGTGCTTCGGCTCAAAGGCCGCGGGTGTTGAAGACAGTCCGTGATCAATTTCCCCGCCTCCAAGGACCGGCTACGGATATATGGCAACCAAACGGGCAATCCATAGGTATCCGAATTGCTTACTGTACCATACAAACGAGTGCGAAAGCCGTAAAACGCTTTGGCCAAACACCATGCGTGGATGCTCTCATCAGAGGGTATAAACAGTGGATCCATGGCAAACAAACCGTTATTTTGTAGCGGAAGTGCAGTACCAATACCGACTTGAACCGCGTTGGAAATACGTTATGCGGTCATTAAAAGCAAACGCATGCAGTTCATGATTTGATATATAACTTTGCCTGTGAACAGTGACGAGTTCAGCATCACAATTCGCAGAGTCAAACCCATACCCGGGACAACAGCGTTCAAGTTTCAACTATGAGTAATCAGCAGCCAACCCCGAGACATATGCCAAATCGGAAATTTCAATCCCAGGTACGTCTACTCAACTTCTCCTTTGTGCGTGACGAGAGGCAACAGTATTTTGATATTGGAGCCAGGCTACCACCGGCAAAGAATTGTACTGCGGCCTAGTGGAGAAAGGGTGAGAATGCTATGTCGATCCGATCTATGGGATACGCGGTGTGTCGGGAGGGAGTATCACTTTGCATATTGGAGATGCGAATGTCCCAAATGTGTACAAAAAAGAAACCGTAACGGTGGAGGGTTATGGTATAGTATATTCTGTACGTCTTGCATCAAAAAGCGCCAAATCGCATTCGGCAATAACAACGGCAACTAGAAGCAATGCCCAATGACATATCCCTTGGAACCGATCAGGAGTCTTGTTCGAAAGGAGCCAGAAGAAATGTCCAGAATGGGATGCGGTTGCTACATGCGGGTTGTGTTAAGAGGGAATTCACAGAGCCCATTGTGAATGCAAATGCTTCGATTGCGTTGGGAACCGATTCTGCCGTTCAAGGAAGTCAAGGCGAATTTACGGTCACTACTGTGCGCCATGCGTTGCACAGCGTCAAGCGCAATTCAGCAACACTGGAGATACTTGGAAGCGATGCCCGAAGTTGTATCCCACCCCTTCCGTGGCACAAAATGTTACAGAATAAATGCTAGTCTACGGTATTCTACACGATTCTGCGTATCCGCAATGGTATAGGAAATGAGTCGTAACACAGCTCAAGCTGACCTTTCGGTGCATTGGAATTATACGTAGCTATGTAGTTAAAAATTGAAATCTTTTTTGAGATGATCTCTTCGCACTGTGGTGAATGCTAGACACAACCATAGTAAGCGCTGCTTACACGATGGTCGAAACGACCTAACGCAAAAAAGGCCCACCCTCGACTTCTCTCAAACAGGGTGCCAATCCTGTTTGAGGGAAATCGAAAGTGAGCCTTCGTTACGTGGATGACACAGACCGTAACCTCCGCATCCCTAGGAACATTAGGAATAAATAAGGATTAAAAATAAGGAACAATATGGTCTCTCAAACTCCGGGGGGAAAACCTCGATTATATACTCAGCCCGCAGCAAAAATGTATCACTAAGTGCGCATCACGGCGTCGTCAATATCTTTTGCCTTTGTGGCTAATACGGCGTGTTACAATATCCGTGATTAACACCGCTTGGAAAAAAAATGACGCCGTGAGTGCTACCGGTAGCCGTAACACGGAACACACTGATTACTAGCTGTTAATGGCTAGCGCTATCCACAATCCGTTTATTCTCGTTGCTACCCCGGCAGTCACTCGCGATGGACTGACGTGATAAATCGTGACGCGCGCTAGACGCATCGTAAATCGGGAAGTAACTCATTCGGCCCCGGGATAATGTTCGGAGAGATAACTGAAACTTGCAGGTGGAAGGATTATGCTCCATGTAATCAATATGTGATTTGTGAGTTCCATGCTATGAATTGTTATGAGCCTACTGTGGCATTGGTGATGCTACTTTAGTGGACTAGATCCCGCTATCACGCGGACGCACTGCGGGGACCATAGGAGAAATAATAGAAAAGGAAGGGACGGGAAGAACAGTACAAACCTCGCTAGCACTGCTCAAAGTACGGTGATCAAAACAACCTAACGCAAAAAAAGCCCACCCTCGACGGCGTAATTTCAAATAGTGTTTTCAAGCAACCGGCGGGTAATGGCTAGCGTTGGAGCACATTGTTCCTCCAGTAGTCACTCGCAATGGGCTGGGGGCTGAGTATATAGTCGAGGTTTCCACCCCGTACCTGACAGCATTCTTTTCGTGCCTTTCGTCCCACTTGTGCCTTTCGTCCCTTCTTTCCGTTTAGTTTTTTCTTTTAGTTTCTGCTTTTAGTTTTTGCTTTTAGTGTTTTATTATTTATTCCTAATGTTCCTAGGGATGCGGAGGTTACGGTCTGTGTCATCCACGTAACGAAGGCTCGCCTTCGATTTCCCTCAAACAGGATTGGCACCCTGTTTGAGAGAAGTCGAGGGCGGGCCTCTTTTGCGTTGGGTCGTTTTGACCACCGTATATAAGTATCTCTACAGTTAAAAATTGCACCATAGTATCAGAATAATCTTCAAGCTACGCTCCAATAACGGCCCAGTATTTCCACTGGTTCCGGCTCAAGTCGAAGCAGGCAGCATCTATCTCCAGTACCGAATAGTAACCCACGCCCGCCTTGCCCCTCCTCTAATGATACTTGCGTGTGATCGATGGGTGTCAAGCGCTAGCCAGTAGCAAACACCTTCAGACTTTAGATTTTAGTTCCCATTACCGAGTAGTAGGGGTTGGAGCTTGGAGAAGAATCCCATAAGTCCATTAGCTACTCAGTACAACTTGGTGTGGGCTCTTACCATCTATCACTCAGTCATGTTAGCTGACACGGCCCGGGGCAACGTACAAGCATCATCATCTGTGTCGAGAGCTTTTGCTAAAATCGTTAAGCAGCTTGCACCACGGAGTCTTTATAAATCCCCTTGGACGCTACGATACAGGAAGAATTAAATACTACGACAAATGGCTGGGCGCTGCATCCGTCAGGTTGATGTTTATGCAATTCCCGCAACGCTAGAAGATATTTACTAGTAAATGCACGTAACGTACAGTCAACTCGATTCACAGAGTTCTCAGTTCTCGATCCATACTATCCGGCATTCAACATGCAACTCTGCTTTTCCGTCACGCTCACCTCGCTTCTATGAAGCTGCACTACAATCCATGCACTCTCGTGCACAGACAAAGGACTTGACTTCGCTGTGTATGCTCGTAGCAAAAAGGGTGTCGATGAGAAGCTGCAAAAAATACTCCTCGGCGGGGAATTGAACCCCGGTCTCCCGCGGACTATCAGTAATGACAGGCGGAAATACTAACCACTATACTACCGGGGATTATGTATAGCATGTAATTTCAACAAATATATAGCATTTATTTAATTATGGATAGTCCGTGGTCGACTTGCATGAGTGGGTGAGAAGTGAGTTATGGGTAAGTTATGGTGATGAGTTTGTTCACGAATCGGCAAAGCCAGGCACCGTATCATGCGGCCCTACCTAAACAAAAAGACCAAGAGTTTTTTCCGCGCCTCGCAACATGACTGTAACTAAGTACCGCGCCCATTAAACCATCGTCGCTCGTTTAAAACTTCGGAAATAATAGTATGTCCGAAGTAAAGGTGTTCTCGTGTCTGTTCTTTGCATCCCATCAACTGAAGTGCATAACATTCTCGCGAATATAATGGGTCTACATTTGGAGGTCTCGCATAGATATAGAAGTCGTCAAATGACTTCAATAAAAATAGAACTCAAGCGACAAGAAAAAGAAGCTTAAAAGCTAGCCAATCATGACGTAAGCCACGACCTCTCCGACTGGTTCCAACTCCCTTACCTTCGGCTGATCTGGATCTTGGAAGATTAGGCTAAAAATACACTTTAGCCTCGGTTGCCACCCGAAATCGGGCTCCCTGTGATGCATAGTTATGCATCCTCACCGTATGCACGGGGTGCATACGCATCACGCAGGTACGTGGAGCTCGGGAAGCCCGGGAAAGAAAAAACAACACATGCCACCCGACGGATCTGAGTTCTTTTTTCAACGCAGCATGTTGATGTCGGGATCGCCTGACTAGCCAGATAAACTACGTACCTGGCAGCCTACTGCCTGGGGCAAAGTTGGAAGAAGAAAAAGAAGCTGAACTGTGGGAGCCGGAATCTGCGTTGAGGATCAGGAGCTGAATCTCAAAAAAAAAAACAACGCGCAACACTCGTATGTAAGTAATCAAGAAAGGAAAAATAAAAGCTCAGATCCCCAGATCCTCAGATCTTCAACTACTCCCCAGGTGTCGTCACGCGTCGTCACAGCGCCGATCTGGTGAACCAACCAACCGACCGCACACGGACGCGGAGATTTCCTAGTCTTGAAGCTTAGATAAACTTGGCTCGGGCTTCGCGTCCTTCGTAACTAAACCTAAAGATCGCCGAGAAGGCTGGGGAAGCTTATTTTTACTTGATGATGAAGCCGACGGGATCCAAGCCGACAGGACGGACAGGACGAGACAAGACGGACAGGACGGAACGATAAGACAGACAACAAGACAAGACGGACAGGACGGAACGATAAGACAGACAACAAGACCAGACGGACAGGACGGAACGATAAGACAGACAACAAGACAAAGGTCCCGTGAAGTCGGCCGAGAACGAGAGAAGATACTCAAAGATGAGATGAGATGATCTCGCTTCGTGGCTTTGTGACTTTTTGTCCTTTTTGTCTTCTTGTCGCGTCGCGTGCGGCGTGAAACAAATACAGTAGAGCAAACGGCGATACTCGGCTACGCGAACCTAGAACCTAACCTTCACGTTTATCGCCGTTTGAAAAACATTGACACGCGATCTGGAATGTCAGGCACCCAGCCCAGCCAGGGAGACCGCAGGGAGCTCATCTCTCACGTCCCCGTCTGTCCCTGGCAGCTCAACCATACCGGATAATTCTGCATAAGATTCATTGAACAGGGTATGAAACCAGATCCGGGTTTTGTGTTGGGGGATGAGACGGGGGATGTATTGGGTTGTCACTCTGCTGGGTTTCGACACTCTGCACTTTGTTTGCGGCGCGTGTGAGGGTGAGATTTGAGATTTAGATTTGAGGAAGAGGTTGCGAAGGGGGCGGGAATTGGAGAGTGGGAAGAGAGGGGAGTGGGAAGAGAGGGGAGTGGGAAGAGAGGGGAGTGGGAAGAGACGGGAGTGGGAAGAGAGGGGAGTGGGAAGAGAGGGAGTGGGAAGAGAGGGAAGAGAATTGGAGAGAGGGAAGAGAATTGGAGAGATGAAAGAGAGGGGATCATGAGGGAGATTTGGATCCATCATCATCGTCGCTGACATCGCGTTCCCTGCCGCTTTGCTCACGTTGCTTAGTCTGTCCCGCTTTTCTTTCGCAGACCCTCGGTTCCTCATCTTCCGGATCGCTTCCCTCTGAGATTCTCGTTATTCGTGATTTACATTCAAGCATTTACTAGTCCAAGTCGTTGCTTCTTGTCGCTGTTTCGGCTCGACCCTTTTCGCAATCATTTCAGGCCTTCCGATTTCCGGCTGTATCACTTCCCGTGTAACTCCGCGCGCTGCCGGACTGCGCCCCCTCTGTTCATGCCGTCGTTGCATTATTCAAATCTCCACGCATTTTTCAAAAAAGACAAAAACTTGCATCTTCAATTTAATCGACCAGTCCGCCTCTTTTGTCCTGCTGCCTGCCTGCCTGCCTGCCTAAGCCTTACACTACGTTACACTACCTTACACTACCTTACACTATATTACTCCAGTTACTTCCATCCGCGCTTACCAAGACAAAGCCGGGAAAAAGCGCTGGGGCAGGAATTGAACTGGGCCATCGCCGAGATCGCTCCAACCCAACACACACACACACTAGAAACACCACCACCACACAAGTCGCTCGTTACAACCATACGCTAGCACCAGGCAGGCAGGATAACCAGCCAGGACAACCAAGGCAGGAACAGAAGCTCGACAACACAGTGACGAGCTGCAACAACTTCAACTCACAACTCGACAAAGCACCTCGAACCTCGACAACCCACGAACCAGCTCCATGCCCACTGCCACGACAAAATGAAAATACCGATCCTCACCAGCATCAGCAGCAGTTGTCTCGCCATATCCCTACTATCACTCCTCACAACCGTCGACGCGAGCAGCAGAATCCTGCGCTCAACCTCTTTGTCAACCTGTCAAGACCTGCACGGCATAACCGCAAAACTCTTCAACGTCTCCTTCACGCCCGACGATGGCCAACTAAAAATCCGCATCAACGGCGCTTCACAAGTCGTCGGAGAAGTAAAGGCAAGAGTAACAGTATTAGCATATGGATTCAAGGTTATTTCTCAAGAAATAGACCCTTGCAATACACCTGGACTGCAGACTATGTGTCCTATGAGTTTACAAGATTTGGATCTCAATTTTCAACAAACTATTGCAAAGGATGCAGTTGACCGGATCCCATGTTTGTTCCTGCATCTCTACTACTTCCCGCACGTGCGCTAATGCTGAAAACAGCCATCGCATACCAAATCCCCAATCTCGACGGAGTAGCGCGCCTCGAAGTCATCAACAAAACCAACTCGGTAGTAGCGTGTGTAGAAGCACCTTTAAGCAATGGACAAACCGTCTTACATCCAGCAGTCGGATGGACCAGCGCCTTAATCTTCTTGTTCATCTTGTTTATCTCCATCATACTTTCCGGTCGTGGTTACCCTGGTATCGCCGCTCATCTTGGTGCTCATGCTGCTGTGCTGTTTAGCTACTTTCAATCCGTTGGGATGATTGCTATGATTTCTGTTCCTTTACCACCGCTGGTTTCGGCTTGGACGGGGAATTTTGTGTGGACGCTTGGGATCGTGAGAGTGGATTTTTGGCAAAAGGTTCTGCATTGGTATATTCAAGCTACAGGAGGGACCCCGCAGAGTTTATTTAAGAAGCAGGAAGTGGTTTCCGTGCAGATTGCTAAGCGGGGCTTGGAAGTTGCTGAGTTGGTGAGGAGATATGCGGAAGGGGATTATACACTGTCTAGAGCTGCGGCTTATGGTTTTGATCCCATCTATGATTCCATCCCCGAACCATCGCACAGATTATTCAAACGGACAAATAGAGATGCAACCCTAGACGCCTCCTCATCCACGGGTATCATCAAAGTTACAGGAATCGCTCGAATGGCATATCTTGCAAAGATTGAGAGTACGAATATCTTCATGACGGGATTATCATTCTTTGTTGCATTACTGTTTGCGACGGTGGTGATAGTGGTGGGATTTAGGCTCTGTTTGGGAGGGAAGGGAAGGGATGGGAATTGGATGGAGTTGAAGAGGAATTGGAGAGTTGTCCTAAAGGGCGCTGTGCTGAAGCTGTTTTGGATGGCGCTGCCGATGATTGTGAGTACTGGCGGACCTTAACACGCCGTAGATTATGACAGAGAAACAAGCTAACACCCCCAGGTTCTCCTAGCACCCTACGAACTATCCCACGTCACCTCCCCCGCCACCGCAACTCTTGCCGTCTTCTTCCTCCTCAGCTCCCTAGGCTTAATCTTCCTCGCAACCTTCCGTATCCTCCGTCTCCCAACATCGCAACTCATCCTCGACCCCGAAGTTTGGGCGAAATACGGCGGTGTTTATGGCATCTTCCTATCTCCCGCCAGCGAGCCTGACCGTAGCAAAGCGAGCGATGCGTTGCGGAATAGCGAAGTAGCCGGCTTCAACGCAGCCGCTGGTAACGAAAAACCCCGCTCCCACCACCGCCTCTCCAAATCCCCCACCCCCTCATCCCCTATCACTAAACTCCGCGGCCCCTCCTTCCTCCTCCTTCTCCTCCCCTTCCTCCTCCTAAAACCCCTTTTCATCGCTGTATTACAATCCCACGGTCTCACCCTCGTAATCCTCCTCCTTCTCCTAGACTTCTTCTTCCTCCTCTCCGTCGGGATCATCAAACCCTTCCTGGACCGGAGGATTTCGATGTTGGTGATAACTATCGCTACAATAGGGGTTGTCAATGCTATCTTATCACTTTTCTGGGGCTTGGGTAGCAGTGGCGACGGCGGGGCGGGGGCAGGCGGGGCTAAAGTGCCGGATTATGTTAGAGGAGTTGCCGGGGTGGTGTTTGTGATTGTCAATGTTGTCTGGTTGGTGGTGGGGTTGGTAATGGGGGTTGTGGCGGGAGTTAGGGGAGTGCTTAGAAGGAGGGGGGAGGGGGAAAAGGGGGGGGAATGCTACTGGGATGAGGGATTTGGAGGAGGATGCGGTGGAGGGAGGGAGTGGGAGGAGTGAAGCGGCTGTGGGGATTGGAGCACACATGGCTGGGGCACACGCGGGGGGTAATGTGGAGGGATACACGGAGGGCACGGGCTCCCAGGGCACAGAAGGATATCCGAGGCAGCAACGACTGGATACACTAGAAGAGGAACGGAGATATTCTAGTCCGGAATCTGAGATGGGGGATGCGAGTTTGAGGCCTTATCATGGGAGGTTTGTGGCGCCGAGTGCGCAGGAGGGGGGGTATACGGCTTATAATCCTGGGCTTCAGCAGCAGGGCGGGCTGGGGGGGAAGAGTGGGCAGGGCGGCTATGATGGGTATAGCGGGCAGCCAGCACAGCCGAGGAGTAATTGGAATGTTGGTGCTGGGTATGATAGGTAAGCCTAGCTAGGCGAGTGAAGGAGGAGGAATGAGGTTTTTTATTACTATGAGTACACTAGCTGTCACTTGTATTTGATTTGAGTTATTGGCTATAATTTTCTTTGAGCTTTTTTGTCGGTTTTTTTTTGGTCTTTACTTGGTTTTTTTGCTTGATCGGTTTTTGGTTTCTTGCTTGGTTTTGATTTTCCTGGGCTTCTCTTTCTCTTTGTGTACGTGTGTTTTGGTCTTTCTTGCGGAGGTAGGGAATGGTGCAGATATGGGTTGTACAAGTAGGGGCTGTGCACTTGGCACTTTACATTTGGCGCTTTTCATAAATGGACTGTGTAACTCAAGATGTCTATAGCAGATAGATTAAATATCGGTATCTAAAAAGTCAAATGGGTTGTACTTAATATATCGAAGATCTTGGCAAATTACAGCCGGGTGAAGTGAAATCGGGTTAAACCCACGATGGTTACTGGTGAGGCGTGCCTGAATATCATCCGGGGTAACCGGTGGATTAAGTCCCGTCGGTAGGTTGAGAGGTTAAATGAGCTGATGAGACCCGTTGGTAGGATCAAAGGTTAAAATGCCGAGAGGCCCGGTGTAGTTATGCACAAAACGGTACAGCATCATATCGTCGCACTAGCCTGTGTCTTCCGAGAATCCCGAGATTATAACGCCAATTATATATCATCTTTAGAGTAGGCTTTCTCCACGAGCTACCTGGCTCCCTGGGCTCCCTGGGCCTTACCAAATTTGCCTAGCTTCACTAAGCCTCAATAATCCGCAAACTTGAAACATCACCACCACTCACTCACTTCCCCTTTCCCCCTCCAGCCAAGAATTGGGTGTTATACAAATAATAAATGTATATTCTGTAATCATGCTTGTTGGACATAATCCCCGGTAGTATAGTGGTTAGTATTTCCGCCTGTCATTACTGATAGTTTCGCGGGAGACCGGGGTTCAATTCCCCGCCGAGGAGTATTTTTTGCTGTTTGCGCAGAGTGCGAGCTTCGTTACTCTTTTGTCTAAATATGGGTTTTCACGGTTGCCAATGAAACGCAAATGGACCATCCATTCGATTTCCATCCAATAATCACAAGTGCGTCAGAATGGAAAATGTGCAAAGGAGCTCCTGAGTAGGTATCAAATTCGATAAGTAGTTCACTGCGTTCCGTGAAGTCGCGATCAGTCATTCAGATGCGATTGAATAACTTTAATACTAGAGGGACGGTGAATATTGTCATGTTTTTTTTGAGATGAAGGCGTATTATGTAGCGCCCATGGTGGGGAATTACGGAGGGTGGGTATCGAGAGGTAGAGTGATTATCGCCAGCACTGCAGTGCTCGTACAGTGGTCAAAACGACTTAACGCAAAAAAGGCCCACCCTCGACTTCTCTCAAACAGGGTGCCAATCCTGTTTGAGGGAAATCAAAGGTGAGCCTTCGTTACGTGGATGACACAAGACCGTAACCTCCGCATCCCTAGGAATATTAGGAATAAATAAGGAACAAAGAATCAAAAACTAAAAGCAAAAAACTAAAAGCAAAAACTGAAAACAAAAAACTAAAAGAAAAAACTAAAGGAAAAGGGACGAAAGGCACAGAAGGGACGGAAGGCACAAAGATAATGCTGTCAAGGACGGGGGGAAGCTTCGACTATATACCAGCCTACGGCGAAAATCCACACTTACCACTTAGCTTCTCGTATCACGGCGACGCTCGAAAAACCGCCGCCGTTATCTCGGACTTTCGTGGGATAATTGCTTTAACGGCAATCATGTTGTCACTCATGGTGTCGTGATCCGGTATCGCGGAATTCCCGGACCAACTCTGACTACTGGATCCCCGGCCCCTGAAGTAATCATAGCCGGTCCCCCCATAGCGAGATCTAGGCCGCAATTATCACCAGTGCTAGCAACTCGTGGCATGTCATTGATTACATGGAGTATAATCCTTCCACCCGCTCGAAATTTCGGTAACAGTTAAGATATCCTAACATTATTCCGGAGCCGAATGAATCACCTCCCGATTTGCGATGCGTCATGGTGGATCACGTCAGTCGATCGCAAGTGACTATCGGAGACAAGTTCGGATGCCGCTCCGTACACTGTCAATAGATTACGCGGAGAGCATGTTTGCGCTGATTATTGTTCGGGTTTACGGGTATATGTTTAGCTTAACGGATTACGGTGGTCAATCATGAGAGAGATAAGTTTATTTCGTGTTACGGTTACCGGTAGTGCTGAATTACTTAGCGCCATTTTTAGCGGTGTTTATTTCCTAAGGGATGAGTATATAGTCGAGGTTCCCCCCCCCGTACATGACGGTATTCTTTTTGTCCCCTTGGTCCCTTTAGTGCCTTTTGCCCCTCTTGTGCCTTCTGTCCCTTCTTTTCTTTTTAGTTTTTGCTTCTAGTTTTTGATTTTTTGTTGCTTATTTATTCCCAATGTTCCTAGGGATGCGGAGGTTACGGCCTTGTGTCATCCACGTAACGAAGGCTCACCTTTGATTTCCCTCAAACAGAATTGGCACCCTGTTTGAGAGAAGTCGGGGGTGGGCCTTTTTTACGTTCAGTCGTTTTGACAACCCGTATACAACAGAGAAGATCGGGTGAAGGGAAAGAGAGGAGGAGATTGGAATCAGGTGTATCGACGGGGGCATAAAGACAGTGAATAGATACTCGCAAAAACATGTATAGAAGCTACACTATGTTCAGCATCTGGTTAGCCAAGTACAGAATGCAACACATTCTACAAGTTCAGATCCGCTTGTCTTCCGATCTCAGTCAAACCAAAAAAAATCTAATCACAACTTATTGCATTGATTCTCGTTATTCGTGTTGACCGGGATTTCAGCCTGGGAGTCCTTTGCGGTCCTTGACAAGCCGCGTGACATGCCATGAAGGCACCCCCGCAGTGAAAAAAAGAGCCTCATTGCGGCCGCAGCAAAACTGTTCACCCAAATGCGAAGCCAGCTCTCAGAGGCTCCGTATTCTGTATGCTATGGATAGGTCAGCTGTGGGCAAATAGGAGCGAGTACGGACGCTCTTCGCTTGGTGCTGCCGTTGCTAAGCACGCCAAGCCTCACAATCCGACGTCCAACCCATAGTTTTCCTTCGGAACTCCTCCTCTCTTCATATCAGTAATCCGGCATTAAGGCACAGCTGCCATCAACAATTTCAGAAACATGCTTCTCTGTTTTACCCCACCCAACACTGACCCTTGACAAAACTGACACATCACTTTTTATACAGGATTCGGTATTCGTAAACAACGTTTCTTCGTTAAGACTAGAGTATGATGCCGGCTAGTCTAAACACGAATGTACGAAACGGGTCCGGACCAACATCAGGGTGTTGACCGCACAGTAATCTAGGCCACTCCCATGCTGACGGAAATCTGCCAAATATGTATTCCGCTCGGTGGTTTTCCACAAGTGACCTGTCCAATTCACATCCACAGCCTAGAAGTTTGCATAGTTATCCCTTCAAACGTAGATAATGGTGTAGCCAATGATGGATACTGTTACCTATTCGCAGCCGACACAAACGGATTCTAGAGGTTGTTGCCTCGAAATCTCGCTATGACGTATTGACATGATGTCACGGCAATATCGAACCCTTACGAGCGGGCTGAGATGTATCACTACACCATCACTCCCATAACAAGTCACAACTGGGTACAAAATATCTAGACACGACAACCTTGACGCCCTCTATACACGTGAAGCTCCATTCCGCCCTCTTGTGTCGCGCTGTAGTTGGGTATGGCCCCGGCAAAATCGCATGCTTATACTGGCATGCAGAAGAATGTGAGAAACAACAAAGTATGCATCAGCATTGCATCAAACCATGGCAGTAGGTTAAAGATCGTTCGCCTTAATTCGCGTTTTCAATTTGTGACTTACGGAACCACAGGCTTTAGAGGCATGGGCTATCGCGGAAAGTCGCGTTCACGACAAGGTCCAAACATTCCGACACGGGTCACTCTCACCAGCAATTGGAATTCGACCGCTGTCACCGCTACGACTACTCGTATCCAATGACGCGCCGAAGGACCGAAATCGACAAATTGACGACGTTCCGAAACATCGCAGCTGAAAGCTGAAAGTCGACGTCGTTGTGAACCATCGTGGCGTTGATCAACATCTTGAATCCTCGTCTCTGATTGGTCGGAACCCCGAATCCACGGGGAAGCTATCCAGATTCTCGCTAGCCATGCATAGCGCCGGTTCCAAACTTCAGCTGAGGAGACGTACACCTACGCGCCCCGACGATAGCTTGAAGATGCGGGGTAAACCTTCAGCTAGCTATCAGCTCTGGAGTAGAGCTTTCGCGAGCTTCGGAGTCGAGGAGTTTGGGTATAAAAACCCTCAAGCGATCCGCCGTTTACCTTCTCGACACACAACAACCTCGCGATATCAAACATGTCTACTACTCGCCACCTCTCCTATTTTAAGCCCCACTTCAAGGCCTCGAAGGAATTTGAGTTATCCACGCCTGTGGTACCGGCCCCTCACAAGTTCAAGCGCATCGCAGCACCTGTCTCCGCCTCTCCCGCGACCGGTCACATCAGCTTGGGCGATAGCAATAAAAGTACCTTTGCTGGTATCGTACCAGTTCATGGAATCGAAGAATCCGAGAAGACTGAAATCATCGAGACCCCCGCCGCCGCTGGATACTACGATGAGCATCTCCTTACCAAACCCCTTCCCATCAAAGGTCAGGGTACCTTCGGATTACAGTACGTCGCCACCGGACCATTCCGTCTCGTCGTCAATTCAGAATGTCATCACTCAAGCGGTAACGAAGACGTTCTCGTCCTCGAAGTCGGCAATGACACTGCATGCTTCAGAACCCGAAACAACAGCGACCCGGCGAATATCTTGAAGAAAGTTACCTTGGCTAAACCCGACCTGGGCTTCGAAGCGGGATTGAAGACGCGGTATTGGTTCTCCATCGACAAGGGGAACAAGATCTTGCGTTACGGAAAGGGATACCAGACGACATCTCTTACTCTTCTTGAGGTGAACCTTGGAATTGAGGGCTCCACTCCTTGGGCGGAATGGATGAACGAAGTCAAATTCCTTGCCGTGGCTCCTAGCAAAGACGAGGACGTCGTAAGTTCTAGCATCCCTAATATTCAACGACCAATTACTGATATGTGATTCCTAGGTGCAATTCGCCGATGACCTTGACTTGTGGCCTTTCGCGGTCGATGAGATGTCACCTGTCGTGGTCCACAACGATAAAGTCACCCTTGAGCAGCTTGAGGATGGATCCGTCACTGTTGTTGAGAACCTTCCTCCTGCTTGCCAACAGCTCTATGCAAACGTCACCGGAAAGGCGATTCAGCTTGATGAGGGCGATTTTGAGTTTTCTAAGGCGATTCACCACAGTGTAACCACTGAGGGATGTATTGGATGGAACAAGCTCAAGGCGAAGGCAGAGGCGTCAGGACATCCTTTCGAGGCACAGTACCTGCGTGTCACTCTTGGATTGAACAGAGTAAGTTTTACCAATCCGCTACAACGAAGTATATGACGCTGACAAGAAATAGGGAAACTCTCCAGGAAGTCCTTTCGTCATGGAGGTCTGGCCTCCTCACCACTACTCATCCGTCCACTCCCACTCCAACGCCTTCGCCGTCATCAAAGTCCTCCATGGCACTATTAACTCTTACTACTACGCCGATCTCGACCCCACCAAGGAAGAGTCGCAGTACTACCGCCAGATGGAGTTCCATAAGGATGAAGTTACCTGGTTATCCGATCGCCAGCTTCAGACGCATCAGTTGCGAAACGAGACTGCTGAGACTTGTGTCACCATCCAGTGTTACCAGTATGGTGACCATGATCACACTCATTACGAGTACTTTGACTACATTGAGGAAGGAGAGGATGGACATCCTAGCACGGTCAAGGCATTTGCACCAACTAGTGATTGGGGATTTAGCGATTTCAAGAAGAAGGTTAAGGAGGAGTGGGAGAAGTACCAGAAGGAGGAGAGGGAGAAGGTATAATAAGCTGCGGAGAAGGGCCATGAAATGTTTATGAGTTAAATGTACTGTACTGAGTTAGATGAGAATCACGATTTGAAGTTGCAATCAATCATTCAATGTCACTCGATTCGCGCTTGCAAAAGAACAACTAGTCCGCTAATCCAACAGCGAATCTTGGCTGGGACACAATAACCGAGTACGTATACAGACTATTGTAACAAGATCTACCCCTCACGCCGCACCATGATAGTGCTGATTAAACGACCCTCTCTTCGCCCCCGGCCCGCTTAAATATCCAACTCCATAGCGTCAGGCAGCATATCGACAGGTCCCGGAACAACCCCCTCCCCCGCCCAGGTTTCATCCAACATCTGATGATCCTCCATCATCTTCACCTGAAGCTGGTCGACCTGTACAATATCCTTTCCCGGCATCTTGACACGTACCGGGAACCCATTTTTCTTCAAAGCGAAAGCAAGACGGGCCGCAAAAACGATATTCTATTCCAATTTCCACCATCGTCACTGATCAGCCATTTAGTCTCCTTTGAAATAACTCCTTTGGGACTTGGGATAACAACATACGTCTCTACCAACAACACGACGGTCGGTAACAAGCCTATTCCATGCTGCTTTAGTCTCCGAGGTGGTATTCAATACGCTGAATCCAATAGGTTGACGGTGTAAAGTTTGCTCATTCAGAATTTGGTAGATGACCGGGATTCGGGGGAGGCGGGAAAAGTCGAGAAGGATGGATTGAGGGGTCGCTGGTTGGGCGCGGTGGTTGGGGATGTCGTGGACGGTGAGTTTGATACGGGTGGGATGAAGGCGGGGGAAGGCGGAGGAGCCCGTGGAAGACATGGTTGTTGGTGGTGATCCTGCGGAGTGGGATGAAGAAGAAGAAGGAGGGATGGTAGGAGATGATTGGGCACTCGAAACTATTGGGGGAGGGTCAAAGTTTGTCAATCAGAGTTGTGATCCTGGCCACGGTTGAGACAATGCCTCTTGATACATTGTGCATTCTTTGTCACTTTGAATATTGCGGGCCTTGAAGTGGACGGAAAACAAATCAAGTCTGCGAGAAGACAGGTAGACTGGATAATGCTTCAGGTAATAACATCATCCTGTTCAGGACTTTAGCTTTCATACGCTTGACACGGCTAGAACCGCCACCTGAGTAAAGTTCTTCGTTTGGTAAATTGTCATAATCCTTCGTCAAGATGTGTCCAACCGTGTGCTATGCCGTGAACTACCAACTCACATATCCCAAAGCATCCATACACAATGGAGAACTCCGGCAAGCAGTCCAAGTAAGTTATTGCTTAATCCGAGATGATCGTATGTCGTTTTAATGGCGATGATTAATACCAACGCCATCTCCCCTCCCGCTGACCCTGTCTCCGGTCCGAGCAGTGCTCCCGCCATGAACGGAGCCATGGAGATGTAAGTTATCCTTTGATCCGCGATGGCCTAGCATTGTTTTAATAGTTGGGATTAGCGAACTCCTCCGGCCATGTCCCGTCGTATGGGCAGAGGCGTCGGGAGGTTATGCGTACACGTGCCAGGAATGGGTAGGGAATTTGAATTTGCCCGACGGTCTTTACTGCGTGCTGCTGTTCGATTCCGTGGGAGTACTGTAGCCTCGATACCAATATCTTCTTTCGGCTTAGGCGGGCACGCCCTGACGTAAGAACGACTGGTCTCGAGGCTAGGAGCACTGCGTCATAATTTAGTAATTGGCTATGCAACAACCACACAGCCGTAGAATAGCGTCTACACTATTCCGCAAAGCAGTTAGCACTACCAAAATTAGCGTCACGCCAGCCATACAGCCAAAGCATGTAACCACAGCAACGCTCTTTCAGAGTGCGACCAAATTTATGAGGTTCAGTGAAATAGGGGAACTGGAATGGGGAAATGAAGTTTTCAGGTGGAATATTCCTGGAGCTGTAGTATCATGTGTGAATTGATTAAGATGGTTTGGAAAGATTTGGATTTACTGCAAAGAATGCTAATGGAGTCATGTCCTTGACTACTTTGATGGCTGTTCAGGACAGTGTGCGATTCTACGGTTGTTTGTCTTTAGAGTTGGATAAGGATTAACCAATATATTATTGCAAGCCTAAAAATAATACGCATGTCATAATCTTGCAAAGATAAACTTGACGATGATCATACACGTCATCAACAGCCATCACAATGGTCCATCGCATGATTCCATTACCTTCTCTGCAGTTAAATCATCGGTTTCTAAACCATCTTCATCAATTCGAACATGATTCTACCGCCCTGCGAATCGTTCACCCCAAAACCAACCCTTTTTCAAACGGTCAGTGACAAGCGAGCAGTTAAGTATCTTCGCAACCACCAAACTCGCCTATCAGCATCCACCAAGCAACAAACGGCAACATGGCGACCTCTGATCCTCCGGTTTTAAATCCTACCGACGTTTACTCTACGGACCTTCCGCAAAACTTGCGAACTACCGACCCCCTCATTTCCGCGCTGGCAAACTACACGAGAGGCATCCAAATTTTGTTTGTCAACATTGTTGACATAAAAGCAAAGTCGGAGAGAGCAGACATTGGTTATACTGTAAGTCTCACACATTCCGAAACCATAGAAGAACTCAGATAGCTAAATATAATGGTTCGCTTAGCCGCCTAAACTATTCGCCGCCGGTAGTGCGCCTACAAAATACGTCATAATGGCCATCAATTAACGACATCGTGAGCTACCTGTCTCGCCACAGGTATTAAAAGCTGTTACCCAGAGCTACATAGCCGGTTTTAATGAAACGTAATACTAGCAATTAAAAGACGCCGCGTTGATTGAAGAGATGAATGAGTTTCTCGATAAAACAGTCGAGACCAGCGGATTCATGACTACCCTCACTCTCAAGTTTGTAAAGCAAAATTTTGAATTAGTTCTGATCAATGCCCGAATATTTTTAGAGAATATCAGAAAGATCGAGAATGTCTTTAATACGGATGAAGTAAGTACTACTGTGCAGCTTCTATCTTACTAGTTATTGTTACAAGATATTCACTACTATCAATAGCTAAAGGTGTTTAGGTTCGATTATTCGGAAAACTTGGGATTCTGGCAGAAGAGGCAGTAAAGTGTATCACTATGGAGAGCGAGTTAATGTAATTATCGGAGAATTAACAAGGGTGGATAGAGCTCACGCTTTGGCCGACGCGGTGCTGTCAAAAAACTGAGCAATAAATACATTGCTACAGCTTTCTATCTGTGGAGAACGGATTTCAAATAATTAAGATTCTGTTTCATTGATTGTAGCAACATCTACCTCGTGAATCCTGTGCACGTACTTTATATAGTGGCAGAGGCCAAGATATCCTGGTGATTTGCGACATGCTGTCGCAAGATTAGAATGGCCTGAAATGCAAAGGTGCCATAAATTAGGCAGCATTAATGTCCATTTGATTTGGGAACATTCCTGCTTCCCGGTGCTTGAGGAACCAAGGCAGAACGACACCAATAATGTCTATACTTTACGGGTTCATTTACGGTAAATATCACGGCCGAGATATCATACCTACCTAGAATACGTGCTTGAGACCTGTTGTGAATGTTTCTTGATGCCTATGCAGGCAGTTGCTGCGGGCTACACATGAGCGCCTGTCACTTCTACATTCTACACACGGTACCCAACCATCCTCCTAGCAATCGGGCTCCTTGCTTGCACGGCAATCTTCCATACAGAATTGGAATAGGAATATCACTATCATGCCCTACTTTGCTATAACACGCGCGGCACTTGGATGTCACTTAATTGATCATTCCAGCTCTGCAGCGTCGACCTTGCATACGACGACTAAAGCATCATGATGCGAAACAATGCATCAGTAACGGACTTTCGAAACCCGACGGAGCTCTCGATAACGGATCATATGGATGAAATTGTGGGAGTCTGGCAAAGCCACGTCGGGAGCTGGTGGATGAGAGGTAGCGTGGCGATTGAGAACGTGGGGCACGAGTGTCAAGCCCTCCATCTGGTGTGGACAGGACGTTCCACAGAATTATGGTGATTTGTACAAGGGAGTTTGAGAGTAACAGAAGGATCAAGTTGGTGATGGCATGGGAGAAGGGCAGGGGGCGCGTCGTTTCCGTTGCGGGTCGGCGTCGCGTAAGGGTTGACTAGAGATGGGGGCTTGTGGACGACATCTGGACAGAGTGAATACCGCACGGCGGAGGGTGGGATACTATGATAGATGTTCGGTGATGTGGAGTTGTTGTTGAGAGTATGGTTGACATGGTTGCATAGGGGATGTTGAGCGGTCGCGGTGTTGGTCGAGAGAAAAGGAGCAGTGAATACGAACGACGCGTTCCATGGCACGTGCACTGGGTTTAACACGTGCGTGCACGGATCTAATCGCGTCGCCTTTAGTTACTTTGTTAGTATTAATCTTTCTATTAATGGAATTTATCATTGAAATGAGTAATCTAATTAAGCTTCATGTGAGGATTCTGATCAACATGAATACTCCGGCGGTTTCGTTGGGTGAACGGAGCGCATCATGGCTCATCACACATGGTCTAGGGTTACGATAATGACCGTGAAGCTTGACAAAGACTAAAAACATATCTCAAATTCGTATTAAACTATTTCCATAAACATCCTAAACCATCGACAAATTCATCAAATCATAACCTGGCCGTAGAATCATCCTTCACCCCTTAGTGTCCCTTTCCAACCCACTTCATCCAGTCGACAATACCGCTGTGACCGTTGTGGTCCCACTCGACGTTGCCGTTTCCATGGTTGGCATTCCAGGAAGCACCCCCATGGTTACCATTGCTGTTCCAATTAACACCCCCATTGTGGGGCTCATCACGCTTCTTGTGCCAGTTGACGCCGCCCTTGCTATCGCCGGCATTCCAGTTCACATGTCCACCCTTTCCGGCGTGACTCCAATCAACATTTCCTCCCTTTCTATCGTGGTTCCAGTCGACGTTTCCTCCCTTTCCGTGGGTGTTCCAGTTAGCTTCGCCGTTGTGTCCATTGGCATTCCAGTTGACATTGCCCTTTCCCTTGTGTCCGTTGTTCTTCTTGTGGCCGTCGTGCTTTCCGTGGTGCTTGTCATCCTCGTCATCAGAATCACTGTCGCTGTCACTGTCGGTATCGTGGTAGCTGTCGTGCTTCTCATTGTCGCCCTTGACGTTTCCAGCGACGGCCTCGCGCTTTTCTAAATCTACATGTACATGATTGCCACTCAAGAAGCTGCTCCCCTTCTTGTCGCCCCTATCGACCAAGTCGCGCTTATAGTGCTGGTCCTTGCCGCCGTGTCCGTACTTGTTTGCGTAGTAGTTCCACTGGTGATGGAATTCGTCTTCGACCTCATCCTTCTTCTTCTCGCTGTCTTTGTCGGCGTATTGGCCAAAGTGGTGGTTGACGTTACCCCAAACCTGTCCCTTTTTGTCGTCGTACTCCTTGTCGTCACGTTTACCGAGGACGCCTCCGAGCACACCAGTAACGGGTTTCAAAAGGTTACCGACGCCCCCAAGGCCTCCCTTACCGCCTCCTCCCATGTCGCCTCCTCCCATGGCACTGTGTCCCATACCACCATGACCCATTCCACCATGGCTGCCCATACCTTCATCACCGCCATCCATCATTCCACCGTGAGAGCTCTTGCCCTTCATACCGGTGTAGCCGACCTCCTCGTAGGAGTTCTTGCCCTTCATACCGGTGTAGTCGACACCGCCGTGGCCCTTGCTTTTCATGCCGGTGTAGTCGACACCGCCGTGGCCCTTGCCTTTCATTCCGGTGTAGTCGACTTCGTCGTGGCCATTGTAGCCATCGTGGGCGTTGTAGCCGTGTTGGTAGGAGTCGTAGTGACTGTGGTAGTGAGTCTTGTCGCTGTAATCAACGCCGTCTAATGGATGTTAGTGATATTGGTGAAGATGGAGGGGATTGTATAGGGATTATGTTACTGACCAGCCTTAGGAGTGGGAGCTCCGTAGGTGAAGTGCGAGAGGGAGATTGCGAGGACTGCGTAGAATGTGGCTTTCATGATGATGGCTTTGAACGATTGTGTTCGTTGTCAGACCGCTGGTGAGGAGAGAAGGGAAGTTACAACAGAGATGTTGAGAGATATATATACATTGAAGATGTCTTAGGAACTTCTTCGACTTTGTAGTTTTTACCCTCGTTTGACAACTTTCGTCCGGCGGAGTATTCGGAACTCCATACGGACTACCAGCTTTGCTGCAGAACTTTCAGCCTTCTCCGATAGAAATCCGATTGGACTACAAACATTTCCTTCCATCTACCACATCTTCCCATCTACACTCGACCGTAACAATGTCTATCCTTTCCTGCCAAAGTACCATATCTAGAACCTCCTCCGATGCACATTTGACTTCACCATGTTGATCACATTCTCGGCGTTCAGCCCCGGTTTCCCGAGTGCGTGCTGATGACCCAACACCCAGCCCCAAGCCGAGGCAAAAGCAAACTCCAAGACATTCGGCATACCGACGTTCCTGCATGACAACAAATCTCACCCGCTCCAAGGTGCATTTATTATTTGCTTCTCCCCAGCGTATCTGAAATCGCAGCCGTTTGTTTGGTATCAACCCAGTCTGATCGACAGTCCGATTCCGTGTTACATCCGGAGACGGCACGAGGGTCTCGGCCGAGATGTTACACAAGCCGAATACTTTTGCGAGATGGTGAAAGCAGTATGTATAGGTGGAGAAGATTCAGGTATATATTATGTATACGTACGCTCAGTAACGCAGTTGATACCTCGGCAGAAAAAAAAGGAATACAAGCCCCATGGTGCCGTTGCGTATTGTTGGGGATTATGAATCATTCGGTACTTGGCGGATACATGTTGTAAGACATTTCCTCGACGTGTGCAGTATCATGAGAAACTTTGGAAAGTAAGGCCAATAGCTCAGCCGGCTAAAGTTTCTACTGGGTCACGGTTTGCCGTGTTTAAGGGCTTGGATCTCGGAATGAATATTCCGCGACCTATCGGTAGAGTTAAGGCATGAGAATTAATTTATGCGCAGAAACGGGGAATTCCAATTCAGGAACATGTTGGGAGGGTTGTTTTCTTGATGAACACGCCGGAATCAACTTTAAACAAGCTTTTTTTATTAGTATGATGAGATTTGTCTAACAAGTTGTCTCGTGCTGGTATAGTTATCTTGAATTCTCCTGAAAATGTTTTGGGATTGCTTTTCACTCGGTCAAGTGCGGGTGGGACGTGTAGACTTCGTGGGATGAGCGTCACTAGTCACTACACGTCACTCGATCGAGAACTGCACACGAATTCTGCCTCGGCTGCCAAGTATTCGTCCGAGAGAGCGATGGCACTGACGTGTTCTCCACATAGGAGTATTTTCAATGCTTGAACAAAGCTTTTCGCAAAGTCTCTCGTCCGTGGTGCCACATGTTATGCTTAGGTAGCAAAGTTGGTCTGCAGACGTTCAGACAGTGAAAGACACCGGATGTCGCCTAGCAAGAAGCTTGTTTATAGGAGATGTCTGAGAGACTCGTTTATGGATTATAGAATGCATTAAAGTTGGTATAGATACCTTCTAAATTTGTTATCTGTAACGAGTTTTGACTTGCGATAAGTAAGTTCCACTCACAAGGTGTGTTTGTGTATGAATCCGAATTTACGATTCCGGTTGAAGTACCTCAATATTCCGTAAGAACACTCAATAAATAAATAGAACTAAGGATGATAAAGAAAGTTTTGCTGTGAACTTTCCTTCTCGTTAAGCATTCTTGTTGACATCGCGAGCGGTTTACAGCGGTCTTAAAGCGGAATTCCCCATAAGACGCCACAACCCACAACCCACGACGTCACAATGATCAGTGTCCACTTTAGCCTTAATTAGATTGATATTCAAAAAATCCAAAGTAAAAAATATTTTATCAAAGGGTTTTGTGCATCGATTGCCGAGAGTGCTGCCTCCGCCTCCCGTTTGCACTTTGCGTGGCTGCTGATGATGTCAGACAACCGACGGCTGAACCGAAGCTGAACTCTAACTCAACCACAACCTCCACTTTTTCACGATCAGCAGTCAGACTTCACGAATTGGATACTCATTGCTACTCATGCCCACTCATGGCTACTCTACACGCTCTCACCGAATCATACGACGCGTCGAAAGCACTGCCTCGATAACACGTAACGAATATTAGTCCTGCTTGGCCGACGCGATCCTATCCTCATGAGAACGGACGAAACAACCTCACGGACTCGTACCATGCAATCGATCAACTATGAACTCCTCCTGCCCACTGCGCCTCCTAGATAACATCGCTTGCTGATCGTTGATGGACGCGACATCTCCATCAAGGTACGACTCGTTTTGTTCGTGTTCCTGAAAATCATCGCCCATCAACCCCTTTATACTTTGCCTTCAGCGTGGACGCGTCGACAAAGAGAGATGCACCAGATCTGCCCTTATCCACGTTGAAGCCAATTGAGGTCAACGCTCTGAACATCTTCTCCTTTCGGTTGCATGGCTAGCCCAGTCCGGCATCACGAGGGGCGCATAGCGCGTTCTCGGTAGTTTCGGTCTTGTCAGTCCGCGGATGGGGACCCCCATTCTGGATCGTCAGGTGGGTCTTGCACATTAAAATTTCCCTGAAATGAAATCGATTGTTAGCAACATGGGCTTACGCGTTGCACAGACAGACCAAAGGGGCAGAGGAGAGACGCGACAAGACGCGACTAGGACAGAAGACAGCAAGTACAGTGCACGGTCACTCAGACAGCCAACGCCTGATGTTACGTGCTTCCACCGATTATGGTTGACCATATACACTTGCCCTTTGGCGTACCTTTCGGCCTCGATCGCTGTCTGTCACCGGCGGAGACCCGGCAAGCTCCTGCCCGATCGCTCGCCGCACGGTGGGTGTATGGACCTTCTAGATCCTACGCTTTTGCGGGGACTTGTTCTTCATGCGTCGGCCAGCCCAGATTTGGGGCATCTTTGAGACTGTGGGACCGATTTCGGAAGCGGAACGCCCCTTGTCAACATCCGCAATTGCAACCCGGGATGCATTGTTCGTCGCTTAGAATTGGCAATTTAAATCAGCGTCGATCTCTAAAAATATAGTGGGTTAACATGACCCCGTGTTGCGCTCCATCGAGAAAGTCGGGGAGACCAAGGCACGCGGAACCAAACGATTTTGAGGAAGGGACCCGAGCGGCAACAAGCTTCATGGCGCATGCACACCGATTCCTTGTCGGAGATCATATTAGGATTATTGGCAACTTTGGCGAATTTGGTTAGTCAGCTATTAAGATGTTCGTTTACGACTGGCGTCTCGCAAGCGTGCAGCGAGGGTAGCTCTCGGCACGACCGGCCTCATCCCCTGGCTCCCCTTTCTCCAGAAGCCAAGCTCAGGCACAGATTCAAAGGGTCAGAGGAAGGACCGCGTGGCTGTTGCTTTCTGTGACGTCGCGGGATGAAGTTGATGGAAATCAGACATGGCGATCTCTAATTCTCGTTTCAAAGCAACGACCTGATAAACATTGGCTTGATGGGGGCGGGTAAGGCTAACGGTACTCAATCTGGAGCTCGCATCGCATTCCGCAGTTGGACAGAGCAGTGTCTGGCCGCATCTCATTCCTAGTCTACGCATTCCGCGATTGTACATCGACCAGTCCCTGACTACCAGCTGCTCTATCCGCAATTGACATCCTCCAGTCCCACGAACAGTTATCCGGGGACCCGGGGAAGACGCCTATCCCGCCAGTGTACGCCAACAATATACCGTACCTGGATCCAACGCCTGTTAGTCTTACGAGATGCATATGTAGCTCCGGGGAAGGAAGCCTCAAATCCTTCTACGCCAGAAATGCCGCACACCATCTACACCGCAATCTGTCAACACGAACGTGTTTCTAGATATCCACTTTCCCCATAAGGCTCCGCAAAAGGAGTAAGGGCACGCACCATCACGGTGTTGTGGAGTTTCGCCGGGATGCCGTGGGATGTTTGGAGCGAGGCCGTGCCCCCGACGGAGCTCAGACCTGAATTGGAGACTGACCGACACTGATGGGCGAGCGAGGCTAGGCCGAAACGCCTAACACCACTGTTCGTGGAAAGCACACTACGCTGGAGAGGTTCCTAAGTTTAGTGTTCCTGACAGGAGCCGGAGATAACTAGCGGACTATACAGAGACAGCCTCCTATTGTCTCTATTCTCTGGAGTGTATATAAAACGTCTCCTTCGTACCCCAGATCTACTTTTTCCTCACCCAACTGATCACCAACACACTCGTCGATCACAGTCATTCTTTCTCAGCAATATCACATACACGCTCGCTACTTGCATTTTTAATTTTAATTCTTAATACATATTCACAATGAAGGCCTCCGCAGTTATCTTCCTCGCCCTTGCCTCTATCTCGGCCGCCCAGGGCACCTACGGAGCTCCCCACGGAACTGACGCAGTGTAAGTATCTCTTCGAGAGGTCGGCCGGGTCTTCTTGCTCACAATCATACAGTGCGCCCGCTCCCGCTCCTATCCAGCCTGCCGCCATTCCCTCCGCCCCGGCTGCTCCTGTTGCCCCCGCTGCTCCCAAGGCTGTTCCCCATCCCAGCCAGGATGCTCTCGCTCCTCAGGCCTTCACCGAGAAGGTCGTCAACTCTCTTGGACAGACCCCCAAGATTGACACCCACTCCGCTGTCACTAAGATCACCCAGCAGCTCCACGACAAGGGTGTTGCTTGCACTCGTCACCTCGCTGAGAAGGTTGAGGAGTTGATCAAGGAGGCTTGCCAGAAGGGTCTCGAGCAGGCCGCCGTTGTTGACTACGTCATGCACAACCTCCCCCAGGAGGGACAGGCTCCTGCCACTCCTTCCGGACCTTCCAACCAGAAGGTTGAGCAGCCCGTTGCTCCCTCTGCTGAGGACATGCACACCGCCGTTGAGCAGCCCTCTGCTCCTGCCACCCCCTCTGCTCCCTCTGCTCCTTCCACCGAGGAGGCCACCGAGTCCCCTGCCCAGGAGTCTTCCGAGACCCCCGCTGGTCCTTCCGGAACCGGAGCCTACGGTGCTCACGGATCTGACGTTCCCGTTGCTCCTGGTGCCCCCGCTGAGGGATGCTCCGGTGCCGACTGTGCTCCTTCCACCGCTGTCTCCCACGACTCTCCCGCCCCCGAGGAGGTCAAGCCCGCTGCTGAGACCCCCGCCACCCCTGAGGCCCCAGCTGCGCCTGCCGTCCCCGAGACCCCCGCCGCCCCTGAGGCCCCCGCTGCCCCTGCTGGAGGTGCCACCTACGGTAAGCGCAACCTCGACTCCGGCTTTGATTTTGGCAGCCTTATTGACTTTGCTTTCAAAGGTTACCACCAGAAGCGTTACGTCAATGCCAATGGAGAGGAGTGTGACGAGTCCGGAAAGCCCATCGCCCCCGCCACCCAGGCCCCCGCCCCTGGTGCCACCCACATCAACGAGAAGGGTGAGGAGTGCGACGAGTCCGGAAAGCCCATCAAGCAGGAGGTCCCCGTTGCCCCTGGTGCTCCCGCTGAGGGATGCTCCGGAGCTGACTGCCACCCCGCTGAGACCAAGCCCGCTGCTGAGGCTCCTTCCGCCCCTGCAACCCCCAAGACTCACATCAACGAGAAGGGTGAAGAGTGCGATGAGTCCGGAAAGCCCATCAAGCCCGCTGAGCAGGCCCCCGCCCCTGAGGCCCCCGCTGCCCCCGCTGCTCCTTCCGCCCCTGCCACCCCCAAGACCCACATCAACGAGAAGGGTGAGGAGTGCGATGAGTCCGGAAAGCCCATCAAGCCCGCTGAGCAGGCCCCTGTCCCCGAGGCTCCCGCCACCCCCGCTGCTCCTGCCCCTGAGGCCCCTGCCGCTCCTTCCGCTCCCGCCACTCCTTCCGCCCCTGCCACCCCCAAGACCCACATCAACGAGAAGGGTGAGGAGTGCGATGAGTCCGGAAAGCCCATCAAGCCCGCTGAGCAGGCCCCCGCCCCTGAGGCTCCCGCCGCTCCTTCCGCCCCCGCTACTCCTTCCACCCCTGCCGGACCTACCGGAACTCACATCAACGAGAAGGGTGAGGAGTGCGACGAGCAGGGAAACCCCTTGAAGCCTGGTGAGTCTCACGGACCTGCCTCCACTGAGGACATCAAGGCCCCCGTCCCTGAGGCCCCCGCTGCTCCTTCCGCCCCCGCTGCTCCTTCCACCCCTGCCGGACCTTCCGGAACTCACATCAACGAGAAGGGTGAGGAGTGCGACGAGCAGGGAAACCCCTTGAAGCCTGGTGAGTCTCACGGACCTGCCTCCACTGAGGACATCAAGGCCCCCGTCCCTGAGGCCCCCGCTGCCCCTGCCACTCCTGCTGGATCTGAGGAGAAGGGAAAGCACTACAACGCCAAGGGAGAGGAGTGCGACGAGCAGGGAAACGTCATCAAGCCCGCTGAGGAGAAGCCCGCTGCTCCTGCCGCCCCTGCCGCTCCTGCCGCTCCTGTCACCCCTGCCGCTCCTGTCACCCCTGCCGGATCTGACAAGCAGGTCGAGTTCGCTTCCCAGATCTCCAAGGAGTGCTTGGCCGACAAGACCTTCGCCGACATGTTCAACGACAAGGCTTCCGAGGCTGTCAACTGCGTCGCCTCCGGTGTCACTGAGGCTTGCCACTCCATTGAGGGAATCGAGAAGATCGACGCCCACGAGTTCGCCCAGCACTTCACTGAGAAGCTCCAGGAGAAGGCTGCCCAGAAGGACGAGCAGTGCACTCCCGTTGAGAAGGTCTGCGAGGCCGTCAAGGAGACCTGCTGCGAGATGGGAATGTCCGACGAGGACGCCCAGAAGGTTGCCGACTCCGTAGAGAAGAAGATGAACGCTGATGGCCTCCACTAAATATGTATTTGGGATTTCTTTTGTGATATCATTAGTTAGTGTTTAGCGGGTCTGCTTTCGGAATCATGTACATAGTTGGAATCTACTGGTTGTAGTAAATGTTTGAAACTTGTGACTTGTCTTCTAGTGAAATGTGAATCAAACCAATTTTTTGATAATATAGGTGGCTACTTGCTATCTCCAGCACCCCATATAGGGGATTGTTGGGTCTTTAGTGTTGATAAACAACGCACGCGGCATTCTCAGGGGTACATCTTATGGTGATATCTCATGACTGCTAAGCCCGCGCTGCGACATCTTTCAAAGGTCGGTTCACCTATCCCTATTGATCAAAGTAGCACTCATTAATACAAGTAAATTTTCTTAGAACATACATTGTTGCCCAATCAGAGCCCGAGACTCATCATACCTTCGAAGTTGACGCGTACCGAGTGCTGATTCCGCTCACACTCTTCGATTTTCTATGCTACTTGCCTTATCACTCTACCGTTCTCATAACGACAACTCTTCGGCCCGCTAACATACATTATTGATGCCTCGGATGGTTATCATTTCTTCGTGTGTCGCTGCACTGTCGCCGCGGATTGATGTCGCGTTTAGTCACGTTCGACGTCAACTAGTTCATAGATCACACCACGCAGTTGCTCTCACCCGGCGTTCTCATTTCGTTACGGTCAACATAATCCTCCTTTATCGCGCTATCGGAGGCCGTGGTTTGAATTCGTCGAAGCGAAACACGCACAGATTGAGAAAACAGCTCAACATGGTCGTCGAAGCATCAGGGTGTAGGGCGCAGGGCCAGGGCAGATGGAGCGAGTACTTCGACCGAGACATTCCCCCACCTTGCGCAAAATCATCAATTCGCCCAAAGCGAAATCAACTAGCTCGCCAGTTCGTTACTTCTAACTTCTCGACATTCACGCGACGTTCAACGTTGACCATCGAGTTTAGATACTTAGTCGTACTCGCTAACGCCAAGGTAAGTATTCTTAAAGTACATATTATTAAGGAAGATAGTTTTAAGTTGACGAAAAAAGTTTAAAGCCCAACCGGCTTACGCGCGACGAAACTCACAGCTCTGCTAACTCTGTGGCTTCCTCTTTCTAAGATCTCCCTCCGAAGATTACTTGCCAACACATCGTACTCTGCTTTGCTCCAGTCCAATCCTCGACTGAATGTTGCCAAGCCCCAGGCATCGAGTCCTGCAAGGAGACATTCTCTCCACAACCGACCGAGCTCTTTTAGGTTCGGCATAATCGGCCAAATCCCAATCGGTATTCTTCCTCTTCGCTCCTGCAGGTTGGTGAACCCAGCATTCGTCAACATAGCCGGCAATTCGCTTGGGATGATGCGTGTTCGTCCCAGATTGTCCATCCCCTCCTTCATCAGCTCACCAAACTCCTTCGCGACATCGCCTTCAACCTCAAAATACGTCTCAATGTCAGTAATCTCAACCATACCGCCAGGTTTCATCGATGAAAACGCTTGTGCTAGTAACGCCGGCCAGTCATTGATGCTGCCTAGTAGCCCACGAATATGGATGTAATCGATAGTCCTCGGCGCAATCGTCCAAGTTGCCTCAACGTCGTCTACCTCGAAAGTACAATTGGACGGAATCCATGATGGTTGAATAGGCGAAAGATCAATTCCGGTAACCTGTGCTCCAGGGAACTCGTACGCCATATCAATTGCCCACCGGCCAGTACCAGTACCAAGATCGAGGATGCGTTTCGGGTTAATGGTCGAAAGCGGTGCGGTGTACAACGCCGAAAATAAAGTTTTATAGACGTGGTGCTGCATGTCGAGACGATCTGCCAGATCAGCACGTCATCATGCGGAGGACAGCGTTAGGCAGGTAGCTGGCGTACCTTGCTCTATCTTGTCGTTTGGGAGGAGATATCGGCCTTTGCGAAAACCGTGGTATCGACGGCCATTTTCGAAGACGTGTCGAATGATCAGGGAATCGAGAGAGGAGGTGCTGGAATTATCGGATGATGGGTACTCGCCGGGGGAGTAACAGGCCTCGTCAACGTCAATTGAGCCAGTGTCCATTGTTTGTTTGCGCGTGGAATTGGTCGCGCATTGCGAAAGGGACGGGTCTTTATAAAGAAAAAAAACTGGCTTCATAGATGCCTGAACAGGAGGAGGGACGGTATCTGTTTCAGGCCGACATGTGAGCTGAGACCCCATGCAGCGGTGATTATGCTGTGCAACATTGGATTTTCGCCGAGGCTTGTATCTTTTCGGATTGTATCATTTCGGGTTATGGCGTTTTGGCGAGGGGCAGGTACGGTGAAAAAAATGTTGGATTCCAACGGCATCATGGTGTTTGCTGGAATGAATTTGCGGAGCTTCGTGACTATCAAGGTGCGCATTGGATCTGTCGTGCGGAAATCTTGCTGGGAGACGCGAAAATCAATTGTGTCATTGGCGCGAGGGGAAGCACGAGGCCGCGCATATCCGTCGAGCGTCCGGGATGTGGCGTTGTGGCGTTGTGGCGGCGCTTAGAGCCCGGCGGCGCATCGTCCCATGTTTTCATGTCGGTCAAGAGATAGATAAAATGGCTAGAGCACCAATCGATAGTAACACGGACCCATTTCGAAGACTGACCCTGCTGGTAATATATTGCCATCTGGAAAGCTGCTGTATTACTCGCGCTGCTGCATCCCTTGCAGATTTTACCGAGTAAATCAAAAGCCAAAAATTTGACACATACGGTGCCGAGTTTCTGTGGCGGTGATGATAGGGTGACGATGAAGATAAGCAAGGCCTCAGAAGAACGCTCTACTGACCTTCCAGTTACGCTCATGAGCAAACAAAACTAATTTGATCTGGCCGAAACCGGTAATCGTAAGAAGCAAAAGGACTTCCCAATTAATGTCTCACATCCTGGGTATTCACTTGTGGGCAGTTACCCGTGGATAGTCTTGAAGTTGAGTGGGGTCGGCATGCCACATGAGGCAGGCCAAAGAGAATTCGTCGCGCACATATGTTCTTCGGACTTCAGGACAAAGTTATAGAATACACGGAGTAGAAACAACCGGGACATCGTAAACGCTCAGCTTGAAAAGCTAGACTCAATTAATGAGCCCCATGATCGTTTGTTTAGAAGCTTGACGGTAGATTCTACGATAACAGAATTGCAGAAACCCGGCGCCTATTCCTATCGAACAGTGCGATCTCCGCTATGTGAGACCTGATCTTTTGCCTTGAAAACTAGCTGTATATGACGTGGAAATTGAGAGAGACAAAATCTGCAGATTAGTACTGAGGAGAGGTTGGGATCGGGCAAAGCGTAGTTATGGCTGGTAACCGTGGAGCGTGATATTTCATGATGCTACTGAGTAGTTCACCCCCGGACGAATTTGAAGCCTAATTCTGAACGCGCGCGACTGAATGATAATCGTTACATGAATATTGATGGAATACGACATGTTCTATTATTACAAATATATTACCAATTGCATTGATCTTCATTTCTTGCTGCCTGGCCCGTGTGATTTAGTGTAAACTGGAATTGCTTACCGGAGTCAATACAGCTCCAAGTCGGTGCGATGATGATTCATATGTAACATTTGTTAATGCACACCCTGCGACTGGTCAAAGAGAATCTGACAACAGGATACATTTCCCACGACTGCCCGAGGTGGTCGGACAAAAATGTGTGCATTGAATTCTGCGCCAGTTGATTCGCACTGTGGCATCAGTGTGCAGTTTCTGAAGGGCTCATCATGGAGAATCAAC
Organism: Pyronema domesticum; assembly: GCA_024516145.1. Classification (NCBI taxonomy): domain Eukaryota; kingdom Fungi; phylum Ascomycota; class Pezizomycetes; order Pezizales; family Pyronemataceae; genus Pyronema; species Pyronema domesticum. The sequence goes on from JAJJXL010000023.1 coordinate 467,759, forward strand.
AAGCTATGTCCTGTACGTTATACTGCAATGGGACTGTAGCTCTGGATTAAACATTCCACCGAGCTGTGCCATATGCTGCTATAAAGCATGCAAAAGTCAACCAGGGGGCATTGAAGAAAATAATGAGGGTAATGGGGCAGACACAAGCTATTAGGCCTTGTGAGATGGAGGCCCCAGGAAAATAGCATTCAAGATTCCTAATCAAACCCCACTTTGTTATTATACTAAGCACAAGAAGTCTAGTAGTTTACTTCAGATTCTGATCATCTCTGTTGAGCTTCCTTGGTAACATATGATTCTCAATTTCTGACTTGGCACTCAGTCATAGTGTTCATTCTTATTGACTGTTAAATACCCTACACTGTTCTCCTCATCCATCAATTCTTCATCCTCATTATCAACCTCGACTTTCTCTGGCTTTCCTCTACCATCCATTCTGTCAAACTCAGTCATATATAGCCAACTCCTCCTCCTTGATTTCAATTCTTCTTCTTCATTCTTCGCCCTTTTCTTGTCCCAGCCCCTTCTATGCCTGCCTGTTGGGGTGGTCCTGTATAACATGGCATAACATTTGAATATGGTAAAGCATGTATGGTAGAGGGTAGTCCTTTTGGACTTGTGGCAAGTAAGAACCACAGTCGCCCAGGCTATAAGTATTGCAGGTTTTTCTCAATGTCAGTGGTATGTTCCTCAGGATATGGCTAGGCATTAGAACCCCCAGCCATTGATTGGAAACTGTCCCTCCCAGGGACTACCCTGGGTTCTTAACCCTTTATAATGGACTGACTTTTTTCCTGGCCCCCCATTGTCCTACTTCCTGTGGGAAGTGGATGAAGTGTGGTTAGTAATGACTCTTGCTCCATGGCTTGAGTCATTATTCTGGTAAGACTCCTCATTCTTAAAATGTATTTTAAAGGTGGGGTATGATAGCAAATAACCAATCAAGAAGCAAAATATGTACGAGTTGGCTGGGAGGATTACCAGAAGTCATCCAATTGGTTTGGGGATGATTTAGAGCATTATCCATGATAAATATGAAATACAGAATTTGTATGCAAAAAATATCATGTTCACATACTCTCTACCAATGTCAAGCAGTACTTGGTATTGCAACCACTGCAATGGACCTGGTGGGTATATGAGGGGGGAGCTCAAGTTAGACAACATAAATTATCAAAAAAGCCTCCACTCGAAGAAGCCATCTGTTAACCGGGGGTTGTCTCGTGACTGACGGCCGGGTAACTCAAGATTTCCAAAAGAAAAAATTGAGAAGTAATAATTCCAATGATGGGAATTATTTACTTCTCTGGGGATTCTCGTAGAAATGAGTAATAACGTGTTATAATCTTGAACTCTCCTGCTTATCTCAGGGAGCGTTTCGAGATCGTCGATGGTAATTGCGTTCAAGTGTGAACAGCAATCTGTGAGGGTCTTATTGTTCCAAAAGGGTCTTGGTTGTATTGTTGTATAGGTTTTTCGAGTATTGTGTAAATAGTCGAGTATGAGGTACTAATATCTTTCTGGGACTTGCTTGTAATTGATGGGACGATTGTGGGTCTTTTGCTGGATGATGGCTTCTTCGAGTGGGGGCTTTTTCATATTTTATGTTTTCTGACTTGAGCTCCCCACTCATATACCCACCGGGTACGTTGCGGTGGTCGGAACACCAAGTACTGGTTGACGTTGGTAGAGAGCATGCAAACATGATATTTTTCGCATACAAATTCCGTATTTCGAATTTTTCAATGCAAACGCTCCAAATCGTTCCCAAACCAATCGGATGACTCTTGGTGATCCTCTCGGCCGTATCGTGCATGCGCTGTTGCTAAACCCGTTGTTTGCCAATATATTATGTCTAATAATATGACCTCCATAGGGCATTTGAGCACATATCCCATCTTATGCATGCGTCGTCAGCTCAGGTGAAGTGTTTGTCCTTAGTTGCCGGATTTCCTGATCCGTCCTTATCTAGGCTGCAGCTTCCTGTGCCGTCTGTGTGCCTTGCCAACACTTCACTGTGGTAGATGTCATCTGGGCCTCCTGTGGCTTCTGATAGGATGCAACATTCATATCCGTTTGTCCATATGCGCTTATTTTCGTCATATCGGGCTAACCAAAGGTTTGTCTTCAAGATAATGTTTCCTGTATTGTCGGCTGCCTCAGTGCCGCTATGCCACATATTGGTCTTTATCGCCTATGACAATCCTCATCTCCTTCAGCCGACTAGACTCCGTTAATGCATGTCTTATCTTAATGGCATTTGGTATTGTTCCTTCAGTCTTCCGATCATCTCCGCTGAGCTTCCTCGGTAACATATGATTCTTGATTTGGACTTGGCACTCAGTCGTAGGGTACATTCAATTCATTCTTAAATACCTAACTGTTCCTCTCATCCATCGATTCCTCATCCTCATTACCAACTCCGACTTCCTCCATCCTTCATCTACGGTCGATCATGGCAGACTCGGTCATATATGGTGAACTCCTCCTTTTTACATTCTTCTTATTCCTTGTGCCTTTCTTTGTCCCAGCCCCTTCTCTGTCTGCCTGTTGGGGTGGTCCTGTGTGACATGGCACAACATTCGAATATGGCAAATCACATACGGCAGAGGGTAGTCCCTTTGTGGACTTGTGGCAAGTAAGAACCTCAGTGGCCCAGGCTATAAGTATTCCAGGTTTTTGTCAACATCAGCGGTACGTTCCCCAGGATACGGCTGGGCATTAGAAACCTCAGCCGTTGATCGGAAACTGTCCCTCCTGAGGCTACCCCGGTGTCACGGCTCGAGTTTCCGCACTTGCAATGTGATCTCACGCGGATTCGAATCATGGGCTCCACAGCCCGTCACTCGATCCGCGGGGTAAACACTTGGCCCTCGCTTGTGCCGTAATCGCTTAGCCTAGCCAGCCCTAAGCCGCGATCGTACGCACCAGATAAGGGTTTTGTATTTTAGGGTTTTGTTTGTTGTGCCGTGCGCGGCCCGTAGTGCTTCCTTGGCTTTGTGCTTGTGTTTAGGGTTTTGCTTGTTCTGCCGTGCGCGGCCCGTAGTGCTTCCTTGGCTTTGTGCACGTGTGTGAAGAAGTTGCTTGTTAAATAGTTTTGCTTTCCCCATGTAATTAGTTCTTCACACAGTTATTTGTTTATTTCCTAAATAAATACCTTTTGTCAACATCTTCGTCCTCGCCTCGTTTACGTGTTCCGATCACATGCCCTTGTCCAGCCGCCCCCGCCTCGTCTCCCCGCCTTGCCTCGCCTTGCCGCGTTACATCCCAGAGCCTCGCTTCGGAATAGATACATCACGGAGTAATTCAGTCACCTGATCTTTAAACACGGACTTGCAAGAAATTGATGCACGTGTCATACCCCACCTTTAAGACACATTTTAAGAATGGGGATTCTTACTAAGTAATGACTCAAGCCATAAGGCAAGAGCCATTACTAACCACCCTTCATCCACTTCCCGCAGGAAGTAGGATAATGGGGGGCCAGGAAAAAAGTCAGCATCATAAAGGGTTGGGAACCCGGGGTAGCCTCAGGAGGGACAGTTTCCGATCAACGGCTGAGGTTTCTAATGCCCAGCCGTATCCTGGGGAACGTACCGCTGATGTTGACAAAAACCTGGAATACTTATAGCCTGGGCAACTGTGGTTCTTACTTGCCACAAGTCCAAGAGGACTACCCTCCGCCGAAATGCTTCGCCGTATTCGAACGTTGTGCCGTGTCACACAGGACCACCCCAACAGGCAGGCATAGAAGGGGCTGGGACAAGAAAACAGGAGGAGAATGAATAAGAAGAATTGAGATCGAGGAGGAGGAGTTCGCCGTATATGACTGAGTCTGCCGGAATGGATAGAGGAAGGTCGAAGGAAGTCAAGGTCGATGATGAGGATGAAGGATTGATGGACGAGGAAAGATTGTAGGATATTTAAGAATGAATTAAATGAACACTACGACTGAGTGCCAAGTCCAAGATCAAGAATCATATGTTACCGAGGAAGCTCAGCGGAGATGATCGGAACCCGAAGGAATCATACCGAACGTCATTGTAATAACACATGCGATAGCGGAGTCTAGTCGGCCGAAGGAGATAAGGATTGTCTTAGGCGATAAAGACCAATACGAGGTGCATTAACCCTGAGGCAGCCGACAATACAGGAAACCTTATCCACAGGCAGCCTTCGATCAGCACGATATGACGAGACTGGATGCATACAGACAAACGGAAAGATAAGATGAAACCTATCGGAAGCCACAGGCGGCCCGGATGACATCTACCGTGGTTGAGTGTTGGCAAGGCATACAGACGGCACAGGAAGCCGCAGCCCCAGATAAGGACGGATCAAGAGATCCGGCAAACAAAGTTGAACACTTCACCAGAGCTGACGACATATGCATGAGATGAGATATGCGCTCGAATGCCCTACGAAGGCGATATTATTAGAAATAATATATCGGCAAACGACGGGATTAGAAGCGACATATGCACGATACGGCCGAGAGGATCACCAAGTGTCATCCGATTGGTTTGGGAACATTTTGGGGCGTTTGTGCTGAAAAAATCGAAATACGGAATTTGTATGCGAAAAATATCATGATTGCATGCTCTCTACCAACGTCAACCAGTACTTGGCGTTCCGACCACCGCAACGTACCCGGTGGGTATATGAGTGGGGAGCTCAAGTCAGAAAATATAAAAGATCCAAAAAGCCCCCACTCGAAGAAGCGATCATCCAGCAGAAGACCCACAATTGTCCCATCAACTACGACCAAGTCCCAGAAAGATATTAGTATCTTATACTCGATTATTTACACAATACTCGAAAGACCATACAACCAAGACCCTCTTCAATACCTAAGACCCTCACTGATTGCTGTTCACACTTGGACACAATCAAGAACGACGATCTCAAAAACGCTCCCTGAGATAAGCAGGAGAGTTTAAGATTATAACACGTTACTACTCATTACTCCCACGAGAATCCCCAGAGAAGTAAATAATTCCCATCATTGGAATTATTACTTCTCAATTTTTTCTTTTGGAAATCTTGAGTTACCCGGCCGTCAGTCACGAGACAACCCCCGGTTAACACTATAATCTTACTCAACGCCTCACCGAGCGTATTGAGAAACGTCCTACAAGAAAGACAGAACCACCAAACAGAAAAACCATGCCCGAGCCAATGGAAATCGATTTCTTGCCGATGCCTTCCTGGGCACTAGTTAGCACCAACAATGGGGGATCAGAGAATATCCCACCTATCGAACCCATCAAATTGCACTCTGTCCCTGAGTGGGGACGTACCCTTATGAATCAACTACACCATACTGCAGTTGAAATCAACAGCCTCCGAGGACAAATCCAAGGGGATGAAACAGAGGCATACCGTATGTTTATGCAAATGCAGAATGATTATCGCAAAATCGAATCCAACTTAAACCTTGCGATTGCTCAGGCCCAGCAGCATGCTGCAGACGCTACCGGTGCTCACTTCAACCTCACCACCACTCAATTCGCAGAAGTGGCAGCTGCCCACATGGCCCTAAGAAGACATGTAGAGACGATTACCATCAATGCGGCAGAAAGTGAAGAACGAAGACAGAAGTTACTTCAGGATTTCGCCCAACAAATGGAAGCCAACCAAAATGTCTGGATCGCATACCACAAAGACCAGGCAGTTAAGCAGGAGAAGTTCAACAATGATTGCCAACGATGGGCTGCAGAAATGAATGCCCGAGAAGCCAGGGCAAGAGTCGACCAGGAGAAGGTCAAGGAGGACCTACGGAAATTGAAGCGTCTCCAGTCACAACTCCAACAGAACCAGGCCAATGCATCTGCTATTTCTCAGCAAGAACGAGAAGACATGCGACGATCATTCCGGGAGGAGCTTCAGGCCATTGGAGAAGAGTTAAAAACCCAGTTCCAATTGGCGCAACAGTCCCCAAAGGATATAGATGTAACGTCGGTCATTGATAGCATCTTAGAGCAACATGCTCGACAGGGGAGAATTCCCCTCCCAAGTAGTGATGGGATGGAGTCAGACTGCGACCTTCCTCCCCTACCACCCAGTGACCGATCAAGTAGACGTTCAAGAGCGACAGAGTCTAGGGGCAGCAGTCCACCAGGTGGAGCGATACCACCCCCAGGACCTCCACCAGGAGGAAGCAGTTCCAGCTCTTCCAGTTCAGACTCAGAATCAGATAGACCGAAGGATCTAGGGAATGAGATATCAAAACTCATTCGTGCCCTACGGAAGAAGGACAAAAAGAATCGCATCACCAAGCGACCAGAAGCAATTGTCCTAGGAAAAGCTCCCAAGATGAAGGAACCAGAGGTTTTCGATGGGGATAGAGAAAATTACATCCCATGGATGAAAGCAGTCAAGGAATATATGACTGTGCGATCTATCGACTTTAACACTGATGCCACCCGAATTCACTGGTTGGGGTCCCTCCTAAAAGGTGATGCCCGCCAATGGCACCAAAACCGCGTCGACACTACGGAGAAGGAATTACGCCCTGACACCTGGCCCTCATACACTGCAGCAATGGACCACTATTTCCGTGACCCCCACCAGAAGCGCAACTACACCAACAAGATGGCCAGGTTGCATTGGAAGTACAAACCTGGATGCCATAAGACTGGCCTCCCAGCAGATCAATGGGGAATCAGGATGGCCATCTACCAAGAGAAGGCCCAAGTTGAAGGAGAGGTCCTGAGAGAAATTTACGATCAGGCATTCCCAGAGGATCTGGCTTGCCAGGCATGGACAGATGTTCAAGACTTGGATGACCCAAAGTATGAGCGTTTTAAGGCCAGACTGATCAAGCTTGCAACTGCAAAAGAAGAACATCGGAACATGCATGAAAAGCCACTGCTCCACATATATCAAACCCCCTCAGAGCCCAAGCAGGAGAAGGACAAGCGGAAGAAGGATGAGGAAAAGAAATCCAACCGTGGTAAGGCTAGGGAAACGAACCGCACACCTAAAAGCGACCGAGAAAAGAAATTCCAAAACAACCGCGAAGCTTTGGCCGGGGTTCCCCAGGCTGAAATCGACCAACATAAAGCAGGCAAGGCCTCCTGCTGGCGCTGTGGCCGTAACAGCCACCATACTTTAGAATGCTTTGCAAAGAAGACTTCAAAGGGAACTGAATTAGTTGCAGCGGTAGCAGCTGTCACCAAGAAGGCGAAACGCCAACGACCTGCAGAAGACTCAGATGACGATGAGGATGCTGTCAAAGAACCAGTAACCAAGCGACCAAAGAATGTTGCCACTGTAACCCAGACAGTATCAGACCCAGACCCAAAGCCAGCAAAAAGATGTTGGGAAGTAGAGACTTCAGACCTCTCGGATTTAAACTAGGAAAGCCTCGTGAGATACGCAGAGGCATCCAAGGAAAGGAAGACGTATCAGGTTCTGAGAGGATATCAGTCGCAGGAGTCAAACGAGCCAAAACCCATGAAAACCAAAAACAATCCAAAAAATCAAAACCTAATAAAAAAGAACCCGAGACGAAATTACAATTGGCCAACAACAAGCCACCCCGAGTTGGTTCCAGGCCAATTGTCCAAATGAATCTTTCAATACCTGGACAAGAGACATTCAGTGTCCAAGTCATGTTCGATACAGGTGCAGCCATACCTATCATCAGTTCTAAATTTATCAAGGAACATCACCTACCTAGGATCAGCCGCAACACACCCCTCAGAATTAATGGGGCAGATGGTCGTCCATTGTCTGGAGCTGGGGAAGCTTTCACACACTCATTGTTGCTCCAGTACAAAAGCCACTACACAAGGGAAACCTTCGAGATTATGCCACTAGAATCAGGAACAGACATAATCCTCCCTTGTTGGTGGATGGCGAAGCATCAACCAAACAAGTTTTGGGGAAAACCAGAAGACATCACCTTAGACTCCGAATTCTGTAAACAACACTGTACCAAAGCTGCAGCACAAGAATTCTCCCTCACGATGGATAAAGATATCCTACACCACTACGATGCAACAGTAATTGGGTATATTGCATCAGTCAACTCAAACACAAATGAGGTAGACCCAGCTACAGTAGTACCACAAAAGTTCCGACAATATGTCGAAGTCCTAGGCAAAGAGCTTGCAGATAAGCTCCCTGATCACAAACCCTATGATCACGCAATAGATCTGAAGGAGGGCGAACAACCACCATGGGGACCAATGTACCCCCTCAATGAAACTGAATTACAAGCTCTACGGGATTATCTCAAGGAAATGTTGGAATTGGGGAAAATCCGCCCATCGAAATCACCAGCTGCAGCACCAATCATCTTTGTCCCTAAGGCCCATGGCCGAGGCCTCAGATTGTGTGTGGATTACCGCGGCTTGAATAAAGTCACCATTGCCAACAGATATCCCCTACCGATCATGTCAGAACTCCAAGATAGGGTCAGAGGTGCGAAAATGTTCACCAAGATTGATCTCAAAAATGGATACAACTTGATTCGAATCAAACCAGGAGATGAATGGAAAACAGCATTTAAAACACGGTATGGACTATACGAATACACCGTTATGCCGTTTGGGTTATCCAATGCCCCAGCAACCTTTCAAAATATGATGAATCATATTTTTCGGGATTTGTTGGACTTAGGATTGATTGTATATTTGGACGATATCCTCATTTATGCAGAAACAGAGGAAGAACACGATCGTATTGTCACAGAGGTAATGAAACGCCTAGCAGAAAATGGGCTAGCCATATCACAGGACAAATGCTTTTGGTCAACCAGCCGAGTCGACTTCCTAGGGTATGTTATTTCAAAAGATGGTATTGAAATGGCGCAAGACAAAGTCCAATGCATTCAGGACTGGGAACGCCCAAGAAGTTTAAGAGATGTACAATCATTTATTGGCTTCGCGAATTTTTATCGTCGATTTATAAGAGAATTCTCAAAAGTCGCTAAACCCCTTAGCGATTCAACGAAGGGATCACCAAAGGACTGGATCTGGACAGACGCAATGACAGAGGCATTCGAGCAACTAAAAAACTGCTTTACGACTGCACCCATCCTCACACACTTCAATCCACAACAAGAATGCATCGTCGAGACTGATGCATCTGACTTTGCACTGGGTGGCACATTGTCACAAAAAGCAGAAGACAAAAAGCTACACCCAGTCGCCTTCCACTCCAGAAAGTTCTCACCAGCTGAAATCAACTACGAAATTCATGACAAGGAATTACTGGCGATAGTTGATTGTTTTAAGACATGGCGAAGATATTTAGAAGGATCACTCCACACGGTCCAGGTATTTACTGACCACAAAAACCTTGAGTATTTCATGACAACCAAGGTTCTCAACAGAAGGCAGGCACGCTGGGCCCAAGAACTGGCCGGTGTGGACTTCAAAATTTTTTATAGGAAAGGAACAAGTAATGGCAAGCCAGATGCATTATCGAGGCGCCCGGAGTATCGCCCTGAAAAGGGGGGAGGTGGAAACCAGCCAATACAGACTGTCTTGCATGAAAAACACTTCGACAGCATCTCAGCAATCAGTACTGGAGGAGAAGGAATGGTGTTCTGTTGCTCAGCAGTTCAGCTAGGTTATTTGGCATCATCAGTATCGAAATGGACAAAGGAATTTGAGCAGGAAGTAAGAGAGGCAGGACAACAGGACGCAGCATACTACCAGGCCTTAGAGGAACTGAGTGGAAGCGCGCAAGAAATAGAAGGAAAGGAAAGGATTTTAGAACTACAGGATGGATTACTATATCGCAAGGGATTGCTTTGGGTCCCTGAGAATGCACGACATGCGATTTTACATGCCGAGCACAACAGCGCAGTAGCCGGACACTTTGGTCAAGACAAAACGATCGAGTTGATCCGACGCAACTTCTGGTGGCCTAAGATGGACCAAGAAATTATTGAATATGTCAGAAGTTGTTTAGAATGTCAGAAGGATAAGGCATCACGCCACAAGCCATATGGCCTGCTCTCACCATTAGAGCTTCCATACGCACCATGGACATCAATTGCCATGGACTTCATCACAGACCTCCCCTTGTCTGAAGACTGTGATCAATTATGGGTCATTGTAGACAGATTTACAAAGATGGCCCACTTCATACCACTCAAGAAGGATCAAAAGACAGCGGAACACCTAGTAAAGATATTCGCCAGGGAGATATGGAGATTCCATGGCATCCCAACCGACATTATCTCGGACCGCGACTCCCGCTTTACCTCCACAGAATGGAAACAATTCCTTGGTATACTGGGGATACGACCACGAATGAGCACATCCTTTCATCCACAAACAGATGGCCAAACAGAAAGGATCAACCAGACAATTGAGGCATACCTACGGTCATTCACAAATTATGAGATGGATGATTGGGTTGGACTCCTACCCATGGCTGAATTTGCCTACAACAATTCGGTAACCCAAGCCACTGGCATGTCACCCTTCTTCGCCAACTATGGCCGACACCCAGGTTGCACCAATCCAAGTACAATACCAACTAGCGAGGATACTCAGGATGGATACATCAACCACATCCTTTCAGTTCAAAGTCTAGTTACGAAGAACCTAAAAGCAACCAAGGAAAGAATGAAGAAGTATGCAGACAACAAACGCAAGGATGCTCCAGAATTCAAGGTTGGGGACCTAGTCATGTTAGATGGAAGGAACATCCAGACCAGACGCCCAAAACATAAACTGGACCACAAGAAGCATGGCCCCTTCGCAATAGAGAAAGTAATCTCTCCAACAGCCATGCGACTATCACTACCCAGAAAATGGAAGATCCACAACACCTTCCATGTATCCTTACTCGAACCATACAACAATGGGACCAGACCTCCGCCTGATCTATTAAAAATCATTGATGAATGTGATGACATCGAAGGCAATGAGGAATGGGAAATAGAAGAAATCTTATCGAGTAGGAAAGTCAAGGGGAAAGTCCTTTACCGAGTCAGATGGAAAGGATATCCACTTAAGAAGGATCATACAGAAGAACCGTATGAATGCTTCATAGTAGGTGGCCTGCAGTCACTCCGAGAGTTCCACTCAAGGAATCCAGGCATGCCGAGGGACCAACGTGTTTAAACAACCAACTATCTCAAGATACCTTTCCTCTATGAGGTTTTAATGGTCTTGGGATAGAAAACATGTTGGTGGATGAAGGGGTTGGAGGACTTCATCAAAAATCCCGTTTCATAATCATATTGCTAAGAATTCATAAGCCAAGAATCTCAGTTAATGATTTCGGGTCGAAATCTTATAAGGGGGGAGGTAGTGTCATACCCCACCTTTAAGACACATTTTAAGAATGGGGATTCTTACTAAGTAATGACTCAAGCCATAAGGCAAGAGCCATTACTAACCACCCTTCATCCACTTCCCGCAGGAAGTAGGATAATGGGGGGCCAGGAAAAAAGTCAGCATCATAAAGGGTTGGGAACCCGGGGTAGCCTCAGGAGGGACAGTTTCCGATCAACGGCTGAGGTTTCTAATGCCCAGCCGTATCCTGGGGAACGTACCGCTGATGTTGACAAAAACCTGGAATACTTATAGCCTGGGCAACTGTGGTTCTTACTTGCCACAAGTCCAAGAGGACTACCCTCCGCCGAAATGCTTCGCCGTATTCGAACGTTGTGCCGTGTCACACAGGACCACCCCAACAGGCAGGCATAGAAGGGGCTGGGACAAGAAAACAGGAGGAGAATGAATAAGAAGAATTGAGATCGAGGAGGAGGAGTTCGCCGTATATGACTGAGTCTGCCGGAATGGATAGAGGAAGGTCGAAGGAAGTCAAGGTCGATGATGAGGATGAAGGATTGATGGACGAGGAAAGATTGTAGGATATTTAAGAATGAATTAAATGAACACTACGACTGAGTGCCAAGTCCAAGATCAAGAATCATATGTTACCGAGGAAGCTCAGCGGAGATGATCGGAACCCGAAGGAATCATACCGAACGTCATTGTAATAACACATGCGATAGCGGAGTCTAGTCGGCCGAAGGAGATAAGGATTGTCTTAGGCGATAAAGACCAATACGAGGTGCATTAACCCTGAGGCAGCCGACAATACAGGAAACCTTATCCACAGGCAGCCTTCGATCAGCACGATATGACGAGACTGGATGCATACAGACAAACGGAAAGATAAGATGAAACCTATCGGAAGCCACAGGCGGCCCGGATGACATCTACCGTGGTGGAGTGTTGGCAAGGCATACAGACGGCACAGGAAGCCGCAGCCCCAGATAAGGACGGATCAAGAGATCCGGCAAACAAAGTTGAACACTTCACCAGAGCTGACGACATATGCATGAGATGAGATATGCGCTCGAATGCCCTACGAAGGCGATATTATTAGAAATAATATATCGGCAAACGACGGGATTAGAAGCGACATATGCACGATACGGCCGAGAGGATCACCAAGTGTCATCCGATTGGTTTGGGAACATTTTGGGGCGTTTGTGCTGAAAAAATCGAAATACGGAATTTGTATGCGAAAAATATCATGATTGCATGCTCTCTACCAACGTCAACCAGTACTTGGCGTTCCGACCACCGCAACGTACCCGGTGGGTATATGAGTGGGGAGCTCAAGTCAGAAAATATAAAAGATCCAAAAAGCCCCCACTCGAAGAAGCGATCATCCAGCAGAAGACCCACAATTGTCCCAGCAACTACGACCAAGTCCCAGAAAGATATTAGTATCTTATACTCGATTATTTACACAATACTCGAAAGACCATACAACCAAGACCCTCTTCAATACCTAAGACCCTCACTGATTGTCAAGAACCTGTCTACACAGCCACAGGGCACGACAGGCAACGCAACGGTCTGGTATACTGCTCTGCAGTTGGGTTTGGCTCGGTACTACTATCCTGAGTTAGTATCTGGCACGGGCAATACTGACTAGTATCCAGAATGTCTCTGTGGCGCTGCCCTCTCTTGTTATGCTTCCGTTATCGTTTGGATTCGTAATTGGCGTATGGGGATGGGGCTGGAGGTGAGAGTTTGTGATGACGTTCACTAATGAGACGGACGAATCTGTGTATGTGTAGATAGTTCTGTAGAATAGATAATTGATTGCGTACCGAATAAATGAAATACAAAGTGTTCCTTCTTATACATAATTCTCGTGCCCTTCGTAGATCCCAAGCAGCTGCCCTGCAGCGCCTTCAAACCCCGCGATACAATAATGAAACAACATGAGACGCATAACCTAAACAGAAAGCAAAACATAACCAACGGAAGATCTCAAACGGAACTCAAACGAAAGCAGAAACAGGACTCAAACGTAAATCGAACATCCCATGAAACCGTGCCCCCAAACGCATCCCAAACGTCCCCTGCCTCAGATCCCAAAACCTCCTTCCTGCAGCCCCCTTTCCCTAAACCCTAAACGCTTTCCCTAAGCCCTAACCGCAGCCCTTCCCCTAAACCCTCAAGATAACATAGAGCACTGCCAACGTTATGCCAGCGAGCCACAGTCCAGCTGTGGTTGCGAGCGCACCCAAGAGCATGTCCCAGGATGTTCGTGACATTAACCCCCCTCTCCAGGCCGAGGCTCCGACGAGGCCCTCTAGTCCTAGTCCCGGCTGTGTCCTCTCCCTTGGATATGGCCCTGGGTATCTCGCTCCTTGGTTCCTTCGTTGTTCGCCTCGAATCATCCTCTCCAGTCGAGCGATATCTTCCCGGTGTCGTTGTAGGTTTTCTTGCCGTCGTGCGGTTGTCTCTTCGGTGACCTGTTGATAGAGGGATAGGTTCACCGCTACTCCCTCTGGCCCGCCCATCGAGGGCATCAGTAAAACTGGCACCCGGTGCCTGTCCATGGTAACCCCCCCCTGTGGTCCTGGGGGTCCTTCCGGGTTGTCGGGGGTACGTTGTTCGGTTGTGTCGTGGTTGCCGTCGCCAGCGAGGGCAGGTGTGTCAGCTCCCTGGGTATCAATTGGGGAGGAATGGGTCGGTCGAGTGGCATCGCATCTGGCCTCGTGTCCGTCCATGTTGACGAGGAAACCACAATCGTAACAGACCCGCTTCCCCCTTTGCCAGGCCCGGCAGGCCTTCGCCCTGTTGAGATGCCTTGCCTGGATCACAGCATCCAACTCGGGATGATGCTCGCGTCCGCAGCCGCATGTTTCGTTTCGTCGTTGGTGGGTTGGTCCTTCCGATCCGGCGGTAGGAAAGTAGTTGTTGTTTTGTTTTGTCTGAAGGTGGGTGGAACAATAGTCGTCGTAGCAGAAGGACCAGTGGAGGTCATCGTGGGGGGTGTAAGTCGTGGCGGGGAGAGGGGTAAGAGGGCGGTTCCAGCCGCCCGAGTTTTGTTCCCTCTCGGTCTTAATGGTAATCTCTGGTCCTGCCATGCCTAGTTCTGAGGTGCCGGTTTTCGGGGGTATCTTTGGTGGAACCTTTGTACGGCGTCTGGGGAGTTGTTGAAATTTGTAGCAGGGTACCAGGTCTTGTCCTCGTCGTGTAAACCTGTCCACTTGACGCGGTATTGGAGCTGTTTCCGGTGATAGCGGGAGTCAACGATTTCTTCGACTTCCCATTCCTCCTCGTTGTCGATGATAGTTGGTGGTGGGGGTGGTTGGATATGTCCGGGGATGGGTTCGTTCTCTGGTTGAGCCGGCTCAAGAAGGGAGATATGGAAAACTGGATGGATCCTCACGCTGGGAGGGAGGTCCAATTTATATGCCTTCGATCCTATCTTCTCCAGGATGGGGTAAGGGCCTATAAGCTTGTAGTCGAGTTTATTGGAGGGGCGTGTCGTTCTCACATGCTTCCTTCGCAACCATACACTATCCCCTGGCCTGAGTACAGGGTCTGGGTATCTCGATTTGTTTGCTTGTTCCGCCTGGGTTGCCTGGGCATAATGGATCTCGGCCCGTAATTCCCCGTGGAGGTTGGTGAGAGTCGAAATGTAATCTGAGATTTCGGGGGTCCTGGCATTCATTCCCCCGAGGTTCGGCTCGAAACGAGGATGATATCCGCAATTGGCGAAGAATGGGGTCACCTTCGTGGTTTCGGATTGTGTGTTGTTATAACAAAATTCTGCAATCGGCAGGAGCTGCTTCCAGTTGTCCTGCTGGTAGTTACAGTACGCTCGTAGGTACTGCTCCAAGATTGCATTAATTCGTTCTGTTTGTCCATCCGTTTCAGGATGAAATGCAGTACTAAGGTTCCGGGTGGTCCCCATGGCCTCCATGATCCGCTTCCAAAAAGTCGAAGTGAATAAGGAACCTCGGTCAGAGATAATGCTACTGGGTAGTCCATGAGCCCGGACCACATGCGATATAAACCCGTCCGCCAAATCACTCGGTCCCATGGTGTCCGCACAAGCAACGAAATGGGCCATCTTCGTAAGACGGTCCACAATTACCCAGAGAGCGTTGCATTCCCCCACCGGTGGTAGTCCCGTAATGAAGTCCATCGAAATCGAGTCCCACGGTCGTTCGGGTAGCTGTAAGGGCCTCAACAGGCCGAACGGGGCATGTTTCACTGGCTTAATCCTCTTGCATGTGTCACAGTTGTCGACGTATCGATTTACGTATTGTCGCTGCTGAGGCCAGTAATAATTTCTGCCCAGCAATTCCAAAGTCTTTGCTCGTCCTGGGTGACCTGCCACCATTGCGTCGTGGTGGTCGTGTAGGAGCCGGAGTCGTAATTGGTCATTCTCGGGTATCCAGATCAACCCCTCGTATGTCAGTATTCCTTCTCTTTCTTCGCATAGTCCAAGGGCAACCTTGTTGTTCCGTCGTTCTCCCTCTCGCAGTTTCCGGATAACCTCCTGCATGTCCTGATCCCCCGCAGTTTTTCTTTTTATTTCTTCCAACAATTCCTGGTCTACCTGCAGTTCCATAACCTCGGCGGAGCTGATCCGAAATGCCTGGGCTGGAAGTAAAACCCGTCCTCGGTTCTGTCTATGCTTTACCTCCCCCTCCCAGGGAGAGTCTCCTGACTCTCTGGAGAGGATATCCGGCTTTCCAGCCAACTTGCCTGGTCGATAGGTGATGGTGAAGTCGTAATTGGCGAGCTGTTCCCCCCAGCGAGCCTGTCTCAAGTTTAGGTCCTTTTTCGTCTGCCAATGTTCGAGATTTTTATGATCGGTCAAGATGGTGATCGTGTGTGCCGTATTCTTGCAGTAAGTGCCCCATTTGCCTAGGCCGTCGACGATTGCTAGCAATTCTTTGTCGTGGATATCGTAGTTCAGCTCAGCGTCCTTGAGCTTCCGCGAAAAATATCCCAGAGGGTGGAGGACGCCGGTGTCGTCTGGTTGGGAGCATACGGCCCCGATTGCGTAGTCCGACGCATCTGTTTCCAATGTCAGGGGGCGGGCGGGGTCGAAATGTCGCAGTATTGGTTGCGAAATCATTGCCGCCTTGAGTTGTTTGAATGCTGATTGCGCGGCGTCGCCCCATTCCCAGGCTGTGTCCTTTCGGGTCAATTTGGTTAATGGTGTCGTGATTTTACTGAAGTCCCGGATAAATCTTCTGTAAAAATTTGCGAACCCTAGGAAGCTCTGCACCCCCTTCACACTTGTGGGTTCCCTCCATTCCGCCACCGTTTTAACTTTTTCTGGATCCATGGAGATTCCTGTTGGCGCGATAATGTAACCCAGGTATTCCGTCCTATCGGTGTGGAATTCACACTTCGACGCCTTCAGGGTCAGTCCTACTTCTTCCACTCGTTGGAGAACCCTCCTCACGTCCCTTCGGTGTTGTTCGATGTTGTCCGAGTATATTAAGATGTCGTCGAGGTATGCAATGCAGAAAACATCGAGGTAATCGCTTAATACTTCATTCATCCACCGCTGAAAAGATGCCGGTGCGTTGGTTAATCCAAATGGCATAACCAAATACTCGTATAACCCATACTTCGTCCGGAATGCCGTTTTCCATTCATCCCCCCTTGCTATCCGGAGGTTGTGGTATGCATCCTTCACATCTAGTTTTGTATATATTTTTGCGTTTGATAGCCGGTCTAAAGCTTCTCCGATCAGTGGTAGTGGCGTTCGGTCCTTTACGGTCATGGCGTTTAGTCCTCGGTAGTCCACGCACATCCTGAGGCTGCCATCTTTTTTCTTCACAAAATGGATAGGCGCCCCCGCCGGGGATGTCGAGCTCCTTATCCATCCTCGCTTCAGGCTTGTTTCCAGATATTCCCTCAACGCCCGTAGTCTTCCCTCGTCCAATGCCCGAAGGGGTTCGAATGGGGGGACCTTCCCTTCTACCAGTGGAATCCTATGGTCGTGGTGTCTATGTGGTGGTCTTCCCTGATCTCCCTTCCCCTCGAAGACGTGAAGGTACTCGTGATACTCCTTCGGAACGATATCCCTGGCCTCGGGGAGGGGTGGTTGTTCGGCGACGCCCGGTGAGTTGAACCCTTTCGATGTTTCCCCTGTTTCCACTGGAGTCCCGTTGGTTCCTGGTGATTGCATCCGGGAAGGATTGTCGTTGAAAGTCCCTTCCTGTCCGTCCCTGATCATGGAGGACCCGTAGGCCGTATCTCCGGGTGTCACGTCCGGCGCGATGTCCCGGTAGTATTTGTCGATTGCCTGTTCCTCTGCCACGGCTGTGGCATGCGGGGAG
Source organism: Pyronema domesticum (assembly GCA_024516145.1). Lineage (NCBI taxonomy): Eukaryota > Fungi > Ascomycota > Pezizomycetes > Pezizales > Pyronemataceae > Pyronema > Pyronema domesticum. The sequence continues at coordinate 485,355 of JAJJXL010000023.1, forward strand.
GTGTCGAGGCAGTCCCTAGCACACTTTGTCGAGTCAAACGTGACCCGTCCTTCCCTCCAGTCAATGTTAGGGTTGTGCCTTTTTAGCCATGGTAATCCGACGATGATTGGCGAGTTACCGATGGTGATGCAATGTAACTTGGTCATTTCGTGGTGGTTATTTATCGTTAAGTTCACCATTGCATCATGGGTGACTGGTCCACTAGCTACCTCTCTTCCATCCACAGCTAGTACCCTCCGGGGAAACCTTTTTTTTTTCAGTGGTATCCCATTCCTTTCTGCGTATTCCTTGTCGATGAAATTTTCCGTGGCTCCGCAGTCCACCATAGCAGTCGTGCGGTGCTCCCGGTTATCGCTTCCCCGAATAATAACTTTTAAGATGATTTTTTCGTCCCTTTGGTAGGGGCCCACACTCGAGATGATGTAGGTGGGTTCTGGTGGTTTTGGGTTTGTTATCTGCCCCAGGAGTTTACCCTCGATCTCTACTCCTGGGGGTCCTCTTTTCCCGACTCTTCGTCGGATGACATTTCTTCTAATGTTGCCTCAGCGGCCCTGTAGGTTCTCCGGTCCTGGTTCGGTCTCCTGGTGGGGCATCGTGCTGCATAGTGGCCCGTTTTTCCACAGTTGTAGCATTCATTATTTCTTCTCCGTCTCTCTTCTTCTGCCCTATCCTTCCCTCGAAATCTCCGGGTGGCGTCCAGTTCCATAGGATCGGGGTCCGAAGAGGTCGAGTCCTGGGGGTTGTGTTGGGCCCTGGGGTATGAATTTTGGTGGTCTCGGTAGTACTGCGGTTCGTGTCGGGTCCGTAGGGTCCGGAAATTAAATAAGCGGTTGTCCAACGCGATAGCCCTGTTGGCAAAATCGATCATGGTGGTGGGCTTGGTTTCCAGGAGGGCAAGCTGTCTTTGAACGTCGATGTGGAGCCCGTCATTGAATTGATCAATATACATGGGGTCGTTATAATCCAGGTCGGCCATGATCCTCTGGAATTCGGCCCAGTACGCTGCTGCGGAGCGGTTCCCTTGCCGAATAGCTTTGAATTTCCTTCTTGCAACCTCCTTGGAGTCCGCCTCGCCGAACGCCCGGGTGATCGCAGTCTTAAATTCCTCCCAAGTTCCGTAAGTACTTTGCCCTCGAGCTATAGATGGTTCAATCCAAGCCCACGCATTTCCTCGACACCGCGAACTAGCGTAGTTGACCCTCTTTACATCCCCGTCGAATTTGTTGGGTTCACAGTTGAATTTCAACTCGCATTGGGTGAGGAAAGCACGGAGCTTGGATCGCTCTCCGTGGTAGAGCTCCGGGTCCTCGACCTTGGGGTTGCTGGAAATCGCCGGATGGTACAATTGCTGGAGGAGCTGCTGGAGTTGGTCCTGTGTCATCATGACCGGAGCAAGGGCCCCACTGCCTGTACCCTGAGGTGTAGCCATTCCGGAACCGTCCTCTTTGGGTATTTGTGCTGGCCCTGGAGTCTCCGGTGTCTGTGGCCGGGATGGATTCTCTGGGGTTACTGGACTCGCTGGTCCTGCCGGTTCTCTTCCTATAACCTCGCCCAATTCCCGTAACTGGAAGGGATCCACTGTCTGTCTGCTCGTGAGGCGTTACTGCGCCGATTTTCTGATTTTTCGTATTGAAGCCTTGTTGCTTCCTGGGTTGCGTCGGGTGCCGTAAAAGGGACGCAATCAAATGTCAAGAACCTGTCTACACAGCCACAGGGCACGACAGGCAACGCAACGGTCTGGTATACTGCTCTGCAGTTGGGTTTGGCTCGGTACTACTATCCTGAGTTAGTATCTGGCACGGGCAATACTGACTAGTATCCAGAATGTCTCTGTGGCGCTGCCCTCTCTTGTTATGCTTCCGTTATCGTTTGGATTCGTAATTGGCGTATGGGGATGGGGCTGGAGGTGAGAGTTTGTGATGACGTTCACTAATGAGACGGACGAATCTGTGTATGTGTAGATAGTTCTGTAGAATAGATAATTGATTGCGTACCGAATAAATGAAATACAAAGTGTTCCTTCTTATACATAATTCTCGTGCCCTTCGTAGATCCCAAGCAGCTGCCCTGCAGCGCCTTCAAACCCCGCGATACAATAATGAAACAACATGAGACGCATAACCTAAACAGAAAGCAAAACATAACCAACGGAAGATCTCAAACGGAACTCAAACGAAAGCAGAAACAGGACTCAAACGTAAATCGAACATCCCATGAAACCGTGCCCCCAAACGCATCCCAAACGTCCCCTGCCTCAGATCCCAAAACCTCCTTCCTGCAGCCCCCTTTCCCTAAACCCTAAACGCTTTCCCTAAGCCCTAACCGCAGCCCTTCCCCTAAACCCTCAAGATAACATAGAGCACTGCCAACGTTATGCCAGCGAGCCACAGTCCAGCTGTGGTTGCGAGCGCACCCAAGAGCATGTCCCAGGATGTTCGTGACAAAGACAGGGTCAGAGGTGCAAAAATATTCACCAAGATTGACCTCAAGAATGGATACAACTTGATTTGGATCAAACCTGGAGACGAATGGAAAACATCATTCAAGACACGGTATGGACTGTACGAATACACTGTCATGCCCTTTGGGTTGTCGAATGCCCCAGCAACCTTTCAAAATATGATGAATCATATTTTTCAGGATTTGTTGGACTTAGGATTAATTGTATATTTGGATGACATCCTCATTTATGCAGAAACAGAGGAAGAACACGATCACATTGTCACAGAGGTATTGAAACACCTAGCAGAAAATGGGCTAGCTATATCACAGGACAAATGCTTTTGGTCAACCAGCCGAGTCGACTTCCTGGGGTATGTTATTTCAAAAGATGGTATTGAAATGGCCCAAGACAAACTCCAATGCATTCGGGAGTGGGAACGACCAAGCGGTTTAAGGGATGTACAGTCATTTATTGGCTTCATGAATTTCTATCGCCGATTCATAAGAGAATTCTCAAAAATCGCTAAACCTCTCAGTGATTCAACCAAGGGATCACCAAAGGACTGGGTATGGACAGAGGCAATGACAGAATCATTCGAAAAACTGAAAGACTGCTTTACGACTGCACCCATCCTCACACACTTCGACCCATATCAAGAATGCATTGTTGAAACTGATGCATCAGATTTTGCACTGGGTGGAACATTGTCCCAAACAGCAGAAGACAAGAAACTGCACCCAGTTGCCTTCCACTCCAGAAAATTCTCACCAGCCGAAATCAACTATGAAATACATGATAAGGAACTACTTGCAATAGTTGATTGTTTCAAGGCATGGTGAAGATACTTGGAGGGATCACTTCACATGGTTCAGGTATTTACTGACCACAGAAACCTTGAGTACTTGATGACAACCAAGGTTCTCAACAGAAGGCAGGCACGCTGGGCTCAGGAACTGGCCGGCATGGACTACAAAATTTTTTATAGGAAAGGAACAAGTAATGGCAAGCCAGATGTATTATCGAGGCACCCAGAGTATCGCCCTGAAAAGGGGGGAGGTGGAAACCAGCTGATACAGACTGTATTGCATGAAAAACACTTCGACACAATCGCAGCAATCAGTACTGGAGGAGAAGGAATGGTGTTCTGTTGCTCAGCAGTTCAGCTGGCTTATTTGGCATCATCAGTATCGAAATGGACAAAGGAATTTGAGAAGGAAATAAGAATGGCAGGACAACAAGACGCAGCATACTACCAGGCCTTAGAGGACCTCAGTGGAAGCGCGCAGAAGACAGAAGGAAAGGAAAGGATTTTAGAACTTCAGGATGGATTATTATATCACAAGGGATTGCTTTGGGTCCCTGAGAATGCACGACATGCGATTTTACATACCGAGAACAACAGCACAGTAGCCGGACACTTCGGTCAAGACAAAACGATCGAGCTGATCCGACGCAACTTCTGGTGGCCTAAAATGGACCAAGAAATTATTGAATACATCAGGAGTTGTTTAGAATGTCAGAAGGATAAGGCATCACGCCACAAGCCATATGGCTTGCTCTCCCCACTGGAGCTCCCATATGCACCATGGACATCAATTGCCATGGACTTCATCACAGACCTCCCCTTGTCAGAGGACTGTGACCAACTCTGGGTCATTGTAGACAGGTTTACGAAGATGGCCCACTTCATACCACTCAAGAAGGATCAAAAGACAGCGGAACACCTGGTAAAGATATTTGCTCGGGAAATATGGAGATTTCATGGTATCCCAACTGACATCATCTCGGACGGCAACTCCCGCTTTACCTCCACAGAATGGAAACAATTCCTTGGTATACTGGGGATATGACCACGAATGAGCACATCCTTTCACCCACAAACAGATGGCCCAACAGAAAGGATCAACCAGACCATTGAGGCATACCTACGGTCATTCACAAAGTATGAGATGGATGATTGGGTTGGACTCCTACCCATGGCTGCGTTTGCCTACAACAATTCAGTAACTCAAGCCACTGGCATGTCACCCTTCTTCGCCAACTATGGCCGACACCCAGGTTGCACCAATCCAAGCACAATGCCAAGTAGTGAAGACACTCAGGATGGATACATCAATCACATCCTTTCAGTTCAAAGTCTAGTTACAAAGAACCTAAAGGCAACCCAGGAAAGAATGAAAAAGTATGCAGACAATAAACGCAAGGATGCCCCAGAATTCAAGGTTGGGGACCTTGTCATGCTAGATGGAAGGAACATCCAAACCAGACAACCAAAACATAAACTCGACCACAAGAAGCATGGACCCTTTGCGATAGAGAAAATAATCTCGCCAACAGCCATGCGACTATCCCTACCAAGAAAGTGCAAGATACATAACACCTTCCATGTATCCTTACTCGAACCATACAACAATGTGACCAGACCTCCACCTGATCTATTAAAGATTATTGATGAATGCGATGACATGGAGGGCAATGAGGAATGGGAGATAGAAGAAATATTATCGAGTAGGAAAGTCAAGGGGAAAGTCCTTTACTGAGTCAGATGGAAAGGATATCCACTTAAGAAAGATCATACGGAAGAACCATATGAATGTTTCATAGTAGGTGGCCTGCAGTCACTCCGAGAGTTCCACTCAAGGAATCCAGGCATGCCGAGGGACCAAGGTGTTTAAACAACCAACCATCTCAAGATACCTTTCCTCTCTGAGGTTTTAATGGTCTTGGGATAGGAAACATGTTGGTAGATGAAGGGGTTGGAGGACTTCATCAAAAAATCCCGTTTCATAATCATATAGCTAAGAATTCATAAGCCAAGAATCTACGTTAATGATTTCAGGTCAAAATCTTATAAGGGGGGAGGTAGTGTCATACCCCACCTTTAAGACACATTTTAATAATGGGGATTCTTACTAAGTAATGACTCAAGCCATAAGGCAAAAGCCATTATTAACCACCCTTCATCCACTTGCCGCAGGAAGTAGGATAATGGGGGGCCAGGAAAAAAGTCAGTTCATCATAAAGGGTTGGAAACCCAGGGTAGCCTCAGGAGGGACAGTTTCTGATCAATGGCTGAGGTTTCTAATACCCAGCCGTATCCTGGGGAACATACCGCTGATGTTGACAAAGACCTGGAATACTTATAGCCTGGGCCACTGTGGTTCTTATGGGCCACAAGTCCACAGAGGAAATACCCTTCGCCGTATGCGTTTCGCCGTATTCGAACGTTGTGCCGTGTCATACAGGATCACCCCAACAGGCAGGCATAGAAGGGGCTGGGACAAAGAAAGGCAGAAGGATAAGGAGAAGAGAAATGTAAGTAGAGGAGTTTGCCGTATGCGACCGAGTCTGCCGTAATCGACCATAGACGAAGGCTGGAGGAAATCAAGGTCGATAATGAGGATGAGGAAGTGATGGATAAGGAGAACAGTGACAGGTATTTAAGAATGAATTGAATGTACCCTACGACTGAGTGCCAAGTCCAAATCAAGAATGATATGTTACCGAGGAAGCTCAGCCGAGATGATCGGAAAACTGAAGGAACAATACTGAACGTCATTAAGATAAGACATGCAATAACAGAGTCTAGTAGGCTGAAGGAGATAAGGATTGTCACGGGCAGTAAAGACCAATACGTGGCACAGCGGCCCTGAGGCAGCCGACAATACAGGAAACCTTATCTTGCAGACAACCTTCGGTTAGCCAGATATGATGAGAATAAGCACAGATAGACAAACGGATATGGAAGTTGGATCCTATCGGAAGCCACAGGAGGCCCAGATGACATCTACCATGGTGAAGTGTTGGCAAGGCATACAGACGGCACAGGAAGCCGCAGTGCCAGATAAGGACGGATCAGGAAATCCGACAACTAAGGACAAACACTTCACCTGAGCTGATGATGCATGCATGAGATGAGATATGTGCTCAAATGCCCTACGGAGGTCATATTATTAGACATAATATATTGACAAACGACGGGTTTAGCAACAGCGCATGCACGATACGGCCGAGAGGATCACCAAGAGTCATCTGATTGGTTTGGGAACGATTTGGAGCATTTGTATGGAAAAATTCGAAATATGGAATTTGTATGCGAAAAATATCATGTTTGCATGCTCTCTACCAACGTCAACCAGTACTTGGCATTCCGACCACCGCAACGTACCCGGTGGGTATATGAGTGGGGAGCTCAAGTCAGAAAACATGAAATATCGAAAAGCCCCCACTCGAAGAAGCGATCATCCAGCAAAAGACCCACAATCGTCCCATCAATTACAAGCAAGTCCCAGAAAGATATTAGTACATCATACTCGACTATTTACACAATACTCGAAAGACCTAGACAACAATACCATCAAGACCCTCCTCGAACAATAAGACCCTCACAGATTGCTGTTCACACTTGAATGCAATTTCCACTGATGATCTCAAAATGCTCCCTGAGATAAGCAGGAGAGTTTAAGATTATAAAACATTATTACTCATCATCCCTACGAGAATCCCCAGAGAAGTAAATAATTCCCATCACTGGAATTATTACTTCTCATTTTTCTTTTTCGGAGATATTGAGTTACCCTACTGTCGGTCACGAGACAGCCCCCGGTTAACAGCCTTGCACATGCCATGGAGCTCTTCTGTGGTACAAGCCCTCTTGGTATTTGTTGGTTGCTGAGCACCTCCTAATGTATAAGTAGGTACAGTTTGCCCTTGTCATCTTCTCTCCATCATCGTCGCCAACAGTCCTCTCATGGCTGAGTTGCCATCAGTCAGGTAAGTCCTTCCCTTTCTCCTTCCTGATCTTTCCCATGCTGACATTTAATAGGTGTGATGTCTTGGGCCTGGACCTTCATGAGGTCTCATTCAGGGTCACGAGTCACGTGACGTCGCTTGTCAGAGCTTCCAAGGGTTCCGGCCTGAATTGCTGATCTTAATATTCATTCTCCTGTCGAGTTTGCCATGTTCTCTCTCAAGTTATACATGTTACCCAATCTATTATCACACATTGTAGGGTGTGACACCCAGCATATGCTTGAATGCATCCCATTCATCATTATAAGGGAGGCTCTGAAGCAGGAACCAACTGTGACAGTCATCAGGAATGCTATACCTACAGATTGCAAGTTCAGACAGATATTGATCATGAGCTGATAGCCTGGCTTGTACTAATAGGAAGTCTTCATACATAATGTAGAGGAGCTTCTCAAATGCCATAGGACCTGCCATTTAGATCTGGTTTTCATACATCTCATTAATCACAGTAAAGAGGTGGTCAGGCTTCCTGATGCTGCTTTGGAATTGCTAATAGTGGGGCAGATTGAGAGTTGTATTGAGGAGGGCATGGGCAACATTCCTCTGCATGATCCATTGTCATACCCCACCTTTAAGACACATTTTAAGAATGGGGATTCTTACTAAGTAATGACTCAAGCCATAAGGCAAGAGCCATTACTAACCACCCTTCATCCACTTCCCGCAGGAAGTAGGATAATGGGGGGCCAGGAAAAAAGTCAGCATCATAAAGGGTTGGGAACCCGGGGTAGCCTCAGGAGGGACAGTTTCCGATCAACGGCTGAGGTTTCTAATGCCCAGCCGTATCCTGGGGAACGTACCGCTGATGTTGACAAAAACCTGGAATACTTATAGCCTGGGCAACTGTGGTTCTTACTTGCCACAAGTCCAAGAGGACTACCCTCCGCCGAAATGCTTCGCCGTATTCGAACGTTGTGCCGTGTCACACAGGACCACCCCAACAGGCAGGCATAGAAGGGGCTGGGACAAGAAAACAGGAGGAGAATGAATAAGAATTGAGATCGAGGAGGAGGAGTTCGCCGTATATGACTGAGTCTGCCGGAATGGATAGAGGAAGGTCGAAGGAAGTCAAGGTCGATGATGAGGATGAAGGATTGATGGACGAGGAAAGATTGTAGGATATTTAAGAATGAATTAAATGAACACTACGACTGAGTGCCAAGTCCAAGATCAAGAATCATGTGTTACCGAGGAAGCTCAGCGGAGATGATCGGAACCCGAAGGAATCATACCGAACGTCATTATGATAACACATGCGATAGCGGAGTCTAGTCAGCCGAAGGAGATAAGGATTGTCTTAGGCGATAAAGACCAATACGAGGTGCATTAACCCTGAGGCAGCCGACAATACAGGAAACCTTATCCAAAGGCAGCCTTCGATCAGCACGATATGACGAGACTGGATGCATACAGACAAACGGAAAGATAAGATGAAACCTATCGGAAGCCACAGGCGGCCCGGATAACATCTACCGTGGTGGAGTGTTGGCAAGGCATACAGACGGCACAGGAAGCTGCAGCCCCAGATAAGGACGGATCAAGAGATCCGGCAAACAAAGTTGAACACTTCACCAGAGCTGGCGACATATGCATGAGATGAGATATGCGCTCGAATGCCCTACGAAGGCGATATTATTAGAAATAATATATCGGCAAACGACGGGATTAGAAGCGACATATGCACGATACGGCCGAGAGGATCACCAAGTGTCATCCGATTGGTTTGGGAACATTTTGGGGCGTTTGTGCTGAAAAAATCGAAATACGGAATTTGTATGCGAAAAATATCATGATTGCATGCTCTCTACCAACGTCAACCAGTACTTGGCGTTCCGACCACCGCAACGTACCCGGTGGGTATATGAGTGGGGAGCTCAAGTCAGAAAATATAAAATATCCAAAAAGCCCCCACTCGAAGAAGCGATCATCCAGCAGAAGACCCACAATTGTCCCATCAACTACGACCAAGTCCCAGAAAGATATTAGTATCTTATACTCGATTATTTACACAATACTCGAAAGACCATACAACCAAGACCCTCTTCAATACCTAAGACCCTCACTGATTGCTGTTCACACTTGGACACAATTAAGAACGACGATCTCAAAAACGCTCCCTGAGATAAGCAGGAGAGTTTAAGATTATAACACGTTATTACTTATCATCCCTTCGAGAATCCCCAGAGAAGTACATAATTCCCATCATTGGAATTATTACTTCTCATTTTTCTTTTTCGGAGATATTGAGTTACCCTACCGTCGGTCACGAGACAACCCCCGGTTAACACTATAATCTTACTCAACGCCTCACCGAGCGTACTGAGAAACGTCCTACAAGAAATTCAGAACCACAAAACAAAACGAACAATGCCTGAGTCCATGGAAATCGACTTCCTACCTATGCCTTCTTGGGCATTGGTTAGTACCAACACTGGTGAAATGGACAATATCCCACCTATCGAACCGATCAAACTTCACTCTGTCCCTGAATGGGGACGCACTCTCATGAGCCAATTACACCACACGGCTGCTGAAATCAACAGTCTCCGTGGACAAATCCAGAATGATGAATCAGAAGCATACCGCATCTTTATGCAAATGCAAAATGATTATCACAAGATCGAATCCAACCTCAATCTTGCAATCTCTCAAGCCCAGCAACATGCGGCAGATGCTACAGGAGCCCACTTCAACCTCACAACAACCCAGTTTGCAGAAGTTGCTACTGCCCACATGGCCTTGAGAAGGCATGTGGAAATGATTACCATAAATGCTGCGGAAAATGAGGAACGAAGACAAAAAGTGCTCCAGGATTTTGCTCAACAAATGGAAGCAAATCAGAACATCTGGGTGGATTACCACAAGGATCAGGCAGCTAAGCAAGAAAAATTTAACAACGACTGTCAACGATGGGCCTCTGAGATGAACACCAGAGAGGCGAAGGCCAGAGTAGACCAAGAAAAGGTCAAAAAGGATTTACAAAAGTTGAAACGTCTCCAGGAACAGCTACAACAGGATCACATCAATGCCTCAGCTGTTTCCCAGCAGGAACGAGAAGACATGCGACGATCATTTCGAGAAGAACTCCATGCAATTGGAGAAGAACTGAAGGTCCAATTCCAATCAGCACAACAGTCCCGCAAGGATATCGATGTACCCTCGGTCATCGATAGCATCCTAAAGCAACATGCCCAGCAGGGAAGAATTCCCCTCCCGAACAGTGATGACCCAGAGTCAGAATATGACCTCCCACATTCCCCACAAAATGAGCAATCGGGAAGAGGCTCAATCCGAAGTAGAAGGACCACCGAATCCAGAGACAGTAGCCCACCAGGAGGAAGGATACCCCCCCCAGGGCCTCCACCTGGAGGAAGTAGCTCCAGCTCCTCCAGCTCAGACTCAGAATCAGATAGACCTAAGGATTTAGGGCAGGAGATATCAAGACTCATTCGTGCCCTACGGAAGAAGGACAAAAAGAATCGCATCACCAAGCGACCAGAAGCAATTGTTCTAGGAAAAGCTCCCAAGATGAAGGAACCAGAGGTTTTCGATGGGGATAGAGAAAATTACATCCCATGGATGAAAGCAGTCAAGGAATATATGACTGTGCGATCTATCGACTTTAATACCGATGCAACCCGAATCCACTGGTTGGGCTCCCTCCTAAAGGGAGATGCCCGCCAATGGCACCAAAACCGTGTCGATACTACTGAGAAGGAATTACGCCCTGACACCTGGCCCTCATACACTGCAGCAATGGACCACTATTTCCGTGACCCCCACCAGAAGCGCAACTACACCAACAAGATGGCCAGGCTGCATTGGAAGTACAAACCTGGATGCCATAAGACTGGCCTCCCAGCAGATCAATGGGGAATCAGGATGGCCATCTACCAAGAGAAGGCCCAAGTTGAAGGAGAGGTCCAGAGAGAAATTTACGATCAGGCATTCCCAGAGGATCTGGCCTGCCAGGCATGGACAGATGTTCAAGACTTGGATGACCCAAAGTATGAGTGTTTCAAGGCCAGACTCATCAAGCTTGCAACTGCGAAAGAAGAACATCGGAACATGCATGAAAAGCCACTGCTCCACATTTATCAGGCCTCCTCTGAACCTAAACAGGAGAAGGAAAAGCGAAAGCGAGATGAAGACAAAAAATCCAACCGTGGTAAAACTAAAGAGACAACTCGCACACCCAAGGGCGACCAAGAAAGGAAATTCCAAAACAACCGCGAAGCATTGGCTGGGGTCCCCCAGGCTGAAATCGACCAACACAAAGCAGACAAGGCCTCCTGCTGGCGCTGTGGCCGAAATAGCCACCACACCCTAGAATGCTTTGCGAAGAAGACCTCAAAAGGAACCGAACTGACCACCACAGTGGCTGCAGTCACAAAGAAGGCTAAACGCCAACGACCATCAGAAGATTCCGAAGATGAAAAGGAGGAGACAGAGGAACCCATATCCAAGCGGCCAAAGAATGTCGCCACAGTGACCCAGACAAAATCAGAGTTAGCCCCTGAAACAGCAAGAAGGGTCTGGGAAGTAGAGACCTCCGATCTCTCGGATTTAAACTAGGAAAGCCTCGAAGGATACGCAGAGGCATCCAAGAACGGGAAGACGTATCAAGTTCTCAAAAGATATCAGTCGCTGGAGTAAAACGCACCAAAAATCAAGAAACCCAAAAACAATCTAAAAAATTAAAACCTAATAAAAAAGAACCTGAGACGAAACTGCAGCTGGCCAACAACAGACCACCCCGAGTTGGTTCCAGACCAATTGTCCAAATGCATCTTTCAGTACCTGGACAAAGGAAAAGGAGTGTCCAAGTGATGTTTGATACCGGTGCAGCCATACCAATCATCAGCTCCAAATTTATTAAGGCAAATAACCTACCAATGATCACTCGCAATAACCCATTACGAATCAATGGAGCAGATGGTCGCCCCTTATCAGGTGCTGGGGAAGCATTTACACATTCCTTGCTACTTCAGTACAAATACCACTACACCAGAGAAACCTTCGAGGTCATGCCCCTAGAATCAGGCACCGACATAATCCTACCCTGTTGGTGGATGGCAAAGCATCAACCCAACAAGTTTTGGGGAAAACCAGAAGACATCACACTAGACTCCGAATTCTGTAAACAACACTGCACCAAGGCAGCGGCACAAGAATTCTCCCTCACAATGGATAGAGACATCCTCCACCACTATGATGCCACAATAATTGGTTACATTGCAGCAGTCAACTCCGACACCAATGAAATAGACCCTGCCACAATTGTACCCAAGAAGTTCCAACAGTACGTCGAGGTTTTAGGCAAAGAACTTGCAGATAAACTCCCAGATCACAAACCCTATGATCATGCAATAGATCTAAAGGAGGGTGAACAACCACCATGGGGACCAATGTATCCCCTCAATGAAACAGAACTACAAGCGCTGCGGGATTACCTCAAGGAAATGTTAGAATTAGGAAAGATCCGCCCATCGAAATCACCAGCTGCAGCACCAATCATCTTCGTCCCAAAGGCCCATGGCCGAGGCCTCAGATTGTGCGTCGATTATCGCGGCTTGAATAAAGTCACCATTGCCAACAGATATCCCTTACCGATCATGTCAGAACTCCAAGATAGGGTCAGAGGTGCCAAAATATTCACCAAGATTGACCTCAAAAATGGATACAACTTGATTCGGATCAAACCAGGCGACGAATGGAAAACGGCATTTAAAACACGGTATGGACTACATGAATACACCGTTATGCCCTTTGGGTTATCCAATGCCCCTGCAACCTTCCAGAATATGATGAACCACATTTTTCGAGACTTGCTGGACCAAGGATTGATTGTATACTTGGACGACATTCTGATCTATGCCGAAACAGAAGAAGAACATGACCGCATTGTCATGGAAGTGTTGAAACGTCTAGCAGAGAATGGGCTAGCCATATCCCAGGACAAATGTTTTTGGTCAACCAACCGAGTTGACTTCTTGGGGTATGTTATCTCAAAGGATGGTATCGAAATGGCCCAAGACAAAGTTCAATGCATTCGGGATTGGGAACGACCAAGAAGTCTAAGGGATGTACAGTCATTTATTGGCTTCGCGAATTTTTATCGTCGATTTATAAGAGAATTCTCAAAAGTTGCTAAACCCCTTAGTGATTCAATGAAGGGATCACCAAAGGACTGGATCTGGACAGACGCAATGACAGAGGCATTCGAGCAACTAAAAAACTGCTTTACGACTGCACCCATCCTCACACACTTCAATCCACAACAAGAATGCATCGTCGAGACTGATGCATCTGACTTTGCACTGGGTGGCACATTGTCACAAAATGCAGAAGACAAAAAGCTACACCCAGTCGCCTTCCACTCCAGAAAGTTCTCACCAGCTGAAATTAACTACGAAATTCATGACAAGGAATTACTGGCGATAGTTGATTGTTTTAAGACATGGCGAAGATATTTAGAAGGATCACTCCACACGGTCCAGGTATTTACCGACCACAAAAACCTTGAGTATTTCATGACAACCAAGGTTCTCAACAGAAGGCAGGCACGCTGGGCCCAGGAACTGGCCGGTGTGGACTTCAAAATTTTTTATAGGAAAGGAACAAGTAATGGCAAGCCAGATGCATTATCGAGGCGCCCGGAGTATCGCCCTGAAAAGGGGGGAGGTGGAAACCAGCCAATACAGACTGTCTTGCATGAAAAACACTTCGACACCATCTCAGCAATCAGTACTGGAGGAGAAGGAATGGTGTTCTGTTGCTCAGCAGTTCAGCTGGGTTATTTGGCATCATCAGTATCGAAATGGACAAAGGAATTTGAGCAGGAAGTAAGAGAGGCAGGACAACAGGACGCAGCATACTACCAGGCCTTAGAGGAACTGAGTGGAAGCGCGCAAGAAATAGAAGGAAAGGAAAGGATTTTAGAACTACAGGATGGATTACTATATCGCAAGGGATTGCTTTGGGTCCCTGAGAATGCACGACATGCGATTTTACATACCGAGCACAACAGCGCAGTAGCCGGACACTTTGGTCAAGACAAAACGATCGAGTTGATCCGACGCAACTTCTGGTGGCCTAAGATGGACCAAGAAATTATTGAATATGTCAGAAGTTGTTTAGAATGTCAGAAGGATAAGGCATCACGCCACAAGCCATATGGCCTGCTCTCACCATTAGAGCTTCCATACGCACCATGGACATCAATTGCCATGGACTTCATCACAGACCTCCCCTTGTCTGAAGACTGTGATCAATTATGGGTCATTGTAGACAGATTTACAAAGATGGCCCACTTCATACCACTCAAGAAGGATCAAAAGACAGCGGAACACCTAGTAAAGATATTCGCCAGGGAGATATGGAGATTCCATGGCATCCCAACCGACATTATCTCGGACCGCGACTCCCGCTTTACCTCCACAGAATGGAAACAATTCCTTGGTATACTGGGGATACGACCACGAATGAGCACATCCTTTCATCCACAAACAGATGGCCAAACAGAAAGGATCAACCAGACAATTGAGGCATACCTACGGTCATTCACAAATTATGAGATGGATGATTGGGTTGGACTCCTACCCATGGCTGAATTTGCCTACAACAATTCGGTAACCCAAGCCACTGGCATGTCACCCTTCTTCGCCAACTATGGCCGACACCCAGGTTGCACCAATCCAAGTACAATACCAACTAGCGAGGATACTCAGGATGGATACATCAACCACATCCTTTCAGTTCAAAGTCTAGTTACGAAGAACCTAAAAGCAACCAAGGAAAGAATGAAGAAGTATGCAGACAACAAACGCAAGGATGCTCCAGAATTCAAGGTTGGGGACCTAGTCATGTTAGATGGAAGGAACATCCAGACCAGACGCCCAAAACATAAACTGGACCACAAGAAGCATGGCCCCTTCGCAATAGAGAAAGTAATCTCTCCAACAGCCATGCGACTATCACTACCCAGAAAATGGAAGATCCACAACACCTTCCATGTATCCTTACTCGAACCATACAACAATGGGACCAGACCTCCGCCTGATCTATTAAAAATCATTGATGAATGTGATGACATTGAAGGCAATGAGGAATGGGAAATAGAAGAAATCTTATCGAGTAGGAAAGTCAAGGGGAAAGTCCTTTACCGAGTCAGATGGAAAGGATATCCACTTAAGAAGGATCATACAGAAGAACCGTATGAATGCTTCATAGTAGGTGGCCTGCAGTCACTCCGAGAGTTCCACTCAAGGAATCCAGGCATGCCGAGGGACCAACGTGTTTAAACAACCAACTATCTCAAGATACCTTTCCTCTATGAGGTTTTAATGGTCTTGGGATAGAAAACATGTTGGTGGATGAAGGGGTTGGAGGACTTCATCAAAAATCCCGTTTCATAATCATATTGCTAAGAATTCATAAGCCAAGAATCTCAGTTAATGATTCCGGGTCGAAATCTTATAAGGGGGGAGGTAGTGTCATACCCCACCTTTAAGACACATTTTAAGAATGGGGATTCTTACTAAGTAATGACTCAAGCCATAAGGCAAGAGCCATTACTAACCACCCTTCATCCACTTCCCGCAGGAAGTAGGATAATGGGGGGCCAGGAAAAAAGTCAGCATCATAAAGGGTTGGGAACCCGGGGTAGCCTCAGGAGGGACAGTTTCCGATCAACGGCTGAGGTTTCTAATGCCCAGCCGTATCCTGGGGAACGTACCGCTGATGTTGACAAAAACCTGGAATACTTATAGCCTGGGCAACTGTGGTTCTTACTTGCCACAAGTCCAAGAGGACTACCCTCCGCCGAAATGCTTCGCCGTATTCGAACGTTGTGCCGTGTCACACAGGACCACCCCAACAGGCAGGCATAGAAGGGGCTGGGACAAGAAAACAGGAGGAGAATGAATAAGAATTGAGATCGAGGAGGAGGAGTTCGCCGTATATGACTGAGTCTGCCGGAATGGATAGAGGAAGGTCGAAGGAAGTCAAGGTCGATGATGAGGATGAAGGATTGATGGACGAGGAAAGATTGTAGGATATTTAAGAATGAATTAAATGAACACTACGACTGAGTGCCAAGTCCAAGATCAAGAATCATGTGATACCGAGGAAGCTCAGCGGAGATGATCGGAACCCGAAGGAATCATACCGAACGTCATTATGATAACACATGCGATAGCGGAGTCTAGTCGGCCGAAGGAGATAAGGATTGTCTTAGGCGATAAAGACCAATACGAGGTGCATTAACCCTGAGGCAGCCGACAATACAGGAAACCTTATCCAAAGGCAGCCTTCGATCAGCACGATATGACGAGACTGGATGCATACAGACAAACGGAAAGATAAGATGAAACCTATCGGAAGCCACAGGCGGCCCGGATAACATCTACCGTGGTGGAGTGTTGGCAAGGCATACAGACGGCACAGGAAGCCGCAGCCCCAGATAAGGACGGATCAAGAGATCCGGCAAACAAAGTTGAACACTTCACCAGAGCTGGCGACATATGCATGAGATGAGATATGCGCTCGAATGCCCTATGAAGGCGATATTATTAGAAATAATATATCGGCAAACGACGGGATTAGAAGCGACATATGCACGATACGGCCGAGAGGATCACCAAGTGTCATCCGATTGGTTTGGGAACATTTTGGGGCGTTTGTGCTGAAAAAATCGAAATACGGAATTTGTATGCGAAAAATATCATGATTGCATGCTCTCTACCAACGTCAACCAGTACTTGGCGTTCCGACCACCGCAACGTACCCGGTGGGTATATGAGTGGGGAGCTCAAGTCAGAAAATATAAAATATCCAAAAAGCCCCCACTCGAAGAAGCGATCATCCAGCAGAAGACCCACAATTGTCCCATCAACTACGACCAAGTCCCAGAAAGATATTAGTATCTTATACTCGATTATTTACACAATACTCGAAAGACCATACAACCAAGACCCTCTTCAATACCTAAGACCCTCACTGATTGCTGTTCACACTTGGACACAATTAAGAACGACGATCTCAAAAACGCTCCCTGAGATAAGCAGGAGAGTTTAAGATTATAACACGTTATTACTTATCATCCCTTCGAGAATCCCCAGAGAAGTACATAATTCCCATCATTGGAATTATTACTTCTCATTTTTCTTTTTCGGAGATATTGAGTTACCCTACCGTCGGTCACGAGACAACCCCCGGTTAACATCCATCACCAAAACTTCTCAACATACTTATCACAACAGACTTCATTGTTGCATCATTGACATTATACAGTAGCTCTATGATCATATCTTGATTAGGGGGGTTACCTTGAGCAGCTGCCACACTTCTGTATCCCAGTACTTGGCATTCAGTTCTGCGAGGAGTGGGAGTACAGAATGATGAGAACAGAGTCAATGCATTGTTGTTTTGGCCTTGGGCAGTCCCCTGAGGTGATGAAGTCTCTCTTGCTGCAGCCTGGAGCTCATCATCACCATCATCATCTTGCTGTTCTTGGTTTCCACCAGCGGAGCCACCTTGAGGAGGACAGGGTGTCTCAAACGGCATTCTGGTCAGATTGCGTGGGGGCCAAGGCTGTATGGCAGTTCCATCGGCAAATTCGAAGCATTCCGCGAGTATCAGGAGTTCTGTTGTCCTCATCAACCAGTCATTGCAGTTTTTGCTACCCAGGTTAACTATATTTGGGGCTCTCTTCACTGGAGAGAATGCCATGGTTAATTCTCTTTGATGTCAGATAGGATCATGAGGGGATATCGGTGGAAGGTTTGGTCGACTTGGAGAGATTTCGGAGGGATACTATGCTAATTTTGCGATAGTTATCGAAATGTGAATCATATCGAAGTCGGAGTGTTGTCGAGTAAGGTCTATGAGGCGCAACTAGGTTATGCCAGGCTCATAACCTAACGAATTCGGAGGTCGTATTCTATTCAACGAGAGGAGAAGAAGCTTCAACGATGGGGTTCTATTGAAGGAATTTACATGATCTTATATAGACAGAATACAGGGAAATTGACACATTTACAGAAAGAAAAGAAGCATTACCTAATTATCCTCCAAATTCCTCCAAATCGGCCCAATTACTTCGTAAACGCTTCCCGATTTCTCCGTCGATGTATGACGTGACATCTCCAGCCATGTGGCAACTCCGAGCCTTACGTGGTAAAGAGTTGAGAGCACCGGATAAATGATAGCGAACGACGGCGAGAGCTTCGGAGTTGACAACGATAATGCCGTTGGATTCCGTCATTCCCCTTGTCCAACAAAATTCTTCAATGCCGTCTACTTACCCGTTGTGTTTCTTCCGGTTACCAATTACCAAGAACAGTTGCTTCCGGCCCCCAGCAAGTATCTTGCAACGTCTGTCAATCGCGATCCTGTTGGCTAATCTCAACATCTACAGTGATTCAATCATGTGTCAATGTTTAACCGGCATGATTAACACCGTCATTAATATCAACCATCCACATTAAAACCCCGCTGAACCCCGCAAGCTGTAGAAGCATGAATCCTCATCTTCAATCCCCCCGATCCCTCAATCTAACCCCACAATTCCGACAATTCCGATAATTTTCATACTCCCCATAATCACCAATCTCCAACCTAAACGCAACCCAAAAAGAATGACCTCCGAATCATCCCTCATGTTGCTCCCAACCCTCTTCAGTCTCAAAGGCAAAACGATCGTCGTAACCGGCGCTGCACGGGGATTAGGACTTGCCCAATCTCTTGCGCTGATTGAAGCTGGCGCGACTGGTATTCTCCCTGCGTCCTCATGACGCTCTCCCCCTCCTCTCGCCTCTCCCTCCTTCCCCATCACTAGACCATCGTCACCAGTCTGCTAACACCCCCCAGTCCACGCGCTTGACCTCCTCCCCTCATCCACCCTTCTCTCTCCCCCACCGGGCTACAACTACCATAGCATCAACATCCTCTCCCCCTCTCTTGGTCCTCTCATCAACTCCCTCGGTCCAATTCACGGGTGCATAGCCGCCGCAGGAATCAACCAAGAAACACCAGCGTTATCTTATACCGAAGAAGATTTTTCGAGGATGATGGCTGTGAATGTTACCGGTGTGTTTATGACTTGTCAAGCGGTTGCTAGGGTGATGGTTAAGTATGGGACTAGGGGGAGTATGGTAGTTATTGCGAGCATGAGTGGGAGTATTGCTAATAGGGTAAGTGATGGTGAGGGGGTGTATTTTGTTGTTGATGATGTCATTACTACTAGCCCTCTCCATGACTCCTGTCCTACTGCTTAATTCTTGCTGCTTGCGGTGCGAATACCAATGCTAACCACACTTCATAGGGTCTAATCTGCTCCGCCTACAACGCCTCCAAAGGGGCCGTAAAACAACTTGCCAAGAATCTCGCCAGCGAATGGGGTCCCGAACACGGGATCCGGGTAAACTCCATTTCTCCTGGGTATATAGTTACAGATATGGTTGAGCAACTGCTTGCTACAAAACCGGAACGTAGACAGGAGTGGGCGGATCAGAATATGTTGAAACGACTTAGTAAGCCGGAGGAATTTAGGTGAGCAATGAGCTTCTTCTTTGGTTTACGAAGAGGGGAGAAGGGTGATGAGATAAAGAGAGAGAAGGCTGATGAGAATGATTTGCTACAACAGTGGTGCGGCGGTTTTCTTGTTGAGCGAGGCGAGTTCGTTTATGACGGGGGCGGATTTGGTGATTGATGGAGGGCACTCGGCTTGGTAGTCATTAGATGTCACTCGTACCAAGGGTTATTGTATCGTGTTGCATTAACGAGTACCTCTCATTAATGGAATCTCTGGATTTCGTCTGTAGTTGTTGTTCTTTGTCATGTAGGAAGTACAAAATGTTACTTTTGTGGAGGACTATCTGGCGTATTTACGGTCCACTTGCACCATGAAGAAACAGCTGCTGAGCTGTGAACATATTTCTGGCAGACTCATCAACTCTCCCAACAAAAGAAACGGCATTCGACAAAAATGATCACTGCAGGGGTCGAACCTGCGACCTTGGCGTTGACAAGATTGCTTATTAGCACCACGCTCTAACCAACTGAGCTAAGCGACCAGTACTGTTTGTTGATTGCCGTTAGTTAATCTCCTCTATTATTTATTCATCTAATCCCAGCTCGTGCGGAACCCCCTCCGCCTTTTGCCCGGGCCATCTTGTTGTGCTTAGCGTGCTACCATCTCTAACGGCCAAGCTGTCACACAGACGATCTATTTTGGGATGGAGTTTGAGCTGTTGCGCGGTTGAGCTTGTTGTAGTTGGTGGGAGATGGGGGAGATGCGATAGAGTTGATGATGGATGGTGATGATGATAATTATAATATTTCGAATGAATTTACTCGAATTATCGCGATTATTTTTCTGGTATTCCAGTCGTGATTGTCCCTAATTTCGTCGCGTCGTCATTTCCATCCAAAACGGAATGAACCATCTTCTCACAGGGGCCGACACACGCAACACACTTGGAAGCGACAGGCGACAACCAAGGCGCAGCGCAGCATCACCACACAAAGGAGACGGCGACACGACGACACAACAGGAGTATCTCCAACTCCTCGACACTCACTTGAATCGCGATTTCAAATTCACTCGCCTTTCGCTTCATTCAATCGCTGAAATCACGACATACCCTCGCTTCCCACCAGCTGCGCAAGACAGGAGGCGACGCTCGTTTCCCTGCTACTCCAAGACTCTCGATCGACAACCTCTTTCTGGGCGCTGTTGAGCTGGTCGCAGGTTGCTCTTGTCGCTCGTTCGAAACACGCAACATCTTATTTGAACTCGATCCAGTCACCCCTATCGACACATCGCGGAAAGTCCGCACAAACACGAAGCCATGAAGCTCTCCAAGTTATTGTCGCTGCTACCCATAGCATCCCTCGCCTCGGCCATCGACTTGACAGTCACCGACTCCGGTTCGTGTCCTCTCCGTTACTATCGGCCGTCTACTAACCCCCCATAGCCTCCATCAAAAAAGCCGCCGGTATCGCCGCCTCAAAGCTCCGCGCTCTCTACCCCAACACTGAATCATGGTTCATTCCCGGCGAATTCGGACTTATCCAAACCGCCGACGGTAAAAACAACCAAGGTTACTACTGGTGGGAAGCTGGAGCAGCAATGGGAGCTTGGGTAGATTACTGGTACTATACCGGGGACACAGCCTACAATGATATCGTCACGGAAGCCTTGCTGTTCCAGGTGGGTCCAGATAGAGATTATCAGCCACCGAATCAAACGCTTGCTCTTGGAAATGATGATCAGGCTTTCTGGGCTATTGCTGCTATGAGTGCGGCCGAGAGAGGATACCCCGATCCGCCGAAGGATAAACCCCAGTGGCTTGCGTTGGCGCAGGCTGTGTTCAACAGACAGGCAAAGAGATGGGATACAGCGGCTTGTGAGGGAGGGTTGAGATGGCAGGTGTTTTCCTCCAACAAGGGATACGATTACAAGAATGCTGTATCAAACGGTCTTTTCTTTCACCTTGGAGCAAGATTGGCTAGATACACAGGAAATCAGACATATGCCGATTGGGCTGTCAAGACTTGGGATTGGTCTTTACATAACGGACTTGTTTCTAAGGACTACAAAGTCTTTGATGGTTCCCATATCCCGGAGTGTGTAGTATCCTCCAAAATTCAATGGTCCTACAACGCTGGTATCTACCTCGCCGGTGCGGCTTACATGTACGACAACTACGTGCGTATCCTGTTTCTCCCTGATGATACTCCCCTTCTGACATACCCAGGTCATCAACGGCGACACAGCCAACGCCGCAAAATGGAAAAAGCTCACCGACTCCCTCCTCAAAGCCACCGACGAACCCTTCTTCAATCGACTCCCGGAGCACAAAAACATCATGCGTGAATCCGCATGCGAGTCTAACCCCCCCTACACCGCTCCACCAACCTGCAACACCGACCAACGTTCCTTCAAAGCCTATCTTTCCCGGTTCATGGGTGTAACTTACCAACTCATCAACGACGACGCCATGAAAACCTGGATCATGGACCGACTTCAAGCCTCTGCCACCGCCGCCGCCAAGGCCTGCGATGGAGGAAGTGATAAACAAACCTGCGGATTATCCTGGATTAGAGGGACTTATGATGGTTCACCTTATGGAATTGCAAAGGGAGGTGTTGGAGAACATATGGCGGTTATGGAGGTGATTCAGGCGTTGATGGCTCCGAATACTAAGCCGCCTTATACCGAGAAATCTGGTGGTACCAGTAAAGGTGATGCCACGGCAGGTAGTGGTAGCAGTTCTTTGACCGCGGCGGATTTGATGCAGACTGAACCCACTACGACTGCGGATAGAGCTGGTGCGGGAATTTTGACGACTATTTGTTTGGGAGGATTGTTAGGGTTGACTTATTGGTTGATTAGGGAATAGATGGGAGGTATGGATACGATCGAGCTGAAAGCGAGCTTAAAGATTGTTGTTTGGTTTACAAGTTTTGTTTTTTTTATTGTACCATGACTTTTGGCTTTACTACTTTTTGATAAGGTTATTTGGTGTGCACACTGCAAGAGTTTTTGTAACGGGAGGTTGATACCACTGCGTTTAAAAGAGTGTATTTGGTGATACCAGGGAATGATGGAATATGCATGTACAATTTGTTTTTTTCAAGATTATTTATGGGGATTATAAAATACAGCGTATGTTTTGCTGGTTACTTTGAATATCGTATTTTATGATTAAGCAATTGTCGTCTGAGTCTTCAGTCGGTGACGAAGTAATCTACATAAGGATCAAGGTAGGTTCACAGTGTGATTACTAAACCCACTACAGCGACCTCCATTTCCATCGCCTGCAATGATAGAAGCGAAGCCCGCTTGTCCCGCTCATTATCGTTCAGTAATCTGATTCTCGTCGAATGGTTGTAATTCCACGACTTGTAGTCTTGTAGAGGCATCTGAGTAAGGTATTAAAGTATGATAGATTACAGGTAACGTTGTAACGTTGTTTTCATCCGGTTTACATACCCCACTGCAGGGCTGGATGATAGTTTACTTACTATACTCTTAAACGTTGAGGAACTTACATTTAATACAGCCTACGGGGCTGAATGATTTTACAGATCGGGCTCGTGGGCCGAGAAGTTCACGGGACACCAATATGATAGTTCATCACCGAGCGGGCCGAGATGAGATGGAAGACAGGGACCGAGTGACATATGCACATGGCAGATGCAAGCATTCATCAACCCCCACACGGGGGGCAATTAAGCGATGTGTTTACCATGAGAAGCTCTAAACTGGGATTATCTATACGTAGCGACGCGAGCGACTCTAGAATAGTTCGAACACCTACATTGATAGCATAATATCCAGGTACTTAACAGTCGCATAGGAGTTCCTGTTCCACAGCACCTACCGAACATCCTTTAATACAGCCTCTCACTCATCGAGCAGGTGTTCGCATTCGTAACAGGAACTCCGGGGACGTCGTGTTTCCACTAGCTAGTTTCCCGGGTGACGTGGATCGTGTTTCTTCTTTTAGGGGGTACGAAGGTAAATATGAAGCACGTGAGGGTTTCAGGAAAATGGGGATCGTCCATCTGTAGATTATTAATCATTAGGAAGGTGAAACTCGTGATTAAGGTTTGTGCTTCCTGCTTTGTTCTTCATGATTCATGTTTTGTCCTTCATGATTAAACAAGATTAGAGACGTTGACATTAAACTTCGTAGTTCTTACTTCGTGCTTCGTTATTATGAAATTTAGATACAGTTAAAAAGTTAACAAGCGCCAAACGAATGTCCCAAGAAAATCGACCTTTAGCTCCCAAACTCCAAACCAAAATACCATCCTTAGTTCTATGAAATCCAATGATCATGATGCTGCAGATCACAATCATTCACAACTAACTACATCAGGAAACATGTACCGTCACAGTAGTAGTCTTTTCAATCCCCCTCATATCCCCCAACACCAACTCCTCATCCTCCTCCTTTTCCCTTCCTTTACCCATCCCTCTGCGTCCCTTTCTACTTCCTCCACCTCTCTCCAATGGAGCCGCCGTCGAATAAGCTCTCGCTTCATAAGTCCCCAAATTCTGTCTATCGGGATCATACGCAAAACTTAGAAAATCAAATTCCGCCGAGCTTCCGGACCCATTCCAAATGGCTTTAGAGGATGGGTACGGTCGTGTGGGGGAGAGCTTTTTGCGGAGGAAGAATTTGCTGATTAGTGCGGTTAGGGCGGGGATGGAGGCGGTGATTATGCCGAGACATTGCTCGGATTGGTCAAGGATGGCGATTGGGAGTATGTTCCCTGGTGTGTGTTAGGCTTTGAGGGCTTTGCTATGGGATGTAAAGAGGAGGGGCGGAGAGGGATAGATAGGGGGTGAGGGGGTAGTTACAGGGGACGTCGAGAGTGAGAGTTAGGCGTGGGAGTAGGGTGAGGCGGGCGATTGCTACTGAGCATGCACTATGAAAGAGTTAATATTGGTATGCAAACGAAGTATGGGGAGGGTAGGATTACAGAAATCCCAAAGCAAACACTCCCAACAACCCTATCCGGTGTCTCAATGGTAACTCAAGTTTCCAGACCATTCCCATAGGCAGACAAAGCACGCCAATATCGCACAGTACCGTAATCACTCTCAAGCTAACATAAACCGCCATCGTTTGCCTGAGGGTTGGGCATCCAGCATTTCTCAAGCTCAACACCCACCAAGCTTTGATCGGGTTACAGATAGTCGCAAACGCTAGCATCGAAGCAATTGCGAATACCCATTGGAAGACAAGGAAGTAGGTGACGATGTTTTGCATTACTTTGTTGTTACCGAATAAGCGACGGTAGTAGAGGAGGATGCTAGATTTAATGATGACTACTCCGAAGGAATAAATGATGGGAAGGGCGTAGGTGAATTTTAATAGGCGCTCGGCTTCGATGGGGCCGGCGAGGTCGTAGAAATGCTTTCCGACGCCGGCGTGGTAGACGGCTGGTGGATATTAGTCTTTATTTCTGTGTTTAAGTGGATGCTAATGGCTTACCCCACGAATTGAGTCCTGTGCTACCTACGACGGCGATTAAAGCAACTCCGATTGTCATATCATCACCACCGATGTTTCCGGCGACAAATATCCGAGTGTAGAAGCGAGTAGCAACCACGAGAAAAGATATGACGGCCAGCACCAAGTTGGCAATTAAAAGGATATATCCATCGTTGGGATGAACGTAATCAGCGTCTGAGACATCTGGAGGTATCACACCGTCAAGGTCGATATGGTTGTGTGCAGCTAGCTCATTGACTAAGATGAAGTATTGAGACAGATTCTCTGACATGCTGGCCGAAAGTGGGGTAAATATCGAGAAGTTAAGAGCAGTGCATTTGAGCACTACTTTGTCGTGGTTGCTGAGTCGATCGGGACCAAAGCTAGTTGGCGACTTCTCTTCCGTGGTGTGAGCACGGACAGAGTATATATCTCTTTCAACCGGTACAAACTGTATTGGATTTATTATCCTTACACTTACCGGTCCCGATCCTGGACGAACCCTAGGAAACCTAGATGTCCCGTTGCACGCTAAATTATCCTTTACTTGTCATCTACTGCCATTTTGAGTGACGGGTCGTACATATTACACACAGACTGCGTTTGGCAGCGCCTGCAATACCAAGGCCAATACTTACAGGCTTGTTTGATGCAACGGGAAACTGAACCATCCCATCCCATCATCAGACTCTGATGGCGAAGCGAGTTTGAGCTTTCTAGCTGCCATGGGTCGTGCATATCCCTGACACAAAAAACACAACGAATAGCAAGGTTCGTCCGGGGGTTAGTTTCCATCGCGGCTAATATTCTCAAACAAGATCTCGACCATTTCACAGCCATGGCTTGTGGAGATATTCCTTGCAAAAATAGCATCACATACCTATCATAAAATTCGTAATAATTAAGGTTGGGCATAGGCGACAACCCTTCCTGTCTAAATACTGATAAATACCCGCGAAAAAGAGGTGCGGTGCATGTGCATCAATCGTTTCTTCCCCGTCTCACATCATGCTTACATCTGCATCAGATGCATCTAAACTATATTTCTGGAAGAACAGTCTTGTCGATCTGTAACAGCCCAAGAGAGCCTCTTGGTAAGCCCGACCACGACTCCGCCTCTGCGACGTTACAGCAGAAGATCTTTATCGACGGTTTGCACAGCATAAGGCCGTCATTCGGTTATTATCTGACCAACTTCCAGCTTGCCTACAATAATAGTAAGGCGAGAAAACGACTATGCAGAGCTTTAAATAGGTAACATCATCTGCATAATATCTTAAACAAACGTCATGCTGTACTTTTGAAGCCTGAAGCTTCCGATGTATCTTGCTAAAGTCGCGTGGTATCAGCGTGGTTACCTCTAGCCTTGGATATTGGAGTCTTGGTGATTCTGCAATGGTTCATGCAGACAAGCCCTAATTTCTATGTATCGCTTGCTACTTTCCGCGAAACAATACTCGTCCATACACATATCTACCCTTCTAAACGTTTAAGTTGTTTAAGCTTTTTGTCATGTACCCTTTATCTGCGACGATACCTGGGCTCTCTGGGCAATTTCCATTAGCATTGCGCATGTGACGTGGCTCGCCTATGCACAGTTCTCAGTAAAGTACCTAATAAAATAAAAGTAATAAAAATATCGTTGTCCATCTGCAACGGGCACCAGCAGTTAGCAAGCTTCCAGTTGGCTGACTATGACGGGAGTAAGGTTTTTTCGCAGCTTCCATTTGTGCCACAGCTGTGACATGACCTACATGCAAATGTGGGGTCGGGAATGAGGGGAATTTATCCTTTGATCTGGCACATAGATAGAGTGCTTATAACACGGAGCCCGGGGGTTATCTTGATCCATGGGCCATGGCTCTGCTGTTTCTAGGGCCAGAAAGGAGAAGCTGTAGGATGCGTATACACTGTGCTCGCACTCGTTCAACGGTGCAGGCCTTTCCAAATCCAAGTAAAAGATGTTGACGTCGACTAGCGAAAACGAAGGAATGATTGAATCGGAATGATTAGTATTAGACACATTTACCGTGACACGATTTGAAACTCGTGGAATGAAATCAACGGTTTGTGTGCCTGGATCTTCCTTGTCGGAAATCCTTGGGAAGATGCTGTTAATGCCGATATCGGAAGCTTAAAGGTTAGCAGGGCACGTGAACTTAGGCTCTTCATCCTGGGATTTGGAAAAACGGGGGCCAAGACCGGGGTCGAGAGCTAGGGTCCGGAAAGTGACTTTCCTTCATGCGTCGGTCAGGCATGCCGAATGTAAATACCGTGTAGGTATATATGTACTCACCCTTATGTTCGCGTTGTCTCAACGAAACGTGCCCGGTAGGTATCCTGGGTTATAGCGGTTGTATATATGAGGTTTTTTTGTGAACTTAATAGAGTCAATCGGCTAGAGCCATGGAAACGAGATCCAGGGAGTGATGAAACGAGGCTTTGAATCATATTATTGATCAGCGGTACAGAAACAATTGGCTTCTTTATAAAACAAAGGCTTCAGACGACGAAACAGATTCAGGAAAATCTTCGGACTGTCCGTGGACATTTCATCAACCTTCAAGTGCATTCTTTGAGACATTCTCAGAAACATTTCAACAGAAACCCCTGAGATGAACTCATAACAAGATCTACTTTTTTAGAACTGCCGTATCATCTCGCGTGCAAAGCCAGATTTGGGCTGCTGGGCAAAACAATACCAATAAAGGTTGAAGCTTCCTTCCCGAGAGGCAGCTGTACAACTGCCGCTTACTTCCCAAGGGGTTGGAAATGGGTGGGTCTATTTTCTAGCTCCACTCCAAGCTTACCCCACAAAAGCTCGTTTATCGTAGTGCTGGTGGCGCTAGTAGTCTTTAGCGTCGCTGACAACCGATGAGGAAGCGTTTCGTATGGATCTCAAAGTTATTGACGTCGCTGGTCATTTATGGCGCGTTATTTGGAGTGTGAACAACTTCTTCTAGAGTTTCTTTTGTACTTCACCGAATGATGTTATTTTGACCGGTGAATTTGGCTTGGTTTGATTCAATGAAGCGGCACCACGTCGTTTTAGTAAGCGCTAACTGTGATGGTTGATACCTAAGACAGTTTACCGTAGCTACCGTCCGTCTCTGTGTTTAAATGCCGTCCGGTGTAAAATACATAACCACGGTGAGTTCCTCAACCGAATGATATCGCATGATTGTCAGTAATTTCCGGAGCAAAGTCCGCTTTCAGCCCCACTCACCAATCCAGTCACAGTGGGCAACCCGAACTCAAAGAGCTCAAAGGCTCGGGTAGCTACCGATCACCAACGGTGTGTGTTGTTCACCGCCGTCTCTGAAACACTTACTGTGCCATATCTGACTGGCCCGGGTGCGGAAGCGGGGCCATTACTGCCATCGGCCTCGCCGAAAAGCTCTTACGAGATAATGCGGTTGTCCGTTCGTATCTGACGTAAACCATGAAAATTTTCTCTTTCCTGCTTGATTTTCTGGTTTCGGGAAGGATTTCGAAGTCTGGGACTTTCATAACTGAGGTGGGGAACGCGGTTCTCGCCACGGCAACGCTGCCCTGTGCCCCGCGCCGCCTGCAGGGTTTCGGGGTGATGTGTTGTCACACAAATTCCAGGGATCGGTTCGCGGCTTCAATTCACGGAAACCTCCACGGCAAGCAGCGTCGCTCCTTCGTCGATTTTGATCCGGTGAAGCTTGGATTCGGTCTTCGGGTGATCACGTGACTGATGACCCCGCCTTTCCCCGCAGCGGTATATCACTCGAGATCGAAAGAAGTGAAAGGCCCTTGAACCATGCAGGCCCTTATCTCAGCGGCTGCAAAGTTTGAGAGGATAAAGAATGGCACTGAACGTCTGAACCCCACCCCGCGACCTAAGCGATTGATCAATATCTACACTGGCGAGTTGGAATTAAACTGCGACAAGCCATTCGTTACCGCCTCTTACATCTGGAAGCCAGAGCTCCTCCCAAAAACACCGACATATGGATGGGTCCGGCGACACGGAGGGCCGTTCACGGCGGATTTCTCCGAGAACCAGAAGCCAGGAGATGCATTCAGCAAAGCTCCCGAGATGAAAGCATGGAAAACAAACAGCAAGTACTTTGACGGGTGGGCGGAGCTTCTCGCGATGAGATACCCAGAGGTTGTCCAGAGATATCTTAAACCTTCGGATATCAAGTTCATCTGTCCCTCACACCGACCGGATGGAATCTCGTCGACGTATCTGGAGGAGGTATTTGACCTAGTTGCAAACGAGGCACATCTGAGAGGGATATCCCATGTCTGGCTGGATAGCTTGTGTATCGACCAAAGTGACCCGGCGGATAAGGCTGACCAGATCCCGAAGATGAGGGATTACTACAGCCAGGCTTCATGTTGTGTAGTCATTGCAGAAACTATGCGACGGCGACTCGCTCCAAACTTTAGATGGGAGGATTATGTCACCTCGAACGAACAGGCAAAGCGGTTCAATCTTGTCGGCCTGGAATCTACTGCGAATCTTCTGGATAGTTGGATGGTGGGATTCCATGACCAGCGGATATGGACTTTGCAGGAGACTTTCCTTGCAAAGGAAGTTGTGGCACGGGCAGGAAATGTTCGGCTTTGTATCAGCAAAGTTTTTAAACCGGATATCAGGAAAATGTACGAAATGAGCGACTTCCACGGATCCATGACAAACGCAATGCCGTTATCCAGTTCGGAGCCCTTTTACACGACCGAAAGGACCTCTCTCTCTCCACAATATTGTCTACGGCTTTCTCGTTGGAGAAAGTCGTCGATGGTTCAGGATCAGATTTACGGCGTTTTGGGGTTGTTTCCGGAGGCAATCCGTTATTCTCTTCCTGTCGATTACGGCCTCTCTATTGCGACTATTGCTGCGATATTTGGCTATCTCAGGGTTGCGGACGGTGATCTCAGTGTTCTTCTCACCGTTTCGGATCCAGAGTTTGGTGAGCATAATTTGGGTCAGATTTCTTGGATTCCGCGAGGCTTAGGTTATGCAGAAACGGAACTGAGAGATTTCATAGCTCATAAGGACCTCGTTACGAAGGTAGATCTTTGTGCTTTGGATATGACTATGGTTTACGTTCAAGTCCAAAAAATCATCACTGTGGAGGAGCATCGCAACAGGCTTGGCGGGTACCTTGATAGTGGAATGGATAAACCGAACATCGGTATCGGTATTGGGAATCCTGAGGACGTTGTTTTTTACGGTGGGACAATTGAAACTCCGGGGAGGCCCTCCGAAATGGATCTTTCTGGGTTCCTGTCTTCAAAGCGGTCCACTTCAGAAAATGTCGTCATTGCGTCTCCTGGAATTGATAGACGCATGTTGGATAACGGAGAGGAAGAGGTTATGTGGACATGGCTTATCTTGTCAACAAAAGACGGGGGCACCACCTGGTTCAGACATGGTGTGCTGTTCACGGATCAGCTATCGTCAGAGTGTGGAGGAAAGCAAAGGTTTCATATCTTCTAAACGTATCTCGGCCATGGTCTTCTTTATGTACATTTATACGCCGTCTAAAGCCATCCTATCAACCCCAGCGCTCCCTCATGAATGTTCCTTCATCGTCCATCTCCCCTTCTGTAACACTAATCTTGTTTCAATATTCTGCGTCGCATTATATCGCATTTGATCAGAACTCCAATCGAAAATCCTATTCCTGACATTTGGCTCAACTCCACAAACCAGCAGTGCGATGCTGCTTGACTTCCATGCCCCGACGTAATATTTACTTTTCCTCGTTTTTCGTTCGACTAACATTAAAAAGACAACAGACATGCACCAGACCATAATTGGATACACAATCCATTTCCATCTTATCTCAACCACTGTGTGTGCCACCGACATTTTTCCCAGAATGACAAGCCTATTCCTGATTGCATTCGACATTCCGTCAGCCATAACTTCAATCGGAGTATCCTTATGACGATGCATGTGGCTTCCCCCAATCGTCATGTCGGCGGTCGCGAATGCAGCTATTCCAGTAAACAGAGGGTGGCTATGAGTCCAATTTCCACCCGAACCAGCCCGACGAGACCACCCTTTCATCTTTGTACTCAAAGATTTGAATGCTAACTGCGCATTCTCCGAAACTTCAAAAGATTGATCCCCGTGTTTGAAGATGATGGATTTGTCCGGTCGGACTTTACTTTCTGTCGTAACAGCAATCTCTGTTTCCCGATATGTCGAATTTCGAACTTCTGCGTTTACGCTTCTTACGCACCACTTAACACTACAAGTGTAAGCTTTGTAGGCTGGCGGCCAAATGGTGTCGTTGACACTCAAGGTCCAGGTCCTAACAATGATGCTGAGATCCGGGTCATCCATTTTCGCAGTTTGATTGACAATGGTCGACCGATACTCCACATCCCCGCTGTTCTCCTTATATGAAATACTCGTCAAGCCGTCATATTCTGCTTCGCACATATCGTTGTCACCGTCACATGCATAATTGGCAGTGCGGTTCATACTGCAGTCTGAGCAAATACCGAGGGTTGTAAAGACCGGATACTGACAATTTCCGGAGTCGCAACGGTAGAGAGGATCATGGACTACGTAGTGATTGAGTGAGCTGAATACTTCAGCGGAGACCGCAAATTCGACGACCGGCTGAATGGGACCGTCTTTTTCATCGCTGGCCTGCTGAACAGAGTCGTAAATATGACCGGAAGTGGCGACGAGTGTTAGGTTTAGTGGATCGTCAACAGTATTGTCTATGTGTGTCCTGTAGTTGATGAGTTGTTGCTCTATTAATGTTAGCGTGAGATAACCTTACGGCCCAATAGAATCTCCGTACGAGTAACCGCAAGTGCGACTGATAAAATCATCAGGATCCCTCCAAGTGACGTTATTCCTCTGGTCCACAAGTTAGTTTTAGGACTTTGAGACATGTACCCAACCATGCACGTACCGATGCCCTCTTTTGCTCAATAACTGTACCGCGCCCCAAGGTCCTCTAGATGCGTGATTGTAGAGTTCCGTATCTGCCAGCGGCCACTTTCCGTCTGCATATGCTAGCCACATTAACTGCCCCAGGGCTTCGTCAAGAGGAAACAAGATTCCACTCTTTGATGCTAAAGAAAATGTTGAAAGAATGGCGTTCAACGATAGACCGTAAACCGATGTCGACCATGCGGGTTGGTTCGTGCCACCTATGATGAAGCAGAAGATACCCGTTGCTATTATTGCTAGGCCAGAAACTACTAGCGATAATATCTCCCATTTCCAGGCAAGTCTGCAATCCAAGTCTGATGGCGGTACCAAAAAGCATCCGGGTTCGTCCAGGTCGCGTGGGCTAGCCAGAGATGGGCTCTAAGTTAAGTTCTCAACATCTTTTATCTCGTTTGTGTAAATAAAGAGAGCTAAGCTTACCGGTGACGTGAACTCTTCCGCAGTCTCTTGGGGTGCTGGAGTGCTTGATGGAAGGGAACCAAAGTCTTCAAGTGGAAGATAATTGCCTTGTCGGCCGAGACCTCCAAATCTCCGGTCCGTTGGTGAATGGTCCATAATTGTCGTTCGATGGGTCAGTAGTAGAGTTGATAGTGTTGAAGAGTAGTTTTGTCTTCAAGAGACGAGAGTCGATGGAAATTAATCAGGCGGTCATCTGTTGATATATAGTCGATTATTGGCTGGGCAAAGCCGGAAAAGAGTCGTGGCGAGGCACAGAAGAAGCAAAGAAAGACTTACTCTACAGCCAGTACCAAGTACCTTTCCTGTATCCAGCATAATAATTGGCTAGGATTCGGAATCATAATGCCAATCGTAATGCCCATGATGCAGCGCTTCACGACTGCACATGAGATTGTATTGATTCGTTATGAACATGAGTTCCTGAGAGTAAAATCTCCCCAGTCTATAGTATGAGAATAAATACATATGTACTTGAGATGGATGCCTAAGCCGGTGGCGGCCAAGAGGGGGAGATAAGTTATGGGGAAGGTTGATCCGTCGGCCAAATGTGATCCATCCCCCGCATTCATCTGAAGCTGGTAGGATACTAACACAATGGTGTGCTCAGAAAATCATTCTTCTAAGAACTAGAGTACGCATAGCCCGATCATTTTTGAGGGCCAGTGAGGCATAAGGTGTAGATTCCAATTTCAATAATGACGCAGTTTTCTTTTGAAATGATTCATCCTGCATGTATTATTTATTAGCCATTGAAATTTTCGCTAGATAGATAGATACACACAAATATATCCCCGCTTCAGCCATCAGCTATCGCCTGCTTGGCGCCATTGGATAATTCTCGCAGCACTGGTGGCGTGTTTGCAGATGTTGGCCCATGATCCTGCCTTGGTCTCGTGCTACTATGTGCTACAGTATGTGCGACGTAAGGACCTATCACAGTGATACAATGTACCAATAGCTGAAAAACACATTGGCGATCCGCTACACAAAGCTGAAACTCGTAGCTGATGTGGATTTCTCTTGTCAACCTCACCAAAAGCTACTCATGCTTGCTGTGATAGTATTTGTCAATGTAATTACCTCACTCTAGCCATCTCTAGATGCTGCTGCCGAGATCTGGAATCGCCGTTCTGTCGGTGACCTTGGTATTATTCTTAGCTGTATCGACGGCTTTGGAACGGTAACGTAAGACCCCTGTGAACCATGAAAGCGAATTCTTCTCGGCTGGGTAGGAATCGTAATTGTGAAGTATCGATATCTTCCATGCGCAATATGGTGTATCATGATCCATAGACTGTCGGAATCCATCCTTGACCAAGCTACCTTCTGAAAACTAGTTTTCCGCTTCATAGCCAGGATCTAAGATGTCAGAATCAGCACGAAGTAAAGCGCAAAGCTTCAGAAACCCCCGCATGTTCATCACAAGATGCTCCGGCGCATATGATCTCATGACAATGCACGAAGTTTCTTAGCTGAGTCGGATAGTCGTGACGTAGCCTGGGGTGTCTTCTCTGACTCGTAGGTTCAGCCGGATTCAAAGGCCCTTTGTGAGTTCTGTCTTTTTTAGGGGTTGGGTTCATTGGCCTGGGAGATGCTGCACTGGTACAGTCAGCTGTGCTCAGTGATTTTTTCTCAACAGTTCAAAGATTTAGTTTCTTACAGTGCCTCACCTACGACGATGTCACTTGTTTGTAGAAGGCTAAGCCATCCATCGACCGACGACAACCGGCATTTTCCACGTGTTTTCAACGCGTTGACTCTGCCTCATTCGTGTAGCCGGCTACGCGTAAAACAAATTTGTGAACAAGATGAGGTGATGTAGGAGTCATTGTCTCTGATTTATCATCAATACAAGACTAATGCACACGAGGCTGAATGCATGGTGGGAGCTGATTGTGAGGAAATCCGTTCGCAGCGGCGACGAAATCGATCAAAAAACTGTAGGTACCGTAGCCGTGGTGGAACGAGTTTCAAGACCTACATAGCTATTTGCCACTAGTTTAGTGTCTGCGAATGCCTTGTTGCAAGGCCACGGTTGACGGAGATCTCAGTAGCCACGAACGGATTCATCAATGCTCAGTAGTCACCACATGTCACTTGGTGCTGGCTGCAGTGTGCCGTATATTTCGGCTTACAGCCCATATTGTATTTCGTATATCTAGACATATCATTGAGTTAATGAATATTCGCGATCTAGTGTTCGGTAAGGTTTAGTAAGGGACGGCTAAAGCCAAAACATTATGATGATCCGTCGCATTCCCCAGTAAGGAAATTGTATGGAAGCCCGAGTCGACACTTAGAGATTCAGAAAAGTGTATCGAGATACATAGCTAGGTAAGTGGCCGTTGGTAGGGACTATTTGGGTATATATCTAGTTATGAACCCCTTGCGGGATATCAGCACTTACACATCTGATGCGAGTGATTAGCGATGACACGGCTTGCGTCATGATGCCATTCTCGTTTCTCTGTGATCGTCCCGGTCGTAGTCTGGAGTGGCTGAGATCTAGAGTAGTAATCTACACACCTTAGGGTTGGCTGACCACGAATAAATTTGGGTTAAGCCCTAGGGTGTAATGTGCTTAAAAGGGTCGCTGTTGAAATTTAACGGCATCTCTCCGTTCCGAGA
This sequence comes from Pyronema domesticum, assembly GCA_024516145.1. NCBI lineage: Eukaryota > Fungi > Ascomycota > Pezizomycetes > Pezizales > Pyronemataceae > Pyronema > Pyronema domesticum. Next base: position 520,666 of record JAJJXL010000023.1, read on the forward strand.
CCACAGCGGCGAGTTCAATTTCAGAACGCTTGTGATCAGAAACATTCAATCTGAGCATAAGCAGCAAGCTACAGTTCTATCGTTCCAAGATCCCATCAATAGGATTTCAAAAGGGCAATCCCGCACTTTATGACAATTCCTACGTCACTGCGGCCTTCTTTATTGGGAGTACCCGGCGAGTCTGGAATCGATCGAGGGCGATTCAGGCGAGCTGGGACTGTGATGATAAAATAAGGATACTATCGCTCCGAATTCCCGGGTTAAAGCCCATTCCTGTGGCATGTGCTCGACTCCGTCAACACGGGCCGTTGCTAGTCTACGGAATATTACCTCTTTCCTCCGACCGAAACTCAATTGCAATATCAGCAACATTTATATTCTATTCCAAATCCGCACTAACACCTTTTTTATGGCTGCATGCATTTTCTAATCTCAATGATACTGCAAACGCCAGAGCATCGGTATCGCGTACGCAGAGCTCCGTAAACCTCCGGATAAGGGTCAGATGTGCGTCACATGTTACGAGAGCACCCTCGATTTGACGGGATTATGAGTACATGTGTTCCAAGGCGTTTGTTTGGTAGGTTGAAATGTTTCTCTCTTTACCAGCCCCCCCCCTTTGAGGGTGTAAGTGAGTGTTTCCGTGATAAGCGAAATGAAGAGTCTTTGCAGATTATCTTGTGAGAAAACCAACATTTTTTGGATTCTTCAATCAGATCTCTTCAAGAAAGTAAAGAATCGCCTCACATTCGTACGGTATGATTAGTAAAAGACCGTACGAACAAACAGCAGAATTCACTGTGCCGATGTCGGGTCATCGGAGATAATAGTACGGTATTTTAGACAGCTTCCAATCTAAATGGGAGCTGCGTAACTCAATTATGCTCTAACTGTGCTTCCGCGGTGACTCCTCCCGCATGAAGCCACCCCGCTCTAACGCGGAGTTCTTACTGAGATCTTGATAAGGCTTTCTCGTCCTTCCGCATTTGCGTCAAAGTGCGTATCTGGTATCTCAAAATACACGTCACACAGGAAGAAAAATACACAGTTGCTATCTTTTCTCCAACCACCACTAATTACATGGCCTCGGCATATTGATCTTCATATGCCCTGTACCACGCGTCTCAGACGTTCTCCTGTCAGCTTAATATGCCGATAGCACGGCAGAAATTCAGTTATGTTGTGTTCCTATCTTTCCTACACGTAACAAGTTTTGGCCCAACGGCCATAGGTATCTGATATCGTAAAGAGTAAACTAAACAAGATCTCAAACGCAAAAAGCATGAAAAACAAAAACTAGAACATTTTGTCCCTTTCGCCGTCTATGCAAAAAAATCTCAAAACTCCAAAAAAACGCCGTGACGATGGTAAACAAAACGCAAAAGCACAAACATTACAGAGTGATTTCCCCTCAGTTTCGTCAAGCTTCTCAGCGAGGATTCGTCAAGTGCCCCTAGACCTCACTATTGCTTCCTTTTAGACCTCCCAATAATTCCCCATCAAACTCCCTGCTCCCTCAATTTGTTCGCCTCAATTATGCGACGGGCTGAGTATTTGCCCACGTATTCCACCTCCCGTCCTCTGGCATATCCTCAACTTCGCTGCCCACCAAGAATTCTAGAACTTTAGAAACCCGTTCATTCAATAGTCGGCTCCGGCCGATACTTTGCCTTCCCGCCTGCCGTGCCTCAAATTCCCTCTCTTCTTGCATCCTCAAAGCCCGGTCGACCCTAACCGGGATCGCTAGCGTAACCCTGACCAGCTGCATTCCAATCCGCATTCTCCCGACAACGTCGAAATAACCCAATTGCCGCATACGTTTCTGAACCCGGTATAGTCGGCCAAGTTCTATGCTTAGTAGCAACGCATACGTTTGCGTCGTTAATACTAGCTCCCGCATCTTGGCAAAACTTCGTTCAAGACTCGTCACCACCTCCTCGTTGACCAGAGATGGGTATTGCCGCCCTAGGGCTGCGAGAAGGTTTCGGACTAGCTGGAAATCTCCATGAAGGAATTCGTGAAGAATACTGAGAACTGCGCTTCGGAATGTGGTTTCGGTTCCGACTCTTCGCGGAGGGGGCATTCGTGATTCGCGGTCATAGTGGTTTCGTAGTTCTGGTTTGTGGAGAATTTCGTACGCATGGCTGAGGCGCTGGAATGCGGGGGTACTCAAGGAGTGCGGAGGATATCTATCGGGGTGAACCGTTTTCGAGCGTTCAAGGTAATGCCGACGAAGTTCTGATGAGGTTGCAGTTGTAGATGCGCCGAGTACGACATAAAGATCTGAGGCGGAGAGAATTTCTATTGCTGTTAGCGACGGCGGGGTCTCAGTTGCTAGACAGCTGGCGAACCTTCGATCAGGCGGGCCTTGTGAACGAGGGGGTCTTCGGGCGGAGTGGTGGTCATTGTAGATGTGTCAGGGGATCGTTCTTGACGGATTGGAGGTTTGGGTCGCGCGGGCTTATCAGGGTGTCGCTCGTTCTTCTTTGTCGCTGTGGTGTAGATGTGATGCTGTGCTTGCTTTGCTGTTTGCGAGCGCCTTCGGTGTGTGGTGGGCGGATTTTCCCTACATTACATATTTGTGCTTTCGCTTTCACATGTGAATGGACAACTGATTTGCGCCGCTTATCTTTCTTGCCAGGGCACAGCGAATGGGAGTGGTCCAAGCACGCCAGAGACAGAATCCAAGTCAGACACGCCCCACAAGGGAACCGCCAGCGAGACACACACCAGACACGCACATGTGCTTAGTAGGGAAGCGAGACGATGGAGCCGAAGATAAGTTGCAGTGGCGTCGGGGGATGATGTGATGGGGTTGATGGTTGTGATGGTGACGATCGTGTTCGTGATGGTGATAGTTGAGCTTCGGAAGTCAATCCAGCAGAAACAGTGCTCATTTCCTCCTTCCTCGCGTCCTCCACTTCAACTCCATCTGGGATCCCTCGCCTCCTCAGGAAACTTCCGTGACGTCTTCTTGACAATCCTCCGCCCTGCCAAGCCGCCACATCTAGATTAGCTTGCCAATTACGGAGACAAACGGGTTTCCCTTGACAACGGCATGCGTGGCAACCCAATAATAAAACGAATCAGCCCCCGACTTGTCCCAGAGCAGCAAACTCCTGTTATTCGGAAAATCCGCTAATAGTGATACGAAGCGAGATATGTATAAAGTTAGGGCTAATAGATCGAGATGATGTTGTAGTCAAACCACTGTCAAACCAGCGGATCTCCAGAACTGCACTTTGCATTCTTGCATTCCCTTGCGTCGACGATAAAGCCGAGGAAGGCACCAGTTGACGCACGTCAGCGCCGAATATTCCAACCGACATCCACCGATGGTCGGCACAATCAGGAGCTGCAGCGATTTCATTGCGAAACTCCCTCACCGTCGAGGAGACCGCAATTTGTCCCGCGGAACTCGTTTGCGCTGTGAGGCATCTTCACCGAGATTAGAAATTACATACGTACGTGCGCAGGGCTAGTCCAACACAACTCCATGATCAAGCCGTGTTTCCGTCCCCGTGCGCTCCACATGTCGTATTCTTGGTTACACAAAACAAAAATTATATCTGTATAATTAAGTTAATGAAGCATAGAATGGCGTTGTGGCCGAGTGGTTAAGGCGAGAGATTAGAAATCTCTTACGTTCGCGTGCGCAGGTTCGAGTCCTGTCGACGTCGCTATACTTTTTTAAGTTCGAGAGTAATTTTAGCCGTCGGTTTTGTTTGATGAATTCTTTTCCATGTCATGACGATCTCCCGAGATGGTCCGTAGATGGGCACAAGGACCGTGAAGTCGACAAAGGGTACAGCCTTGCAAGCACCGGGACGAAAGCCATTATGTATTTACGGATCAACACAATCCATGTCCTAGAAAAAGAAATTTGCATCTAGCTCCCACATCAAATCATCCGAAGAACGGAATCTCAGCTGTCAAAACTCTGGGCATTAAGATCAGAAGCAGAACAATAAATCCAAGATTCCAAGAAATTAGTAGTCTTAAATTGCGGGCCGGCCGCGCAAAGGATCTTGGCTACGAAGAACATTCACGGCGACTTTTCTGATTCTTTGTTGCAACCCTTCGGCTCCTTCTCGGATCTCTATACGCCCATGGCTTTAACGAAAATCATAGGCCTCGGAGTTGGCGAGCAGACATAAGGGCAAGCCCTCCACCGTGCGGCCAGTCTAGGTGTCTTTTGTTGAAGTCAGGAGTTGGACTTTCCGACCGGGAACTTTGCTTGAACCATCGCAAGTTGCAACTCGTCCTCAGAGACGCGCGGAAAAATCATGTGATCTTGCAGTTTGGATAGGAAGTTTGACAATCTGTGGTTCGGTGGCTGGGTAGAGTGAAGTGATAGCGGGTGTATCGATCTATTTCACCAGTTATTTCAGCGGCACCAACACAAACAATTACCGCAACCTCAGCTAGCTAGCAGCTAAAAGTAAATTGCTGAAATCCTCCCTGAAGCCTGGACCCCTCTCTCTAACGCGTAAACTCCATTCTACGACACGCGTTTAACACCATCATCATCAATACACGATGCTTTTCCATCTCAACAAAGAGGCAAGCGATCAGTTACTATGCAACATCAGCAATTAGATCTCTGGCTCACTCAAAGAAGCTCAGCTTATCTCTCTTGAGAAGTACAGTACGTATCTCCTTATCTCCATCTCATCTTTTTCTGCATCACGAAGAATGCTGATATCACTTTTAGCTTCCAGTCAACCCTGTACACGATTCCAGTTCTGTTCTGGAGAATCGAAAGGAAGGTTTACAATCAGATAACTTCCATTGATCAATTTATATTCAACACCATGTCCTTCAATACCATCACCAACGCCGACGACGGTTCCGACGGAGCGATAACTACCTCCAGGCCGGGTCCCCTGACAGAGGTGCTGTCTCACTAATAAGCCGTTGATTCGGCTGTTGCTAGCGGCATCATCGATGCCACTGTGGAGTGGGATATGCGTCACCCGAGTCAGCTGATACGGGTTCTCGAGGGATGTGGGCAAAGCCCCACCCTCTTGGACTGTCGGAGGGGCTTGGGTGCATCATACACCCTCAAGTTTGATCTCGTTGAAGAACGCCGGCGGATTCAACACCCGTGGACTACCTATGCACAGGATGCTAGGTCGTTCGGCCTTCGTGGTATTTGATACCGTTGGCTCGGTTGAGGCAATCGAACAGGCGCATGCGCTTATGGAGGCATGGGGACTCGGCAAGTTGGAGGTAAGTTTGCCGTTGTTCCGAAAACGAAACACTCGGAATGGTAATTTTGAGAAAAGGCAATTTACCACCGCCCGACCAGTTGAAACGACTCAGAATTCGAACGACTTCGGGGCGTTATTCCAGGCGAGATCTACTCGGTTGCTGTTCCAAGCGGTAAGGCATATCCATTTCTTTTTTTATCTCAACTGTTAACATAAAGAAGCTTCGTGGATGTCGACCATATCCATGCTTGTATGCACGGAGATTTAACCATCTCCGAAGCGGATATGGATTTGAAGGTCTTTGTGGAAGGGTTTGTCAGAGGGCAACGTTGTCTTCATCTCTTCGCAAATGCAGAAGACGTTGCGCCTGACTGGGTCCACGTTGGGTAAGTCCTAAACTTTGAGAAGAGCTTTGAAACCGTTACTGATATTTTGCAGAGCGGATTTGGAGACGAATTTTGACTGCCGGCAGTTTTGCGCGGCAAGCATTACGGTGCTTGCCCGCTCCGCAGAAATCATGTCCAACCGTCCACAGACGCCAACGGTTGAAGCAGTAAGAGCACCTACGGCGACTGTCCCCCCTCCCACCCAACCTCGTCCCATCGCCCAAGAGAATGGCCCGATCATTCTGGCACCAATTCCCGTCCGCGTGTCCGCAGCCGCCACATTTCTGAACAATGTTCAGATCGATGATGAGCTTGCAGTACCGGAGATTTTCTTGGAACGAACCCCCTCCCCGTCTCAAGTACGGTAGATAAATCTGGTAGTAATTGAGTAGTTTCATTAATATTCTTTCTATCATATCTACAACAATTAATCCCATAATAGCCGTATCTATCCCAACATCCTTCGTGAAATCCATAATACTTATGTGCCTACAACCCCTTCCAAGCCAACTTCTGTAAATGATCCACCCTCTTCTTCGTCCCCTTCAAGAATCCCATCCACCTTAGTTCTGCCACACTCCTAAAAAACAACGCCTGCGCCGCTTCCTCCTCCACTCCCTCCTCCTCATCCTCTCCTTCTAACACACCCTTAAAAGCCATCCAAAGATCGAACGCATTGACCAACTGCCCTCCCTCCAAGAAAAGTTGATACAAAATACTCGTCGGCGGCAAACTAGCCTTGACCGATGCCTCGCCTCCCTCGTCCTCTTCCTCATCCGCATCATCACCACAGCAATTACATCCCAACCAATCCGCTGGCTTTGTAAGGGCCCCTTCCACAGTACCACGATGGCATGGCGCAAATACATCCTTATGCGGAGCTGGCAGGTTATAAAAAAAAATCTCATGAAGCGCCACTTCAGTCGGCGGCCGAAGAGATTCCGTAAAACACTCAGTAAGTGCTTCATGTACCTTCTTCAGCAATTCCGAGTATTCAGCGTCATTTTTGGTAAGGCCGGATTTATGGGCGCTGATTTGGATTTTCTTGGAGACAGCGGTTGAGCGAAGGGAGGAGGTGGCGACGTCGAATTCAGAGGTTAAAACGGGGGTTTCTGATACAAGCTCGGAGATAGAGGACGTGAGCGGGGAAAGTGTGTCCCCGAGTGAGGTCGAGGAAAGGGACGAAAGAAGGAGAAGTAAAGAATTGGAATTCATCTTCTTGACGCTGAGTAAAAGCTCACGGACAAGAGGAGATTCGACATGGAGGTCACCGCTGAGAACTCGGGGGAGCAGCTCATATCGTGGTATCTTTGCGGCGGATGTGCAGCCTCGGGTGAGTTCTAGAACCTCAAGGGTGGAGCTAAGTTGTTTTGCGTATTCGTGACATTCAGTAAGGAGGGCAGGAACAAATGCGGTGAGGTGTGCATTATTGGTCAATAAAGCCCTGATTTCTGAGGTGTTGACAGTTTCTGCTTCCAGGGCTGCTTCAACGTGCTTCCTAAAAGAGGGGAGCGTTCGGATAGCGTCGAGGTGTTGGGGGGTTAGCATCTTTTTGAGGCCGGCTGGGTCATCGAGGAAGGCGAGAAGAATGCTGAGAGGGTTGGCGTAGAAATGTGACATATAGGCGTATTTCAAGGCGGACATGAATGTTTGGATAGACTGGGTGTGGTTCTTCTGCCGCTCGATGATGATGTCGGAAACGGAGGGACCTAGCCGGAGGATAGATTTGGGACCCAGGACAGCATCGTTGAAGACAAGGGCGAGAAGTTCATCAGCTCGTTCAACGTCGAATTTCTCTCCCTGCATCATCCGGATTACAGCCTTAGGTAGCTTCTCGTGGAAGATTTCGAGTGATGTAGCGATTCCCATCAGCAATACGAATGGTATCCGACCGAGGTATGCTGAGAATAGCGATATCAAATCAGACAAAAGATGGTTATCGAAGGCCTCTGTATCCTGTACTGCAATAACCACTTTCTTCTCCGGATGTAGAACACACCAGTTCTGTAGAATCTGCAAATCATAATTCAGCAGCTTCGAGCCTCGCTTTCCAACAATTAGTTCATCTTCCTCGTCATCTCTTCCCTCATCCGACTCGGTAGCATCCTTGATAAGCTTCTTTAATGTTCCCTTGAGATTCAAAGCATCCTTGCTTGTCAACACCACCACCGGTCCCGCCTGGTCGTCGTCACAAATACGCATCTTAAACTGCTCAAACAACGGCTGATGACTCGCAATATTCGGTCCTGTAAGTACCAATGCCGTCGGTATCTTGTTATCGTATTTCTCCGGGTCGGCGTTCTTAACAAATTCCGAGACGTCATTGAGAGTCTGTTGGTTGAAAGAGTCGAGAATCGCATTCGTCCGTGCCTCTTGGTCGGCCCAAAGCTGGTGGTAGGTTTCCCATCGTATTTGAACCGCTTCCAGGGGTTCTTTGCCGTTCAATAGCACTGGAAATAGGCATTCGTCTACTTTCGCGGGAGTTTGAGTTGGTTTCGTTGGTGTTGCGTTTTTATCGCCGGAGGTCCGCCGCCGCTTCGTTGGTCGTGCTGTATCGGCGCCTGCGGGAATGAATACGTAGCAGCCCTAGGTATGTTAGAACAATAAGGAGGGAAGAGATTGACGTATGGACCTGGTGTTCTTGGACGTCGTAGTCGTCGTTATCGTCGGATTCGGGGGTGCACGCGCGTGCCATTGTTCAGCTGTTGTGGAGTTTGTGAGTCGCGACGCGGAAGACGCGTTCGCGTTACTGAATCGAGTGATTTATCGTGCCCATTTAGCACGTGCAGCTTTGAGCCGCATAACAGTGCACTACATAGATATATGTACACAGTTACGAAGCCAATCATTAGCTTTCTGTACTGTGTGGTGCTAAATTTGTAGAAAGATTTCCGAGATGTAATTAATTGTTAAGTTCATGGTTCACTGTCAAAGAGGATTGGCGATAGACGATGCACGGCAGAAGCTGATTTCGTGAAACATCGCAACAATGAGGTATCATCTATTCATAAACAAAAAACTACATCTACGCCATAGCCGCCTTCATTATATTGTTACCATTAATGATAGCAGTAGTTCCGATCACAATTTGCCGTTTCGCTATCATCAGTTAGTATTATCTCACCAAATTGAATGGAAAACTAACCATCCTCTCTTCTTCCGATAAATCTTAAAGCTGAGATCTCGGTAAATGTGCAGCCACCCAAAAAGAAGACCACGGTCACTTTCTTATCGTTCTGGCCGTTAAGAATATTCCTAGCGCGAACCGCCTTCTCTTCCCCTCTCTGTGGCTCGTCGAATGTTGTGCCCTTGACACTCTTCAAGATGTCCTCAAAACCTCTCCAGCCAACCGCACCAGCGTTGACACCGGCATTGGTGCCGTCCTCTCCTCTACGGCCCTTTACAGCTGCCGTCATAAGAGGCTTCTGAACGACACACTGTACCAATCTGATACTCAAAGGAGCATAGCCAGAGTACACATAAGAGATATCATCAGGCTCATGCTCATTTACTTCGTCGACAATCAAACGAAGAGGTTTTCGTAGGTTGGTGTACGAAGTTCTGGTTGCAGTGGAAGCGGCCACCGTGATTCGCGACTGGAAGAATCCCAACTTCTCCAAAGCATCGAGAGTAAGCACATGCTGGTAACCATAAGCTTGCAAGATCTCCTTCTTGAAGTTCTCAAAGTCCTTCGGCTTGAGACCACCGGAGATGAAGGACTCTATGCACAGTAGACGGAGAACAGACTCAAGTGGAGCAGCACGTGCAATCAACTCCTCGATGTTGTCATGCATAGTGGATGGATCGACACCGGCGACAAGATTCTGCTGTACCTCCAAGGCTTTGTTAAACATTTCCGACCGTGTCTGCTTCATAATCTCCTCGGCAAGACCGGTGTGTAGTCGCAGACTTTGGTGTTCCTGTTGCAAACCACCAAGCTTGCTCACGAACTGCCTAATTTCGGACACAGTCTTTGCTTGGTGGCGTCCCTCGTAGTCCTCATTCAAGCGGCGGGCGACCTTATTCAAAAGACTTCCGACGATTGCAAAGTTGGTATCACGAAGATTGTCGAATAGCTTATCTTCCGAAGACAAAAGTACGGGACGCTTCTTCTGTGATGCAGTGGGTACGGGTGACCTAGACGACGAAGCACCATCTACATTTCCAGACTGCGTTTGAGGTTGCGGAGGTCCGACAAGCGAAGCATCGAGCTCAATTTTGCCTATCCAATTAGCACTAAGCGGTAGCCGAGGTCATGGGTAACTAACAGTTGTTGATGCCGATGGTTTCGTCAATCAAACCCTCATAGGTTAGTTGGGTCATTAGCGGAGTGACAAAGTCGACTTCTCTGTCAATGACAATCAACTCCCCGAGGACACTGCTTGGAGTGAGTGATCCCGGACCAGTCCCGTCTTCGACATCCTCTTCGGTCCGCATCCGAATCAGCTGGTCAGCGAGCTTGCGTGCTCGGTCTCCTTTACCGATGATACGTGGGAATAAACCATGTCGACGTTGGATGCTCATAAGCGCGCGAGCCGAGTAAAATATGGAGGTGTGGTCTTTACGCTTTGGGCAAACGAATGGTAAGACATTGATGCGGCACCGTTGGGTGCAGGACTAAGTCACGTACCAAGTAGAGCTCCTCAAACGAGCTCTCCAGCTCCAACGATAGAAGATCGGGCTCCAATGGGAGGAAGTATAGCGGCAGCTCTCGGATAGTGATCTCGCCCAAAATCCCCTCATCTTCAAAAATCTTGTCGCAGACCAGTGTACGCCTAGGAGTCAAGAAGACTGAATACTCAAACTCCTGTCCTGGAATCTTCGCATTGTTCTTGATCTGGTCTGCATATATGTTAGCCGTTGGCCATCTAAAAACGCCACATAAAATTCATGATTAAAGAGCCATGGCTGGAAGTTTAATCTAGGGACGTTGACTGGCGACACTGTGTAGGGCATTCACAATGTCGCTTACTATTGTCCCACAGCAGGTAATATTGGGTAATCGGGTATGAGGGTATTGGAATTTCGGAGAATGAGGTAAAGCTCACTTGCTATCGCATAGGCATTCTTAACGGTGCAACGTGCGAGGTAGACAATGTTTTTCTGCGCATGTTCGGTTACGGGTTCATCCAGCCAGAAGATCTTATCCACTCCATAGTCCTGATCACCAGTCAGCTCCGTTCAATACGCAATTGGCTTTGCAAGCTTCCTCATACCTGTAGTACAGAGAATTTGGCAAAAAGACCGATAGGGCCGCTCAAAGTCCTGTCAAGAAATAGCACTTTCTTTCCTCGCACCTGTGCTCGCGTTAGCTTAAGCTCCACAGCTATGGCACGGGCGTTGGGCGCGTTGCTTACGTACACCTTCGAGGAGATCGAGAAGATCCTTGAGGTTCGTATCCTTGATACTGGCAGTGTCGATGCCTACTACAGGAGCCATGAAGAGTGCGGTTGTTTATGTAGCGGAGAGACGTGATCAGAGGTCGGAGAGGCAACTGAGGTGGTGACGTTGAGATGCAAGGTGACCCAGTTGGTTGGTGCAACCATTCTAGGCCTCTTACAGCTCCCCTGTCATCTCACGTTTAGCGTGGAGTCCCCGCTCTTCCCCGCTCGATGGCCGCCACAGAGTTCGCTCACGAGATTTGGTAAATTGTTACAAGGGACATCATATTTTTCGATTAAATCGACTATTCGCGTGCGAAATACGGCCATATCAACTAATTACACTCCAAGAAACGCTCAGCCCTGAAAACCAAATATTAAACCTTCCAATAAATACATCATGAGTCTAACTAATGACCGCCCCGTCTCACATAGTCAATGCACTGCTTGCGAATTTCACTCTCAGCAAACAAAGCTTTGACCAGTTCTACAATCTCCTCGGCGGTCAGAACATTCAAGATACCGTCGTCTCTAACCATGCCCATAATTTGGACCATTGAAGACTCCAGAATACGCCGGACAAACACAAATTTAGTCCAAATGGTACAGTAAATTTGTGCCATCCCAACTTTCATAAACAACTCTTCTTCAAGACCCATAATGTCCCCGCAGTATTTCGCGAGACGAACACTTTCTGGCTCCGAGATGTCGCTGAGATCTTCGATATCGTTGACAAGTTTGGTAACTATTGTGTTCAAGAGCATACCAATCGACTGGAACAAAGCGCTTTTAGATAAAACCGTGCTCCATGTTGAGTGTATCTCGCGAAGACGGTAGATGGTAGAACCAATGGCCGCATCACACTCTTGACGCTGTAGTGCATCAGATGTACAGCCAGCGAATCCTTGTGCACCGTCCAGATAGTCAAGGAATATGGCACGCTGTGCTTCCATTTCTTGCGAATAGTGGCGCTTTCCGAATGTTAAGATCTGGCTCGTGTCCTTCTCACTGATGTCCTCCGGAAGGTTAGAGGATAGGTAAGTACAGTCGTTATAGAGATACATGTGTGACTTGAGTCCATCCGTGTAGTGAAGGGGTGCCAGAGCGCGGAAGGTAGCGAGCATAAGAGTTGGGATGGTCAGGATACCTTTGCCAGCAGGAGCGATAGGCGAAGAGGCATATTTCGGATTTGTTTGTAGGTCGTTGGCCTCTGAGAGAAGTCGAGAAATTAGCGATATAAGGGCAGTAGGGATTGCTGTAATAGTGTAGTTCTCAGTCAGAGTAATCTCCTTGGACTTGACAGTTGCTGGGGATGTAGTCGTGTCCTTGGGCGCGACTGGCTCCTTGGACGTTGATATCTCCTTAGCCGCTTCCGGCTTCTTACACTCTGACATGGATTTTTTACGAGGATTCGTCGCAGTGGTTGACGGTACGCCGACCGAAAGCTCGTCATCGTCATTACCCCACGCTCCCCAATCCATTTCATCATCATCTGGTAGAGCGTCTTCGTTTTGGGATTCCTCAGCAGCCGGTTCAGCTGCTACTGTGGGTTCTGCTGTGGGTTCTGGTTTCAATTCCGTCTTTTTCTCGGGCTCCTCTACTGGTTGATCATCCATATCAATGTCCTCATCTAATCCCCAACCATCAACGGCGTCATCATCTTCATCGTCTTGGAGGAATCCTGCTGGCTCGGCTGGCTTCTCCTCTTCCTTGACAGCCCGAGCGTCCGGCATCTTCTCTTCCTCTTGCTTATTTGCCGTAGCGTTCCACTCATCGGCTCCGGAAGCCTCAACGATACCGGAAACCAGCGCTTCTTCACTAGCTGTAACTTCCACGGTCTGCGTTTCAGACCTCTCCACAATCTCAACCTTTCCAATACCGGCTGCAAGAATCTTTCGTGTCGTATCAATGCTTGTTTCCCTTCTCTTCGCCAACCATACTTTTGGTGCTCTCTCTACCCAATCACTTAACTCCCGTTCCCGGGTCCATTCCTTTCTGTAGATCACATCCTCAAATCGCTTAGTCTCTTCAAGAAGTTCCTCAAACCCAGGGAGATCGTCCAGAGTGGATGGTATTGAGAGGGAAAGCCTGGTTGAGATGAGACGGCTTGTAAGGTTAGGGATCAGAATTTTCGAGAGCTTTGACATAAGAGCTGCCGGCAACCGGTCGTTCAAAAACTCAATTATGGTCCGAAGATCGGTAAATAACCGTTCTGCACGAAGGTCGTTGTTGTAGTTCACAACCTTAATAGTCTCCTGGTCTGCGCCCTCGATTGTAATTGTAGGGATCTTTCCTTGTTGGGTTCCAAGCCGTGGCATGATGAATAGTCGATCCATGTGTTGATGGAAGCCGTCGACTTTGGCGTCAAGAAGATTGAACTTGTCGAGTGCAGCTACTACGGTCTCCGATTCTACGGTTATGGACGAGACTAAAATTTCCCTTAGCAGAGCCCAGCTTTGCAGACTTCGGGGAAGTCATACTCTCGAAATGCCTTCGGATGGTAACTGATTCCTTTCGTGCTTCGACCTTAATAATGCCACTCCATGCATCCTCAACTTTCTCCAGTAGCTCCCTTCTCAAGATCTTTGCCTTCTCTTTCATCAGGCCGACGACAATGATACCGTCGAATCCCTGTAGCTTCTTGAGAGCGTCCTCGGCGTTCAGTAGTAGCGTAGTGGATTGGTGGTATTCCCCGCGGTTCGTTGCGATGTCGACTTGGGTCAAGGTTGTTCCGATAAGCTGTAACTTTCCGAGCATTCCCGCCAGCGTTTCGTTGAACTGAATTTCGTCGATCAAGAACTGCTGCTGTATCTCTGCATCATTAAGACTCTCCCTAAGAGCCTCTCAATTTCTGTCAGTACTTGTAAGCTTCTCCGACTAGTGGTCCTAGGTACCTTTTCCTCAGTGTCGAGCTTCAGGACCTCGTCAGCCTGGAGCTTCGACGCCTCGATGTCGGAATGAAGCTGTCGAGCTTGGCCGATCCACGAGTTGATTGAGGTAGCATTGTCGCGACTAATTGTGCGAACTTGTTGCTATGTTCCATTAGAGAGCTGTCTAGTTGATCCATGGAGAGGTGGCTCAAACCTTCACATCTTCCTTAGCGGTTTCGAGGTGCTGCAAGATCGTGGGCAAATGCTCAGCTGAAAGATCGGTATTGGCGAGCTCGTCCGAGCTTTGGGAATACCCATCGGTTGCTAAGCTCAGGATTGCGTTGGCTAGGACATCTGCATCTGTAGCCGGGGAAGCCATGGCGGGGATGGTGATGGGCAAGCAAGCACTCGATCGGTAGCTGTTGCTCTAACGTGTCCATCTGAATTTCCGGGTAACCAACAAATGACGTGCGGCGGGGCAACCCCACATTCCACACGGACGCGTCTTCCAACACTTCCCTACGGATCTAACAACAAATATCACCGCTTCACTTTCAGTTCAAAAATGCCCTTTGTAAAAAATTTGTATTGTTGGGAAGTATGCACCAAAGCGACGATGTCGTTTATGCTGGTGATATTTCATGAGGCTGCTGCATACTTGATTCTATCTCCTGCACAGCGCAACCACGGCAATTGGCAGCACTCTACACGGTTGATTTTCGAGCCCTATTACTTCCAAAATAACGTATCACGGACTTAATTTATCGAAGGTTATAATTGGAAGGTAATTTTCTAGATTAAGAGTAGATAGACAAAATATATTTTCTGATAAATTTCCCAGTTCCCATTAACTCGACTCACATCCTCTCCAAAATCCCAACTATCTTTCCACTTAACCATGTATCATAATCAATTCTAGCAAAACCTCTCGAGACAGAATCTAGTTGAAGCTAACGTGGACGTGATCACTGGAAAGTGTTAGCAAAATTCACAACATCTGTTCGAAGGAACGCCTCACCAGTGGTTCGCAGTACAGCTTCCGCGGTTTTCCATCTTCCTCCAACCAGTCCAAGGACCTTGCTTATCGCGAGAAGGGTTCCAAATACGCTGTTCCCAGATGACATACATAACATTCAAGCTCTTATGGTTCTTCATGGTCCACTCGGCAAGCGTACGACCCCCAGCAGCATGAGGCTATCACATCAATTAGCAATCTATCTCAATTGAGATCCGTATCAATATCTCACCTTAACCATGAAATCCAAAGCCCGTCCTTTTCCATGCTCACCCGGCTTATTGGCATAACACCACACAGTATGAACCAGACCAGGAAATTGCTTAAGAATCTTATATCCATTATCGATAACATACGACTTGCACTTGTTGGCCGGAATCTTTGGTCCGGTGGATGGTGGGTTCGGGGAAGTGCTTCCACCTTTCACACAGCAGGCAATATCGGCGGATCCAGGACAAGCACCGGCAACGAAGGTACCGCCGGAACATCCATTACGGGACTTGGAACGGCAAAGACCAGAGCCCCCAGAGCTGGGTTTGCAGGTGAGCTCAAGACAACACTAGTGCTGTCAGCTTATGAAACTTGGTTTGGGATTTCATCGAAGTTACCTTGACGTCGGCGGGGTCGTTCGGGCAGAGGTTGTTGTAGGTGATACCACCACAAGTGGAAGCTTTACCACACTTTCCGGTGCCTTCGGGAGCTTTGCATGAGGAACCGATGGCACGGGAAATGAGGGAGTAGTTGGCTTCATAGTCGGCGTCTGGGGAGGGGTGTGCAAAGACGGCACTGGTAAAGAGGAAGGCTGTGGTGATGACGGCGGTAAATTTCATTGTGAATGGGGTTCTTGAAGAGTTCTAAAAAGAATTGAAAGCTCGGAGAGAAGTTGTTGCTTTGCTTGCGGGTGAGGAGGATCGAGGGGGAAGAAGGGATGGTCTTTTATATCTGTTGAACGGCCATTGGGAGTATAGAGAGGTAGGTGATAGTGAATTCAACTCAAGAAGCAGATTTCATCTCGCGAATACGGCTGGAACTATTCAAGGTAGCTGAGTTCGTATTCCAAACGGAGAGTCCGGGATGGAATTCTTGGGATGTTCCTGAATATTAAGTTATGGTGATACAAAGTTATCGAGGAAACAAGCATAGCCTCAGTCTGTTAGTGTAACCAGCAGCGATATGAATTCTCCAGAATATGCTGCAGCGACGGTTTAGCGGAGGCATTATCCCTCATTTAGCGATAAATAACCGACCGAATACAAGATGGATGTGTGACAAGACAGGAACATTTCTTCCGGAAATATGATCTTCGAAGATACGGGATCTCCGTCGTATGCTGTCATCCTGGAAATTGTTTATTTATTTTTGGAAACAACCATGCATCGATGGTTACGGGGATGTCCATGGTTGTGCATAAACTTACCCCTACAAAATACACATGACTTTCAAGGGCTTCACAAGGGCGCGTTTTCCGGGTGGAGTTATTCCTCGCCCACATCAGCCACAACTCAACCCCAAGAGCCTCACAACCACCGATGATTCCTATCCCACGGTCTACGGCTTCTGAGCCCTCTACCACGTTCATCCCGATGCAGTCCTCCGTTGGCACCTCCGCTACATCTGTGAGTCGCGCAGCAGCCCGCGGCGCGACAATGCAGCAAGGCCCAACCCCGACGATCCAATTGCCTAAGGATTATGCTCAATGGAGGGACAAGCTGTTCCACGTACATTGCAAATCGAAATGACTGCCGAGGAGTTTGATACTTACTGGGAGCTTGTAGACTGTTGCTATAACAAGACTCCTGGTACCAGGACAAAAAATGACGGTAGCACTGTGAGCTCCTATGAATGTAGGTTGCGCAAAAGTACAAAGAATTCGCGATACGATCTATCTAGGAATAAGACCAGTCAGAGACGTGTTAATAAATCACGCCCATGTGGTTTATGCAATGTTTGAATTAAAATCGTTCGCCTCGGTGCGGGGGACGATGGCAGGCCAAGAATGATTACCATCGAGAGATACGATGCACATGATATTATGAAGAGCTTTGTCCATGGGGTCCCTACCATTGTCCGGAAAGCTGTGAGAGCCGAAGTTGTCAAAAATATATACACATCAGCGCAGATTTACCACGCGTTCACTGCAGCTGATATCCCCGGTGGCGGAAAGCTACTCTTGGAGGCTGGAGGCATAAGGCTTACGCGGTATGTTGAATATCCACCGTTTAAACCTCTTTTTCTTTTTTAGTTAATCACCATTTTTGTCCACTCTGGTTTCTGACATCTTACAGGACTCACATTACAAACTATAAAAGGAAAATTATGGATGAAAAAGCAAAGGCAGCATGCGAGAGAAGGGAGGAAACGGCAAATACGTCCTTTCCCTATGCTGGATAAGAAGAAAACGCTCCCATATACCGGTCGCAACCAGCAAACATCGCGATGCTAGAGAGAACTGGACAGCTGTCACCTGGCTTCCTACACAGTCCCGGAGCCTTTGATATGGACCACATGTCAGCTCCACAATCCTCACGATCCTTCTCTCATGAACCTATGACCATGGTGGAAAGGGGGGATGAATTTACAAAAGCCGCAGAAGGAATGAGTTTGCTGGATAGGATGCAAAACAGGCTGGAGGAGCTGGATGCCGACACAAATTATTTGAACCGATTACTGAATACGGGAGAAAGCCAGGAGGCAGTGAGTATGGTCGAGGATTTGAGGGCCAAGCACAGGGCTCTCAGAAAGCATTTCGAAGAGATGGAGAGAGGTTTGGCGAGGAGGAACGAATATCATCATGCTGTCTAGAATTAGGCTCGTGTCTATATTACAAGATATGCGGCTGAAAATATGCTGCGTACGTTGCCTTTCTGGCCCTGTCGGTGCCACAAGGATCTATCGACCAGTTCAACTTCGTGGTGAGGTGGGTTCAGTGTTTACAATTACGAAGTAATAGAAAGCTGAAAGCCTTGACTCGACGGAAAAAGCAGACTCGATCATATTTAGAAACGCATCAAAACAAATAGCAAACATTTCAATATCCTTCTGAAATACCGAAGCGAACCGGCCCATGTAAAGTTTCAGTCAATTATCGAGTCTGATACGCTCAGACACCCGAAACCAACATGCCTTCAAATCCCATCCCAGTTTCTGTCGACCATCCAAGTTGTTCCGTAGTTCTTCCGATTTCCCATATCCCAAGTTCGGATTCTCCTACACCTGTAATACGCCATCGTCCAATGTTAAAATGTTACAACCGTCTCTGTCTTGTGCTCCGTGTGACAAATAGTGTTGCACAAGCACGTGATGGTGAAGGGATGCAAGCGCCAGACGCCGTGTTGTTGCCAAAAACTCGTATTTCTGTTCAGAAGGTACACTTGGCGCGTTGGATTGCCAAAGCGTCGCCGAAAAGCAATACGGAAACAGGATATCATGGCTCGGTATCTCCGCTTGGTACCGCCCGTTCATGCTGCCCCCAAGATACTTACTGTATTTACATGGTCTTGGTTTCCTATGGATTAATTTGCTTGCATATATACATAAATAAATAACAAGAAGATTTATTCGAAAGTGCAAGAAAGAACAGTAAAATGAAAAATTTAAGAACTCTCCGATTTAGACAACCCCGCCGCGCTCTACTAAAAGTAATTCTATAAGGGGGATAGAGTTTTGTACGACGACTGAAATGTCCAGATAGCATATTACGAACTAATTGTAATGGTGTTTCATCCATCTCGTTTCGAAGATTGACGCCTGCACCTTTATCCAGCAAAAGTCTAACACAATCCTCATGTCCCAGCACAACAGCACACTCCAGTGGTGTTCGACTTTCGAAGCCAGATCGAAAGTTAACATCGGCGCCGTTCTCAAGTAAGAAAGATAGAATCTCGATGTTGTCAACGGCTTGCAATAGAGGCGTTTCTCCATGATTATCCTGACAATTAACATCGGCACCTTTTTCGACCAAAAGACGGACAAATTTAGGTTTATGGTAGTGAACTGCGAACCAAAGTGCCGAGAACCCTTTCGTATTACAAAAATGAACATCTACTCCTTTCTCCAATAAGAGACGGAAGACATATTCATTGTTGTGTATAATGGAGAGTGTTAGCGCATTAATCCCATTCCCATTTAAATGCGATAAAATGTTTCAGTCGATGCTGATATCTTCCCTCTTTATAAAGAGACGATCGATTGAATTACGATGGTGTTCGATGGCGCAAGATATTGGTGAGCCATGATGACTATCTGACATTAATGTCGCAGCGTCGAAATTCCTGTTTGCCAATAATAAGCGCAAAATGGACTCATGGCCTTCTACCATCGCTCGATACAATGGAGTTTTATCCCAGAATACCGAATCAATATCAATATCACTGAACTGACAGAGAACTTGATTTAAAACTCCATCCAAGCCGAAATGTGCACCGAAATGCGGTGCCGAATTTTGCGGCGTAAAGTCGGTTGCCAGACAGTCTTCTCCATCGTTTATGGAGCTAGTAGAACCTTTCAGTACTAGTAGGTGAATAGGCCAAGAAATGTAATGTGACACTTCTTGCTTCAAGAGAAACTGAACCACCAGGTTTAAGACTTCCTGGTTTTTCGTTTTCCTCGCAAGCTCACCCCAAAAATGAATCGCATATTTGAGGAAGGGATACTTTTTAAGGCGTGGGGAATCCATGGTGTTATACCGTCGGCTGTGATCTTCGATATTCCGACTGCATAGAATCAAATTGAAAATGGTAGCATATTCGTCGTCTGCAGAGCCAATTATCATTTTGTCTTTAAAGATCATATATTTAAGACAAGTAAGGGAGATACTGTCATGACCGTCCTCAAACAGCTCATTAGCTGTATACTGCCTGTCGAGGAAATCCTGCAGTGACTTGTGGACAAGACGCATGGATGAGGTTTCCTTGTCGGTGATAACGAGGCCATAGCAGTAGTCAACCAACGACTTCTCGAATGGCAAGTCATCTGGGTTAAAGGTATCGGAAGCAGAGTTAAATGCAGCTAGAGCATGTCGCAATTCAGCAATTGTCATTTGTCGTTCAGCGAGGTATGTCCATTTGAGAACTTCCATTGCCTGGTTCGACCTTCCGGGTGTCTGACATTTTATTCTGTTGATGGTGACTTGGAATGCGTCATCGAGCCTTTTAGGCATCTTAACAAGAGCCTGACGGCGCTTGGCAATGCTTGTTTGCTCTAGCACCGTTTGAATCTGTAGGGTGGGTAGTAAGAACCTTGTGAATTATGAGTATCAGCATGTCAAGATCTGATTGCGCAGGACTTTGAACTTACATTCGATCGGCAGTTCCGACTATCTTCTCCATAATCTCCTCTTAAACAACTCGTCCATATCACCACGGTTCTCATCCATCTTAAATCGATAGGAGACATATTGCCTGATGTCTTCCTCGTTGGCCTCTAGACGTACTGCATGTGGTACGACTAGCGTTGAATTACTTGCGTGATTCACAACATCCGAAATCGATCTGAGGAGGGCGTCAATGCACAAGTAAACCCGCTCGAAGCTTTGAAGGCACGACTTCAACAATTGGCAGACTTCCTCTAAGTCTGGCTTACTTTTTTCTTTTTTATGTTTCTTCAAAGACTGAAGCACATCGTCTGAGATGTTTTCCGAGTATGTAATGATCTGCCTCAAAAGTGCAGACATCATGTTCCTCGCCGTTTTCTGTACTTCGTCACGATAATCGCAGTAGATGTATGCAACACAGAAGCGAATACCGTTATCAGCGGACTCGGATAGCCGCTCGCGTAGAGTGTCTATCACCAGAGAGCTGTTTCAGCGTATAATTAGATACTCTTAACGTCGGATAGTTTTCGATGCCCTACCTCATCACAGACTTTCCTGCATCAGGAATCCCGTAACATGCCAGCACGGGATTCAATCCATAGTCCGCGTTACCCCCACTACACCAAATTTGGAATTCGCTCTTCTTCAAGAACCACATTTCAGTGCCCTTGAGTCGCTTCGTTTTAATATCCTCGTGTCTCTTGTGTGGCTGCAACAGCGAAATCCATTGCAAGATCTTATCGAGCTCGTCGTCTAGGTAGGCTCTTCGTTAGCGCGTCGCTTACACACTTGAAGCTACTAACACTTACCATTAGCCCTGATATCCAACGTACCGCTCAACCTTCTCCTCAATCCTTTTCATCCGGGCGCTGTCTCGCCCTAATTCTTTGACCAGCCTAATCACCGTCTCAATCCTCTCCGAAATCTTCATCACACCCTCCGGAACATCCCAACCAAATTCTCCCTCATCATTGCGATCGAATCCATTGCTTTCCTATGCTTGTCTTCGAACTTACCCATAACCTCTGTCGATGATGTCTCCAGAAGGCAACTGGAACATAAATCCTTTCAGCTATCGGCACGAAGTATTACATAAATGATAGATGAAGCACCCACCGACTAGAAGCCAGTAATAGATATCTGGGAATATCTATGCAAAGTCCTTACGATCTCTATCAATATGTTACCAATTAATTAAGCATGTTAATTGAGAATGTACAAAACGCTACTCGAATCTCGACACGTAAAATTATCCACTGACCGAATGAAAAAACACCCGCATCACGGGAATTCCCCAGCCAATAAAGATGACAATTTATTTATTCCGGCTGCGATTTCCATCCACAATCTTCGCAGCTACATGCCATTCGAACATCCGAAGTTCGAAAAGCCAATCCCGTCCCGTACACCAGCTATGTCGGCTACATCTCTATTAGGCGGCGGTTATTTACTCCCTCCTACCTAACCAATCATCGACTCACCCATGAACGGAACAACTCCAATTCATCCCACGCCCAATTCAATTTAGCCTATGATGGTCCTTTTATTCTTCTTCGCAGCCTATGTTTCCCAGCGGCACCAGACCCTCCACTCATTGGACTAACCTCACTCCAAAGGTCCAGACTCCAGCCTATTTCTGCGATACTGGGCCCAAATCCGGGGTAAATTATGCACCCGGTTTGGCACGATGGGAATCATAACTTCTCTACCGGGGATTTCGGCAACACACGTGGGGTCCGCCTACACATTCGCTACAGTGATAGACCGAAGCTTGTTTATATACTCTCTACCTCATGATGGCGACGCATGTTGTTGATCCCTCTGCGAATCTTCCGCAGTTCTTTGTCTCTCGGATTGTCATTTCGGATCACCAAGATGGGGAAGCTATTCACGTTCTCCCTAGCGACTTTCGCAGCCCTAGGAGTAAGCCCTACTTTTTCTTCGTCTCGGCGTCCCTTGATCCTCAACGAAGAATACTAACATCTATAGTCATTCCTCTTCGGGTACGACTCTGGAGTAATGACCGACGTAATAGCCTCCCAACACTTCCTAAACTTCTTCCACACCACTAAATACTCCCCCATTCTCGGAGCCATCGTCAGTACCTTCGCCGGGGGTGCCTGCATTGGTGCCCTTAGCGGCTCCTTAACCATCGACCGACTCGGGCGTCGCAAGTCTATCCAAATTGGTGCCGCAGTCTGTATAATTGGCGCCATACTCCAAGCCGCGGCAATGCATCTCGCTATGCTTCTAATCGGTCGTATCATCACTGGCTGGGCGGTAGGAATCATGAGCATGGCTGTTCCCGTTTACCAAGCCGAGTTAGCGCATCCGAAAAGTCGTGGTCTTATTGTTGGATTGGCGCAGCAGATGATTGGTGTGGGGTTTATTGTCTCGACTTGGATTGGGTATGGGGCTGCACATGCGCCTGGATATACGAGTTTTACATGGCGATTTCCGTTGGCATTTCAAGGAGTTCCCGCGCTGTTTTTAGCGGTTGGATTAACATGGTTCCCTGAGTCTCCGAGGCAGCTGATTGAGAAAGATCAAAATGAAGAGGCGGTGAGGATTTTGCATAAGCTTCACGCGGACGGGACGAATGATGAGTGGATTGCGAGAGAGTTCCAGGAGATTCATCAGACCATCCAGGCCGAGAAGGAATTGCATGTTCCAGGATGGAGGCCGATGTTTACGGTTCCGGAATGGAGGACGAGGTTGATGCATGGAACTTCAGTGCAGGTGTTTACCCAGCTTACGGGAATCAATGTTATCAACTATTATCAGACGAGTATGTATGCGGCGCTTGGGTTTGAGGATAAAACGGGGTTGTTGGTGACGGGTATTTATAACGTGGTTGGCCCGGTTACTAGTAAGTTTCCCTCGAGGGTCGAATGGATGAGTGATGCCTGATGATTAGATAAGATTGCTTCTTCATCTTCTTTATCGCGGACAGAGTGGGTCGGAGGAAGCCGCTGCTATTCGGAACAGTTTCTATTACGATATGCCTAATTATTGAGGCGGTTATCAACTCACAGAATCCGAAGGGTGAGAATAAGGACTTGTCAAGGGCTGGTGTGGCGATGATCTTCTTGGTCTCAATCTGCTTTTCACTGAGCTTTGGTCCTACGAGTTGGACATACATGAGCGAAGTCATGGTAAGGAAAGTTTTACCCCCTATTTTGAAATTTGCTGACGATTGATAGCCTATGCAAATCCGTGGTAAAGGGAACGCCTTCGCAACTGGAGTCGGCAACTGGTTGGTCAACGTTATTTTCTCGCAGGCCTCTCCTCAAGGCCTCGCTAAGCTTGGATGGAAGTACTACTTTGTCTTCGCCGTTTTCAACATCGTCATCACCTTCCCGACAGTTTTCTTCATGTTCAAAGAGACAAAGGGTGTTAGTTTAGAGGAGATGGATGCGCTCTTTGGCGAGACATCAGTAAGACAAACGGGCAAGGAGATTATACTTGGGGACGAGAAGGAAAGGTCTGAGATTCACGTATAATGTCTGTTCTGCAACGATGTATATGAAATCTTCTTCTTCTTCTTTGTGGGGTATACTCATCATTTCATTAATACTGCAATAAAGAATCCGAATTGCGGTTTGCAACACCCCTCATCATAGCCTAGCTACCATCACTTCTCTCCCTGAACCTCCGTTTTCTCATCAGCCATCTCCACCTCCTTCTTATCATCGCCGTTAACCTCAGCCAGAGCTGGTGCCACACGTCCCGCCTTCCAATCCGCAATACGAACCCTAACAGCCTCAAGCCCCTAGCTCCAAAGCATAATAATCACCGCTACAATAACCAAAGCCATATCTCTAGGAGTCTCCTGCCTTACCAAAAGTCCCCAAAGCCCCTTCAGTCCCTCTCCAACCAATGCCAAAAGTCTCTCAAGCTCCTCCCTAACCTCAGGTCTAAGCTGAACTAAGTCATCATCCGGGTGAGGTTCCAACTTATGCTGTTTGTTGATCTCCATGATGATTTCGGCAGCGGCTTTGAAGGTGGCCTTGGCAAGAGGGTTTTCATTCTCGGTAGATGGTGTGACGACCTCCCACTCAGACCCGCTCTTGCCCTCGACCTCGGAGTCGCTGCTGACGTTGGAGGAGCCGATCTTGGAGGTTTCAAGGCGGCGGTTAAGCATGCCTGGCTCTCTGTGGAGCTCATCTGCGGTAACTGAAACATCATGTTCATTGAAGTCGGGGTTCGTAGCACTGTAAGGAGGAGGGCCTTGAACGGTAATCTCGGTGGGTCTCATAAGGTGAGAGCGAGAAGCGGGGGACCAGATGCTGTCGAAAACGCGTGGGGAGGGAGTAAGACGGTCGAGAGAAGTATCGTCAGCACCGGGATTGAAGGGGGAGTTGTCGACGGAGTTGCGGGCCATGATGAGGAGATAAAGATGATAGAGGTGTGAGGATCCCGCAAGAATGGAGGAGTTGGGAGGGAGGAGAGTGGCGGTTATTAGGGGAGTTGGGGAGGTTTGACCCGAGTTGAGTTGGCGGGTTGGAGGGTTGGAGGGTTGAAGAGTGTGAGTGTGAGTTTGATAGAGATGGAGCTCTTGCTGCCTGGTCAGAGGAGGCTGCGCCGAGCTCAACGAATTCCAGTGGAACATAGAAAGTATTTAGGGTTAAGCATACATTTTCTTGATTCCTAAAAGCTAAAACAAATCCGTAATAATAAATTTGTAAACTGCTGCCTTGTTTATGATCTCGCCTCAAAGAATGGCTCAAACGAATCAAATTTTTCAGACGGTGCGTTTTCAACCCAACGATGTTTACTGCCCGGAAGCCTTGTAAAATAGCATCCAGCTTCCCCTCGCAAAGGCACAAAATTTCCATCCGACCACATCATTCCCAAACAAGGTTCTTCCATTACCCTGAGAGGATAGGGATGTTTAGACAGATGTTCGTTAATTGTACAGCCGTATGGAACCTTATTTTCTTTTCTCCGGCTCATTTCATCATAGGTTGAATCTTGAGAGAAAGGGTGGCAACAATTATACGCAGGAATGTCATCGAACGGACCGGGTGATCGACGAGCTTTCTGGGGAGGAGTATCTGAGACTTTTCCGGGTTGGATATCATGATCTGCATAGGTGGCCTTCGGCTCACTGATTTTCTTGGATTCGGAATCGTGATGGCAGCATTTATGATGGCGATCCTTGATGCGACGGCGACGGGACTTTGGGTAAATCAAAATCGTACTGGATGCTGCGCCCATAGTGATAAGCTGTATGAGAGTTGGTGATGACGAATAGAAACAAAGGGGGCGGGGGTTTATAGGATTTTGATACAATCTGAGTAGCTTAAGTTTGTTTGTCACGATTGCGTTTGTTTGATTCATTTGATGATTGTTTACCAAATGTTCCCTCTCGAGTTAAAAAATAACGTGAAAGCCGTTAGTAGTTTGTATGTACTCGGTTCATTACATCCTGCATCTAGCGCGCAGTATCATCGCTCAATCATACTCTCTCAATCGTTCATCCCTCATGATACCCCTCTGCCCCAACCTCTAGCACTGAATCCAAACCTTCCCATATCCCTCAACATCAACCCATCCTTTGCTTCCCGCCCTAAAAACCTGTCCATTCGCGTCCCTAATCGGTACGATACTACCATCCCTCATCTTCAAGCCGAAACACGGTTCTGTATCTGGTTTCTTCTCTGGTTGAATAAGCTGAACAGACCCATTCCTAAACTCGGTTCCTGGAGGGAGAACAATCCTCATCTGCTCATGTACTTTCTGGGCCGGTGGAGGTGGTGCAGCAACCAGAGTTGGAGCATTCTGCGTCGTACCCGCACCGAATACCTGGATTTGTCCCCCATTGGGACCGGGGAGTAGGAACATAGGCTTTTGGGCTTGTTGAATCGCCGGAAGCTGAGGCGGAGAGCCTTGAAGAGCGGGAATAACAAACGGCTGACCAGCTTGCACAACAGCTCCAGCTCCAGGATGAACGGTGACTACTGCGGGTTCGTCTTTTTTTTTGTTGCATTTATCGCAGGCGTGGTGTCGGCAGCAGTGATGGCAGTGACGGCGACGTCGGCGGTGGCAGTGGCAGTGGCGGTGATGATGGCCGTGGCATTGGGCACCACAACCAGAGGGTAGAATGTAGGAGTTGTTGTCGGAATTGTCACCGGGAATGATGGTTTCCTCGATGGTGAGGGTGCGGTGGTTGGGGGTAGAGGAGTTTTGACCCATTTTGTGCGACGCGAGGTTTGGTGCTGAGGGAACAGAAGAGATGTTTGGTGAAGAGGGATGGGATTGCTTGGGAAGAATTTTCTTTGGGACATTTGCGAGGGTGGCTGTGGTTTTGTTTGACCGTCGTGAGAATTCGACCTCCCTTGAGAGTTGACTCTTGCGGGTCAAGAACCTCAAATATTAAGGAACGTCATGTTAGGTATGACAGGTATGTAGAAACAATGGGTGGCACCCATATCAATTGGGATCAGTGTATGGCTCCTACGAATAAATACCCCATCATAACTAAGGTTTTACTCTCGTCCGATACTTCTGCACGTTTCCTATGTTTCATGGTTCATCAACAAAATCGGTGTGGCTCGTGCAACCTCAAACGTGCACGCTGCCTTTGTTGATGAAACACAGTAAATATTCACTATCCGCCAGATCTTGACGAAATAAACAGACTATCATCGAGCATATGAAAGTTTGCATTTATTAGAGTGTACGTATACCCGGAGGTAATTTCTAACTAACAATATCAGTATTTCATTGGCTTCCCATGTGTTGATACAACCAAAAAGCTCTATTAAACCAGCCTCTCTATATATCCAAAAATCCGAGTAATTGCACGTCAACTATTGCCATCTCTTCTACTTCTTTCCCTTGCCCTTAGTACTCTTCTTCTCTTCTTTGACAAACCCACCCAGCACCAAAGCTTCTCGAGCTGCCGTGTTGATGAGTCGAAACCGGTCCGGTCCGAGTTTCACACCTCCATACCAACGACTAACAACTACCAGCACATTCTGCACGTCCATAACCTGCAGTAAGTGTGCCAGCCTTGATCCTGCTGCCGTTTCTCCATCGTCGTCGTTGTCTTGTATCGTACTGCCGTTCTCACGAACAATACGATATGCCGAGATATTATGTGTAGCCTTTGCAAGCTTCTTATCCGCCAGACATGTATTGATCAGCCGTTGGGCTTCTTTAGCATCCGTGACTTCTATGACACGGGCAACGAAGGTAGACTTCTTTTCGACAACCGGGGGTGCAATGATCCATGGATCCGAGGAGAGGTCTGGAGAAGACGGCCTTGGCGTCAGATCAACAGTGACAGCTGGCGGAGGTGTAGGCTCGCGAGGCGGGGGCGGGGGTGTAGCTTGACGCGGTAGTTCGGGTTCAGGTTCCGGCTCTCCGCCCAACACCTCACGTAATCCTTCCACTAGATCATACAAACACACCTCTCCTTCTCTCCACACGTTCTTCAGGACCTCGTCTGCTAGAGCAGCGCCGACCGATCCAGCATCCAATATTGTAGGAGGTTGCTGAGGGTAGGTTTGAGGGATTCGCAACCGCAGCGTTAACTGCGGATATACGACGGAGGTAGGAGGTTGCAGGATATACACCTCGGCTTCGGATGAGGAAGGCGGCACGAGACATTCTGAGTCGTAAATGGCGTTTAACGCTTCGATTTCGTCGGCGAGGTCATCATTCATG
The DNA here is from genome assembly GCA_024516145.1 of Pyronema domesticum. Taxonomy (NCBI): domain Eukaryota; kingdom Fungi; phylum Ascomycota; class Pezizomycetes; order Pezizales; family Pyronemataceae; genus Pyronema; species Pyronema domesticum. The sequence goes on from JAJJXL010000023.1 coordinate 548,516, forward strand.
ATATTCGGGGATGTTGGCCGGGACGCGGGTTGCGTAGGAGGGGGAGGGGGAGGGGGAGGGGTTTGGCATACTACGACGGCAGCTAGAGAGAGAAGGGTAAGAAGGCAGCAGCTCAGCAGACAGAAGATGCCGAGCCGAGAGATGTGTTGGACTAAGGGTTAGGGTGGCTATTTTTTGATTTTTAATTCACAAATCGGCTCTTTTTCCGAGAAATGCAGCTCATCGTCATCGCCGAAGTTCTGTCGATTTTCCATGCAAACGTGCCTAGTTACCCGTACTTAGCTCGGCGGGCTCGGCACGCCCTTACCCGGATAGCGATAGACACACCCGGTCTGATTAATCACTCGTAGCGGCCCTGTTCGACGGCTTGTCGTCGCCCCGAATCACCCACACGCTGCTCGCTCGCTCGCCATGATCTCTGTGGTTCTCAATTCCTCAGACGATACTCCTACTTGAAAGTTCCAAAATCGGTCGCCGTCATAGCTCACCAAGCCAGCCATGGCTTCGCCATACAACGAAACCCATGTTCAGTTCGACGGGCACTACTTCAACGAAACACTCTTAAAGGAGTTTAACTACAGTCAGTGGAACCTTCCTCCGGTTACATTCCAATCTCGAATAGCCTATGTCATCTCATCGACCCGCGATCCTGCCCCACAATCCTCATTCTGCATTCGGTTAATAGTCTCGCGCACGTACATTCATTCTAACTCGAGTATCTAGCTATCTACGGGAACGGAACGTTATCCAACGATACGAACTGCTTCCTCGTTTTCGATGTCTTCAACGTCTTCTTCCTCCCCAACGGAACCTCGATCAACGGGACCAGCTGCTCGATTCCGATTCATAACATTGCGACGCGAGGAGGTCTCGGAATCGCCTTTGGTGCAATTTTCGCCATTTTGATCATTCTGGCAACCACATGCCTCGCAAAACATGGAGCGGTGCATCTTCCTCTGTCGAAAAGTTTTCGACCAGTCTCGAGACGTTGGCCTTGGTATTGGCTCCTTGTCGCTGGTACCTGCGGTTGTATCTCTGGCATGGTTGCGATTGATATCGACCGTGATTACCTACAGGGCACGGCGTTGATTCTGCAGAATATCTTCTACTATGTCCTTCTACCGGCGACTTTGGCTTCGGTTTGGGAAATGACTAGACATTGGGGAAGTTTGTGTGAGCGTATTCTTTTGGATGAGGATCCTTGGAGATTCCCGCATGAGGGTCCGCGTGATAAAGCCGAGTTCTATTTGCCTCTCGTCTTCTATCTATTCGGCTTTATGGTGCGTCCAACAGCCGCAGTATCCAGAATATGCAAAGCTGATGATTTATAGACTTTTTTCCTCTCCGTCCTCCGCACCTGGACCATGGTTTCCAAAGGCACCTGGTCCCCCGACGTCTCCGCCGCCATCGCCGCCTCCACCGACGGTCGTTTCAAAGCCTCCAGCATCATGGCCTTCATCGCCTGGTGCGTGATCTGGGGAAGCGTCTTCACCTCCGTCAAATACTACCAACCCGTTTCTCGGCATGTTCCATGGAAAATCCCGATCTCTATGACATTCCTCTTGATCCGTATTATCTACAACATCGGTGTAGCCTGGGAGTACGATATCGGTCCTCTTCGTCCAACTGCCCCTGTTGCATATATTTACGCCTTGGGATATGCGCCGATCGCGTTGGCTATGCTGACCATGGTTATTTGGGGAAGGATGGAGCCGAATGATGATATCAGGATTAAGGACTTGAGAAGAGAGAGGGAGCGGGCTACCGATTTTGAGCTGGGAATTAACCAGGGAAAGAAGGAGCCGAAGGAACAGCAGTTGGGATTACCCCCGATTCAGTCGTACTCGAGGCAGCCAACAGAGGAGGCAACGATGAAGAATAATCCTCACTCGGCGGCACCTCCATACGTACCTTAAGAAGGCGGTGGTTTGGAAAGAGGGGATGAGATTGCATAGCGGTGGTAGTTTTGTTTGTTTTTCTTGGATTTGCATGCTGGTTATTTAGAGTGTTTTAAGATATCCTTTTTTGGTGGTGGTTCTGTTTTGTATGTAGTATAATGCGGGGATGAAGAGCAAAATGAATGATGAAGACAGAAGGTCAATTCCACCGTAATGCAGCAATCTGAACCCAAGCGGCCTTGTGTGAGGGCATCAACTGCCAGCGAAGCAGACACGAAGCAGACGCGAAGTGGATACGAAGCAAGTTACCATTAACCATATGTAAGGAGCACCTGAATACGAAAATTACGCAGATCCGTATCTGAAGCTAGTCCATAGACAGTAGATGATCGCTGGCAACCTGCACAACCCGTCGAACTCCTTCCATCCTGGCGATGCCGCATGTCGTGCGCACCAGCTTTAATAACCCTTGAAAATCCCAGCGCATTCAAATGCACTCTGCAGCTTAAACTTTAATTCTTATCGTTATCATAATGGTCGATTTAGAGGCAGAGTCATCAATCAGGCCGTTGTGCGTAGTGCATGTTAAATATGCGTTTCGTGTAAGGTTATGCATGGATGCATGGTGTTCTAGAGGGAATTCTTACCGAAGGAACAGGCAAAAAATGAAAGACATAGAACTGGGGCCGGGGATGGAGATTGGGATATGGATGGGGCTGCGTATGGAGTGAGTATGTAGATGATGGATTGGATGATATTCTAGGCGGCAGTGTAGAATATTGATTGAGGGGGTTTTTTGAAGCCTCATATTGGTGGAAAACTACCGAAGCTGAAGTTGACATCGGATAATTTGATCGAAGATCGATGGGTTGAGTTTGAGAATCCCACGCAGAAAAATGACAATTTCTTCATGGGGAAATTTCGAAATGGTAGGTTGAAAAGTCAAAGATTAACTAGGCGCTTACGTAAAAGTACCGGCCTGAAATTTATTTAGCGAGTTTTTTGTCTTCAACTCTAGAATCTTGGCGTCGGATTCATCTCCGCTGGCTTTGAACGGTCCACAAGACCAGCCAGAACCCCAGGTTAATGTCGAAGATGGCTACCACTTTGTTAGTGTGGTATCGTTTGCACTATGCCGACATATTCTGAATGAGAAGAATCAACTGTAGATTGATATTTCTGCAGGCCTATGCTGCATGATAATTTATTAGTGTATCTTCCTGTTAATCGCGTGATATCCCATGACGCGATATCATCTCGATAGTATGTGTTGCAGTTATTGTTGTTGGTCGGCATAGGCTACCCCAGGGAACGGCTCATGACCGACGCTATTGATGAACAGCGCACTTACCACGTCTCATTGCTTGTTCGTTTCGCTGGTAGCTCTCTTGATTTAGTACACTTCCTTCATCCCCTTGCTTGTTTCTCCTCGCTTGTTTTCTTCGCTGGTCGCTCCCTTGATTTGATCAGTGCATGTCTTTTGTATTCTTGATTGTTGGTTCGAACCACGAATTACTTTCCTTTGTTATGTATCATCTACTCTAGTTATAGTTCGTCATGCATGGATACCAGCCATCAAAATAGACCGAGCTTCACCATACATACACACGTTGATCGTTCTGCTTGTCACTAGAAGGATTTATCTAGCAACATTTTTACAGCTTTGCATAGGAGTGGGACTTGTCATTGCATGAAGGCATGCAAGCTACCCTCTTGAAAATCAAAATACTGAAGTTGCAGGGCTCGTTATATTCTCACCAGCTGGCAAGGTGTTGTGATGCGCGTTGCAAGTTAAACTTGTTGTAGTGATGTGTGCTCATGTGCATGCTCCTTATGTATGGTAGCATGCTGTCAATATTTCGTGACCACGGTATGCAACGCAGACCGCCCCGAGCATAGTGGGTGACTCTCTGTCCAAATTATGCAGGGCTGAGTTCCAAAATCTTCCTATGATAGTTGTGCTTCTTGTCTCACTAGAGTTAGTCCCTGATCATCGATCTGTCTTAAAGTAGGTAATCCGAATCAGGAAGGTGGATAACAGCAGCTGAAAGCTTAAGACTCGTGCCAATGACGTGTTGCACATGGTATACAGGCCTAATCATTACCGCCAGTCATATCACTGAACGAATAATGAGGCTTAGAAATGTTTGGCTATTCGTTACATGCGGCTAAAAGCAGCTTTTTTAAGAAAGAGAGAGGCCCTCTTTGCTATTCACCTCATCACCAAAACTTCAACGCCCACCATCTAGCGAACGGCACATTTGCTTCGAATATTTGCATCGGTTCTTGGAATGGATACTTTTTAACTTGTAGCCGACTTCCGAGCTTGCTTGAGCACACAAATGCAGAACATGTCTGATGAATTGCATCCTCTGGAAATGACGAACTTAAGGACCCTAGGATATCGCACTGATTATGTGAAAGACACAGTACTGAAGTGGCTCTCGCCGTTAGAGCCATGCACTAGGCACCAGGAAATCAGGTCGAAGCGACTCAAGGATACTGGGTCATGGTTCCTGAATACTCCCGAGTTTCAGACATGGTACCGGTTAGTGTACAATAACGAAATGCTCGATAATAATCCACATCCCGCTTTGGCATGCTATGGATTACCCGGTGCTGGAAAGTCGGTGATGAGGTAAATGGGGTTTCATTTATTTTGCCATTGGCAAGTGATATTCGCTTAATACTAAATTCCCATTACTTAGTTCGCTCGTCATCGATCGTCTGTCACAGATATTTAGCAACAACGGCAATCAATTTCGTCTAGCCTATGTATATTGTGATTACCAAGATAAAGCAAGGCAAACTGCGGCTCACATAATTGGCGCCCTTTTGAAACAATTGATCCCTATAAGTTGGGACGAGATTCCGGCAAAGATATTTTGTGCCTGGGACGACCGCGACCTTCATACCGCTGAGGCCAACGGGATAAAACTAAGCTTGGATGCGCTGTCAGCTTGCTGGAAATAGCCCTATAGCAGTTTAAGGGGATTTATCTTTTCATTGACGCGATCGATGAATGTATCGACAAACATCAACGAGATCTCCTCGAGTCAATTGAAAAACTTGTGCGCAACCGCAAGATCTTTATCCGGGTCTTTCTTACTGCTCGACTACACATGCAGAAACCAATTGGAAAGTTCTTCTCGACTTCACTATGTACCATTATCCTAAAAGCAAATCCAGGCGACATCAGACAATATATTTATTATCGGCTAGTGCTAGACAAACATTATCACGACATGAAAGAATCTTTCAGAAATGAAATTTTGGAAAAGATTATTTTAACTTCAGATGGAATGTTGGTTACCAAATACTACCTATAGCCTTATGTACGCGTAATGAACTAATGTTTTCTCATGATAGGTTTCTGCTATCTGCTCTTCAAGTCGAGACTGTCTTGGCGCAAAGCAGTATTTCCAAGAGAAGAGCCGCGCTTGCTACAATTCCCGAAAAACTCGAAGCGGCATTCCAAGCCATTATCTCAAAAATACACGACGAGTGCCCCGCAGGGTTCAATCTAGGAATGGAGGTTTTGAAGTGGACCTATCTTGTCGAAAGGCAGTTATCGATACAAGAGTTAGGTCATATTCTTGCAGCAGCCGAATTGAATCCGACAGTATCGACTCCGATGATTTGCCATTTCAGCGCTTTTTAATTCAAGGCTATCAAGGCCTAGTTACCATCGATAAGCGGACATCAAGTATACGTCTAGTTCATTAGTCACTTTACGACTTTCTAAAGGCGGAACACGATAAAGGTCAAATATTTGCCCTTGGCCACCAGGAAATTGCACGGACATGCCTATGTTATATGTCTCTTAAAGATGATTCGATGACCGGTAATCTTGAAGACTATTATGAACTCTTCCACAGCTTATCTTCTCTGTCCGATCCGCCAAACGATTCATCATATTCACTTGTCAAGAAGTTTCCTCTACTCAAGTACGCCATACACTTCTGGGGAGAACATGCCAGAAAACAGGCGGATCGTCATGTCAGCAATTTCGCTTTAACAATTTTACTCCGAAATGACAACCCACAGTGTACTTCACACCATCTACTCCCATTGGCAATAGAAAATTGCCTGGAAGACATTATTGAAGAAGATTTTCGTAGCGAACGAAATGCCGCAGTTGGAATTCCCTATTTGTTGGTCGACTTTTCTGGGTTACACGTTGCTGCGCAGTTTGGTTTAGATACTATTGCGAGGAACATCATTTGTCAACTCGGCGACTTTGATATTAACTTAAAGAATTGGGGAATGACTCCACTCATGGTAGCTGCAAAGCAAGGACATCAGGCAGTTGTACATTTGTTACTCGATCAAAAAGATATCGATGTTGAATCAAAAGGCATGTAGGATCGAAGTGCACTGTCTCTCGCCGCAGAAAATTCAGAAAAATGGACATGAGGCGGTAGTTCGTATTTTACTTGAGCGAGGGCCACCGAAATCAACTCATCCGACTGCGATCAGCTGACCACACTCGATCATGCCCTGTCCCAAGACCATCAAAATACCGTGCGATTACTCATAGAAGAGGTGCTTCATTTCGCTGGGAACAACCTGCAGACAACGTCAGAGTTGCGCGTTTTTATTTAGAGAACGGTGTAAAATATGATAAAAAGGACTGTGAAGGGAGGACATGGTTAGCGGTATGCGCACTGAACGGATGGAATAAAGTTGCACAGCTTCTATTGGATCATGGCGCCGATATCGAGTCGACTGATAAGAATGGGCGGACACCATTATCTCGATGTTGGAACAGTTTCGATCTTGCTCGCCTTTTGATAGAGAAAGGAGCAAACATTCACTCGAGGGATACACATGGAAGATCAGTACTATCAAATATAATCACCGAGTACGAGTGGAGTACCGATATCTGTAGACAGGACGCCGGTACTCGAAAGGAGATCCTGCGTTATTTATTGGAACGAGGTGCGGATGTTCACTTGCACGACAATAGCCAACGTTCGCCGCTTTCATGGGCCGCGGCAAGCCATGCACAGTCTGATGCTAAGCGTTTATTATTGGAAAATGGCGCAGATGTTAACTCGCTCGACTGCAACGGTCAAACCCCCCTGTATCTATCCTCTGCCATAGGGTGCGAAGTAACAACCCAGCTTCTTCTGAACCATGGGGCCAAATTTGAACTAGCCGACAAATTCGGACAAACACCACTATCTTTGGCAATTTCCAAGGGACATACAACAATTGTATGTCTTCTTGAGCAAAAAGCGGCCGAGTTTCAATCAATATCAAGCACCCCCAAAGAAATAATACCTCCATGGATTGCCGACAAGACGAATACCGATATACCGAGAAGTAATCAAACGTTCCTTCACGAACGTGACAGCGAACGTACGATAATGCAACCAACACCGATTACCTCAGGTTCTGTACAACTCGATACACCATCAGTTTCCGTTACGGAAGGCATACACAATGGGAAAAGACCGTACGATTCTCAAGCGGACTTGAGAGGAAATATAATGCTGGAAGTCCGGGAAGATAGCAGGATTGCTAAACGAAGAAAGGGGGATTATGGTGGAGGGAGCGGAGGGGTTGAAGATTTTTGATTGATCGTCTTTTTTGTCGCTGCTTTATTTTGAGTGCCTTATTTATATTTTGTAACTCGACGTATCGGATGCTGGGTTGTGGGTTTATGGTGTGAACGAGAGGTTCGTGTGGTTTGTCATTTAGGAGTATCGGCAGGATGGAGGAATGATAATTGGTCATGTTTTCCTTTATTTGGCATTTGGCGTTTGTAATTTTCTTGTATTTTCTTTGGCAGATGCGAGTTAGAGTAAATGGAAGTGAAGGGGATTCGCTTATGGTAACACAGTGCACCTGCTGACTCTACGCTCACTTCAACTAAATTTATAGCAAAAACTTGATATTTCTCCGCATCCAGAATCTACGTTACTCTACATCACAAATACAATACATCACCCTATGATTAAATCAAGCAAACACCATCCACACACCCGAACCCCGCGGCAACACCTCCTTCCTCACTATCACTTCCCTTTGTCCTCAAAAGCCATCCCGCCTCATTATTGACCTTCAACTCTCCCTTCATATCCCACAATGCAACTCCATAAACTCCTAACTCGGCAATAACCCCACCCCGCATAGCTTCTCCATGCCTTACAATAACCCCCTGCGCTGGCGGCGGCTCAATCAATTCCATTAAGATATACGCACTCCATTTATCCTCTCCAATTGACTCCAAAAACCCGGGTATCTTCCCTCGGTACACATTATTCCCTCCTCCTTCCCTCTGCGGTTTTAGCACATACTTATCCGGTTGTTCAAACGCCAGTTTCCTCGCCACCATTCCTTGCGGAGTGGAATCAAGCGGGTAGATAGCCGCAAACGTCCCCCTAATCCCCGCCACCTCCTCTTTCGCACAAAACCGCTCCAAAACTCCAGGCACTGCAAGCTCCTGCTGTACTTTCTTCGCTCCTGCAAGCTGTGTAGCAATTGTGGGACATTTGATAGCTTTGCTCCTTTCGAGGTGTTTTCTTGCCTCCCATTCCTTCTCAGTGGGGTAATCATCAGGTCCGTATCCGGCACGGAAATAAACAACCGAAACTTCGACTTGTGTATCCTGGGGTGTAGTGTAGATCAACTTGCGGTCCTCCAGCATGGTGGTGCTGGGGATCTCGTCAAGTGATACTCGGTATGCTCGGATTCCGTGGTTTTCGAGAAGATTGTATTCTAACCATCTCTGATCAAAGGCGTTGCGTTCACCGGGTTGGACTATGAACAACACTGCTGTTTCCCTTCCTTCTGAAGCAGCTGGGCCGTATGCTTTATGTCCTGCAGCGAGACCGTCGGCAAGCTTCGAGGCGGCAGGGTTTACGGGGATGTTGTCGGCAATAAGTTCCGGGTGAGGGGGGTATGCACCTGACAGCGCGAGGAACCTATGTAGCTCAGACACGCGACTAGCGAGACCGCCAAATGAGGAGGCGATGGTGTTGAATTCAACTTGGTGGACAATGGGTTCATCTGACGGGGTAGGTTGATGGACCATATAATCGCTTCTGAAGAGTCCGAGGGAGTATTCGTGGGCGAATCCTTCGGATTTCACGTCAAGATAGACATCGTAAAGCTGCTTCATGAACGAGTCGACCGCCGCGAGACTATGATAGAGTAAGATTGGCTGGCTGTGGAGATGCAGGCAGGGGGCTTACGAGGACACAAGCTCCCCGAGCCAGGCATCGTCGGAGGCGACGGAGGCGTAGACAGAGTTATAGGCGGGCTGAACGCGACGTGCGGTGTCGAAGCAGGAGCGAGGGAATAGAGTAGGGTAAAGAGAGACCGGTGCGGCGGTTGCAAGGGCGTTCTTAGGGTTTTCGACGAAGCTAGGAGCGGGACGGACAGTGAGACCGTGGGAGAGGGAGTAGTCGTTGAAGGCGGAGAGAAGGTGGGTAAGACCCTTTGGAGTCGGCTCGGGCGGGTATGAGGTGGAGGACATTGCTGCGGCTGATGGATTTCGAAGATCACCGGCGGGAGCTGCGGGAGTTTTGACAGGCGGGGGTGCCTGTAGGGCTGCTTAGAAATGGCATCGCTGGCGTCATCGGTAGTCCGGTCGGTGCGATGACGGACGAAGCGTTTAACTATTCCGAGATTGGTGCGATGACGAGGAAAGCGGTTAATTATTCCGAGATTAGGCGCTGCAGACGCGCGGTAGATTCGTCTAGACTAGAGTAGAGCACTCTACTCTTGATCACGTGCAATTGCTAAATTAAGGTCACGTGTAGGTGGTCCCTCTTCTTATTACGTACGTTGCACTATCATCCTTAACCTCTGCCAGCTAGCCAACTACAGCCAAGCACCTCAACCTCAACACCAGAGCTCCCGTCAACCTCAAACATCTACAAGCCTATGCCCTCGACGAACAGCTCGCGATCGAAATGTCCGTGTTCCTCCAAAATCACAGCTATGCGGTTACTGTCGTTTCTCGTTCTGTCGCCACTGGCTCTGGTTGCTGTCGCTGAACCAGCACCACCGCGAATAAACAACAACGCCGCCGGCGCTGTTTTTCTACCCGGTCCAGTTATACCCGACTACAAGAGTCCGAAGAATGTTGGAAATCCAAATCATGAGTTTGTAGGTGCTATTTAATTGCTACATGATGCTAGAGGAAGTCGAGGAAGCTTGCTAACAGACTCTTTAGAGTCTACGGCATGTCATGGTTCATGGTACAGACCAGTAAGATACTTACCGTGAATTGTTTATCCGTATACAATTTCTAAAGCTTAATAGATACCCTGAGCTGCTACGCCGAAAGGACATCTTCCCCCATAGCCTCGTCGCTACCGATGAAACCACCGCTCTCTTGACCCGGCCTACCTACGGCGCCCGCTCGCGTACTAAAGGTTTAAAACGCCTCTCCATCCGCAACAAATCCACCATCGAAGGCTACCTTCTAGACCACCGTCTAGGTATCTCTACATCCACCACTGCCGACGCGTGGCGATACGACGAAGTTGTCCAACCCGACATCACCGACAAAGACACCGTTCTATCCCTCGCCCGAATCGCCGCCAACGCATACGTAGAATTACACAACACCACGGAATGGATGGAAGTTGGCACCCCTTACAACCACTCCTCCTCTTTTGGGTGGGAGTCAGACGGACTACGCGGGCATATATTTGCGGACCCCGACAATAGCACCGTCATCATCGGCCTCAAAGGTACCTCCGCCGCAGTCTTCGACGGGGCTGAAACGACAACCAACGACAAAATCAACGACAACCTCTTATTTTCCTGCTGCTGTGCTAGGGTTAGCTACTTCTGGTCTACAGTTTGTGATTGCTTCTCCGGGACTGCGTACACCTGCAACAAAATATGTCTCAAAAAAGAACTGCATGCTGAAAACCGATACTACAGAGCGTCGTTACAGCTCTACTATAACGTTACCCAGATGTATCCTGATGCTCATATCTGGGTTGTAGGACATAGCTTAGGCGGTGCTCTTTCTTCCCTGATTGGACAAACCTACGGACTCCCCGTAGTCACCTTCCAAGCCCCTGGTGAAGCCTTAGCTGCCGAACGTCTCGGACTTCCTATGCCCCCTGGCTCCTCTAGACAAAATTCAGAATCAGGTATCTACCACTTTGGCCACACCGCCGACCCTATTTACATGGGAGCCTGCAACGGCCCCACCTCAGCCTGTTCTATCGGAGGCTACGCAATGGAATCCCGTTGCCACTCCGGACAGGAATGTGTATACGATGTAGTGTCAGACAAAGGCTGGAGAATGGGATTGGGATACCATCGCATCAGAGGAGTGATTAAGGATGTTATTGAAGCTTATCCTGATGTACCGGGGTGTGATTATGATGAGGACTGTGTGGATTGCTTTAATTGGAAGTTTGTTGAGGGGAATGGGACGACAACGACTACGGCTACGACAAAGATCCCAGCACCGACGACGACGAGCTGTGCAACCCCGGGCTGGTGGGGGTGTAGAGATAAAACTACTACTATGGTACCGACTGATTCACCGACAACTACGACGACTTCGGAGGCTACCACGGCTACCAGTTCGGTCACGTGTACTCATTATGGGTGGTTTGGAAATTGTCTCGACGACAAGGATAGAACCAAAACCAAAACCCCCGTAACCACAACACCCAAGCCAACATTGGTACCGACTACGACAACCACCACTAGTACGACCGCAACATGCTCGCATTATGGCTGGTTTGGTCAGTGTTTAGATGAGACATCTACAACCAGTGTGATAACTCCCGCACCGACGGCGAAGATGACGGGGGAAATGCAGGATTATGTGGAATTGCGGTGAATTAGGATTGTGTAGTGAGATTTAACTTTTGACTTTTGTTTGGAGTTTGTGGGAAGACTGCAGTTTTACATGATATACCCGAGTGCTTTCTTTTGTCATTTAGATTGAAATCAGTATCGTTTAGTCAAACCATTGTATGAGAGATTTCTCGGGTGATTCTGCACGTGTTGTAAACATTCAAACTGCTTCCTGTACCTCCGGAATGTGTATTCGGCGGAGCCTTGACCGAATTTTACCGGCAGATGCAGCATTCTGCTCATAACTTCGTCCGTGATGAGTCAATCTTTTACGTCTGGTTGTGTGGCGAGTGTCAACACTGAAGGTAATTGGTTAGCATTCTGAAGCCGCGGTGCTCGTGAGTGCTGGAAAAGTGTGGGAATGGAGTGGCGTCCAGACGCTCTTGGTGTAGCTACCTGTTTCGCATGGCCACTGCAATTGCGTAGGTATAGGTATTTCATAGTGTGTGAAGAAAAGTTACATAACGAAACATAACGGAGGAATAGCAGTTCAGTATATACTTATTTGGACACGAGTATCCTCCCGACGCCGATCGACGTTCATGTTAGATCTGGGAATTTTAGCGCGCTTAATCAGGCAGCCTCCACTCATTCCTCAGACGGGTCACTTCCGTTAGACCCTTGCTTCTCATACAAAAATGACGCTAAGTTTCGCGGGTCCAACATGAACGTCGACCGGCGTCGGGGGGATAGACTTAAAATAAATTTGTGGTCAAAATTCAACGCAGTCTAAAATCAATACAGTCTAAAAATGAATACAGAAAAACCACAGCGAGTTCTGAGCAATCTATCATGCACGCAGTGCCCGCCTGCATGCCCACGGTAACCTCTGAATCAGATGGATTCATCCTGACAAACCCAACCAAAAGGATCAACAGATATTGATCCAATACCAGCACATAAAGATAGGATTAAGAGGGCCTTATTTTGAGATCGGCCATGATCGAAATTGCAGATCTAAGAAGATCGTTGGTTTGTAAGTAATCGACAGCTTTTTGAATTTGATAAGTGCTGTCTTCAATGTCGAATATGAGCATGATTTCTCTGTTTTCGAGCTCGAAATAAGCGTTGTATTCCTTGATGGGCATGACCCCTTCTTCTGGCCGTGGAATTTTGAAAATGTCTGCTTGCGCTGCCGCAAGATTCTGTTGAATTTCGTAGAAGGTATTGAACAATGTTTCAAACCATTTCGCATCGAGATATTCCGTCAGCCTAGTCATGTTGCAATTTGGTGAGTTGTTTGAGGGCATATTGCGCTGATGTTTTAATAACCCTATGATGGTTCTAACTCGTAATTTGTTAACATTAGTCAATTTGGATACCGTGTCTTTATCCATATCAGATTCTGTGTCTGTATCCATATCTGATTTGTTGATATCGGGCAATTTGGGTACCGTGTCTGTATCCATATCTAATGCTTGGTTAGCTATGATGTTCTCCCTATATGTAGGAAATAATGGTAATACCTAAGACGATATTTTAGTGCACGGCAGCGGACACTAGATCTATCAATATTTTGGCTCGGAAATACGAAGATAGTGATTAGATCTTGGCTTTAGGGTAACAAGGGGATCTGGAATAGTTTAAATATCGAATATGTTGGTTGGTAAGCTGGTTGGCTTCTTTGATGACGAAAGCAACTACGCGGAAAATGGGGCAATACTTGTACGAATTCCCAGAACACATGGGCGATGTTTGCTTTCCTTATGCTGCTACAGAAACTATCTAGTTTGACGAAAGTCCTGGTCTGTGCGTATTACAAACAGTTTTGACGGAAGCACTTGTAAACCTAGCGCAGTAATCGGTACGAGGACATTTTCAGAGGCGAATACGGGTAGATGAAGCCCCACTCAGCTACACTTTCGAGTTTCCTAACCCCCGGAATGCGTGGGGGGTGAGGGGGAGGGGAGCTGTTTCGTGCCGGGATAGTAGTTTTTACGGGTAACGGTCGTGATCTCTACGTCACAAGGATGGTCATGACGCAATATTTCTACATTGCATTAGTTAGAGTGGAAACCAGTGCATGGAGGCTTCGGCGAAACTGTACTGAACTACAGACCTCTCAACTCAATGAGATAGTGACATGACTCGATCGCCTCGCGCATCTGCAAACCGTATTCAAACCAAAGAACGATATCTACATTCTACAAACGCCCTCGGTGATCTTCTCATCGACCGCTCTATCTAAAACATAGATCCCGTGACTTTCCGTCGAAATACCAACCAACATTACTACGGCTAGCTTTGAGACTAGACTCAAAAAGGGTGTTGTAAAGTGTTAATGCGCACTGCTATGAATGTTATCGGCCTTTGCAAGTTTCCACCGGAGTGATATTGCGGGAATACAAGTGCAAGTGTAGACGGCCATTTCTGCTGTGGATTAAGCACCCATATATGGGCTAAGTTTTAATTCACTTCGAAGTTTGAACCTTCGAATCGCTAGAACTTCGGTGTCGAAAATAAGCTGTGGATTTCCGCGATACGGACCGACACTGTGAGCGCGTGAAGTGTGTGGGTCCAGATGATCACCTGAGGCATACAGTATTCACTTCCCGATGGTTCAATACTCAAAGATGCATTGCTTTTGGTTCGTTTGTGGACCTCCACATGTTCATTGATCGGGTGCTATAATATTCCCGGCGTTTCAACCACATAAATCACGAGTGTGCGCATACAAAGAAATACGTTTGTCATAACTGTTAACTCCCAATTTCTTGTTGCCTGATAGTAAACATAAAAGCATCCAAAGACCCAGGGCATCTACGTACTGAACCTCCATCATCCTCATCATCCTCATCATCCTCATCATTCCTGATCATTCCTCATCATTCTTCATCATTCCTCATCATTCCTCATCATTCCTCATCATTCCTCATCATTCCTCATCATTCCTCATCATTCCTCATCATTCCTCATCATTCCTCATCATTCCTCATCATTCCTCGTCATCCTCGTCATCCTCGTCATCCTCATCATCCTCATCATTCCTCATCTTCCTCATCTTCCTCATCTTCCTCATCTTCCTCATCTTCCTCATCTTCCTCATCTTCCTTATCTTCCTCATAATCCCACATCGTCCAGTCTTGTATCTTCCATCTTCATTCAGACATATATATACTCGTAACATTATCAACAATGCGTGTCTCACTCGCTATTCTTTCATTTCTTGCCGCTGTCGCTAGCGCTTATCCAGCTGACACCAAACCCTCTGCTGCGCCTGCCAATGGACGCATTACTATGTCCCCCGACGGAATTCCCATTCTCTCCATCCCTCCAGAGATCAAACTCAAACACGCCATTCTCAGCAGATCCGAAGTCTCGGCTCTTGGGCTTCCTCCTGTTCCCGAGATGCCCGGACATCTTCATGATGCTATCGATAGTTAAGCGTCAGATGAACTACGACAACCTCAAGTTCACCGGAACCTCATGCCTGAATACAGGAATCACGTTAGAATTGGGCCAGCGTATAATGAATTTTTTCCAAGCCCTGCCTCATGACCAGTGGTGTTGCCAAACATCAGAGCAGGGACAGACTCAGATGTGCGGACTAGCAGGAATATATTGGGGACTTCGATTCATGGTCAGAAAAATGATTGTACTCCGTGCTATGTTGCTCGTCGGTTTCTGAGGGAGATTTTTGAGGATTATGGGGTGCGGACTGGGATGGAGACGTTTTCGAGACTTACAACGGGGCAAAAGCCGGGGCAGGATAGGAGCTTGGGGTTTGCTATGTGTCCGGGCGATGACTACTGTTGATCAGCTAAGGGCAAGGCTTTACAGAAGTATTAATCATGGCTTGGGTTACTTGTGTATAATCAATTAATACTTGCGTTGACCGCATAAACGTTGTCTGTGTTTGGTCCGAGTGCCAGCCGATGAAGACGGCGTACGTAGAGTACTCTGCTTAATAATAATAATCCTGGTAGTTGCCAAGCCGTGGCTTCCTGATCCCAAGTTTGATGGAGCTCTGAAATCCGCTGGATGTATCTAAGCTCTCAGTATTTCTATTTCCAAGCTCCGGATGCAGTAAGCAGTACTGGCATCTGATGACTTGAAGATCATTCGCGCATGTGTTGCGCACAGTATGTCTGGTTGCCTACGGAATCATGAATGTGCCTGGTTTGGTATGTAGTTTGAGACGCCGATGACCGTCGAAGCTCGATGACCTCATTCGAGTGATTTGTGTCACGGAGAGTGGTCACCGGAATGATCACATGAGCTTATCTGCTTAGGTAACCGGGTACGCCTATCTTATCAATCACATCGCCTCATCCTCGTAGCACCCCACCATTCATCACCTCACCTTCCAGAGCTCCGACATAGCTCCTCTCCAGTTACATTCGCCACTACAAACAACAACGACCGTTTACCAGAACACCCAACACATAGAGAGAGCTGAAACCACAACCCAACATGCTGCACTCTGCGT
The DNA here is from genome assembly GCA_024516145.1 of Pyronema domesticum. Lineage (NCBI taxonomy): Eukaryota > Fungi > Ascomycota > Pezizomycetes > Pezizales > Pyronemataceae > Pyronema > Pyronema domesticum. The sequence goes on from JAJJXL010000023.1 coordinate 564,686, forward strand.
TTTCTCGCTTTCGCGACTACATTACACCCGCCTCCCACACCTCGACGTTCAGCGCGACAGGAGAGCTTACCCCGGAAGAGTTCGTGCTCGCTGGTGATTACCTCTGCGACAAGTTCCCGACTTGGTCTTGGGCTTCTGCCGACTCTTCAAAGCGTGTCACATACCTTCCCGAAGATAAACAATACTTGGTTTTGAAGCACGCACCATGTCACACGAGGCTTGACGACAACTTCTCTACATGGAACCCTGGCGATGACGATGAGTGGGGCGAGGGAGGACCATCTGCCCAGCCCATCGAGAAGGTCAAATCCGTCAGTGAAGCAGGCGAAACCGAAGACGAGGAAGAAAGCGACGATGAGATTCCAGACATGGATGACGACGAAGACGACGAGGCGATAATTCGCGACAAAAAGAAGGGAGGCGTAAAAGCGTATGTTTCTGCCCCCTTAACGTTGTAGTTACTAGAAGCTTATTCGTCGCGAACAGGCCGCCGCGCTACTACAACCTTTACTTGACGTATTCTACATACTTCAAGGTCCCGCGATCTTTCATCAGCGGCTTTGATGGAACTACAAACATTCCCCTACACCCTCCTACTGTTATGTTCGAAGATATCGCGCCAGATTACCGTGAGAAAACCGTGACTATTGAACCGTTCCCGTTCCTTGAGCCCACCCTGCAGATGGCGTCCGTGCACCCCTGCAAGCATGCCGAGACAATGAAGCGGATCTTTGATGGTATTTTGCGACGTAAGGCGCGCCAGGCCGACACAACCTCATCGGCAGCACCGTTGGGTGAGCCAACGGAGGACAATTGGGAGGAGGTTGCTGCTGAGGATGAGGATGCGCTCCGCGTTGACCAGTACCTTGTTGTCTTTGTCAAGTTTATGGCTGGAGTTATGCCAGGTGTTGAGATGGACTATACTATGGGAATTTAGATGAAGAGGATTGGATAGACTTTTTCTTTATTTTTCGATCGGTTTCTTGCTGAGCGTTGGAGGTGTTTGGTTGGTTAATGCATACTTTTCATCATTTGATTTTTTTTTCCCGTACAGTGTTCCAGCCAGTAGGAACTGTATTTTACTCGGTTTAGTTAGTTCTATGTTTAGGTATTATTTCTGCCGAATGCCAGGTCATTTTATTGATGGGATAACATTATGTTTAGAACAAATTTGACTGAGTTTCCGATGAATCCAGAGGCGCGCAGGTAGCTGCAGAACAGGCACCCCGTGTCATCTGAGTTTACTACATATTTGATGTGGAGTCATACATGGCACGAGTCATAACGGCTTCCAGGCGAATGTTCTAAACGCGCTGTGTGCGTCTAGCATTTTGTACGCCGGCTGTAATTGCTAAGTACCTCATCTTCTTGTGCGCGTCATCCTTGGGTGCGATGGTTTTAAGGCTCGGTTGCGTGTTTAGTTGTGTCGATAAAGGGTGTATGCATTCTCCAGTGGCGAATGGAAAGCAGCATTATTCTTGCACAAAGCAGATTTACTTTCATATATACAAAGCACTTCACTACCTACACTTGCTGTAGCGTATGTCCTACCCCGCGTCGGCCAAGTGTATGAAAGAGCACCTGTGAGCAAACCCGCGGCGATGATAGTAAACTAGTATTTAAGTAACTTGAATTAACGAGAAAGACATGAAATCCACCCAGAGACACTTCAATCAAAGCCGGTTTTTATCACGCGCTAAGTATTTCAGTAGCTCAAGATCACATGTCCGAGTGACACCCCATGCGTTCATCCGTCGCCCAACTTCCGCGAAAAAGATAGCCCTCACGGAGCGCGCAACAACCAACGTAGAATCACCCAGCAAAAGATATGGTGCTCGACGGCGGAATTGAACCGGTATTACCTCCCTCTCAACAATTTGGATACGGCTATCATTGTTGAGTGGGAGATTATACCACAAGACCACGGGAGGCCACCGGGTGTTAGTTTGTTAACTTTAACCAATATAATACTAGTTAACCTTTTTTGATCCTCGCACAGGCTTGTATGGAATAATTTTACACCGAGAGAAATGTGCATTTTATCCCATTACTAGACCATGAATGATAAAGAGGCTTATGAAAGTTGGGAAAACATCTAGAACACGTGGTTTAAGTGCAGTGTTAAGAGTGGTGGTCTATGTTTCATGGACCGCGCGCCAATTTACTCTCCACTCCCTTCTGACAAACTGGCCGCGGCTCTACCCCCCTTCTCATCTCCTGCTACGGCTACTTGAGCTCGGTAAAATGAGAATACCATGGGATTAACGCGCCTACTCTAACTTTCGATACCACGAATCTACTTAAAGTGGATGGATACGGACACAGGAGAGCTTTGGAGAGGCAGCACAACTACCTAACAGTGAGCTGGGGATGTATTATGCTTGGAGGCATCTATTCTACAAGCGCTGTGTGTCACTGTGCCACGGCTGGATATTGGAACCTTAACTTAGACTGCGATAGGCACGAATTTTAGTGGTGAAGATGCACTGCTTAAATCAAAGATCAAGACTGATACTGAGTTTGAAACATGTATTAGGTTCAGAACTCCGCCACTCCGGTTCTTATCACAGTTAGTCACTATTGTTGGGTGAATTTAATACGAGTCAGTCACGCTGAATCAGAGTAGTCACAATAGCTGTAAGTATTATTCCATGGCCGTAGAAAAGATCACCCATGATGAAATGCCCTGACTCGCGGTTCACAATATAGATAATCCCAGGCCAACCTGGTAAATCCAAAATATCCAGAAGTGCCAAGATACAGCATGTGTCAATTTCAAATCCAAACACATTAATTCCCATTTGCACCATCTCCTTCCATGGCTAAGTTAAACTGATTACCATTACTGTACCTCAATTGTCTATCCATATTCATCAACTGTTCGTGCTGCACGGCTGGCACTTCTGAAAACCTGTGATTACTTCCAAATTCTTCGAACCGGTACCACTGCATAAACAAGTCAGTTGTCCAAGTTCGAGCCCATCCATGATTGACAAGATGGCATACCGGTGCATCCCACTCAATATCAATCTTTCTCGCCTTAGCGGTGGGCGAAAAATCAACATAACAAGATTCCTTTGTTTTAAACCTTCCAGTATCCAAAGGTCCAAATCCAATACTGGGATTGTAGACAGCCGGAGCATGCATAGAAGATACAGATACCCCATTGTGTACTCTTTTGATAGTTTCGGTGGAAGCCTGTTGCTGATCGTGGTATTCCCGGAATGGTAGAAAAATGATGGTAAAAACTTTCCGCCCATTAGTTGATGGTTGATACCAATGGCATATTCCTGAAACCCATTTGTCCGTCGAGTCCTTTCCAACGTAAAGATTGTTGCTGCAGTTTTGTTTCTTGTGGGGGAGGCGGAGACAGATGATTTGGCGCTCGATTGGGTGGGGATTGGTTGGCATAGAAAAGCGACAAAGTTCGGACCGGAAGATGTGTCCGTCTCGTAGATCAACAGGAAGATCATGTCCGTCGATTATTTGGTCGTGTCGATCTGCGGGAGTTGCTTGAAGATGATCCATATCGGAGATTCGGAGATGGAAGTGTGTAGCGCACAGAGGTGGTCCCCATCTAAACGGCAGCAATACAAGATCGCGTATGTCGAGGCGAGAGTTAAAAAGTGTCTACCGAGAGCTGCAACAATGTTGCTAAACGACCTACTCGAATAGAATCTTCCAGTTCTGTGGTGGTTTTCACTGAGTCCGTAACCCGAAGAACCCAGCCAGCTCAACGGATAGCGGGACTGGAAGCCTATAATTCTAGCCTTATTACAAGCAATTGTCTTTCTGTCGTGTAGATGAATACTTAGGTCTGTCTCCTAGACGAGTGCTTATGTTCGGCGTAGATCAACCCTCTTCAACTAGACGCTATCAAAGTATACCATCACATAGCAGATGCTACATGTTGTGAATCTACGGCGTTACATGCTCTAGATCGAACACAATGTCCTCTCCATATCTGGTTATCCGACGCCTTGATTGCAATTAGAAGTTTAGAACGCTCGTCATGGATACAAAATAGCAGGTTGATACGTGATAATAATGGTAGTGATCAGTTCTGATGAAATAGCTCGGGGAGTTTTCAAGCGTTGTGATCGGACTTGGTCTTTTGTTCGCTCCGGTGGGTCTTGCTTGCGTTGATGCAGGTAGCCGTGTATCTCTCGGCCGGTTAGCGATACTCTACACGGGCCGTTTATGGGTGATACATGATGATGGCTAGATGCGCGCCGAGCCTTACAAGTTACAGCAGGAGCTCAGACAAGAGCATCATCGATTTTTCAACTAGCAGCAACATTGCCTCCAATATTTGAACTGTTTACGCATGTCGGATTTATGCAGCTGTGATTCAGTAGTATCCCTCAGTAAGTAAATTGTAATGATATCTAGGTAGTGTGCTTTACGGGCCCAGAAAGCTCGAGCCAAAGGTCGCGAGCACAAGTCAGCTCGAATTATTTCATAGAAAAGCCCGAGTCTTAAGTTTCATGGGACAGATCCAATTTGGGACTGAGAAGACAAATATGGCAAGATGTTGATAGAAGCTGGATGCCACCGGGGAAATAGTCGCGAGAGCCATCACATGAAATTAGCTAACGTTGCGTACGACAAATGAAAAAATGGCCAAAATTGCCACAAATGGCTCTGTTTTGATCCCAAATCTTAAACTACAGCGTCCTACAGAACGCGGAATGAAGAAATACTATATATATCTGTCATACAGAAGAAAGGAATTGGAATTCTTTTTGTGCACCAAGCGCCGTGACGAGTGCTTCCCGATGATGTGACATCACCCGATCCGGCCTTCGGTCACCCATTCGGGCGCCCATATTTCCGAGAGAGCTACACAAGGACACATACTTCGGTATCACAGTCCGCCTCGAGTTCAATCCTACAGGCGATTGTGTTTCTTCTCTGGAGGAGACGGCACCGGCCAGGTCCAGGCATCGTCGTATCGGCGGAATGATAGTCGCTACCTACCGACAAGAACATGAAATTCTTACGATTGGATTACATTTTCATCCTCAGCAAACCATCACAGTTCCTTCTCTCCGCAACCACAAGAACGTAAGCACCTAAAACGGCAATTCGCCACGTTTGAAGCCAACCTCAAGAAGAAATTCTGGGACCGGAAAAATGATTCTGCGGTTATATTTTTCAGACATTTTGCCAAAATCATTAGTCTTGCTTTGGTAGCATGACTAGTGCATGTCAAATTATCCACGGCGTCACCATGCGGGCTCGGCTAGCGGGGCTTAGTTTCGAGCTTGGCGCGCCCGCATGAAGTCGCTAAGTTCCTGATTTCTTCGTCGCTGATGTTAGTGTGCTGAAGAGAGCAACAGGTAGCGTTCCACATGTTTCAATAACAGTTTAATCACAGACCGGATGATTATACCACGTTGGCGAGAAGATAAAGGTACCGTAGAAATGTAGCGGATCGGACATACAGAACATCTGGAATAACATACGGCTAAAATACATAACACTGAATGAAACTTATGCGATTCTTTTATGAGGCGCGCGCCCCACATCGGGATCTCTGCGGTATTCAAAACCTTACGCGAACACTCGGGGCGAACTGCGAGGCCGGTGAGGTATCTACCTACATATGTACTACCTACATATGTACCTACTAGCCTAACGTTCATCGCGCTTCCGGCAAAACTCAAAACTCGAGAAACTAAAGCTTACAGCCGTAGATCAAAAAGCTTCGACGTTCTGCAACTGTACCGACAAGCAAGTAAAATGCGGGGGGCGGGGTATAGCCGAGTATCAAAGGAAACTCAGCGAATCTGCATGGCGAAGAAACAGCTGATGACCTGAAGAACTTGCCTTTTCACCGGTGAAATAATTACAAATCCATAGCAACTCACTCTTTGATGAGTGCGCATATGAGCTTCCTCGTATCCGTGAGTCCCAGTACCCAATCACCAGTTGCCAGAGATCGCCGTGTAACCCAGATTGATGCAGCGAATATATCGAACGTTCCATGTGAAGTTTGTGACGCTTAAAACATCCGACACTTTGGTTTCACCAACCAACACCTTTATGAGTCGAGGTAGGGCTGGTGTAGACATATGTACTGTGTGTCTTCTGCCCAACTGGACCAGTCATCGCTCATCCCCAGCTGTGACACAGCAGTACCTGCTGACGTTTATCAAATGCGGGGAAAGGAAGGTTGTGGCTGCATGTTTGAACAAGGGGTCAACGGTCAGGAGAGTGGCGATCTTGGCCAGAATCAAGCATAACTCCGTTTTACTTCGGACCGATGATATCGCGAGCCGTAAAAATAGCGATAAACATCTTTTCAAGACATCTACACCGATATCGTACATGAAAAGGACAAACTGACAATTGGGATCTTGGATACCGACTGAATGGGATTTCCTGGATAACGGGATCGGCCTTTTGAAAAGCCTGGTTGTAGAATATTGGGAGCTTTGCTAATTTAATTGCTGGGTTCTTACAAAGGTCTTAATGCGGGCATGTTGGGTACAGTCAAGGGTACTTTACCCTAGTCAACCCGGTGTCTTCGGGAGGATGAAGGGCGAGATCCCAGGTGACTGGGTTGCCTAACCAGTGCCCCCCGCAACATTAGGCGTCACGGTCAATTGCGCATCTGCGGTGCATTTGATCGAGCATCTAATAGAATGCTTGTGTGAGCTTAACCCTCGTGGTACGAATGCGAGGGAAAATATAAAACCCCAGCGCACCTCCAATGCCGAGAGTTTTATGACATACCTCTAATTTTCCCGTCTCATTAACTAGCTATGGGGAAAAAGGTTTCGAACATCTATGTGATCTCCGGATTCGCGGCCATCGGAGGGGTAAGGATCCTTTAAATAACTTCAGGAGTGGTACTGACGATACTTGGCGCGTAGGCCCTCTTCGGCTTCGACATCTCGAGTATGTCCGGTGTCTTGGGCACTGAGGCTTACAAGAAGTACTTCGACAACCCCTTGGGATCACGCCAAGGAGGAATTACATGTGCCATGCCGGCTGGTTCACTTTTCGGCGCGTTGATTTCGTCTTTCCTCTCAGACAAATGGGGACGTAAGGTTGCTATTCAAATTGGAGCTTTTATCTGGATTATTGGTGCTATGTATGGCCTCCGACCAATTACGCATGGCAAAATCTAATGGTGTGGTAGCATCCAATGTGCAGCACAGAATGTTGGTATGCTTGTAGCCGGTAGAATTATTGCCGGTATCTGTGTTGGTATTACTTCGTCGACTGTTCCCGTTTACCAGGCCGAGCTGGCTCAGAAAGAGCTTCGGTAAGTGTCGCGTGCCTTGATTCCTTAATTATTATTCTAGTACTGACGTAAGCATAGCGGTCGAATGGTTTCGCTGCAACAATGGGCAATTACCTGGGGTATTTTGATTCAGTACTTCATCCAATACGGATCGTCCTTCTACGGCGGTGGTCCGAAAAACCCGAACCAAGCTCCCGGAGCTTTCCGTATTCCATGGGCAATTCAGATTGTTCCTGCTTTAATCCTTCTTGTTGGACTTTTCTGGTTCCCCTACTCTCCTAGATGGCTTGCCTCAAAGGACAGATGGGAGGAGGCCCTTGAGGTATGTTCATTCAAAATTATACGAACTTTAGTGTGTTGTCAGGGCTGATCGGAAACCTGCAGGTTCTTGCGGACGTACACGGAAACGGTAACAAGAGTGACCCCAAGGTCCTTGCAGAGTACAAAGAAATCGAGGAGACAATCCGTTTTGAGAGAGAGGAGGCCATCACCTCATTTGCCGAGCTCACCAAGCCCCGTACCGTCAAGCGTGTCATTCTTGGAATGTCTCTTCAGATGTGGTCCCAGCTTTGTGGTATGAACGTCATGATGTACTACATCGTGTATGTCATGCAGGGAGCCGGTATCGACAACCCTCTTCTGACCGCTTCGATTCAGTACATCATCAACGTTGTTATGACCATCCCTGCCATTCTCTACATCGACAAACTTGGTCGTCGTCCGGCTCTCCTTATTGGATCTTTCATGATGATGACTTGGTTGTTTATTTCCGGAGCTATCCAGGGAGCGTACGGAGAGCCCGAGACCGACCCCACTCAGCCCATCACATGGAAGTTGGTCAACAAGCCAAACCAGGCAAAGGCCGTCATTGCTTGCTCTTACCTCTTTGTTGCAACTTTTGCGACTTCTTGGGGTCCGATTTCCTGGACTATGCCTTCTGAGGTTTTCCCTCACAAGGTTCGTGCTAAGGCAGTGGCTTTGTCGACTGCCTCCAACTGGGCATGGAACTGTGGTCTTGCGTTCGCTGTCCCTCCATTGTTGAGGTCCATTAACTGGAAGATGTAAGCATAAGACTCTAGCCATCAGAATTGTAGGTCATACTGACGAATTAAGGTACATGGTTTTCGCTGCCTTCAACGGAGCCGCATTCATCCACATGTTCCTCACGGCACCTGAGACCAAGGGCAAGACCCTCGAGGAGATGGATGTTGTCTTCGACTCGGGTATTCCTGCGTGGAGAAGTGTTCCCACCGGATCTAGATTGGACGATCTTAGGAGGGACATTGAGGCGGGTAAGGTCAAGGTACAGGTTGGTGCTGTTGCGGAGGCGAAGGCTTAGGTCGTTTTTGATTGATGGATTTGAATGTCCTCGATAGCTACGTAGATATGCCGTAATGTTGTCGATAGGATAACCATGCATAATTGACTTTTTGTCATGATTGATTATGAACAAGGAAAATAAACAATCGGACGAAGAACGCATCCCGACGCGTGTCATGAAGAAGAAGCCAGTCGCGTAAAGTGCGCACCGGGAGTCCGACGTCACTTTCGCGTGTCGCTCCAATGATCGGGCATGAGCGAAACGCCACTTTGCCAGTTTCGACGGAGCTGATTTCTAACCGCTTACAATTCATCCGTTAAAGTCAGATATAAATAAACTCCTCAGCTCCCGACAACGATGCCGATATCAGATCGCTTATTCCCAACCCCGCAAAAAAAATGGACCCCGCTCAATACAAATACCCCTCCCCCCTAGAGGGATACAGTGACCAGGCTGTTAGCTCGCTCCCGACGTAAGCTCCGTTCCATCCGTCGTCCTTGTTCATCGCTAAATATCTCCTTCAGTGGCATCAATCCCGATGGAAAGTCCCTTCAGAATCCTCCCGTGACTACACTTTCCAAGTCATACGAGGAATTTGTGTCGCCCATCACCAACGGTGAACGTGGTGGTTTCGACATCCACATTTACCACAATTCTGGCAACCCGGAGCACGTAAAGTTCGCCGAAGAGCTTCACAAGCGTGTTCGGTTGGAATTCCCCGAGCTACGGATCTACAAGTTCTGGGACAAGGCCGTTGGACCTCACACTATGGCGATGTTTGAGGTTAACCTCTTCACTCCTGCACAGTTTGGTGCTTTCGTGCCGTGGTTGGTCGTCAACCGGGGACCCCTCAGTGCCTTGGTTCATCCCAACACGAACGATGAGCTGAGAGACCACACCCAGCGTGCAACATGGTTGGGTGAAAGAGTTCCTATTGATACCACATTGTTTTTCAAGAGCCCGGAGGAGATGATGGCAATTCGGGAGGCGGCGTTGAGGAGTCACGGAAAGCAGTAGTTATTTTCGTAGAGTATTTTTCAATACATCGGATCTCTTTTTTTCATTAAAATGCTAGTCAAAATAATCACAAACGTATTTTGCCATCTATTATCGTCATTTATTTAAGTAAAGTTCTGTGCATTTGAATGTTATTTTAGTAGGTACGCGTTACGTCAGGACTCGGGGACGCGTCCAGCTGAGTCAGCGCGAGCCGCACTTGCGAGCTCCCCGCGCCCCGCCATGAACCCGCGCCATCGGCGACCACAGCTTCACGACAACTCATCGCGAAACTCCACGGCTTCCCTTTTATCGATTCGATCATCATCGAGTATCAGTATTTCGGAGCGGCAGCATCAACTCCTGATAGAGATCCCAACTACTTCTCATGGCTCAGGCACCAGTCGAAGCTAACGAGCTTCGCCTGCTTAACAATGTCGAGCTCAGAATCGCTCTTGCCGACTCGGATACCAAGCTCCAGAACTTGTTGAATCTCTACCTACCGGCAATTCTGTTGAAGCTCGGGTCACCTCATGCTGCTGTGCACAAGAAAGTAAGCTAGAACGCTCTCGTTGCGGGATGTCGTAAGGCATGTGCTAATTCCTGTCCAAGGTTGGGGAGATATGCTCGCACATAAACACTCGAATAAAATCTACCAGTTTTCTACTTCCCGTTCCCGCGCTCTTGCAACAGTTCCAAGATCCTGCCGCTGGTGGTGCCCATCCACTCATTCGCAACGTTGATTTGATTTACATTTCCATGGGAATTGATCGCATGCCGGTATCAGAACGGCTAGAGTTACTACCTACATTATTGAAAGATATATCGACGCATGGAACGATTCATCAACGAACATTATTCAATGTAATTCTTCGATTACTGCAGCATTATAAGCCACCAATGCGTGGAAATGAGGAAGATACGGCGTTACGTGAGAAGCTTTTCGGGCAAGATGTTTCAAACGCAAAGTGGCTTGCGTCACGCTTTTCGAAGCTGATGCTTTTGGGTTCTATTACGTTCGGGGCAGAAAGCGAGGTCAAGGAAAGCCCTGGACTCTCCCGCGAAGATATGGAATTCCTGACTCTCAAAAAAAAGGAAACATTCACTCCATACTCAGTTCTTACTGATTCCAAAGTAGCAGCGCTCAAGTTTCTTTCAACGGGCGCTTTTACGGATGAGGAAAGGTTCTATTCCGCATTAATTGCAACGACAGACGGAAATTCAACCATAGCAGATCCCGCAGAAGATATATTCAAACGTGCTATCGCCGGAATTTCGCTCGAAGACGAGGAGGTAGTATCGGAGCTTTACGGATTGATGCTTGGTCGGTACGGAATTCCTGCCGCTAAGTTCACTCTGCAGATGAAGATCCTTGGATTGCTATCCAAGTCGAAAACGGCCACCAAGGAGGTTTTCAAAAAGCAAATCGAAGATATCTTAGCCCTAGGCTTACGTGCGACGGATAATAAAAGACTGGAAGGAGCCGTATTCTTCTTTATGGCATGGGTTGCCCGAATGTCGGACAACGCGTTAATCGATAGCTTAGCTCCAGGTGTTGTGGAAAAACTTCGATACTGGCTACTCTTCAATCCTCACTCAGAAGAAGCAGCAAGTGGAGGTATGCGAGCTTCCGAAACTCTCTGGAAGTATGCATACGAAACGCTTGCACTTTTTGCATCCCGTTGCGTTCGCCTTTTGCTCGAGCCTGAAATTGAGATTATTAGTTCCTTGTTCAAAGAATTGGATAATGATAAGAAGGGATTTGCAGCAGTAATTGAGGATGCATTGGGTGTTATTCTTACGAGACTATCAATGGAGAGAATCCATGAGTCGGTTAAATCTTCTATCGAAACAATGCTTCTCAGAGTCGTCCTCGCCGAGGGAAGAGCTGTCATGCAGGCTGTCAAATGGTCCAACCGTCTATTAGGGTTTGGTAACGTTACGGCAAAGTGGATCAGTCTACTCTCCATTAAGCAAGGAGGATCTATCGCGGAAGAAGGAAGCAAGGGTGCGTGCCCACCGTTCTCATAACTTCGTGTAATTCAACTCTAGCCATTCAAGACGTTAACCTTTTCTAGCACTTCACCCATATTCCTACCGCTTAGTCAATCCCGAAGCCTCTATCAAGGCAATCATAAATGCATCGGAGATGGATATCGATCAGCCCGAGGCCGAAGACAAGTTTGCGTTCCCAAAATTCGCCTCCCTTGTTCAGTACTTCAGGTCCATGGACACTCACCGCGAGGACACATTTACGGAAACTCAAATCTACAAGACCCTTGGTCCGAATCCATTCGCAGCTGCCCTGCCTTTCTTGAAGCGTATTGCTATCTGGGAAGCCATTGGTACTCAGCATGAAGGAATCAAGCTCGACGAAGATTGGGACCGAAATGTCGATACCATCCTCGAAACTGACGAAACATCACGATCCATGGTGGAAGCATTCTTTCAACAACAAGATCCCGAAGTCGTCGCATTTCTGCTCGATATGGCATGGGAAGCAATGATTAACGACGGAGAAGCTTCCCTCGATCCAATCAGAGGTATTTGGAGCGACATTGCTGCTCTTGTTCATCAAGACGCTTTGGCACGATATGCGGAACATCTTCCTACGGTTTTGAAGCTTATAACGTCTCCTAAAACGGAAACACGACACGTTTCTGCCCAGTCCTTCGGATTGCTGGGAAGTTCACCTGTTGTTGATAACACGACATTAGGGAACGTAGTAATATCGCTTGTTGCAGGAGTATCAGATAACAAGAGTGGCTTTGTTCTTGCATTCGGATACTTGTTATCCAGAATGCAAATGCGCGGAAGAATGAAGCACGTTGATACAGTAATGCTCCAGAAAGGATTAGAGCTGATCGCAACATTACTTTCAACATCCCGGGATGGAGTACTGATTGACGCTGCCACCGAAGCTATCTGCGAGCTGTCGGTATTCAACGTTATCCAGAAAGACATGATCGATATCCCCGCAGCCAAGAAGACGCTTTTGGAGAAGTCAAAGAAAGGACACGAAAAGTCAGTTCAAACTCTTGGATCTCTCGGTCTTTTGTATGCCGAAGGTTCATCGGAGATCGAAGATATTATCAAGGACCTTATTACGCTGGGAGAGACTGGTGGCGTTGAGATGTCTTTTGTTGTAGGAGAGGCGTTATCTACTGTCGCCGCCGGATGGGGGAGTAGTGCTGTCCGAAGACGGAGACATATCAATGGAGTAGATTGGGCTTCTGGAAGAAGAGATGGTGTTAAGGAAATGCTTGACCTTTTCTTAAAGAGAGCGAATGAATCTGCTGGAGGTGGAAAGCGCCGAGCCACTGTGGTTGGTTTGCTAAGTATCCTGGAGTTTTGTACCGGGTACGACACGATCAAGGAACGCTTGACTGAGGCACAACTGGCTTTCCGGATGTTCTTGACCGATAGAGATGGTAAGGACCCTCCCTCAAATAGTTATTACGAAGATTTCGTTGACCCTTTTCACCAGATTTCATCCAGGAGTCTGCGGCTCGTGGATTGACAGCGGTCTATGGCCTCTCTGATGAATCCACCCAGCGAGAACTAGTCCGAGCATTAGTCTCGTCTTTCACCGGCGAAACCAAGCAAAAGATTCAAGTATCCCGCGACACACAACTCTTCGAACCCGGCCAGCTACCAACCGGTGACGGCTCTAGTGTTGGATCTTACGGTGATATTATGTCCTTAGCCGCAGAGCTCGGCGATCCTAGTCTCGTCTATAAGTTCATGTCTTTAGCACGCCACAATTCCCTCTGGACATCACGTGCTGCTTTCGGACGCTTTGGACTTCAAAAGATCCTTTCTAGTTCTGTGGAAGTCCGCGACAACGCAAAGCTTTGGCCGGTTTTGTATCGATACCGGTTTGACCCCTCGACAGGAGTACGGCAGAGCATGGAGTCGATCTGGCAGGCACTCGGTGGTGGCTCAGAAACTGTAGAACGGTGGTGGGAAGATATACTTCGGGAGTGTCTCAAGAGCTCTCTTCGTGGTAGTGAGTGGCGAGTGCGTGAGGCTAGTATTGCTGCGATGGCCGATCTTCTTGGAGGTAGAAAGGTCTCGCAGTACAAGCAGTATCTTCAAGAGATATGGGTAGTAGCGTTCAAGGTCTTGGATGATGTGAAGGAGAGTGTTAGAGTTGCGGCTATGAAGCTGTGTAAGACTTTGACTACGGGAATGGTTAGGGCGCTTGAAGGAGACACTGGGCCGAAGGAAACAGCTGAAATTTTGACGTCTCTCATGGAGTTCCTGATGGGAAGACAAGGACTAGAGGCAGAGGCCCAGGATGTGCAGATGTTTGCTCTACGTAAGTATTCCTTGAGTGATAAAACATGACGTCTAGCTGATTATGTGCAACGGATAGATACTCTACTCAAGGTTGTTAAAAGCGCCGGAGAAAAGCTCAGACCTTGGATTCCGGATCTTTTACACAAGATGCTGGTGCTACTTGCCGAAGTCGAGCCTGAGGCTGTCAACTATTTGATCATGAACGCCGATAAGTACAAAACCACTGGCGAGGACGTAAGTGTTACCGAGATTCTCCCTTGTCATGGGATTTGAGTTAACACAGAATGCCTTTAAAGATTGATCGCATGCGTCTGACTAGTATCCGCCATTCGCCCATTATGTCTGCCATTGAAGATATTCTGGACAACCTCGACGAAGCGAGCATGACCAAGCTTGTTCCTACCCTAACGAAGTCGCTTCGCACATTCCTATCGCTTCCGTCTAAAGCAGGTTGTAGTCGTGTCATTGTCAGTCTGGTTATGCGCCACCCTACTTTATTCAAGCCCTACGCCGACAATATTGGAAAGAGTCTTCTCGGCGTAGTCAACGACAGAAGTGAGGTTGTTTCTGCTAGTTATGCGATTGCGGTCGGATATGCCTCCAGATTGGCTACAGATGAAGGGCTTTTAAACACCGTGAAGTGGTGCAAGGATACTTACTGGTCGGGTGAAGAGAAGGAGCGGAGAGTAGCCGGTGCTATTATTTCCGCGATCTACAAGCAGTAAGTACTTCCGAGTTTCGTTATCGGATTACCAAAGGCTAACTCGAACGTAAGTGCTACTGATCGAGCCAATTCCCTAGCTGTTGATATTTTACCATTCATATTCATCGCCAAAAATGACATGGATGCGTCAGTCGCCGAAGAGTTTTCAAAAACCTGGTCCGACAACACCGGTGGTTCCGGTGCTGTAAAGCTGTACCTCAATGAGATCGTTCAGCTGAGCAAAGATAACATCTCATCTGCAAGATGGGCAACGAAACAAACTTGTTCCTTGGCTCTTGCAGAAGCTGCAAAAGCTTTGTGTATGTATAGCCTTTGTCTTCTTCCCAGAGGTTGACTAACTGTTTTGATACAGCTCGCGATGCTACGGTCGCCCAAGTCGAGATTATCTGGTCAGCTCTAGTCACCGCTACCGCTATCAAGAGTTGGGAAGGAAAAGAGAAAGTTCTTGAGTCCTTCGTTACCTTCGCAGTGGATGCAAAGCCACACCTGCTCACCGACTCGAAGAGAATTGCAGAGCTTGAAAAGATCATGACCCGTGAAGCGAAACGTAACAATGCCACTTATCGTGGGCCGGCTATCAATTGTTTGGGAATATATGCGGCCGGGTTCCCGGAGTCGGATTTGTTCGACAGTGCTTTCGATATTGTTACGGCAGCTATTTCTCCTGACGACGAGGATGAAATGGATGTTGATGGGAAAGATGGACATAGCTCCAAGCAGCTTCAACAGGCGACTGTGGTGCACTGTCTAACCGCATTGGCACGGTGCTGGAGACCTTCGAAAACAAATGGTCAGTTTGAATTGCAATCGACGAGATCATTTACTAATACAATGTTCTAGAAGCAAATGCGATCAAGCAGCTTGAAACTCTCCTCGCTATTCTAGACAAGCAGTCTGCGGGTGCCAATATCGCCCTCAAGAGCTGCATTGTTTCCTCGATTACCATTGCTACCGAACACCTTGCCTCATCGGACGTTACATTTACTGGAGTCAACTGGGACAAATCTCTTCAGAATATATTCAAGAGGATTGATGAGCACCTTCATGACCAGGGTTATGAGACGGGACGGGATAAGTCAGTGGCAGCACTAAGTGTGTTTGTGGATGTGTTAGAACGGTACAAGAGTGTTGTGGATGGTTCTAGGTTTTCTGGGCTTGTGCAAAGTATGAATGATGTGATCCAGACAAGGTTGAGGGAGGAGAATTCGTCGGTTGTTAGACAGGTGTTGGTCCCGGTGGCGGCGAAGATTGCGAGTTTGTAGATGCCAGGAGTTTTTGGAGATAGACTGGTTGGTTACTCTGGTACAGTATTACGCGTTCCAGCAAGCTCTGTTATTGTTGATGATTCGTTTACTCAGTGATGTTTTAATTTCCAAACGCGGAGTCCCTTCTGATTTTCCATGCTTAAAATGTGGTGAATCGGCGATGCCGTGCTGCACGGTCACAAATACAGCAACACATGGTCTTTTATGAGCTAAACAGAATCATAGTATCAATACTTAGCCTGGAAATGCCGATACTTCAACCCTCAGTCGGCTTTGTTAGGGTTCAAATTGGAACCCGAATACTTAGGGGTAGACAATTGTGACTTATCCCCCGCAGGTCTCTCCCTTCCTGTGGCAAGTTAGTTCTCGAAATCATCTCCGACTCAGCGTTGGTTTCTCCCATGGCTATGAGGCTGCGAAATTCTGAGGGGCTTAACGAATCTGGTGTAAATAGCGACATGACTAGCGCTGGTATGGAAGCTTGACGAAGGGATAACTTTCAGATCTGGACATAATATTAGCGCCGTGGTATCTAAGGCTTTATCTAGTAAAGTTAGCGCTGGAGATTACCCGCCTGGTGGATGTGTCTGGAGTAATCTCTGGTCGAGCCTAGCGACAACACACTAATATTTTCAAGTTATCCCTCGTCTAGTCGTGCAACGGCAACAAGCGAGGCGCTATTAGAGCATGTAAGTCCTGACACATTCTGAAAATCTCGGTAGTGCCTGCAGGGGATAAAATAAGCCGATTAGACAACTGGCTAAGCACAGTCGGAGACAAAATCAAGTGTATGTACGTTTGCAATAACAAGTACTAAGTATTTATGTTGGATGCTACATGAAGCAGGAAAGTACAAACACAAGCAAACTCAAACATAAGCTGTCAGCAATCGGAAACCATCAATTCATAAAATCCAACCCCTTTCTTCCAAAAGCATGTCTATTTTTTCAATTCGGACGCTAAGTTTATAATTAGAGTTCCTTTCGCGCTCAATGGCCTTCCGGGCTATTCCTAACGCTGATCTTTCCTCGTTATCCCGCATGTTAACATCCGCGCCCTTGTCCAGCAAAAGTTCGACAATTTGTCTGTTTCCACGTTCTGCGGCCCAGGATATCGGTGTTCTCCCTCTGAAATCTCTTCGACCAATCTAAGCCCCTTTCTCCAGTAACAGGCGCACAATTTCCGGGGCTACGTCGGCGTCGCAATTACCAGTACTCATAGCAGCCCACAATAGCGGTGTTTTCCCATCATTGTCAGGTAAATCAACATCCAGACCTTTTTCCAGCAATATACCTACATTGCTCTCCTGATGATTGGATTGAGCGGCCCATGATAGCGGTGTTCTGCCGGTTACGTCTTGTGATTGAATTTCTGCGCCATTCTCCAACAAAAGACGATCATTATCCCCATGACCACATTCGGCAGCCCATGATAGCGGTGTTCTGCCGGTTACGTCTTGTGATTGAATTTCTGCGCCATTCTCCAACAAAAGACGATCATTATCCCCATGACCACATTCGGCAGCCCATGATAGCGGTATTCGTCCATCCTTGTCTGAGGAGTGTATGTCTGCACCTTGCTCTATCAGAAACCGTAGATAGTTTTGAAAGCAATCACTACCCGCGGCCCATGACAGTGGTGTTCGCCCATTATTATCGTGTACATGTATATCGGCGCCTTTCTGAACAGGAGGCGCAAAATTGCCTCGCCTCGCAGTCACTTGTGGTGGCCCATGACACCGGCGATCGTCCGTTATTGTCGCGTTTATTGACCTCGGCCCCATGTTCGAGTAAGAACTGCAAGACTTCCTCACTACCGGACATTGCAGCGCACGAAAGAAGCGTTTTGCCGGATTTGCCTTTCGAATCAACGTCGAGATCTTTTTGTGAAAATAGTAATCGCATATTTTCAATATTTCCGCGGGATGCAGCAAGGCTCAGAGAAGTATCTCCTCGAGAATTACAAACATCAAGTTTTGCGCCATAGTCAAGCAACGCCTAGATTATATCTGTGTGCTCTCCCTCGACTGCTAGATGGAGCGCCGTATCGTTGTCTTCTGTGGTCATACCAAGGGTGCGTCGCACACTGTCAAACTCCAACATTATCGTGACTGTTTCCAGGCGTTTGCAATAAACAGCAAGGTGTAGGGGGGACAGGTGCCCATAATCATATTTTCCTGGGTTTGCGCCACACGTCAAAAGAATTCGTACGATTTCGAAGTCGCCATATTCGGCAGCGTAGTGGAGAGGAGTTTTGATGTTTTCGTCGACTCCATCGAAGTTGACACCATGAATTAAAAGAGTTCGCACGATTTCAAACCGCCATTCCTTTTCGGGTGATTCAAGTGGTGCTGATTTGCGCGAGCCAGCTTCGGTTCACAGCCGTCGGACCGGTACCACAAGATTCGGAGAACACATTCGCGATTGTAATGTAGCATCTTCTTTCCAAAAGATACTTGTGCTGTAATTGTACAGCAACATGTTGAAGGTCTCCTCGTCTTTGCAATAAACCGTATCCGCCATTAATGTGTTAATACTGCTTGATGCCACATGAAAGTCTGCACCATTCTCTCGTGAGAGACGAAACGTTTCCATTTGAGCCGGCTGACGTCATGTGGATCGATAAGCGCACCATAGAGGATTCCCACTTGTGGTTCCCGAGTTAACTTCTGCACCTTTCATAATCAAAAGTCGTACAATCTCCGTCCATCCATTCCCATCGGCAGCCGCTAACAGCTCCGTGGAATATTTACGGGAGCTTTCCAACTCAGCCTTTATATCGTCTCTTTCCAGCAGCCAATCTGTAAATGACTTGTGGCCTTCATAGCTACAGATTGAAAGTGCTGTTTTCGTCCGCGAGGTGGCGTTGATACCAAGGCTTGCCGATTCGCTCAGAAGCGTTTTTGCACGTCCGATTGTGCCGTAATAAGCAGCGAGATGTAGTCCAGGAAATCGTGTCAGGTCAGACATTTCCTCTCTATCAATACAACCCTTGTAGGGGTAATGGCCTGTAAACTTATTTAGTACCCGCAGGCGTAGGTTTCGTGAAATACAATCATGCGCCTGTTCTCTGAGTAACCACTGAACGAATAGATCTATTATGGCTGGGTCTTCCTTTCTCCGTACGTGCTCTCCCCAGAAATCGATGGCATACATTATTAATGGAAACCTGGTGATGTGCGAGGATAGCGAGACTTTGCTGCTTGTCGAGCTCAAGATGCTACGGATGTTTAAGTCATCAACGATTTCGCTGATTGTGCCAGGGTTATTTGCGACTGTGTTATCTTTCAAACACATATAGGACAAGCAGGTGCGAGAAATATCGTTGTCGCCGGTTTGAAATAACTTTCTGCTTTCATGTCTCATCTTAAGGAAGTCCTGTAGAGACTTATGTACAAGACGAATGGTAGATGTTTCTTTGTCGACAACAACGAGACTATAGCAGCAGCCGATTAATGATTTTTCGAAAGGTAAGTCGTTGAGATCGAGAGTGTTGTTATCGGAAGCTTTATCCACCGTGGCTATAGCATGACGCAACTCTATGATGGAAAATGGTCTTGCGGCAAGGTATGTCCATTTTAAGACCTGCATCCCCTGATTGGACTTCGCCGGTGCGTGACGGTTCATTCTATCAATAGTGACTTAGAATGCATCATCAAGCTTTTTAGGCATCGTATTGAGTGCTTCTAGTCGTTTCGTAATACTAGTTTGCTCAAGCACTGTTTGTATTTGCAGGGCCGGTAGTAAGAACCTGTGGGCGTAATAGGTCAGCCGGTGGATATTTCCAAGGAAATTCATGGTATATCACTAACATTCCGTCGGCAGTTTCGATTATCTTGTCTATAATTTCGTTTTTGAAAGAATCACCCATATCTGCAGAGTCATCGTCTTTCTCTAACTGGCAGGAGACGTATTTTCGGATGTCGTCTGCGGTTGCTTTTAGAGTGATAGAATATGACTTCGCCGGAAATATTTTGCCGATCACTTTCGTCATGTGCAATCTCCCGGTAAGAAATATACAAGATTTATACTTCAAGAATGACTGCGAAGCTTTGCAACCCTTTTGTAGACGATCGTGATGTGGCGTTCACAAGCGTTGACGACCGAGTACAGTACTTACTGCTGATGAAAAGAGCTCTCGCCAATATCGCTACTACGGAGGGTGTCCACCAGAGTCTGTAGGACATGACAGATGGCCTTGACTTCCGTTTCGAGATCGTGAGCCTCTTGCGGTGCAGAAGCGACCCCACTGACATAACCGTGGAGGATTTTCGTAACCTCAATGGCGAGGCTAAGAAAGCCTGCGACGCTCGCGGACAAGCTTACTGCTTCCATGTCGATAGATTAACCGAATATGGCGCGGTTCTCGAGCGGGGATACTGAATGCGATAATTGAGAGCTGGCGGTTTGGTGATGATGGAACCGAAGCGAAGCTATCGCGAAGTGTAAGTGGGCTCCAAGATAGACCTTTCCCCGCTGTTTCATTTGCCTATTGTGAAACCTACTCTGTTTACAAACTATTGACGCAGGGAGTTAAGCGCCGCTATGCGCCGCCGAGTCCTGCATGCTTCCGACATGGAATAATCGAATGATATTGTATGATTTTACCTTATGTTGAACAAACGTCAGACACACCTGTACATAAGTAGCCACAGTTATTAATAAGTTTCATGAGGTAGTTAAACTTCAAGAAATCATAATGTGTAGATCAATCCATCCCTAAATTATCCCATAAAGCTTAATGCATCGATGGCCCAGTACCACCATATTCAACCTGCATGATGCATCCATTACACTGGCGAAACATACATAGCTATTAGCTAGCCTACGGCTCACATCTATTGAGCAATCAGAGAGTTTTATGCGCATTTTTATTAGCTCATTCCGCATATACTAGATCCACTATGCTATAGTAAGCTTTTGATCTGTACTCGGAAGCTACTTCATGAACAGCACTTACACTTATTCCAAAACTCCTGGCCAGGGAACAGATACCACAGAACACCATCTTCTCTCAACGTGGTAGTCCCGAAATTATGATGGTCCGCTGCAAGATATTCGTGCTTAACATTCCTGGAACCCCATGCTTACTTTCCCAACACCTGCCTCCATATCGGCATCGCGAGGGCAGTATCCATTCACAGCCAAGCAACGTAGCATCGAACAGCGAAGAACTATGATGACAATCATATCTTTGTCCAAGAGCAAGAAGGTATTATGAGACTCTATTTGTATCATTTGCGTCTGAGTTTGGTTCAATGCTAGGTATCGACAACGGTAAGTCTTTAATCAATAAAACCCGGGAACGGAAATACTGTACCGAAATTAACGCTTGGTACGGTCATCGTTGATGATTCCGTTGAGTACAAAGTACGGCCCGATTATGACCATTGAGTGCTAGGTACGACCAATTATGACCGGTTAAACCTTCGTATTAATCCACAAGATTTGGTTGCAGCAGCTCAGCAAACGTCTTCTAACACTTTATTTTGATAATGATTGTTTCTTTCAGTGTACTACGGTGTATATAAGTTGACTCCAATGAAGTTTTACATTTTCTTTATGATTTTGAGTTCCGGTGAACTCTTAGTACGCATCATCGATGATGGTATTGCACTTATTACCGTCCCTGATGACGATGACGAACCGCTGTTTTTAGGTATGGAACGGTACCTGATGACGTGATGACGTCCCAACCGTTGATTTCGGTACAGTACTTACACTGAAACTTGTGGTGGTTCGGGTAATGAATCAGTGGATTCAATTTCGAGTGTCGTCTTTAGATGCTGTTAGTAGGTAACCAAGGGAGGTAAAGACTGTGGCAGTATTGACAATCGTGGAGGTAGTGGAGAACGGCGAGGATGATAAGGTAGTTTCGGTTCGATGTGGTAAAGGAAGGAAGGAAGTTCTCAGAGCAGGCGGTATTGGTGGATGATGGAGCAAGAGGTTAGACGTGTATTGGAAAGATATTGATGGATATGTGGCGTAAGATTGGCGGGGAGTACGGAGTCACGTGAGACCTTAAAGTCCGGCGAGTTGGCTAGCAGCGATGACAGTACGAACATAAGCCTGGGTGTTCGTCATGACATTACAGTTTCGTTTGAGAGAACGTTTTTCTCAGATCCATGAGTTAGGACCATATGGTATGTCACTTGAAATCACTTCGAAAGAAAACAGCATCGGAGTATCTTTCGGCATCCTCCAGATCCCTAGATATCATACAAAATTTCTCGCTTTAACTAAAAGCATCAAAATTCTAGCAACCAGACGTCCATTGTAGCGATAGATACAGTCTCCGACATATCCCACCCCACAGAACCGGCCCCAGATCAGAATATTCTCATGTAGCAATAGTGCATCAACAACCTGCTGAAATAGTCAGGCGCGACGTTCATAATATTTTCCCGCTTGAAAATTCCACAAAAAACAGCCAAACAAATCACAATCTCTATCTAACACAATTATTGCAGCATATCCGGTGTAATAGTTCCGTTTTGCTGTGAAGTTGTTAGCAAAAAGTTGTGCAATAGGACTTGATTGATAGGTAACATACTTTGGCATCATTCCAAGAGAGCCATGCCGACGCCAAATCCCAGTTTGAGTTCATCAAACACATCTCAGCGTATTTAAGGTTAAGTCCAGTCGTTTCCGCAAGTTGCATACATCTGCGTTGCTGTTCCTCGATGTCTGGTAGTGATGCTGATGCAATGGGTGCAGCGCTTCCGGGAACGGGTGCGGCTACTAGTTGAGGTGCCGCTTGTGGTATAACCTGAGGTGCGGAGGCAATGGGAGGGGCCATCTGTGGTACGGCAACGGGTGCGTTCGGATCGACCTGCCAAGCAGTGTGTCCAGAATAACTTCGAACAGTCATCAGGTCAGAAAGAACCTTAACACCTTCAGTACTCATCCCGAGCGTAAAGCTACGGTCGAAGCTTCGCTTGATGATAGCGGATGAGTTAGGGTTGAGTTCCTCGAATTCGCCATGGACCATGGCTACTTGACCCATCACTCCTTTAGAGATCTCGGTAGTGATGACGTCGAAGCTCCATAATTCGCCGATTTGGGCATTGTGCCGGGTGGCGGGGAGTGAATCCCACAAAGTACGGATTTCCTGTGGTCCAACAGCGAGACGGTCGATCATCTGTGGAACGTCATGGATACGTTTCATATTTCGAGATTTGGGGATGTAGGCGTCCCAAAACTGTCTCTCTCCTTGCAAAGCTTCAACGCGGGGTGCTGAAGTGTTAACAGATAACGAAAAAGTCGACTGCGGCGTATAAAATCTCTCGAGAATCATATCCTTGCTGCTGTCAATGGCCGAGAAAAATCTGAACAGCGATTAGCGCACTGACTTATTGGGAAATGAGGAGGTATACATACTGCATAAGGAATTGAGTGGCAGTCGCATTAGGGTCATCCTGGAGATGGCCTCTGACAGGCAAGGGGAAAATGGGTCGTCCATTAGCGTCAACGGCGGTACTGGGATTTTGAATGATGTTGATTCGAGGTTTGTTGTCTCCAATATCGATGGCAGGTCGGTCGACGGCCACATTATCAAGCAAAACTAGCTTAGGGTATCGTCGAATCATCACGTCCCTGTAGTTGTCTACGTTCATGACAGGATTTCCGGTAAGGTACAACTGTTCCAAGTTTCGAAACCTCGACCTCCAACCCTCCAAGGCTTTCAGATCGCTGATCTCATTCCCTTCCAAGCTGAGGTTCTTCAAATCTGGAAAGGTGATGCTCAATGAGGTAACGGGGGTGATTGACTTTAAATGGTTCTGAGCGACTGAGACCGAGTGAATCATTTCTCTTTTAATGTTTCCGGTAGGCCATTTCTTCTCAGCACAAACCATGAGTGCAGGAAAAACCTTCATAGTTGTGCTTCCTTGGCTGAAGAAACCGTTGTCCCTGAGTATGGCCTCCTCACCAAGGCGGGAGAGATCCAGGAACTTTTCTTCCGGCCTGTATCGTGCAGTGAGTACCTGATCCAATATAGCTTTGGTATTGGCTGTTGATCCATTCTTGGGAGTAGCATCCTGCATAGAACTGTCCAGCATTCCGTCGACCGCATCGGCGGTGATTTTGAGGTTAACTCCAGCGAATTTTGCACCGTCCCAGTTAAGTACTTGCGCAATGACAGCCGGTGGAACGTAGAGAATCAAGAATTCTCCTTGTTTTTGAGTCTATTGAACGGGTCGTCTTAGCATTTGTGATAACCGACGTATTCTCGACCCGGAAGCCCCCCTTTCCCTCCATCCCGCAGAAATAATTGCGATTGATGCTGATAACGATAGTGTTCTCCTGTCGACGCAATGATTGTCTGATATGCCCATGCATCAAAAGGATCGCAGGGATTAATTATGTATAATCAAATTGAGCATATCGTGGTGCGCTTCTTCCGTGTGTTGAACACTACGATGATCCTTGCAAATACGCAACAGTAGATGCGGGATATGAGGAGGGCAAAAAAGGTCCATCAACCTAAACAGTAGAACTGGGCAATATATCATACCTTACGAAACTTCAATGAGGTTTTTCTCTCCATAAATCGAATGCATTCTTCCGCGCTACCCTTGCTGGCTTTCCATCCGTCGACCTTGATTCCAACAAGTTGTACATGATGCTCATTTGCGTTCCTGCGACTTGATCCGCCACGCGCTTTCCCACCCCTCTTTCCTGCGCCCATTCCACTTCCACTCCTCTTTTGGTCTGCTGCGGGGCCCTTGGGAGCGTTGTTCAAGTTGATGTGGCGTCCTGGAACCGATGCACCTCCGCGGCGTGCGCCACCACGGCCTCCACGTGCACCACCCGCGGGTCCGTCCATGTCCAGATCACCATCTCGATCAACTCGAGTGCGGCCTGTCCCCGTTCGCTTGGTAATTCCACCTCCACCGATACGTCCTGACATTGTGTGTGTTGACGGTTGTGGGATTGCCGCTATGCGTAGGGTAGTGATCGGTTGTGGGATGGGTGAGTAATGGCGCCGGCGAGCTTCTGACAGGTACTCGGTTCGGCGAGGGCAATCGTCGAACGTTCTCGCTAATAATGAAAACTACTGTATTCATAAGTTAGTGAGCTGCCTCGTGTTTGTTCAGTCGTGTGACAGTACGGGAACCTCCGTACAACAGGCACGACGGGCACGGCAGAGGAACAAACGCATGCTGTGGCAAGCGAAGTCCAAAAGACGTCAAATGCAAGTCTCTTGCAGGTCGGGTTAAGGATCTAACTTACTTATTGAATGCTATCGCGTTAGAAAGTGGTTAAGAAGAGTCGCCGTTTTCGGCGGAGAGCAGTGGTGGAGAGAGCAGTTTGTGGTGATGTTGGACGTGGAGACGGATGTGAAGGTTACAAGTCCGCGAAGCAAGCGGCTCTTACAAGCAAGGCGCCAAGCCGTCTGTCATGTGCCAAGCTTTGCACGTTGCGCCCTTACGTTACGAAACTTGAAGCGACTGTCTGTTTGAATTTCAGTCAACAAGAATAGAAATGCTCACAACTTGAGTCAGACATGGCGCCAAACGCGTGATTCTTTCTGTATGTATCTACGGTGATACTTTCTAAAGTGAAGACACAAGACGCTGCGGAGAATCACGCATTACGCGAATTTAAAACATCGATGCGTCATACCCGGCGCAGTGGGCTCGCGGACATCGACGCCTCGCTAGAGTAGATATGACCGAATCATCTTTATTGCCCCGTTTCCGCAGCAGAATTCGAAAACCCCTTCATTGATTTCTATCCGACATTGTTTAAACCAACTTCACGCTGCTTTCTATAGGGAAGGCGCGACGCCTGGACTGTCGTATCAAATCAACGCGAACGAGTGCTAAATTCTAGTTTTTCATCCTCAACGTCACTTAGAAGATAGCCGAGAGACTTCTCTGGCCCGTCTCCGCAATACACTAAACCTGTCAGAGACACCCATCTTTTATTCCGAACCGATCAGATCGAGCAACACCACGCGGGCATGAAACACAGGGATGGTTACACATCAAAATCGGGTGTGGCTTGCGATGAGCATGGCTGATTTAGCGCAGCTTAAAGTTCATCCACAAATTCGGCCGCCTATTGAGGTGTTTAGAAATAATGTTTTGCAGCGGATAAATAAAACAACAATAGCTATCTACCCCGTTTTCTAGCGAAGCATAAATCAATTTTCTATAGACTGTAAGTACATACTCTCTGTCACTCCTTCTTCGCGCTCGGGCCAACAGGTTAAGGGGACCGGCGATCCTCTAGACCAATTGATCAGGATAATTACCTATGGTAGAATTTGTGCTAAGCCATTGGCTAACTCTGATACTACTACTACTCTAGTAGGTCTTTGACATTTCTTTGTTACCGTGTGCTAAGACGAAGTTTCAGTTCCAGAGACTTATCTACTGCAGAGTGCCTATGGTCCATAGGCATTAAGCCCGTGGAGTGACACATGGCACCGGATGTAACTCTAATCCCATCCGTCCCCAAGAAAACAGCATCGCAATGACTCCAAGCTTTCCTGTAACCTCCATTTAGGGCTTAGGGTAGAATCCCTAATTCATAAACGTCTAACGTCACGCTAGATGTCGTGCAGATTAGATTCGGCCGACATTACCGGCATCCCCGTACCTGCATGCCCTCACATCATCCCTAGCCCGCCCCGACGATCAACTGATCCTCCGGCATCAACAATTCCCGACCTCCGTGCTTTCGCTTCCGATTTGGGAGCTCGGGGAGTCGGGCTTTATGCATGAGTCACCTTCTCCGATCACCGGTACTGCATGGTCATTAACACGGAAGAACATGTCCCCGATCTAAATATGGCTCATTAAGATGAAAAGATTTCTACAAATACGGGTCTTCACCGTGAGACATCTTCATTCCATCAATATCAATCACTTTGCATCTTCTAGCAAACAAACCTTCCCAGAAACACTCAACCTATCCCTCTAGACATGTCACCATCCATAGCTATCCTCGGTGCAGGTCCCGGCGGTTTAACCCTTGGCCGCCTCCTCCATCTCGCCAACAAACACTTCATCATGTTCGACCTCGACCTCACCTCTACATCCCGTCCTCAGGGTGGCACCCTCGATCTTCACCCCACTTCCGGCCAAGCCGCTATTGCCGCCTGCGGCCTCACTACCGAATTTCAAGCTCTCTCCCGCCTTGAAGGCGAAGCTTTCCGTCTAGCCAACAAGTCTAATACCCTTCTTATCGATATCCCCGCATCCGCCGGGAAAGGTGAGCGACCGGAAATTGATCGTAAGGATCTACGGGATATGCTTGTTAGATCAGTCCCCGCGGACAAGATTCGATGGGGAACTAAGGTTCTAGATGTTGTGAAGGAAACCGACGGAGATGGATGGGTGGTGAAGCATTCCAAGGGAGAAGATCGATTCGATATCGTGGTTGGTGCAGATGGTGCTTGGAGTAGAGCTCGTGCTGCTCTGTCGGATGTGAAGCCGTATTATTCTGGGGTTTCCGGAGTGGATCTTTGTTTCTCGGATGTGGATGAGAAGAACCCTGCTATTTCTGAGATGGTAGGGAGGGGAAGCCTCTTTGCTTTTGGAGACGGTAAGGCATTGATATCTCAGAGGAACGGGGATAGGAGTGTAAGGTCTTACGCGATGTTACGGAAGGGAGAAGAGTGGTTAGAGGAGTCAGGGATTCCATGGGAGGATTCGGAGAAGGCTAAAGCGGCACTGGTGGAAGGGTATTATATGGATTGGGCGGACGCTCTAAAGGATCTGATGTACAAGGCTGATAAGGATATTACGACGAGGAAGCTGTTTATGTTGCCGGTGGATTTCAGGTGGACACACCAGAAGGGTTGTACTCTACTTGGGGATGCAGCTCATTTGATGACACCATTTGCCGGAGTCGGTGTTAACTTAGCAATGCTTGATGCGATGGAATTGGCGGAGGCCTTGGGTGGGGATGACTGGCAGGAAAGAGTAAAGGAACATGAAGTCAAGATGATGGAGAGAGGAGAAAAGAACGCTAAGGAGACATGGTCAAATTTGGAATTGGCTTTCAGAGAGGATTCGCCCACCGGATTCATGGCAAAGATGATGGAGTATATGGGTGGAGATGGACATATCAAGGCAAGTAAGCAGTGATAATACTGTAGAGAAGATTTCCTGCTGAGTTGAAAAGCTGCCTCCAGTTATGGGTGCTAGGAGTGGTAGTAGTAGAATAGTAGTTGTCATTAAGTAGTAGCTGTTCGTGATAGCTTAGAAAGAATGATATATTCAGTGCTGCCGCTATTCCTTTTGTTTTATTGTTCTCAATTTCCTGCCGCTCTTCTCCGTTGGCACTTTAAAGCGCGTGAGTTGAGGCAGCGCGGTCCTGACTCAGCCGAAAGACGAGGCTGGTATCAAGGCTATGTACTCGAAAGTAAAAGTGGTATGTTCGCCCCCGTCACTTGACTCTAAATCAAATTTCCATAACAAGTCACAAGTCGCATAAATTTAGAAAGAAACAGAGTGATGCAATAATCAAACAAGCAATCTATCAATACTACCTATCTGTCCTTTGAGCGCACGACACTATTTTACCACGAGAACAACCGACCCAACAAGAACATAATCTTGACCCAGTAGTTTGATGATTATGTTCAGAATCCGAAGCCTACACCACATCATGGTAATAGAGATTGACCCTGGTCCAGAGTGCTAAACGTACGGACGCTCTTAGGTAAACCGCCCGCGCCCCCATATGTCTTTAGTAAATAATGAGTGACTTCCTCTCTCCCCTCTTCGTCGATACCAGCCTGCGACAGTAGAGTCCTCCTAATTGAAGCGCTCTCGGGTGAATTATACACAGCCACTCCCATCTCTAGTAAATATTACACGTCTTGCACTACTTTATCTCCTTCGTAAATTGCGACTTGTGATGGCAGGACCCGGGCCGTGCTGTCCAGATGAACATCCTCGTCTCGCCCAATTCCCACTCGCCAGCCGGCTTCCTCTAGTCGAGCATAATTCCATAACAAGGATGCTTTCCCTCGAAGTCGATCATTTGAGTCGACATGCGAATATTTATCCAGACAACGACGTAAGGTTTTCTTCAACGACTCTTGCGCTGATATCGAATATATCGCACGAAGCTTCTGGAGATCCGCACCGCTGTCCACAAGCATTTTGTTAACGTTTGGAGTGGTGTCTTCGGCAAATCTGTAACAAGCAACCGTTGCCAGCAAGATAACCGTAATTCCCCTGTATCCACTCTCAGCGGCCCACGCTACCGGATGTTTTCCCATTTTGCAACGTGAGTACACATTCGCACCACAACGCAGCAAAAGTTCGACAACTGCCTCCTGCGCTTCAGAAGCAGTGTAAGATAGTGCCATTCTTCCCTGATGGCATTCCAACTCAATATCCGCGCCCTTATAAAGGGCTAGGTCTACAATCTTATCAAGCCGCGCCATAGCAGCCAAACTTAGGATGCTCCTGCCTGCACAGTCTTGTGCCAGCATATCTGCGCCTTTCTTGATCAATAGCTTTGCTAACTTTCCGTTCTTGAGATGCAAATGATGCCAGTTGTATCTTATGGCTCGAAATAGCGCTGTGTCTCCATCCATGTTCTCTGCATTGATATCTGCACCCTTTTCAACAAGAGCCGTACGAGAGGCAGACAGCCTTCCCACATAGCACACAAGAGCACTGAATCCCCGCATTTTAGGCGTGAATTGACATTCGCACCTTTGTCCAAAAGTAGGCGAACCATTTTCTCGTTCCCGTACGTTGCAGCTTCCGTCAGTGGTGTGTGGTCATCTTTGTCTCTTATTTCAATGTCAACGTCCTCCCTTTCCAGTAGTAGCTGGGCAATCTTTTCAAATTCTTCGCTATCATCCTGGGATACTGCTACTTCTAGGGGGGTTTTATCCCACAAATGGTTATTGACGAGGTGTTTGTCCCAGTGACGGCGATCGACAAAGGTTTTGCATTTGTCCAGGATGGCGCTGAAGATGTCGTAGGTGCCGAACTGTGTGGCCAGGTGAAGTCCAGGAAACTCGTCAGGCGTGAGAGTTTTAGTGAGTGGGTATAATTGTTGATCTTATCAACCGATCCTCCAGAGATTCATCATGCGCTGTATGCCTAAACAAACTTACACAATGACTCAATGCTAAAGAGTGTAGGCCTCGTGAAATACAACTCGGTCGGCCGTAATCCTCATTCAGCAGCAATTCCACTTCCAGGTCTGTAACTTTTTGACTGGGTTGTTTTCGTGCATGTACTCCCCAAAAATGGATGGCGTATCTCAAAAGTGGGAATCTTTGGATATGTTTAGATGCCGTAGGGTTTGTACTGGTCTCGGAAGAGTAACGGCAATTCTTAGTTTGCCAGGGCCAATAAGGACTACATCGGAGCAAGGCCTTGATAGTTGCAAAGCTTTCATTAGGACAACAGCAGGGTGGATATTGTGTGCGCCCGGAAGAAACGTTTCTAGTACAGCGCCCAAAGTCCACATGTGGAGTGCAGTCGTCTGTCAGGCCTAGGTATACTAGGCATGTACGGGCAATATCTTGATGCCCAGTCTCGAATAACTCAAGTCCTTCGTGTTTCTTCTTCAGGAATGCTTCAAGCGATTGGTGACAAAGGCGAACAGATAATGTTTTTCGTCCAGGACAACGAGGCCGCAACAGTTGTCAATTAACAAGTTCTCTTCTAATTCGGTCGAATCAAGAGAACCATTCCAGGAGTCAAAGATTTCGAGAGCTTGATGTAGCTCGGAAATACTCAACGGCCTTTTCGCGAGATATGTCCACTTTAGAACTTCTATTCCGATTTGAGATCTTATCGTGGATTGGCAACGGATTCTGTCGATTGTAACTTGAAAAGCGTTGCCGAGCTCTTCGGGCATTTTGCTCAGAGCAGCTTGGGCCCTCGAGTGCTTGGCAAACCAAGAAACATCTTAATCCGGAGAACGGGAAGTAAAAACCTAAGTAAGATGTTAGGGTTTGAGTACAAGATTAGGAATGATTTCGAGACTAACATTCCATCCGCCGTTTCGGCTATCTTGTCGACTATATCCTTTCTAAAGGCATCATCTGTGTGGACATAGCTGCTGCCAAGTTCTAGTTGGTGATGGATGTATTTCCTAATATCGCCCTCGTTTGCTCTTAACGTGATGGTGCGTTTTGAAAACGCGAATGATTCTTTAACCTGAATATCCATAAGAGGTCTTCCAGTCATAAATATGCGGACTGAGGTGCCAAAGTTATCCAAAAGACCTGAGATTAGCTCAAGAAACTCGCTTCTGTGTTCCAGATTGCACTCGTCTAGCGCGTCCACACATATGTAAAATTTCTCAAAGTGTTTCAGGGCTGTCTCCAGATATTCCAGCGCCTCAGCTCCATTCATAGCAATCTTACTCTTGCTTCTTATTGTTAATCTGTCGAATATTTCGTCTGGAAGACTCTTTGTGTTGATAGTTAGAATTTGATTGAACAACGCCCCGATAAGATTGGCCGAGGTTTGCTGTTCTTCGTCCTGATGATTGCAATAAACGTAAGCGAGACCGACGGGCTTGGTACTGATAGAGGTATCCCGAGAGATGGTGTCGATGACAACAGAACTATTAATAACATGTCAGTTGCGGTTGCTAAATAACTAAAATTTTCCCAGGTCAAATTGGCAGGTTATTACTCACCTCATGACGGATTTTCCAGAGCCGGGAATTCCATAGCCACCTGTGAATCGATTCTTTAAACTCTGCACTCTATCGACGACTCCGTACTGAAAATCACCTGACAGAGGCGTATGAACCGTTTTGGGCTGCTCCCAAATCCTCGGAACGACTGTTGGAGAATATTGTGCGACGCCGGCGTCGCTGGACGTGATGTTGTGGGATGCCATATGATCAAGGTAAGACAAAGAAGTAGAGCATGAAGCGGAGCGATTGCTGACAATCTTATATGCATCGTTGACAGAAAGTTCATCCATGGGTCTTGCTCAATGGTTCTTGGCTGTCTGTCCAAAATCGGCCCGGAGGCATCAGTCCATCTCGTGTTGAGGAGTCAGGCACTTTTTTTGCCCTTGCTTTCGGCGTTTCGGAACGAAAAGGAGCCATGGAGTACATATTGCATTCACGCGCGCAATTAACTAGTACAGTAAAGTCATCTGAATCCCTCGTAATCATAAGTACTTGCCTTGATTTGGCAGTAACACTCGGTTGACAGAACTGTATCGTGAGAGGCTAGTTGGACTCCTTACGTCGCGTCGGTGGTTGGATATGAGAAATTCGCCAAGATAAAGCGTGAGGACCACGATGAGGTGGAAGAACGCGTTGGAAGTTATCAGATCTTATGACGTAAACTGGCTTTTTAGGGTATAGAGTAACTCAAGGTGGAATGAGGCTCTTACATGTATGCATCTACTTCCACGGTACCCGGCGATCGCAGACCAGCGACTGAGATACGCTTGTTTGGTTCAAGTTTAGCTAAATCTCCTCCGCAGGTAGGGCTTCAAACCATATCTCTCTGGTAGTTGCAATGCTAAGCTTGTATCGTGAGTGCCCTTTGTTATTGATCTGCGTCAGCACAGCACTACCGGCTTACACCGCATTTATCGATAGAGGAGGATTCCTCGATAACAGGAAAGCCACAATAGTTTCGTCAAACATAGGCGCTTCCCCAGACTCATTAACCAACTCGTTTAACGCGCACATCATATTCACAATCTACTTGATCACTCTACAATTGCTTTTCCTACCTAGCCTAGAAAATGCTTCACGGTTGCAAACATAACTTAGGGAAACTACCTTCAGGCAGTATCCCCCCAACGCCAACCCACGTTCATGCTAGACCTTGAAAGCATCGTCCTTTTTGTGTGGGGAGCAGGGTCTGAAGGAGGTGGCCCAGCCGAGGAATGTATGTGGAGGTTGCCTGATTAGTCGCGCTAACATTCGCGGGTCCAACATGAACGTCAATCGGCGTCGGGGGGATAACTGTTTCATACTACAGCCTTCCTGATCATAGCCTGCAATCCAGCGGTTATTAATTACATTTGTCTTATGGGGGTCAAGGCAAAGGCTAACATACAACACCGAGAAACTCTTATCCCTCGCATCTGTCCAGTCGATCGACGAAACGAATCTGCAACTCTCCGATGGCTCAACATAACAAATTTCGTTAACACTCACCGGACTCGCCACTCAAAATTTAAATAACTGGATCCCGGTTCGGACTTCGGGCAAAACGAAATAACCCATTCAGCCTGAGATATGAATTGCTTCTGGAACCATTGCTTCGCCACACAGAGTGGTATAAATCTGCACCTCTAAACGACAATTTTGCTACACCGGAAGCTTCTATACTCTAATGTCAACTCTCCCTCGTTGACGACCGGTCTAGTCCTTCAATTGAAAGATCAAAGACATCCAATGCCCTTTCAATCGATTTCTACTCATCCAATTACACAACATATTCATCCGGATCCCGATTCCCCGCTTTTCTACTTCCACCACTCCAATTAAACCGTATATCTTGCGGATCCTCGCTTCTTAATGAGGTGCATTTTTTCATCATAGCACTTCTCGAACGACTTACTGAAGGACTTCCCGTCGCGCTACTTCAACGAATAGCAACACCAACGACTCGCCAAATGCGCCACCTCGCGATGGATTCATAGGTTGCAGTTCTTGAATTACATAGTCAAAGAAGTCAGGACCCCATTTAATTTATGATAGAAGCAATTCAGTAACGGTTGATGGTCCCATTTTTAGCAAATCATAATAGCAAGGGGTGTTTGAATAGCTAGACAGGGATTTTTATATTATGTTCATGTTTTGATGGGTCAATTCTTTCCCTGGTTAACAGTTCCAAAGTTACAGCTACTTTTAATCAATTAGTTCGCCATCCCGAAGGAAACTCCATCGAAACCTAGCTAAGCATTAACATTCCAATTATTCGGTCCGGATTTCACTCGAAACGCCTATCATTTTCCGCACCAGCCCCAGAGTTCAGTACCACGTTTCAGCCGCATTTCAAGACTGCAACCAACATTTTTCGACGATTCCAGGTTCACAAGGTATATGTACCTTTGCCAGGCACGAATGTCACCAGAAATGCCTGTTATGCCATCCGCTGTCACTACACCACAAGATTGCCGCGACTAGCGCGCAAGAATGCCGGAACTGTTCATCTGGATACCCTCGAAAGACAAGACAAGCGGGGCCTTGGACGTACTTGCCATACCCCATGACGCCCCGGCCACTGTTTCACGAGGTGCTACTTCAGGCCGGACCGACCCGCCCCGACTGACCGAACTGGCCCCTTACTTCGGAGGTCGATAGCTCCGCTCCCAAATCACCATCTCAACCGTTTCTATCGTCAATTAATTATTTCTATTCCTATCTATCGTTACCTGTTATGCTCCTCTTTGCAGCCATTGCTCGGTTTCTGTATCGAACCCGAGAAGGGAGTGATTACTCATGATGCCCCTCGTCAATCTCTATCATGTATCTTCAGGCACGTCATATCATGCATGGGTAGAGAAAACACAGGTATCTATTTTTATGACATCTCTGTAGATCCTGAGGACTGTAGGCCATTAATATTATGCAATGCAATGACTATCTGATGCCCTATGGTATAATTCCGCGGGTATCGCTATAACCTTAGTTTTTGATTTTTATAGACCGTTATGCTTTACTTTCCTTTCTCTACTCAAAATCTTTTTAAAACCAACAATATTCTTTTCAAGCACTCCCTTCATATCACATGCCACATCATGCCCAGAGAAGTCTATTACCGGCTTCCAGTGCCTTTTCTTCACCCTCGTAGATTTTCAAAGTGAGTCTCCGTTAACATCTTTTAACGGCCCGCGCTAGAAGGTTACCTGAGGGATTTAACTGTCTCATCCCAAGACCGCCAAAGACCACAGAACACGCTCCAAGGTTATTGGATTCGCGGCATTTGTAATCCCAAAGAATACCCGTACGCATTACGGCTGACGACGGGTTGCGGCCAACTTAGCGCCAATCCCGCAACATAAATAAGCCCGTCTCTTCCCCCACTTCCTCTTCTTCTTTTTCTTCTTCAACACGAGCTATCACGAGGGGTGTCACCCTACGCAAAACAAAAATCGACAAGTCTGTGGAAGCGGCAGGCCCCTCGCGCCTGAGTCCACCTCTCCCAGGACCAGTACTCCTGAGGGCGGTGGCATCCGTGTAAACGTGGCCTTCTTTGAACCAGCAGACCCCGAGAGTCTGAAGCCACTCCTCGGATAATGGCGGAGAGTGTGGGGGGTGGCCTGCGGAGATGTTGACTCACCGCCTTTAACCAGAAGACCTTGAGTGTCTGGGCGCACTCCCCTGTACGATAGTACCGCTGCGGGGGGGGTAGCATCTTGTGAAGGTTCTTGGTGTGCACTTCGTGTGCAGCAGAGCGGCCTCTGAGATCACCTCCTCTCTCCGTCTGCAGGGTTTTCGATATGTTTTTTCCCCTGGCTCCCATATTGTTGCACTT